>CM066982.1:8217403-8817403 GCA_033977485.1 Hydrangea macrophylla | reverse complement strand
TGTGGCTGTCGAGAGAAAAGCGTCGGCAAGATGAGTGTGGTGCATTGTTCTCATACACGGTCCCATCTGTGTAAATTACCATCTTTAAATAATGTTGTGAATGTTTTCTAAATGAGCTCCTTACTTCAATAATAAACTTGTGGATTTAAATGGGAATTGGAAAAAGGTAAGTTGGTATGTTTTACATTCAAAGTCATGTTTTTAATACTCACCAGCTTCTTGAAGCTGACGACGTTGATGCGTCCTGGACATTCGTGTTCAGGCTTTTCAGGTTTTAACCAGGAGGAAACATATGACTACGCTAATTGAGGTGGCTGCTGTTGGAATAAAGAAACTATTTATTTTATGCATTAAGTTTATTTGTTTGAGTTTTAAACTGTTTTGTTTTAAGGATGACTGTAACAGACTCTAAGATATTATTTTATTTTCAAGGCGGTCTGTGCCTTAGTTGACCCCGGTTTGTAAGATGTAATAAGATAGAAAATTTTTGTAAGCCTTGATTGCTTTACTCTGATTATTATGTTTTGTTGTTTGACGTTTGGGACGGAATCGATCCTTCAAACTGTCGCGACCTACGGGTCCATAAAGGAAATTAAACGCTTTCCTTATTTATGCTACGTCGGGGCGTGACATATGTATATGTATATATATGGCAAGTCAAAATCAATCTCACTCACGAAGATTTTGATGGCACACAAAATCACGCGACGATCTTGTGTTTTCTAAATTCAAACCAAAATCCTTAGATTTTCACCATGCTTTCATAAAGATTTATGATTTACCTAACGAAGAGCTTGATGGTGGGACTCCGATGTATCCCAATGATGGCAAGAAAAGGTAGACAATGATTTCTGACATGAAATTCTTCACTGCATTTGGTTTATCTTAGTTTTGATCATCATTCAGTTGTGAAATCGAGTTTATGAAAAATAATAGGTTCAAAAAAGAGGTTTTTGCTTATCAGTTTGTGAAGAAATTCGAATTTTGCTTTCATATGATTGTCAATCCTGTATTATATGTTTGAACAATAAAAATTTGAGTTGATTGTCTATGATTTTGTATTCCAAAATTTTTTTGACTGTTGTATTACTTTCGTAGAGCGAGATTGTGTTTTTAGGGTTCACAGAAAACTTTGTCGTTGAAATTATGAAAATTGTTGACAGAGTGCACACTTTCACACTCATTTGTGATGAAGATGCTTTGAACTTTATTTCATCCCCATTTTGATGAAGATGTTTTTCTGTATTTTTTATAATTTGAAAGTTCATAATGATGATTAATTGTATGGATTGTCTATCTATTAATTATAAACAATATTAGGGGCACAAACAAGTTTCACAAACACTTACAAACACGCTCTATCTCTCTCACTGGTGGTACTGTAGGATCCACTGAAATTATTTAGACCCTACACAACCAACCAGGAGAGAGAGTGTGTACATTTATAAGTATTTGTAAAATTTGTTTTTGCCGAAATATTAATCATAAATTATAATGTGAATGATGTGAAATGTCATTTGTCTATATAATGTGAATAATGTGAAATATCTCACTATTTTCATGGATTGGTATTGGTTATAATACTTATCAGATGTTTGGGTGTACTTCTCACCATGCATTTCTGCTAGTGTTTTTTTTGTGTACCCTCAGTGTTTAATTCCACACTATTGAACTATAGCTTTTCATAGATTGGTGTTTGTTATAATGCATAGGAGATGTTATGGGTGCACTTCTCATCATGCATTTCTGCTAGTGTTTTTTTTTTTGTTGCACTCTCAGTATTTAATTTCACACTATTGTCTAGAATTTATTATTATTGTAGTGTGAAATTTCTATGAGTATTTTAATGCCCCCACTGTACTATAGAGTTTGTCCTCTAGTGTTTGAATGGCATAACATTATTAAATTTTGCGAGTATTTTAATGTCCTACTAATAATATCAAATTTCACATTACTCGAATAAAATGTAAAGATTTCTCACTCACAATAATTTTTTTTCACAAAAATTAACGTGATTTATGTTAAACAAATACAGAAATTGGAAATCACTGAGACACTTTTTACATTGTACCTTCCAATCAATAAATAAGAATGAGACTTGTCGGTGAGACCCACAAACGGGTGGGACGATTCTTGCATTGAGGAGGGGGGTCCCATCGGCTAGAAGATTCACCTTCAAAAGGGTGCATAAATAGGACCTCAGATATCTCAAAAATTTCTCATTAACATTTTAGTTTGGTGGGTCATTGTCTCAGACAAAATTAAGCTGCGGTACGCCAGACAAATTTTCTTTTATTTTTATTTTTTCGGGTAATCAGGAACCCTAAGCGTGGAGTGTTCTGTTCCTCACATCTTGCATCTTCACCTCATCCATCGATAGAACACTTGGCAACCTATATATGGTATTATGGGGCTCTCAGCTGTGTATATTCTTGAGATTTATATTACCGCACATATATATAGAAAAATACTTGTGTAGATTTTGTTAGGTACATTTCATTCTGTTTTAAAGTATGATTGATCTATATATATATATAAGTTTATCTATGTGACACATTTATGGTATCAAAGTGTACAAATAACATTTTAGAATATGACGAAATTAATTAACGAGATGTAGTGAAGTACATTATATATATTTGGGCCCGTTTGACACAAGTTCTGTTTCTGTGATTAAATTACAAAAGAACTGCTTTTGACCAGAAATTTTCCAAGGTAGCTTTACCAATTTTGCAATTTGTGGTAATGGTACACCTTTTTTTTTTTTTAAAGAATAATGTTAGGAATACAACTCATTATGACAACTCATTTATAACAATCTCTACCTCTCTCATAAGTGCCAGAGAGATAGAGGTGATTGTAAATAAGCTATGACTTGTAAGAATGAATTATACCCCTAGCATTATTCTTATTTCCAAATGAATTGCAAAACCTGATTTGTCAAATAGTTTCAGTTTAGCTTTTGGTATTCTATAAGCACTTGTGAACTCCAAAAATGCTTGCCAACACCTCTATAGATATACATATACACTGGCAGAGGCACATAGGGACCAGGGGGGGCCCAGGCCCCCCTGAGATTTTGAGAATTAAAATTTTACTCTAATTTTTTTTAGTATTTTACATTTAGGCCCCCCTCAACTATGTTTAGGCCCCCCTCAACTTATGTTTAGGCCCTCAAAGGGGTCCAAGGCCTAATTTAGTGCTATCAAATACATATATATTGATATACAGGTATATACAACTCAAAGGAAATACAACTAAAGTTTTAAAAATTACACTTTTAGTGTGATAATTTTATGCATTTTAGAAATAGACCCCCTTAAATTTTATAACGATACTATACAGTATTTACGTGTCACCGAATAGACTTATATTGTAAGCATATCCCCAAAAAATTACAATTATAGATAAGTAGACCCTAAAAAAATCGTCAATTATGTATAAATAGACCCCAAAAAAGTTGCTTCGACGGCACTGCCCCGAACCCCGTATAGCGTAGGCCTGGTCAAAATTCCTGGCTCCACCCCTGTATATATATATATATATATATATCAAGAGGAAACTATGAGAGAGAGAGAGAGAGGGAGCTTGATTTGTGAATATGGTGATGTCTATATTGTTGAGATTTGTATACCCTCCACCACTTTCTCTGTTTGTCACAGCCATGTCTGTGATAGGCTTTGCTTCCATGGCCAGTGCTGGGTTATCTGAAATCAGAGGAAAGCACATGAAGTATTCGAAATTTTGGAATGTTGGTTCCTTAAAATCCACAGTTGAGGAAATTAAAATTCCAAGCAGAACCGGAATGCTTATAACGTATACACCAGCATTTCTAGCCACTGTTACTTCATTTGTAATTTCTGGGGATGTTGATTCCAGGTTTGTTCTGCTCAATTCTGCCCTGTCCATCCATTTCTTCAAGAGGATATTTGAGGTACCTCTCTCTCTCTCTCACACACACACACACAAGAGGATATTTGAGGTACCCCTGCCTCCAACTCCGTCAAGTTGAGTTTGGGAGCAGTTTCACTTTGGACTCCAAAGTTTACAAGGCACATGAGTGTGACATCAAATTGTATTGATAGAGTTAGAGGCATGGCTACATCAGTGGCGGAGTCACATAGACGCCAAGCCCCACCCCCCCCCCCCCCCCCCCCCCCCCCCCCTCTCTCTCTCTCTCTCTCTCTCTCAAAATTTTCAAGAATTCTCATTTTGCCTCTAAATTTTTTTGGATATTATACATTTTGGCCCCTGCAAATGAAATAAATTTATATATTCACCCCTAAAATTTTTATTCTTTATGTAATGAACTATATAAATGTATATATTGCACCACTAATTCTAATTTTGCCTCAAAATTTTTGGGTAATATACATCTTGGCCCCTAAAAATGAATTAATATGGTGTATGTAAATGTGCATTGCACCACTAATTCTATGCAAATATGTAATTGTTTTGACATAGAAATCCTACCAAAAAATATGGATAAATACTAAATAGACCCAAAACAAATTTCTCGGGGAGTTCGGCCCCCCAAGTGTACATTCCTGGCTCCGCCACTGTTACATTGAAACCAGTTCAAAACTATAGGGATCAAAGTGTTGCAATTGAAACTAGAGGGTCTAAAGTGAAAATTCGCCTAAACTTCGGGGTATCAAAATGTAACTTCTCATTTCAATTTAGCTAATCTCAAATTATTTATCATGACTCAAACTTAACAAATTATAATAAGCTATCGATCTCTATGATTGAAAAATGACGATATAAAACCAATTCTACTCATAAGCATACATATAAATATACCCAAAAAAAATCCAATAACAAATAGGCCAACTCTACCTTGTATAAATTCGCCACTACATACACGTTCCTCCAATTCCAGGCCCTAACTTAATAAAAAATCATGTCACCATCCTTTTCCACAAACATAGTGGTGTAAGGTAAAAGCAGACTTTGTTTATGGTTTCCAAAGCACACACTAAAACGTGGTAGTATCTATATTATATAGTCAACATTAGACCACAATCTCTACCCAATCATGGGTCAGTTACAACAAATATATGAATACATTCATTATACAATAAAGAATGGGTAGATTAAGGCATTGAACTAGGGATCAAGTGTTGACCCAATCTTGAGGAATTGGTGCAGCAATCACGTGGGATCAAATGCTGACCCACTTTGATGAATTGTTGCAGATTGGTTAGTCTATCAGTGTCATGGTCATTGTCTCCTTGACACAATAATTCCCATCTTTTTCTCTCTTAGACTTTGTTTATTTTGTGAATTTATTGAAAGAAAAGAAAAGAGAATAAAAAATAAGAAGGAAAAATTATTGCCTTCTTATTTTCTTGTATTTCTCTCTATATTTAAATAACATTTAAAAAAATTCAAAGCATTTTTGTAATCTAAGAAATAAGAGAGGGAAGTGACTCACATCTCTCAAAATCCAAATAAAGGAAAAGTTATTTCTTAATTTGTTGTAATTTTCCATTATTATTTCTTTTCCTTCCTATTTTTCTCACTATTTTCTCAGGTTACCAAACAACGGAAAACTTATTTCTTTGTGTTGTCCTTTTATATCCCTCATTAATTCCATGAACCAAGGTAGCCTAGCGAGTTCGATCCCCTAAAAAAGGTCTCTCTATATGTGTGTGTGTATATATTTAGACCTAGAGTAACCATAGCATTGTGTTAATATTAAACAGAAGGAAAAAGGTCTTTGTCACTTCACTAGTGAAAGCATTAAGGCTCTATTTGGTTTGCATATTTAGATAAGAAAAAGGATAGGAAAAGGAAAACGATTATAAAATAATTTCTTTGGTGTTTTTCTTGTGGGTTTCCTACATGCGCGCTTAAATAGTAATAAAAATGAAAGTTTTAAAAGTCAAAAGAAATCCAAAGAAAAGGAAAGGAAGTGTGACTCACAAAACTTAGAAATTTTAACTTATTTTTCACCATATTTTCTTTTCCTTCTATCTTTCTCACCCTTTTTACTAACCAAACAAATGAATGTGTTTTCCTTTATGCTTTTTTTTCTTTTTCTTTTTCCTTCACTGCTTCCGCAAACCAAACTGACCCTAATTAATTATCTTGCAATAACCAAACTGCAAGTAATTTTATTTTAACTACTAAGCTATTTCTTTTGTAGGTTTTATTTATTCACAAGTACAGTGGTTTGATGGTCCTTGACACATTAATCCCCATCTCCCTCAGCTACTTTATCTCCACTTCAACCATGCTATACTCTCAACAACTCTCTCAGGGGTTTCCAGAGCCATCATTTGATCTCAAGTACATTGGATTTGCATTGTTTTTAATGGGCATAAGTGGAAATCTGTACCACCATTACCTCCTATCTAAATTGAGGAACAAGGGTGACAAAGAATATAAGGTCCCCAATGGAGGTTTATTTGATTTGGTGATATGCCCGCACTATCTCTTCGAAATATTGGGATTCATAGGTTTCTCTTGCATTTCTCAAACATTGTATGCATTTTCTTTCACTCTTGGCACAACTTTGTACTTGATGGGAAGGAGTTATGCAACTAGGAAGTGGTACCTTTCAAAATTTGAAGATTTCCCCAAGGATGTCAAGGCTCTCATTCCATATGTATTCTAGAGCATGTTTGTGGAAGAGTTGATGTACTTTTAGTGGTTTGAAAATAATAATCACATTGATACTTACCTTTGGAATCCTAGTATTCCTACTAGAACAATAAAATTATGTTATTACATGTTTCGAGTATTTGATTGGAATCATATATTGTTGAGAAGCTATAGCTGTGAAGAATGTTGAGTAGTTAACAATATGCATGCGAAGAATACAATAATGCTATGGTTTTCAAGTTTATATTCCAATTATGCTTCCAAACGCATATGACAGTGAGACCACATCAAATACAGCCAGACCACTTAGACCTTCGTTGGAAGAAGTTTAAATGCTCCCATTGCAACGTGTTAGGAAGCAAATTCAGGAAAAAAACTTTCAAAGCCATGGCATTACTCCGAATAATAATGCTATGGTTCCCAAAACATGACACTAATTCCTTGATAAGGGGGTCACATCCATTCTAGTAAAGCCACTAGAATTTTGTTAGTTGTAGAAGTCCAGAATTTTATTAAGGGTATTGTGGTAATTTTGGTGGTCAATGTGTGGAACCAATTTGGACTTATAAATTTTAATGCCTAATATTTGGTCTTGTAGTATCACTTTGGTATATTTTATGGCACACATGTGTGTATATGTATGTTACATATTTTGTGTGTGTGTTTGTGAGGAAGACAAGGGGGGACCCACAAGTCACCTCCCCAAACCACTTCCAAGCTTCCCTAGGAAGCTTTCATTTCTCTCTCTCTCTCTCTCTCCCCCCCCCCCCCCCCCCCCCTTTAACCATCCGCCATTCCCTCTCTCTCTCACCCTTTTCATTTTTCTTTTGTTTGTTTCTCTCTCTCTCTCTCTCTCTCTCATGTTTGGAGGATCAAACCCTTATAGTTACTTCAACCTTCAACCCCAATTTTGTGCTTCTATATACCATTGTTGAAGCCAAGCTATTAGAGGAGAAAATCATCACCTCATCTAGAGCTTTCTATTGGTGTCTTCCATCTTCTCCATTGGTGTCCTCTAACTCCAATTATGGGCTAGGGAAAGAAGAGGGATTTCTTAGTTCTTTCCCTTTGGAGCTCTACAACCTTGGGTCTTCTTATTTCTTCTTGGATTCTCCTCTCTTGCACTTTTATTCTCAAGGAGTATAACACTCGCATTTGTGTTATTGCATTGCATTACATTGTCATGCATGATAATGTGATGTGGCGTGTCTTATGACACATGTTTGGGTGAGTTTTGACTCACGAGTTTATTTGGGTGTCTGTATTAGAGAACCCTTTGAAACTATGGTGATTGAGGATTTGTTGTTGCGACGTCTCTCCGAGTGTGAGACGGTCACTGTGGAATACTTTAAATGTTTATCTGAAAATAAATGTTTACCTGTGTATTTCAATATCTGTATTATTTTCTGTTTTAGAATTTATATCTATTGTTAGTTTTAGTATCCTGGTAAGAACAAATTAACACGCTATTAATTTGGTAGGCTATTTAACAACTTCAGAAACGTCATGTAGAAATTCGCGTTTTAGCGACCAAACGAAACTTAGTCAAAAACTTTTATAATTTTGAGGTTTCACTTAAAAAGCTATGAATAAGTTGTATAGAAAGTTTCAGAGACTGATTAGGAGTTTTGAAAACTCGTGGGGAGGTATATGTAATTCCCGAGAGTTTTGCCTATATATAGGAAGTGACGACTTTGGATATTTTCACAAGTCTTAACCTAATTCCAAAAAGGGGGGCCATAGGGAGATTTTGGAGCTTAGAGCTTTGCGACGCCAAACGACGACCTTCCGTCAGTTTGTTTTCTCCCAGATTTCATATTCGAGCTCCTCGAGGTAAGAGCTTCATTTTGATATATGTTAGGGCTTGTTTGGCCAAGTTTTCTGAAAAGTCTTTTTCTAGAATTTTTCATAAAAGTTGATAAATGGAATTTTGATTCATAGGAATTGTACTAGACGGACTTCTGCACGTTCTTTGTGCACGGGTTTTCTTCAGATTATATTATAGGAGCGTTATTCGGAGGTGAGTGATTCAACTATGTTTTTGGAATGGTTTCTTGACATGTATTCATGTTATGTATGAATAGCATGTATTAATTCATAGATATATACTGTGTAGTTCATATTGGGCATTTGTATTAATAAGTAGGCCCAATAGCACTATGAAATGTTTGATTTTCGTGAGCATGATGATATGTATTTGAGCATGTTAAGTTGCTTATGTGGGTCAGAAGGAGCACGTGGTCACCGTGCCATTTTGTGGAGCCAATATAGGCATTAAGGTTGCACGATTGAAGAGAAGAATCGTGGGTCTTACCCTTTCGCGTGGACTTATTGGCGAGGAGTCGCGGATTGGGAGTATGGACGGGCACGTGAGTCTCCCGCGACTAGTATGAAATGTAGAGATGTGAATGCGGACATGTTTATCATTCATGTGCATATGTTGTTTTATTCACTAAGCGTTAGCTTAAACAAATCGAATATCTGTGGTTATTCAAATAACCATTTCAGGTGTTAATGCTGGCGAGGAATCGGAGAAGTGAGCACGTGGGTTTAGAGTTTGCTTTGAAGGCAACTTGAATGTTGATCTTGTAGTTTTGGAACAATAGAAATGTTGTAACAAAAATTTGAATGTTTTAACTTGTGTTTAACTTAGTATGTTAGAATGGACCTGAAGCATGGTAATAGTTAGTAACTCGTTGTAATTATACTTTGGTAATGTTTTAATACAACTAGGATTACTTTGATGTGAGGTTGGAGTGTGTGGTTAACACTTGGTTGTTTTATAAAGCTTTTGAAACTTGTTTTTCTGCAGATTGGGCTGCTGTCAGGGGAGCAGTCAACTGGTCCAGTGTTCAGTCGACTGGATCCTTGTGCCTGCTAGCTACTGCTTTTTAATATGGCAAAAGCAGTCGACTGGGCCCTGCCTCAGTCGATTGTACCTCTGTAGGTAATGTGTTCATTTTATTTCTGCTTGCTTCAGTCGACCGATTGGGGAATTCAGTCGACTGAAAGTTGGAGACCCCAGTAGACTGGACCCCAGTCTCAGTCGACTGGATGGTCTGTTAAACCTTTTTGAAAACTCTCTGGTCTCTTCAGTCGACTGAGGTCCCAACCCAGTCGACTAGACTCCTAGTTTTAAAATGTGTTTTGTTTTTCCGCTGCGTGTGTTCTTCAAAACCTAATTTTGGGAACGTTAATGAATTGGTTTAGCCTCGGTGGCGTGCCACGGGCTCTGGTTCCGCTATTGTGGGACCGGGCTATGACATTTAGTGGATCAGAGCAATAGGTAACAAAACTTTGGAAACGTTCAACAACGAGTGGAGTGTTGAGTGAATTGTCACATGTTCTAAATTGCATCCATACATATTAGAGATGTTTGATGCATATAGTATGTCGTTATACATACATGATTATGTCATTGCAATACATGCATAGTATTTATGCATTCGTGAATCGGTTGAATCATACGGATGTGGAGCTGTATGATGAGATGACGTTATCATGAGTTATAATAGACCGCGTGTTGTGGCAAGAAGGAAAGATGATATTTTGGTAGTGATGAACAATGGAATTGCTAAGCGAAAAGAAAATGGTTTTGATCGAATCGGTGGATGTTTTCAACGATAGTGATGAGTGTCCTTTGAGGGATCTAACCGAGAGCGGAGTTTGAATAGTGAACGTCAGAGGAGATTTCTGCATAGTCCACATAGAAAATGAAGGAAATTGTTCGTAGTAAAGTTTTGGGATTGAGATTGATTGATAAGAGTTCTGTTTCAGACATTGGTTAATCATTGTGACGTAAGAGAATAAAGATGAACAGTTGGGTTTTATGGTAGAAAGATAGTCCAGTAATATGTATTGCTAGCATATGGGGTCGGTGAGGAATCTCTCACCTTATCTTACGGTGTTAACCTACGGTACAATCGTACGAGGTTATCTTATAATGTATCTTATGGTATATACGGTGTATGTCAGGTAGTTGAAGAATTTTTCAACTTATTGTACGGCATTGAGACGATTGGATGGTTGAGGAATCTCTCAACCTATCTTATGGTATATGTTGGACGGTTGAGGAATCTCTCAACCTATCTTGTGGTATGTATCGGAATTGGGAAATATCTCAACGAGTTATGAGTATTGTGGTTGTTGAGGAATCTCTTAACTGAACCTGGTTTCGAATATTCGTGGTACCATGGTGTATTCAGATGTAGTATAAAGGTTAGTAAGGAAAGCTACCAGATTGATTGTATAAGTGGGAAGGGGTATTTAACGATTAACCTAAGGTGAGGAGTTAAGAATGGGGATGATAGAGTATGCTTTGACGGTTTGAAACTACGGTTAGTAGAAGTAACGGGTTTCAGTCAAGTATCGAAAATGGCACAGTATGAAGCGTTGTATAGGCATAAGTGTCAATCGCTGATTTGTGAGATCGAGGTTGGGAAAAGAAAGTTGTTAAGACCTAAGATGATACAGTTGAATACGGCAAGGGTAAAGCTAATCCAGGAGTGACTTTTAGAGGAGGCTCACCGTACTAAATATTCAATTCATCCGGGGAGTGACAAGATGTACCAAAATTTGCAAGAAAACTTTTTGTGGAGAGGTATGAAGCGAGAAGTTGCCAAGTTTGTGTCTGAGTGTTCAGCATGTTAGCAAGTGAAGGCAGAGAGACAAGTACTTGCGGAGCTATTACAACCATTACCAGTGTCAAAGTGAAGTGGGATGGGATCACGATGGATTTTGTTTCGGGATTTCCACGATCGTTTAATCAGAATGATAAGATTTGGGTTATGGTTGATAGATTGACAGAATCAGCACATTATCTACCGATCAATACGACTAAACCTTCAAGGTTGGCGGAATTGTATGTGAAAGGGGTTGTAAGACTACACGGAGTTCCAACAGTGATTATATCGGATATGATAGTAGAAATGTAAAATGGTGAGGACAATGGTGGATACAATGAAATACGATCTCAGTGACCTGGATTCCAACAAGGTTGGAGAGTTTTGAGACTGTCGAATTTCACCCTAAGAAAATTTTAAAGTGTTTAAAATGTTTTAAAATAAAACTTTCGTTGAGTAAGAAAAAAAAAAAAAAAAAATTGTTTTAAATACTTGTGATTAGGTATCAAGTAGACCTTGGAAGACGGGTATCGTGGAAGGATATGGTATGCTTATTGCTTGGGACATAATGGTGGTTGTCAAACGAATGAGTCCTATGTGGGAAGATTCTGAACTTGGGAATTCTAAAGGAGTTGGTGAAATGTCGTGTGCCTAAATTTGGCTAATTGGAAGTTATGACTTCAAAGGAGTGGCCGTGAGTATTGTTCCAAAGGGGGCTCGACTTCGATTTAAGTATTGGAGTAACCTGAGGTAATGAATGATTTGAGGCTTTGATCAATCAAGAACTGGATGAGATCCATAAAGTGTGAAGAACTTAAAAGATGACAGTTAGGAATCAGTTGGCATTGGTGACCGGAGTGGGAAATTTACCTTGGGGTATTGTCGTGAAAGGTATGTAAATTGGAAGTCGATATGGAATTTATTGAACACAGTGAGGCTATAGTACTTTGTGGGAAGATTTAATTACTGGCTTATCCTCAGATTGTATGTAGGGATTATATTAATGCTGTGAGTAATAGGTTATTCAGGAATAATGGATTGGAGACCCGGATAGCATAAATAAAAGACTAGAAAGTTAAATGGGAAATTGAGTCAGATTCAACTACGGTTATGAAACATTGAATGTCGAAATGAGGTATGGTGCCTTGAGATGTTATACGAAGAATACACGCTTGGTGTGAACGGTTGTCAGGAACTCAGTGAGAGTTGAGATACAGAAGTGTGAGCGATATGGACTTGTGCAAAGGTGAAAGTGAAACATCAGCGACGTATAGAGTTGTAAACTACATAAATGGTAGTGGATCCACCTGGACTGATATGAAAATGGACTACATTGTAGTTGAGATCTTCGAAAGAAAAATAATCGACTCAAGATGTGTGTATGTTATATAAATAAAATGGATCGTGAATGGTCAAGGTTGAGACAGGAACAAGATATGTTCTAAACATGGGAATACGTGTTGATGAACTCTGTGGTAGGTGTATGACTGAGCAAGCCAATTTTGATTTACAATGTTATTCGTTACGATGGATGTTGGGAGTAATTGTGTTAAGAAGGAGATGAAGTGTTATGCGTAATTTTAAGTCAATTTGTTTTAAAAGAACAACATGGAAGAGATGTGTTTGACTTTGATGAAAGTTCTAAATCAAAACTGTTAGGTGTGATCTTCTATTTCAATCGGCAGTAGTTCGGGTGCAGACTTTGGAGAGCTAAATGAAGAATATGTTTGACCTCATTGTGGGTGATTTGGGACGTTATGTAAGCTTGAAATCTAAATGGTATCTGAAGAGACACATGTGATTGAAAGTATAGTACATGATTGGTTAAATTGAAACAAAATGATAAGTATTATGAAAAATAGAGAGGATATTAGTGCGACACACTACCGACTAAGTGCTATTCATTGAACTGATGTTCTTGTAATATGGCGTTCTGGGGAAGAAAGAGTGTAATTCGATAAGAAATGGGAAGTCGTTAGAAAACACATTATCGTTCTACAAGTATCTTGTGGTTAATATGTAACACCTGTAATTTTCTGTCATTATCATATCAGCTTTTTCTAATTTCTGTATTGGACCCACAATATTATTATATTATTATTTTAATTATGTGACGGTACGGACGTGTTGTAGTATTACCATATAGACTGTAGTAACCATATCGACTCGACCAGAATAAGATTTAACTTAGTCTCGTACCCAGACCCGGACATTAGAAATAACACCGGTTGCACGTAAATCGAGACCGACACGTATACCGAGGAACTTATGCACGTAAACCGAGAAAGTTGCACACAACCCGAGGTGGGCCCCACATGGCCGGCCACATGGCAGCCCCATGTGCCACTCCTTACACTTGTCATCTCCTCCCATGACATTTGTCCACATATTGGACATGTGTCTTTGCATGAACTCATGCAAATGACACCTAGCCATGCCAATCTCCTATATATCATGCACATACACACAATTGAGACATTTTTGTCTCTACAATCTGCATATAATTGAGAGGGAGAGAGAGCTAGAGTTATAGCTCCATGGAAGAATAGAAGAAGAAGAAGTTCATCCTTGAAGTTTGAAGATTCAAGCTCCACTAAGCATCAACCAATATCAAGCTTAAATTTCAAGCTTTGGTGAGTAAATTGTGAGTAATATAACTCAATTTAGAACACATATAATTTGTACTAATGTTTAGTAGAAGTTTGATGTTGTTGTGTTGATGTTTTCATGACATGCAAGACAAATCCATAAATCTGAGAAACTGAAACTCTCAGCAGAACATAGTTTAGTACAGTGAATGTTTTGTGCAGCTCAAAAATCCGAATTAAGCTAGATTTTTTGTTGTAAAAGCTAACTCATATATCTATAAATAACTCTTCTATAGCTCAGTCTAGAAATCACTCCTTCATGGGTGAAATGCATGTACAACGCAGTGTTATAAACCTGGGAAAACAGAAACTTCCAGCAGAATGTAGTTTAGTAAAATGGATGTTTTGAGGAGCTCAAAAATCGGAATTAAGCTAGGTATTTTTGTGGTAAAATCTAACTAATTTATCTACAAATAACTCTTCTATAGCTCAGTCTAGAAATCACTCCTTCATGGGTGAAATGCATGTACAACGCAGTGTTATAAATCTGAGAAACTGAAACTTTCAGCAAAACATAGTTTAGTAAAATGAATGTTTTGTGCAGCTCCAAAATGCTAATTAAGCTAGGTTTTTTTGTGAAGAAATCTAACTCATTTATCTACAAATAACTCTTCTATAGCTCAGTCTAAAAACCACTCCTTCATAGGTGAAATTCACGTACAATGCAGTGTTATAAATCTGGGACAGAACAGTCCGAGATATAAGAAATGTCTTGTAAAATAAATAGTTTGAGTAGCTCAAAAATGTAATTGAAGCTAGATTTTTTTTGTACATGAAGATATTCCTATTATCTATAATTTTTTAATTTTGAGTTTGATCTACAAAGCAATTTATCATAGCCAAATAAATCATGTTAATTCAGTCAACACAGTGAAAATGTATCTTGGCAGATTGTACAACTTTTTGTATAATGTTTTATTTATGCATGGTGTTGATTGTTGATGCTAGTTTTCCGGTACATGTGTTGTTATGAAAATCTCGTACTATGGTAGTGCTATCGCGTAGATGAGTATGTTAAGGGTTTCGTTTATGTGTTTATTGGTATTAAATTCACGTTATAAATCCATGAGCTACGTGCTATGTTTTCTATTGTTATGAATATAGTCTAATGACCATTGAAAGTTCATACCCAAACTATAAATATATTGTATGGCACGATTATTGTGTTGATAAGTGATCGGGAAGTTTCCATCTTAAGTATATTGAAAGGAAAACGGAATGTCGGACGTATAGCGAAATATTAACGGTTATAAATGGATGATATTAATGAACTAAACTACGAAACGTGCGAACGCGTAAAATAATGATAAAACCTTCGATAATAGATTTAATGCGAATAAGGGACATTGGGCCTCGTTTCTAGTCGTGTGACTACCGGTCAAAGTTGATTCGTGAACTTTCGTGTCGTGTTTGGATATTTCTTGCAAAACTGGTCTTTCAGTAATTCCATGGTGTCGATTGGTGAGTTATGTTTTGTTCCTTGATCTGAGGATCGGCATGACGTGTTCGGTCAAGTGCGGATGACCTGAGGATCGTCGTGACGTGTTCGATCAAGTGGTTGATTATTTTTCCGCACCCTTGGACTGAGGATCGGCATGACGTGTTCGGTTATGTACGGGTGACCTGAGGATCGGCATGACGTGTTCGTCCAAGTGATTATTAATTTCCTGTACCCTTGGTCTGAGGATCGGCATGACGTGTTCGATAACGTGCGGGTGACCTGAGGATCGGCATGACGTGTTCGACCAAGAGATTGTTAATGTCCCGCACACTTATGCCATTTGGGCGACAGTTCGAGTGCCAGTTGGGCGACAGTTAACTATTCATTGTTGAGTGTTGTACTTTCTTGAGCAGGAAATGCGTTTGGAGTTAAGTCTTCTTTCAGTCAATGTCATTGGTCAGTTCAGTTCTGGGTTAAGTTTCAAAAGGAATGATTGGGTTTAAATAAGACATGGTTTTGAGAATAAGAAAAGACGAACAAGACATAGAATCGAGAATAAGAAATGATGAACGAGATATGGTTTCGAGAAATAAGAAGAGTTGAAGAATAACTTACCTTAAATGGTGGTAACCTTAAGGGGGCCCTCACTTAGCTTAACCGCTAACGGCTTTTCATGCCGCTGGACCTTCCACGTCTAGCCTTTGCAGGTCTAGACGGAGCCGACTGCTATCAAGATGCTGACTATACTACTGAAGACTATGCTGGTGAAGATTACTACGAGGAAGGCTACAGTTTCGCCAGCTGAAGACTTTGGAGTTTTTCCTTTTGTCATAGTTCTGTTACTATTATGTTAGTGATGTAATAGTTTAGCTGGTCTTGTAATATGTATCTTTTGGATATCTTTTTGGCCTGTAATATACTACTGATGTAAGACTTGGATGTTTTAAATTTCTGCTTCCGCTGAACTTAGTCACTTTCCCATATCACATTATTGTTATAAGCATGTTTGAACAATCAGGTGACACTCACAACAAGTCACGTGTCTACGAACCCATAAAGGAAATTTATTTTTCCCTATTTTTGGTACTTCGGGGCGTGACAGGGATTTTTTGGTATCAAAGCTTTAGGTTTAGACGCGCTCACTGATTGTCCTACACCTTAAGTTATGAGCATAAGATTTACCTCGTATTAGTACTGACACTAAGTTAGTTCCTCTTGCAGGACTATGGAGCCGATCTTTGTTCATGATGATTTCGGAGGGCACTATATTCTCGACGGCCGTATCCAGCCTACCGACCCTGTACTATATCGATAGCGGATCCGTCAGAGGGCGAGGCACATTTTAGAGGAGGACATGCGGAGAGCCGTGCATACTGATGCACTGTAGTATCCAGATCAAGTTCAGCTTGAATCGATTCATGCTTCAGAGACTACCATACTTATCCACTAGGAGCTTATCAGCATGGCTCAGGACGAGGCACTATACGACAATATACTCTTCCCAATTATCATGGCCGCACCAGCACCACCATTCTCACCCGAGCCCATACCAGAGCTAGATGCAGATTCAGACCCCATGGATACAGATAACGATGACGATAGAGCGAGTAGAGAGGATTCTGTAGGCGGTAGCCACACAGCAGACAACCCATCTGACGGTGACGACACAGATGATGACGATGACCTGATGATTGAGGATGACCCAGCGAGTAGCGACGACGAGCCGATCGAGGAGGCCGATCCAGTAGAGGCGGCTCAGGAACCAGAGGATGATGTATACGATCATCCAGTACTGCCAGCTGATGAGGACGTGATAGTACCGATACCCGAGCAGGACCACGGGGCAGATCCAGCTGATGTTGATGAGGACCCGGACGAGGAGGAGTTCTTAGAGGACCCCACAGACGATCCAGTTATAGAGCTGATTCAGGACGATCCCGACGCACAGCCTGACCTACACGATGATGTGGATCCAGATGATGTCGTTGAGCCTGACGAGTTAGTTGTCGAGTTGGACGATGCGCCACCAGAGGTTGTAGAGCTAGATGACGAGGATGACATCGACTTGGATGCAGTTGGCGGAGATGGCGTAGCACCAGGATGGATATTACCAGATGGTGGACCAGATGAGTTTGACCAGTTGCTGGATTTTATGCCAGCGGAGGTAGTTACCGTTCCAGGGGACGAGATACCACCTACGGTTACCGACGATGAGGCAGACTTCTATGCCCTACCACGTTGATATGATCTTTAGAGAGCTGCTATTACTTCTATATAATGATGTACATATTAGTTTTGTTTGGTGTCGCTCGTATTATAGATATTTTAGTTGTAAGTACTTTGTACATGTTCTTTTTGTAAGCACACCTAGGAGATGCTTAAACTCTTGTATAGTATGTACTGGCCTTGGACGTAGTACTTTAATGTAAATCTTTTTGGTTTAGTATAATGGTTTCAGTTATATCGCTTTATTCCATTGACATTTAGTAATATATGAATGCTTATTATATTTTAACTTTGGTACACATCAAGACCACCTATAAAGACTCGGTACGGAATCAAAGGATATTAGCAGTAAAACTTGTGCGTTGTTTTCAGATGGCTGGAGGACGTAGGAGGAACGACAATAGAGATAACAAGGAAGAACCAGAGATACCTAATGAGATAGACCCTACAGGACTACTCTCAGCCTTGGTCAGAAGGATTGAGAGGGCTTCAAACAATGTAGGAAACAACAACCGCCCAGCACCACCCCCAAGGCAGACAGGGGATAAGTTACTTGAACGTTTCCGTGCATTAAGACCAGAAAAGTTCAATGGGATGATGGAACCATGGAAAGCGGAGCAATGGCTACGAGAGATGGATCTCATCTTTAAAGCCATGGATTGCAGTGAGGCCGAAAAACGCCGCCTAGCCGTATTTCAGTTGACATATGCCGCAGCAGACTGGTGGGAAGCGGAAGAAGCTACTTGGGGAGACAGAGCCATAAGGGAAATGACATGGACCGTGTTCAAGGAACGGTTCTTAGCAAAGTATTTTCCATTAGTAGAACGAAATTTGAAGCAGAAAGAATTCATGGAATTGGTTCAAGGGAACAAGTCTGTTCAGGAGTATACAACGCAATTCGAACGCCTGTCCCGTTTTGCGCATCACATGGTGGACACACCTGAAAAGAAGAACGAACAATATCACCAAGGGTTATCTCTTTCACTACAAGAGACGATTGCAGTTTACGTGAGTCAATCCTTTGAATCTTTGGTAGGGTTGGCTACACAGATGGAGAATATACAGAAACAGAGGCAGAAGAGGTTTACCAGTAGGTTTCCATCACAAAATGTCCAAGGATCAAGGCCACCCATGCGTTATCAGAATAATAAGCGCGCTTGGAATGGAGAAAGGAAGCCGCAGCAGGCACGGAGGCAACCACAGCAAGCTAACACTGTAGCACCACAAGCACCAGTCCCTGTTGGACATCAAGGAGGTTATATCGCCCAAGGAAAAGGTCCAGGGAGTTGCTTCAACTGTGGCATACCTGGCCACCATGCCAAAGATTGCAGAACCTCCAAGAACCATGATCGTGGTGAAGTCATATGCTTTAACTGTGGAGAGAAAGGCCACTGGAGCCGAGAGTGCAAAGCACCGCACCGAGGATAAAATGGACCCAACGCTCAAGGGCAAGCTGCTAAGACTCATCTGAATGCCATTATTTCGGAAGCAGCAGATTTTGACGCAGAAGCGCATCAGAATCTAGAAGGTACGCTCACTCTTTTCAGCAACAGAGTTAAAACGTTATTTGATACTGGAGCGTCAAATTCGTTTATTGCTAGTAGAGTCGTACAAGATTTGGGTTTAGTAACTCAAAACCTTACTGTAGCATTGAATGTTGTATCTCCGATGGGTATATCTGTTAAGTTGAATAGGGTATGCAGAAGCTGTCCCATTAACATAGAAGATAGAGACCTATTCGCGGATTTGGTGATCTTCTCAATGAAGGAGTTTAACGTCATCTTAGGAATTGACTGGCTCACCAAGTACCATGCTATCTTGGATTGTACTAGCAAGTCTGTTGGCCCAAATGTGGAAACCTTAGAGGGGGGGTGAATAAGGTTTTAGCGGAATTTTAACCTTTTAAAAACTTAATAGCAAATTAAGCACAATCACAAGCAATTATGTAAAGAGAGAAGGGAAGAGAAACTTGCAAACCAATTTTTCAAGTGGTTCGGCAATCGCACCCCGCGGCCTACGTCCACCCCTCAAGAACACCTCTTGAGGATTCCTTTGATCCCGGAGCACTTACGGGTGTGCACTAAACCATTACAAGAGCCTTCAATCTCTCCCAAAGAAGAACACCTCTTCTTTGCACACAAGGGTTACTAACCCTCAACCTTTACAAATTGAATTGAATACAAATTGATAACTCTCTATGTAGAGTGGATAATACAATTAAAGCTCACTACAATTTTGCTCTCTCAAGAAATACAAATGAAAGATTTGAGCAAATTGATAAACTCACACAACTAGGGCTCAATTGTGAATGATTTAGAATCAACAAGTTGTGTGATTGAAATAGATGTTTTCCAATTGATTGATCAACTTGCAAACCAATTTTTCAAGTGGTTCGGCAATCGCACCCCGCGGCCTACGTCCACCCCTCAAGAACACCTCTTGAGGATTCCTTTGATCCCGGAGCACTTACGGGTGTGCACCAAACCGTTACAAGAGCCTTCAATCTCTCCCAAAGAAGAACACCTCTTCTTTACACACAAGGGTTACTAACCCTCAACCTTTACAAATTGAATTGAATACAAATTGATAACTCTCTATGTAGAGTGGATAATACAATTAAAGCTCACTACAATTTTGCTCTCTCAAGAAATACAAATGAAAGATTTGAGCAAATTGATAAACTCACATAACTAGGGCTCAATTGTGAATGATTTAGAATCGACAAGTTGTGTGATTGAAATAGATGTTTTCTAATTGATTGATCAACATAAAATGGTGTGGGAAAACATGTATTTATAGGCCAAGAAAGATTATAGCCGTTGGTGGTAAGTTTGGTAATTAAAAGCCCCTTTAAAAACTAGCCGTTATGCCTTTTCAGGTCGCTTCAGTCGACTGGAACATGAAGCAGTCGACTGGTCCTTGAAGCAGTCGACTGAGATGCATTTACAGAGGGTTCTGTTTGCATTCTGCTCACTTCGGTCGACTGCATCGGGCCCTCAGTCGACTGCCCCTCCCTGTTTGACAGCCTGACACATCTCCACTAAAATGGCCATAACTCCCTCTACAAAAATCGGATTTGCGATCCGTTTGATGTTTTGGAAACTAGATTCAAATACCTTTCCAACCATATAAGATTCAACATTTAATTATTTTCCAATTGGTTGGGACATTGCTTTAAAGATGATCCACTTAAAATTTATTTCCAAAACTTTAACCTTTAGAGTTTGTTTGAGCCCCTATGAGTGTGAGATCAAGATGCCTTACAATGATGGTCCTAGACTTCAACCAAGGATGAAATATCTTCAAGTCTTCAAGCATGATCCTTGTTGAGCTCCTTGTAATCTTGATCTACATCAATTAAATCTCATGTACACAAAGATGTTAAAACATTGATACAAAATTAATACATAGATTATATATGAGCATAAAAATGACTATGATAATAACAAGGAATGAAACAATATGAATCATGTAATTATCATAGCATATTTGACATCATCAAAACACAATTAAATCTCATGCACACAAAGATGTTAAAACATTGATACAAAATTAATACATGAGATTATATATGAGCATAAAAATGACTATGATAATAACAAGGAATGAAACAATATGAATCATGTAATTATCGTAGCATATTTGACATCATCAAAACATAATTAAATATGCCTTAATATACCTTAAGGCTAACAATCTCCCCCTTTTTGATGATGGCAAACAACCAATGAAGGATATGCCAATATAAGCACATTTGGTCATTTTCATATTATCATTCATAATGAATATCATATGTTAAGGAACATGAATGATAACTACCCAAATACTTCTCATATTTCTCCCCCTTTGACATTATCAAAAAGATTTGGGGATAAAATACAAAGCTCCCCCTCACAATAGGCATACAAATCAAAAGGCCAAAATGATACCAATTGTTGGCCCAAATGATAGCAAAAATAAACAAATATAACCACATGTGAGAAAATGAATACATGAAAGTGCTCCCCCTAAGCATGTGTAATGATAAAGGATACAAAAGATATGAATAGAGAGCATATTCTCCCAAAAGATACCAATAAAAAAGTCGGAGAACTCAAAATATAAGATAAACAAAAATTCAGTTGGATCAGTCGACTCCTCAGTCGACGTCCCTAGGCAGAGAGTTTAAAACATCAATGCAGTCGACGCCACAGTCGACTTAACAAAGCAGAATAAAAAAATTCAAAGCTTCACACCTGAATCAGTCGACTGTGTCAGGGTACCAGTCGACTGTTTTGTTCAGCAGTCCATAAAAATGACAGTACACCAGCAAAAATTTGAATGATTCACAAACATCATTTGGTCTAATCATTCTTAAAACTTTGTCTAATCAAACAAAAGCATATCATCATTTTTCAAATAAGCAATATCAAGAGCATGATGATTTGAAACAAATAAGTGTATGATATGAAATCAAAAAAAAATTTAAGTATGATAATGAAAACAAATCAAAACAAAATTACTTACTAACCTACCATTACCAAATCAATACTTAACCTTTGTCCAAGCATTTCTTGGATGCTCCATTTGCCGAGGTAGTAGGAAAGGCCCTTTCCATTGTCATGAGGCAAAGATTGACAATCTCTTCACCATTTGAGTCGTCGTTCGATGATTCGCTCTCGGAACTACTATTAGTGGCCTTGATTGTCTTCTTTTTGTGTTTTTCCTCCTTGGGTGACTTTTTCCCCGATTTTTCTTTCTTTAGAAACTTTGCAAATTTTCGGGTGATCTTTGTCATTTCCTCATCCTCATCACTCTCAACATCTTTCTTCTTTTTCTTTGAGCTTGAGGATTTTAAAGCCATGTCTCCCCTTTTGGCCTCTTTCTCTTCCAATGTCTTGTCTTCACTTTCGAAGACGGCCAATTCCATTTCATGAGTTATGAGAGAACCCATGAGTTGTTCCAAGGAGAGTGTTGAAAGCTCCTTTGCTTCACGAACCGCCGTGACCTTTGGTTGCCAATCCTTTGGTAAAGACCTAAGTACTTTCTCAATCATTTCTTCATTAGTATAAACTTTACCAAGGTTTTTCAAGTTATTGATAAGAATGGTAAAACGAGAAAACATATCTCCAATAGATTCATATGGCAACATTTTAAACATTTCATAAGTTTGAACAAGAAGATTTATTTTTGATTTCTTAACTTGATTAGTACCTTCATGAGCAACCTCAAGTTTATCCCAAATTTCCTTTGCGGACTCGCAAGAGGAAATTCTATTGTACTCATTAGGGTCTAATCCACAATATAAAATGTTCATTGCCATAGCATTTATTTTTATGAGTTTCTTATCGGCATTATTATACTAATCTACCGTCTTTGGAATAGAAAAACCATTTTCAATTTTTGTAGGTAGATGAGGCCCTTTGACCACGATTTGCCATAAATCAAAATCTTGAGAAATCATATAGATTCTCATTCTATTTTTCCAATAGGCATAGTTTGAGCCATTAAAACATGGTGGTCTTAATGTCGATTGACCCTCAAAATAATAAATGTAAGAAGAGTCGGTTTCCATTGGATCTTTAACTCAAATTATTTCAAAAATCTTTTGAAAAAGACGAGCCGAGGCTCTGATACCAATTGTTGGCCCAAATGTGGAAACCTTAGAGGGGGGGTGAATAAGATTTTAGCGGAATTTTAACCTTTTAAAAACTTAATAGCAAATTAAGCACAATCACAAGCAATTATGTAAAGAGAGAAGGGAAGAGAAACTTGCAAACCAATTTTTCAAGTGGTTCGGCAATCGCACCCCGCGGCCTACGTCCACCCCTCAAGAACACCTCTTGAGGATTCCTTTGATCCCGGAGCACTTACGGGTGTGCACCAAACCGTTACAAGAGCCTTCAATCTCTCCCAAAGAAGAACACCTCTTCTTTGCACACAAGGGTTACTAACCCTCAACCTTTACAAATTGAATTGAATACAAATTGATAACTCTCTATGTAGAGTGGATAATACAATTAAAGCTCACTACAATTTTGCTCTCTCAAGAAATACAAATGAAAGATTTGAGCAAATTGATAAACTCACACAACTAGGGCTCAATTATGAATGATTTAGAATCAACAAGTTGTGTGATTGAAATAGATGTTTTCCAATTGATTGATCAACATAAAATGGTGTGGGAAAACATGTATTTATAGGCCAAGAAAGATTATAGCCGTTGGTGGCAAGTTTGGTAATTAAAAGCCCCTTTAAAAACTAGCCGTTATGCCTTTTCAGGTCGCTTCAGTCGACTGGAACATGAAGCAGTCGACTGGTCCTTGAAGCAGTCGACTGAGATGCATTTACAGAGGGTTCTGTTTGCATTCTTCTCACTTCGGTCGACTGTATCGGGCCCTCAGTCGACTGCCCCTCCCTGTTTGACAGCCTGACACATCTCCACTAAAATGGCCATAACTCCCTCTACAAAAATCGGATTTGCGATCCGTTTGATGTTTTGGAAACTAGATTCAAATACCTTTCCAACCATATAAGATTCAACATTTATTTATTTTCCAATTGGTTGGGACATTGCTTTAAAGATGATCCACTTAAAATTTATTTCCAAAACTTTAACCTTTAGAGTTTGTTTGAGCCCCTATGAGTGTGAGATCAAGATGCCTTACAATGATGGTCCTAGACTTCAACCAAGGATGAAATATCTTCAAGTCTTCAAGCATGATCCTTGTTGAGCTCCTTGTAATCTTGATCTACATCAATTAAATCTCATGCACACAAAGATGTTAAAACATTGATACAAAATTAATACATAGATTATATATGAGCATAAAAATGACTATGATAATAACAAGGAATGAAACAATATGAATCATGTAATTATCATAGCATATTTGACATCATCAAAACACAATTAAATCTCATGCACACAAAGATGTTAAAACATTGATATAAAATTAATACATGAGATTATATATGAGCATAAAAATGACTATGATAATAACAAGGAATGAAACAATATGAATCATGTAATTATCGTAGCATATTTGACATCATCAAAACATAATTAAATATGCCTTAATATACCTTAAGGCTAACAAAGTCGATTACCTTTACGATACCTGGAAGTCAACCCTTTTTCTTTCAGTGTAACCCGTTGAGTGGTGGTTTTCTCACTAGTCGCTTGGCTGGCATCAAGGGCACAATCTCAGAGATCACGATCACAGAGATTCCGATAGTGCGAGAATTCGAGGATGTATTTAAAGATCTCTCAGGATTGCCGCCAAAGCAAGAGATAGACTTCTGCATAGAACTGACACCTGGAACCATGCCTGTCTCCAAGACCCCATACAGGATGGCACCGACGGAAATGCAAGAATTGAAGAAGCAAGTACAGGAGTTGGAAGATTTAGGATTCGTGCGTCCAAGCACATCACCGTGGGGAGCACCGGTACTGTTTGTAAAGAAGAAAGATGGATCGCTTCGACTCTGCATAGACTACAGGGAGTTGAATAAGGTAACCATCAAGAATAAGTACCCGCTGCCACGTATTGATGACTTGTTCGATCAATTACAAGGAGCCACGACATTTTCAAAGATCGATTTGAGATCAGGATACCACCAGCTGTTAATTTGACCAGAAGACGTGTCAAAGACAGCATTCCGTACTAGATATGGACATTATGAGTTTCTTGTGATGCCATTCGGGCTAACCAATGCCCCAGCAGTGTTTATGGACTTGATGAATAGGGTATTTAGGCCTTACCTAGATCAGTTTACTATCGTCTTTATAGATGATATACTGATATATTCCAAGACCAAGGAGGAACACGAAAAACATTTGTAGATTGCCTTACAGACACTCAAGGACAACCAACTATATGCAAAGTTCAGCAAATGTGAGTTTTGGCTTAATGAAGTCAAATTCTTAGGACATGTCGTCTCTCAGAATGGGATATCAGTGGATTCTTCAAAGATAGACGCAGTGCTAGATTGGAAAAGACCGAGTAATGCTTCAGAGATTAGAAGTTTTCTGGGTTTGGCTGGCTACTATAGGAGATTTGTAGAAGGATTCTCTAGAATCGCAGCCCCATTAAGTAGTCTTACAAAGAAGGAGTCAAAGTTCGATTGGAAGGATCGACATGAACGTGCATTTCAAGAGCTAAAGGGGAGGTTAACTTCGGCACCCGTGTTAGCAATACCCAAGAGCGGTAAAAGATATACCATCTATAGTGACGCTTCACACCAAGGATTAGGGTGTGTACTTATGCAAAATGGGAAGGTGATAGCGTATGGATCGAGACAGTTGAAGCCACACGAGATGAGTTATCCAACGCATGATCTAGAGTTAGCCACAATTGTGTTTGCACTGAAAACATGGAGACATTACCTCTATGGGGAGCAGTTTGATTTGTTTTCAGACCACAAGAGCTTGAATTACTTGTTCTCTCAGAAGGAGCTAAATATGAGGCAGAGACGATGGATGGAGTTACTCAAGGATTATGATTTCACTCTATAGTACCATCCTGGAAAAGCAAACGTTGTTGCAGATGCCTTGAGTCACAAACCTCGCGAGATAGTTGCTAATCTCATGATTCGAGAATGGAAAGCATTGGAAACTATAGCAGAATTGGATCTCCAACCCACAGAGACAGAAGGAGGACACCATTTTGGATGTTTAGTAGCACAACCGACGCTTTTTAGTCGTATTTTGGAAGCCCAGCAGAAAGACGAAGAGTGGAAGAAGTGGTTTACTAAAGTTTCAGCAAAGGAACCCGAGGAATGGAGCGTAGGCTCAGATGGAGAATTTCGATGTAGGAATCGACTGTGTGTTCCTGATGTGGAGACTCTGAGGAAGGACATTCTGGATGAAGCACATAAGTCCCGTTTAACCGTTCATCCTGGAGGTACAAAGATGTATAGAGACTTGAAGCGGAATTTCTGGTGGGAAGGCATGAAACGAGAAGTGGCAGAGTATGTTTCTATGTGTCTTACTTGTCAACAAGTCAAAGCAGAACATCAGAAGCCATCAGGATTATTACAGCCATTACCGATTCCGCAGTGGAAGTGGGAACACATTACCATGGATTTTGTGGTAGGTCTACCCCGATCTTAGCAGAGCCATGACTCTATTTGGGTGATTGTAGACCGACTCACCAAGTCAGCTCACTTCATAGCATACAGTATGACATATTCTGTGGAGAAGTTGAGTCAGTTATGCATACAACAGGTCGTACGATTGCATGGAGTACCCGTCAGCATAGTGTCTGATCGCGATTCTCGATTTACTGCAGAATTCTGGGAAAGTTTCCAAACAGCTTTAGGAACTTCACTGAAAGTGAGTTCACCATTTCATCCTCAAACCGACGGGCAAACTGAGAGGACCAATCAAGTAATGGAAGACATGCTCAGAGCTTGCGTGATTGACTTTGAGAGTTCATGGGAGACACATCTTCCATTGATTGAGTTTGCCTACAACAATAGTTATCACTCAAGCATAGGCATGGCACCATTCGAGGCATTGTATGGAAGGCTGTGTCGTTCGCCATTATGTTGGGCTGAAGTTGGAGATGGAAAGCTTCTAGGACCGGAGATGGTTCGAGAGACTAATAAGAAGATAATTATTGTCAGAGAGAAGATGAAGGCAGCACAAGATCGATATAAGAGCTATGCAGACAAACATCGCACGGATAAAGAGTTTAAGGTAGGAGAACATGTTTTACTCAAAGTATCACCAGTCCGAGGAGTAGTAAGGTTTGGACAGAAAAGGGGAAAGTTGTCGCCACGCTATATCGGACCATTCGAGATCTTGGAACGCGTAGGAAGAGTTTCTTATAGACTCGCGTTGCCACCAAGGTTGTCAGGTATTCACAATGTTTTTCACATCAGTATGTTGAAGGAGTATCATCAGGGTGTGACGCCACATGTAATCGACTTTAAGGACATTGAGGTGAATGACAGCGTGTCTTACGCAGAGAGACCCATCAAGATTTTGGGTCAAGAGACCAAGAAGCTGAGAAATAAGGAGATTCCATTGGTGAAGGTTCAGTGGAATCATCATGACGAAAGAGAAGCTTCGTGGGAAATGGAGTCAGAGATGCGAGAGAAATATCCTTTTCTGTTTTGTACCTAGATAAGCTCTGATTTCGATGATGAAATCCTTTAATAGGTGGTGGAAGATGTAACACCTGTACTTTTCTGTCATTATAATATCAGCTTTTTCTAATTTCTGTATTGGACCCACAATATTATTATATTATTATTTTAATTACGTGACGGTACGGACGTGTTGTAGTATTACCATATAGACTGTAGTTGTCACGCCCCGAAGTACCAAAAATAGGGAAAAATAAATTTCCTTTATGGGTTCGTAGACACGTGACTGGTTGTGAGTGTCACCTGATTGTCCAAACATGTTTATAACAATAATGTGATATGGGAAAGTGACTAAGTTCAGCGGAAGCATAAATTTAAAACATCCAAGTCTTACATCAGTAGTATATTACAGGCCAAAAAGATATCCAAAAGATACATATTACAAGACCAGCTAAACTATTACATCACTAACATAATAGTAACAGAACTATAACAAAAGAAAAGCTCCAAAGTCTTTAGCTGGCGAAACCGTAGCCTTCCTCGTAGTAATCTTCACCAGCATAGTCTTCAGTAGTAAAGTCAGCATCTTGATAGCAGTCGGCTTCGTCTGGACCTGCAAAGGCTGGACGTGGAAGGTCCAGCGGCATGAAAAGCCGTTAGCGGTTAAGCTAAGTGAGGGCCCCCTTAAGGTTACCACCACTTAAGGTAAGTTATTCTTCATCTCTTCTTATTTCTCGAAACCATATCTCGTTCATCATTTCTTATTCTCGATACTATGTCTTGTTCGTCTTTTCTTATTCTCATAACCATTTCTTATTTAAACGCAATCATTCCTTTTGAAACTTAACCCAGAACTGAACTGACCAATGACATTGACTGAAAGAAGACTTAACTCCAAACGCATTTACTAGTTAAGGAAGTACAACACTCAACAATGAATAGTTAACTGTCGTCCAACTGGCACTCAAACTGTCGCCCAAATGACATAAGTGTGCGGGACATTAACAATCTCTTGGTCGAACACGTCATGCCGATCCTCAGGTCGCCCGCACGTTACCGAACACGTCATGCCGATCCTCAGACCAAGGGTACGGGAAATTAATAATCACTTCGACGAACACGTCATGCCGATCCTCAGGTCACCCGTACATAACCAAACACGTCATGCCGATCCTCAGTCCAAGGGTGCGGAAAAATAATCAACCACTTGATCGAACACGTCACGACGATCCTCAGGTCATCCGCACTTGACCAAACACGTCATGCCGATCCTCAGATCAAGGAACAAAACATAACTCACCAATCGACACCATGGAATTATCGAAAGACCAATTTTGCAAGAAATATCCAAACACGACACGAAGGTTCACGAATCAACTTTGACCGGTAGTCACACGACTAGAAACGAGGCCCAATGTCCCTTATTCGCATTAAATCTGTTATCGAAGGTTTTATCATTATTTTACGCGTTCGCACGTTTCGTAGTTTAGTTCATTAATATCATCCATTTATAACTGTTAATATTTCGCTATACGTCCGACATTCCGTTTTCCTCTCAATATACTTACGATGGAAACTTTCCCGATCACTTATCAACGCAATAATCGTGCCATACAATATATTTATAGTTTGGGTATGAACTTTCAACGGTCATTAGACTATATTCATAACAATAGAAAACATAGCACGTAGCTCATGGATTTATAACGTGAATTTAATACCAATAAACACATAGACGAAACCCTTAACATACTCATCTACGCGATAGCACTACCATAGCACGAGATTTTCATAACAACACATGTACCGGAAAACTAGCATCAACAATCAACACCATGCATAAACAAAACATTATACAAAAAGTTGTACAATCTGCCAAGATACATTTTCACTGTGTTGACTGAATTAACATGATTTATTTGGGCATGATAAATTGCTTTGTAGATCAAACTCAAAACTAAAACATTGTATATAATAGAAATATCTTCATGTACAAAAAATCTAGCTTCAATTACATTTTTGAGCTACTTAAAATATTTATTTTACAAGACATTTCTTATATCTCGGACTGTTCTGTCCCAGATTTATAACACTGCATTGTACGTGCATTTCACCTATGAAGGAGTGGTTTTTAGACTGAGCTATAGAAGGGTTATTTGTATATAAATGAGTTATCTTTCTTCACAAAAAAACCTAACTTAATTCTCATTTTTGAGCTGCACAAAACATTCATTTTACTAAACTATGTTCTTCTGAAAGTTTCAGTTTCTCAGATTTATAACACTGCGTTGTACATGCATTTCACCCATGAAGGAGTGATTTCTAGACTGAGATATAGAAGAGTTATTTGTAGATAAATGAGTTATATTTTACCACAAAAAAACCTAGCTTAATTCCGATTTTTGAGCTCCTCAAAACATCCATTGTACTAAACTACATTCTGCTGGAAGTTTCTATTTTCCCAGGTTTATAACACTGCGTTGTACATGCATTTCACCCATGAAGGAGTGATTTCTAGACTGAGATATAGAAGAGTTATTTGTAGATATATGAGTTACCTTTTACCACAAAAAAATCTAGCTTAATTCGGATTTTTGAGCTGGACAAAACATTCATTTTACTAAACTATGTTCTGCTGAGAGTTTCAGTTTCTCAGATTTATGGATTTGTCTTGCATGTCATGAAAACTTCAACCCAACAACATCAAACTTCTACTAAACATTAGTACATATTATATGTGTTCTAAATTGAGTTAGATTACTCACAATTACTCATAATTTACAAACCAAAGCTTGAAATTAAGCTTGATGTTGTTCTTGAGCTTGATGGAGCTTGAACTTAACTTTAGATAGTGTCACCTTCTTCTTCTCCTTGTTTTTCTTCTATATCTCCATGGGATTTATAACTCCCAGCTCTCTATCTTATCTTATGTGCAGATTATGAAGACAAGAGTGTCAAATGTGTGTGTGTATGCATGTAGGTGTGCTTTACATAGGAGAGATGCATGTGCTAGGTGTCATAGAGCATGTGTACATGCTATGCCATGTGTCCAACAAGTGGACATGTGTCCAAGAGGGTGGCATGTGGTTGCCACATGGCCGGCCATGTGGGCCCATCTCGGATTGTGTGCCACTTCCTCGGTTTAGGTGCATAAGTTCCTCGATATGCGTGTCGGTCTCGAATTATGTGCAAATTGGTAATATTTCTAATGTCCGGGTCCGGGTACGGGACTAAGTTAAATCTTATTATGGCCGAGTCGGTATGGTTACTACAGTCTATATGGTAATACTACAACACGTCCATACCGTCACGTAATTAAAATAAAAATATAATAATATAGTGGTCCAATACAGAAATTAGAAAAAGCTGATATTATAATGACAGAAAATTACAGGTGTTACAGTAGTAACCATACCGACTCGACCAGAATAAGATTTAACTTAGTCCCGTACCCAGACCCGGACATTAGAAATAACACCGGTTGCACGTAAATCGAGACCGACACGTATACCGAGAAACTTATGCACATAAACCAAGAAAGTTGCACACAACCCGAGGTGGGCCCCACATGGCCGGCCACATGGCAGCCCCATGTGCCACTCCTTACACTTGTCATCTCCTCCCATGACATTTGTCCACATATTGGACATGTGTCTTTGCATGAACTCATGCAAATGACACCTAGCCATGCCAATCTCCTATATATCATGCACATACACACAATTGAGACATTTTTGTCTCTACAATCTACATATATTTGAGAGGGAGAGAGAGCTAGAGTTATAGCTCCATGGAAGAATAGAAGAAGAAGAAGTTCATCCTTGAAGTTTGAAGATTCAAGCTCCACTAAGCATCAACCAATATCAAGCTTAAATTTCAAGCTTTGGTGAGTAAATTGTGAGTAATTGTGAGTAATCTAACTCAATTTAGAACACATATAATTTGTACTAATATTTAGTAGAAGTTTGATGTTGTTGTGTTGATGTTTTCATGACATGCAAGATAAATCCATAAATCTGAGAAACTGAAACTCTCAGCAGAACATAGTTTAGTAAAGTGAATGTTTTGTGCAGCTCGAAAATCCGAATTAAGCTAGGTTTTTTTGTGGTAAAAGCTAACTCATATATCTACAAATAACTCTTCTATAGCTCAGTCTAGAAATCACTCCTTCATGGGTGAAATGCATGTACAACGCAGTGCTATAAACCTGGGAAAACAGAAACTTCCAGCAGAATGTAGTTTAGTAAAATGGATGTTTTGAGGAGCTCAAAAATCGGAATTAAGCTAGGTATTTTTGTGGTAAAATCTAACTCATTTATCTACAAATAACACTTTTATAGCTCAGTCTAGAAATCACTCCTTCATGGGTGAAATGCATGTACAACGCAGTGTTATAAATCTGAGAAACTGAAACTTTCAGCAGAACATAGTTTAGTAAAATGAATGTTTTGTACAGCTCCAAAATGAGAATTAAGCTAGGTTTTTTTTTTTAAAGACAGCTAACTCATTTATCTACAAATAACTCTTCTATAGCTCAGTCTAAAAACCACTCCTTCATAGGTGAAATTCACGTACAATGTAGTGTTATAAATCTGGGACAGAACAGTCCGAGATATAAGAAATGTCTTGTAAAATAAATAGTTTGAGTAGCTCAAAAATGTAATTGAAGCTAGATTTTTTTTGTACATGAAGATATTCCTATTATCTATAATGTTTTAGTTTTGAGTTTGATCTACAAAGCAATTTATCATGGCCAAATAAATCATGTTAATTCAGTCAACACAGTGAAAATGTATCTTGGCAGATTGTACAGCTTTTTGTATAATGTTTTATTTATGCATGGTGTTGATTGTTGATGCTAGTTTTCCGGTACATGTGTTGTTATGAAAATCTCGTACTATGGTAGTGCTATCGCGTAGATGAGTATGTTAAGGGTTTCATCTATGTGTTTATTGGTATTAAATTCACGTTATAAATCCATGAGCTACGTGCTATGTTTTCTATTGTTATGAATATAGTCTAATGACCATTGAAAGTTCATACCCAAACTATAAATATATTGTATGGCACGATTATTGCGTTGATAAGTGATCGGGAAAGTTTCCATCGTAAGTATATTGAGAGGAAAACGGAATGTCGGACGTATAGCGAAATATTAACGATTATAAATGGATGATATTAATGAACTAAACTACGAAACGTGCGAACGCGTAAAATAATGATAAAACTTTCGATAATAGATTTAATGCGAATAAGGGACATTGGGCTTCGTTTCTAGTCATGTGACTACCGGTCAAAGTTGATTCGTGAACTTTCGTGTCGTGTTTGGATATTTCTTGCAAAACTGGTCTTTCAGTAATTCCATGGTGTCGATTGGTGAGTTATGTTTTGTTCCTTGATCTGAGGATCGGCATGACGTGTTCGGTCAAGTGCGGATGACCTGAGGATCGTCGTGACATGTTCGATCAAGTGGTTGATTATTTTTCCGCACCCTTGGACTGAGGATCGGCATGACGTGTTCGGTTATGTACGGGTGACCTGAGGATCGGCATGACGTGTTCGTCCAAGTGATTATTAATTTCCCGTACCCTTGGTCTGAGGATCGGCATGACGTGTTCGATAACGTGCGGGCGACCTGAGGATCGGCATGACGTGTTCGACCAAGAGATTGTTAATGTCCCGCACACTTATGCCATTTGGGCGACAATTCGAGTGCCAGTTGGGCGACAGTTAACTATTCATTATTGAGTGTTGTACTTTCTTAAGCAGTAAATGCGTTTGGAGTTAAGTCTTCTTTCAGTCAATGTCATTGGTCAGTTCAGTTCTGGGTTAAGTTTCAAAAGGAATGATTGGGTTTAAATAAGATATGGTTTTGAGAATAAGAAAAGACGAACAAGACATAGTATCGAGAATAAGAAATGATGAACGAGATATGGTTTCGAGAAATAAGAAAAGATGAAGAATAACTTACCTTAAGTGGTGGTAACCTTAAGGGGACCCTCACTTAGCTTAACCGCTAACGGCTTTTCATGCCGCTGGACCTTCCACGTCCAGCCTTTGCAGGTCTAGACGGAGCCGACTGCTATCAAGATGCTGACTGTACTACTGAAGACTATGCTGGTGAAGATTACTACGAGGAAGGCTACTGTTTTTCCAGCTGAAGACTTTGGAGTTTTTCCTTTTGTCATAGTTCTGTTACTATTATGTTAGTGATGTAATAGTTTAGCTGGTCTTGTAATATGTATCTTTTGGATATCTTTTTGGCCTGTAATATACTACTGATGTAAGACTTGAATGTTTTAAATTTCTGCTTCCGCTGAACTTAGTCACTTTCCCATATCACATTATTGTTATAAGCATGTTTGGACAATCAGGTGACACTCACAACCAGTCATGTGTCTACGAACCCATAAAGGAAATTTATTTTTCCCTATTTTTGGTACTTCGGGGCGTGACATAATAGGATGAGTGATCGAATCTATAGTGCGAAACATTTGATTGAAGCGTTGGCTTATCGACTGGGTATATGTATATGTTAGTACTTGATTTTGGTTCACTTCGAGATGAAGAATCGTGTATGATTGTGCACCAGCTAAGACGTGTTGTCAATGACTTTTAGTTGAAAAGCAAGATAGGTGAATGAGAGATGAATTGTTGTCTTGGGTTTGAGTAATGTGATGAAACTTTTGAGTTTCGAAAATGAAATGTGACAAGTAAAATAAAGATATATGGGAGCTGACATTGTGACATCGCGATGGGATTGAATGTCAGGTTTGACTATAGTGTAGGTTCTACTCAGGTATTGATATTCTTATTTACCGAGATGCTTCGGGGTATTGCTAGGATTCTGTTAGAATCTTCTATCAGATTGAGACTGGGACTCTGAGGATTTATTTTCCTTAAGAGCCTGAGGATTTATTTTCCTCATGAGACTGTGTTTTGTCAGTAAAGTGGGTGGTCTGTGTATGAGGTAAATATTGGAAATACTTGTGGGAAGTCTTGGCGACTTGAGAATATGGTATAAGTTTGGGGACAAACTTCTTTTAAGGGGGAGAGTATTATAACACCCGCATTTGTGTTATTGCATTGCATTACATTGTCATGCATGATAATGTGATATGGCGTGTCATATGACACATGTTTGGGTGAGTTTTGACTCACGAGTTTATTTGGGTGTCTGTATTAGAGAACCCTTTGAAACTATGGTGATTGAGGATTTGTTGTTGCGACGTCTCTCCGAGTGTGACACGGTCACTGTGGAATACTTTAAATGTTTATCTGAAAATAAATGTTTACCTGTGTATTTCAATATCTGTATTATTTTCTCTTTTAGAATTTATATCTGTTGTTAGTTTTAGTATCCTGGTAAGAACGAATTAACACGCTATTAATTTGGTAGGCTAATTAGCAACTTCGGAAATGTCATGTAGAAATTCGCGTTTTAGCGACCAAACGAAACTTAGTCGAAAACTTTTATAATTTTGAGGTTTCACTTATAAAGCTATGAATAAGCTGTATAGAAAGTTTCAGAGATTGATTAGGAGTTTTGAAAACTTGTGGGGAGGTAAACGTAATTCCTGAGAGTTTTGCCTATATATAGGAAGTGACGACTTTGGATATTTTCACAAGTCTTAACCTAATTCCAAAAAGGTGGGTCATAGGGAGATTTTGGAGCTTAGAGCTTTGCGATGCCAAACGACGACCTTCCGTCAGTTTGTTTTCTCCCAGATTTCATATTCGAGCTCCTCGAGGTAAGAACTTCATTTTAATATATGTTAGGACTTGTTTGGCCAAGTTTTCCGAAAAGTCTTTTTCTAGAAATTTTCATAAAAGTTGATAAATGGAATTTTGATTCATAGGAATTGTACTAGACGGACTTCTGCACGTTCTTTGTGCACGAGTTTTCTTCAGATTTTATTATAGGAGCGTTATTCGGAGGTAAGTGATTCAACTATGTTTTTGGAATGGTTTCTTGACATGTATTCATGTTATGTTTGAATAACATGTATTAATTCATAGATATATACTGTGTAGTTCATATTGGGCATTTGTATTAATAAGTAGGCCCAATAGCATGATGAAATGTTTAATTTCCGTGAGCATGGTGATATGTATTTGAGCATGTTAAGTTGCTTATGTGGGTCAGAAGGAGCACGTGGTCACCGTGCCATTTTGTGGAGCCGATATAGGCATTAAGGTCGCACGATTGAAGAGAAGAATCGTGGGTCTTACCCTTTCGCGTGGACTTATTGGCGAGGAGTCGCGGATTGGGAGTATGGACGGGCACGTGAGTCTCCCGCGACTAGTATGAAATGTAGAGATGTGAATGAGGACATGTTTATCATTCATGTGCATATGTTGTTTTATTCACTAAGCGTTAGCTTAAACAAATCGAATATCTGTGGTTATTCAAATAACCATTTCAGGTGTTAATGCTGGCGAGGAATCAGAGAAATGAGCACGTGGGTTTAGAGTTCGCTTTGAAGGCAACTTGAATGTTGATCTTGTAGTTTTGGAACAATAGAAATGTTGTAATAAAGATTTGAATGTTTTAACTTGTGTTTAACTTGGTATGTAAGAATGGACCTGAAGCATGGTAATAGTTAGTAACTCGTTGTAATTATACTTTGGTAATGTTTTAATACAACTAGGATTACTTTGATGTGAGGTTGGAGTGTGTGGTTAACACTTGGTTGTTTTAAAAAGCTTTTGAAACTTGTTTTTCTGCAGATTGGGCTGCTGTCAGGGGAGCAGTCGACTGGTCCAGTGTTCAGTCGACTGGATCGGTGTGCCTGCTAGCTACTACTTTTTAATATGGCAAAAGCAGTCGACTGGGCCTTGCCTCAGTCGACTGTACCTCTGTAGGTAATGTGTTCATTTTGTTTCTGCTTGCTTCAGTCGACCGAAGGGGGAATTCAGTCGACTGAAAGTTGGAGACCCCAGTCGACTGGACCCCAGTCTTAGTCGACTGGATGGTCTGTTAAACCTTTTTGAAAACTCTCTGCTCTCTTCAGTCGACTGAGGTCCCAACCCAGTCGACTGGACTCCTAGTTTTAAAATGTGTTTTGTTTTTCCGCTGCGTGTGTTCTTCAAAACCTAATTTTGGGAACGTTAATGGATTGTTTTAGCCTCGGTGGCGTGCCACGGGCTCCGGTTCAGCTATTATGGGACCGGGCTGTGACAAGGAGCAAGGTAGATTATATTATTTATATACAAATGGTATTCTATCTCTAACTTTGACATGTGATTAATTGATAGAAATAGAGGTTTCGTGGAGTAATTATGATTCTTTCCAAATACACATGTTCTTGTGACTTGCATGTCTAGTTGTTAATTAGTTAACTAGATGCTTAAATGAGATTATGTGCTTATTTGCTAATTAATAACTAATTGTTCTTATAAATTAAGTCTTATTGCTAAGTTGAACGCATGCTTATGTGTTATTATTAATTCTCTAAATGGCAGAACTCATGTTTACTTTGATTATTATCAAAGTCTTAATGTTGCTAATGAATGATGAAATTTATTGATGTCATTCTTGAAATTTGACACATGCATTAGAATCGTAAAATTCACGTGCATTGTTACCAAGTGGGCACACCTCATAGCATATCATGATTTGCATATGAAAATTTCCAAAATGGGGATAAAAAGATGTGAAAAATCCAGATGTGGGTTGTGTATGAGGATAGGATGAATGTACCTAAGAACGTATCAAACTCCAACTTATATTCGACTAGCTATCGGAAAATTGGTATGCTACATTCCCAGTGGGGGTGGCTCACAGTCTAGTAATGAGGGTAGTGAACACGTGTGCATAGCCCAATGGCTCATTAGTTGCATTACTTAGGCAGCATACATGGCACCACATCTCATTTTTAGTTATGGGATCCATCGTGTATATCTATAATGTTTTCTACTAAGCCGTCGTGCTTAATGAATCTTTAAAACCACTTTTTTAAGTGATCTTGATAGGGGCAAGGCTCACGAATAGTCTGAGGCCGTAATCACATGTTTTTGAAAGTTTCTCGCAAGAGATCATACTCTTTTGAACTTATATAACATAGTTCATTTGCTAGACTCGTAATAGTTGTAATTTGAAATCGTAGTGTTAGATTAGAATTATGGAACTTACAAGTACTTGGGTCTTAATTCTTTTATCTATGTTGATTTGTAAGCTATGACTTAGCTTGGGCACATGTTAGCCCCTTTGCGCTTTTGGTAATGTTGATAAAGTTCGACAGTAATATAAAGTTAAAACATAAACTAGATAAAATATCCTCAGTCTTCAATTGGCATAAGGATAATCATCAGCGTAACATCCTCCTCCAGCGTAACCGGCATCCGTGGGGCCACCGTTTGCATAATTCCCTTCAGGATAGTAGCCATCGTCATAAGCTCCATTATCTGCATTACAAGGGATAGGGTAATCTAGATGGGAAATGTCCAGGCAATAACAGCCGTCAGCTTACTGAGCGCTGAGTGAATATAAACTCACAGGGTATCAATGATATAACGTATAATAAGTGATTTAAGTGTCTAAGATATAGTTCTACTAAATAATATCTCTTCTATATTCCAACATCGTAACTCACCCCTTATTGTCTTGTTATACTAAGACCGATAATCAACAGACTCTTTCTAGAAAGAACATACTCAATCGTTTCACATATGTAGACATACCATCATTCTTTCCATTGATCGTTAAGGATATAGACCATCCACCGCATTCATGGACACCACGTCAGTCCCCCGCTCGTTAAGGATGTAAACCATCCACCGCATGTCAGGGATACAACGCTTTGAATAACAGCACATCAAATCTATTGCCACGACTTATCGCTATATACCAGTGATCCCCCATCCACCGCTCGTTAAGGATATAAAACATCCACCGCTCGTTAAGGATATAACATGAATTATCTGGTTACTTTAGGACTACAATGTGAACACATATTATGACCAGGCGTCTTCCCACGTACCATTTCCATAACTTATCAAACCTACTTAAACTTAGTACTACTATCGATACATGACAATTCTCATGTGGCTTGATACTCGGATTGAAATGAATGGATATCGAACTTATACATGAACCGAAATCGTCTAACGTCATTATAAAAATCCATTATTCTTAATCATACTTATCTGTGTTGTCACATTCTCCCTGACTAACCCATAATCGCATAATAGAAGTCCGAATCGTGAATCGAGTATTCAAACCTCATATATAATAAACTAAAGAACTAAACCATGTTCTGCATGTCTCGATCGATTGAAACCATTTGGATCGATTGAGGGAAAATAATGTTCGAGCTATCGAAGTCTCTTTGGTCAATCGAACCTTCGATCGATTGAACTCTGTTCAATCGCTCGAGAGTCTTCTTTTCCAGCAGATTTTGAATAACATAAAAATAGACATCCTAAGGATGTTTTAATATGGCTAAACATATCAAAAACTCGTAAAACATCATAATAAAGAGAACAAGTGAGTCAAGACTCACTAAGGGTACGTTTGGCAAAGCTTTGAGCCTCCGAACTTTAATGGCAGCCTCTCTGTCTGTCTGTCTCTCTCTCTCTCTCTCTCTCTCTCTCTCTCTCTCTCTCTCTCTCTTTTCTCTGCTCCTTTCTTTGTCTCTGCCTCCCCTTATCTTTCTCTTCTTCTTCTGTTTCTTCTTCTTCTTTGCTTCTCTTACTCCCACAGAATATATATATGATATAGGTATATGGATGTGTGTAGTGTATAATATATGTAGATGTATATGTATATGTATATTATAAAACACAAGCATAGACTCTCTCTCTCAAACTCTCAAGTGTTCTGGACCTCACACACACACGAATTAATGTATATATAGAGAAAAGAGAGGGTGCAGGTGGTTGTTTCTGCGTGAAACATGGAATTCTAATAATTACAAGTTTGATCAATCGAACTAAGTTTGATTGCTCGAGAGTAGATCGGTCATGTTTGATCGATTGAAGAAAGTTTGATCGATTGAAGTGGGGACCACGTATTAAATTTAGGTCAGTAGGGTTTCGATCGCTCAAAAATGGTTCGATTGCTTGAACTTTGGAACTGCTCAATTGCTTGAAAGAACCTCGATCGATCGAAGATGAAATTTCACATATAATCAAGGGAAGAATGTAGAATCTCTCTACATAAATAATTATTGAAAATACAGGGTATTATAAATTTTTAGTTGATTCTACGAATTATCCATTAGATTGTATTTAGTTTCATCATTTGATTCCGTTGATTTATCTCTCACTCTGTTATTTGAATGAGAGTATCTGTTGACGCCATCCACCTTGTTTATGTATTGGTGTTAGGAGTATACCTAGGGCATGTTCTCTTGTTAGTAATTTCGATTACTTTGAGTTTAGAAGTGAATCATGTGAGATTCTATGCTTGAGATTTTAGACCTCCTGGGTCGATTATGTTTGGGTTATGGGCTTTCAATAGTTGGACAGACCCCTAGTTTTTACTTTTATATCATCTTGATATATTGTTGTTGATATAATTATTGACAAGTTTGATCCATACACTTGGTGCATTCCTTGTTTATTGTGATTAGTGAGTCCTTTTTTCTCCCCCTGTCGTGAGATTATTGTAATTGTGCTTTGTTCGAGATCGTTGCGATCTTTCAATTTCATCCTTACTTTGATGAGCATCTTGGTGATCATTTATTTTGAGATCACGTTCGGTTAGTGTGGCAACTTCTGTAGAGTTGTTTTCATTCTATTTAGAAACTTCAACCGTGTTTCCTTAAACACTTTCATTATTTGTGGTCCATTTGTGACGTGAGTTTGTTATAACTCTTGTTGTAGGAATGTCGCTTAGTTGGTTCCATCTTTCATGTGACATTTCAGGGTCACCCAGTTCAGGAACTTCTAGTTCATTTTAATGTGAATCGGGCTTTCAATAGTTGAAAGTTTGGGAACTTGACATCGTTATGACCATATGTTTTCTTGTTTTGGTCAAGGTGTAATTCTTTGATATGATTTTTTTTTGGTTATCGCATGCGACAATGAATGTTGGGTGAACTTGATGGTTTACATATGTTCCTTCACCTGTTTAATTTATTATTGTCTTATTGATGGCATCATTGTCTCTGCTTGGACACTTTTCCTTGTGAGACCCTTTGACTTTTGGCAGTGGCATTTCTTTTACCGTATTGTTTTGAGATGGGATCTCTCAATCGATCCATCTATTAGTAAAATCATTATAACTGACTATAGCAACGTTTATGTTTTGGGATGTGAAAATCATTTCTTCTATTGACTTCCTGTCACTATTGTTGTAGACTTTGATGTCTATATTGATCATTGTCTTCTTGTGGGAAGTGATGTATTCCGAGTAAGTCTTTGTGACTCATACCTCCTATGTGGTTAAGGCGTAACTTTTAGTCGTTGTTGTCTTTAATACCGACTATATCATTTTCTTTGTGAAGTTTCCTTGGTTTCATTCTTGAGTGTTTGGATCATTCCTTGGGAGTTGACCCAGTTATTTGGTTCATTTTGGAACTCGTGTTTTGAATCATCATACTTTTGCCTCGTATGACGATTCTTTGATAGTCTATCATTGATCTGCTTTGAGAATCTTGTGTTTAATTGTAATTCCATCTCTATGTGATACTCACGCTTGTGTAATATTTCCTTTGATTCTTTTATATATAGATTGAAGCTCAATGAGGGTTCTTGGAACCGAATTTGATATTCTTTGAATCCGTCTAGTCCTTTATTTTGGAAGTGTTGAATGGTTTGATTGAATCAATTTGTTTTAAAATTTTGAGTCATTTTCATGGAGGATTGTCACCCTTGTTTGTGTAGGTGCTTACCGGTAGAATACTAGGCTATGTGCGTTAGATGTTTTGTTTATGCCTTATTGTTCTGGCACTCAACGATTTTGAGCTTCGAAGTTTAAGAGTATAGACTTTGATTGGTGTACGATATCTTTCGTTCCATTGTTGTTCCGTCTTGGAGAGACGTGGAAACTCGTTGTGAGTATTGAATGTTTGACTTGGTTTTATCCCATTTATTCCTTGGGTCTTGCAAATGTTTTCACCGTAAGTGATGGTAGTAAAATGTTATTTCCATTCTACGGGTTACCCTCTATTCTTTGGATTGGGTTTTCAGTTGATGATTAGATCATATCTTTTATTGGTATACATATCCTTTGTATACTTGTTGCTTATTCGTTTTAAGACAAATTCTGGTTATACAATAGTCTGTTGTGTTCTTGTGACCACGTGTTCCTTTTGAAGGGATCACTTTTGTTTTGATTCGATGAATTTGAGACATCTGGTTGTACTTTGTCTTCATTCAAGTATATTTTTGGTTGATTCAATGGCTTGAAGGTTCATTTCCATTATTACTGTCGATTTTTGGAGTTGACTCTGTCTTTTAATGTTGAACCTCATATGTCCCTTGCGTTTGTTCCTCAGCACCCTTGGTGTGCTTACTGACTATTTTACTGAGCTTTCCTCACCTTAATGGAATCGATGCATGAGATGTTTTGTTTTCTCACTTTGTGCAAGTGTTCACATTCTCTTGTGACACTATGGCATTTTGGTATGATCATGAACATTCAGTGATTGAGCTCTTTTCGTTCTTGTTTTGAATTCTAGGAAGGAATTCTTTTAAGAGGGGTAGAATATAGAAATCCATAATTTTATTAAGGGTATTGTGGTAATTTTGGTTGTCAATGTGTGGACCCAATTTGGACTTATACATTTGAATGCCTAATATGTGGTCTTGTGGTATCACTTTGGTAATCGTTATGGCACACATGTGTGTATATGTATGTTACATATTTTGTGTGTGTGTGTGTGTGTGTGTGTGTGAGGGAGACAAGGAGGGGATCCACAAGTCACCTCCCCAAACCACTCCCAAGCTTCCCTAGGAAGCTTTGACCTTTCTCTCTCTCTCTCTCTCCCCCTTTAAGCATCCGACCATTCCCTCTCTCTCTCTCTCACCCTTTTCATTTTTCTTTTCTTTTCTTTCTTTCTCTCTCTCTCTCTCTCTCTCTCTCTCTCTCTCTCTCTCTCTCTCTTTCTCTCTTTATCTCTCATGTTTAGAGGAACAAACCCTCATAGTTACTTCAACCTTCAACCCCAATTTTGAGCTTCTATATACCATTGTTGGAGCCAAGCTATTAGAGGAGAAAATCATAACCTCATCTAGAGCTTTCTATGGGTGTCTTCCATCTTCTCCATTGGTGTCCTCTAACTCCAATTATGGGCTAGGGAAAGAAGAGGGATTTCTTAGTTCTTTCCCTTTGGAGCTCTATAAACCTTGAGTCTTCTTATATCTTCTTGGATTCTCTTCTCTTGCACTTATATTCTCAAGGACCAAGGTAGATTACATTACATATATACAAATGGTATTCTATCTCTAACTTTGACATGTGATTAATTGCTAGAAATAGAGGTTTTGTGGAGTAATTATGATTCTTTCCAAATACACATGTTCATGTACTTGCATGTCTAGTTGTTAATTAGTTAACTAGATGCTTAAATGAGATTATGTGCTTATTTCTAATTAATAACTAATTGTTCATATAAATTAAGTCTTATTGCTAAGTTGAAAGCATGCTTATGTGTTATTATTAATTCTCTAAATGGTAGAACTCATGTTTACTTTGATTATTATCAAAGTCTTAATGTTGCTAATGAATGATGAAATTTATTGATGTCATTCTTAAAATTTGACACATGCATTAGAATTGTAAAATTCACGTGCATTATTGCCAAGTGGGCACACCTCATAGCATATCATGATTTGCATATAAGAAATCCCAAAATGGGGATAGAAAGATGTGAAAAATCCGGATGTGGGATGTGTATGAGGATAGGGTGGACGTACCTAAGAACATACCAAACTCCAACTTATATTCGACTAGCTATCGAAAAGTTGGTATGCTACATTCTCAGTGGGGGTGGCTCACAGTCCAGTAATGAGGGTAGTGAACACGTGTGCATAGCCCAATGGCTCATTAGTTGCAGTACTTAGGCAACATACATGGCACCACATCTCATTTTTAGTTATGGGATCCATTGTGTATATCTATAATGTTTTTTACTAAGCCGTCGTGCTTAATGAATCTTTAAAACCTCTTTTTCAGGTGATCTTGATAGGGGCAAGGCTCACGAATAGCCTGAGGCCTTAATCACATGTTTTTGAAAGTTTCTCGCAAGAGATCATACTTTTTATGAACTTACATAACATAGTTCATTTGCTAGACTCTTAATAGTTGTAATTTGAAATTGTAGTGTTAGGTTCGAATTATGAAACTTACAAGTACTTGGGTCTTAATTCTTTCATCTATGTTGATTTGTAAGCTATGACTTAGCTTGGGCACATGTTATCCCCTTCATGCTTTTGTTAATGTTGTTAAGAGTCCTTGTATTGGAACTCACTTTCAACTTGTAATATCCTCATTGTTAATATCCGTGGTTATGTATCCGGGATCTTCGAATCCCCTATGATCTATTTATGCTTTTAAACCCTTTGGACCGGTTGAAAGACCTGCTGCCCGACTTGTGAATTTTGATCAAACTCGAAAACTTTTAAAATCTAATTTAGTTTATGATAAGCCTATGGTTTGTGTGTTATGGGAAAATATCACTTTTGATTTCTAAGGGACCGTTTGGTTGTAAATTCTCAAACCTTGATTTCATTAAAACTTTCAATTAAACCTCTTCCTACTTCTTATTTCCATTCTTTTAAAACTTCTTTATTAACAGAGTAATGTTGATTGACCCTATTTGACTCGTTTGGTCCTCATGGGTCAATCCTTGACTTTTTAACTTTCCTTTGGAATCCACGTAGGATTCTTTTGTAGCTTCCGCACTGTTTGGTTGATCCACATAGGATCTCTTCTTCTTTTTAACCTCTTTCTTTGACCTCTTTGACCTGTCCACGTGTCGTGGATTTTGGGGTGCGACAGTTGCACTTTGTGATGCGAGTGGTCTTGCTATGCCACTTCATTTGATAAATGATATCCAAAATTTGAAAATCATATCATTACTCCAATCAATGTTATTGGCCTCTATGATTGTCTATGAGTTCGGATGAGCAAATTCACAATTTGTAAGGCATTTCAATTTACATGCATGCTCATCTTATTTGCAACAGAGGTCATTCGGAGTTTACAACGGAGGTATTAATGCTGGTGAAAAAACCCACTGAAGAGCCTATCATAGATGAAGCTTGCAGCTGAAGTGAAAAAATAGAGTGAAATTTCCCATTGCTGTATTTTTGAACAAACAAAACCTATAAAATTTGGCAAACCAATGTCAATTGTTTGAGGGGAATATTCTGAAAGTACTACACGCGCGCGGACACACACATATGTATCTTATACATAGAGAAATTAATGGATCCTAAAAGGACTGGTGTAAGAAGAAGATTCATAAAGTACACCTCCATGTAATCTCATAGACGTTTTTTGCAAATCTTTTAGAAGACCAAACGCTTGCGACATCTCATCTCAGCAAACACAAAATAGAATTATAAACACATTTTGAAACTCCTCCTGATCATGTAGAGCTAGGCAACTTATATTTCAAGTTTATACAAGAGCTTATTCATTTGGTTGTTTTCTTCATTTTCACATTTTCACTCCCATTAGAAAAATATGGGAGGCTTTCAAAGAGATCTGAATATTTTAACTTATATCCAAGAGCTTATTCATTTGTAAGGTAAATTATGGATACATCCTTTCCCCTTGTACGTCAAATCGTGTCATTAATACCTCCATGCATGTACTTTAGACTAAAGTGAAACAGTTAATAATTCTGTTAAAATTAACATAATAAAAGCTTGTTTGGTGGAGCATTTGCCACTTTGACCCCCTTGTGGTTACTAAAATTTATAATTTGCCCACTTATAGTCTCAAATGGGTCACTAACACCCCTTGTGGACCTTTTGGTAGCTTCTTTTTCTTACATAATAAAGTTAAGGGATAATTACATTTGTACCCCTTAAACTATAATCCAGTGTTAACTCACCCCCTAAACTATATTCCCGACAGATCCATCCCTACACATTTTGACCCACAACACTAACACCCTGATGTTAACTTGCAGTTAAAAGCCTAACTAGAAAGTATATGCAATTATCATCATAGATCTAAATATAATTAAGACCAAACTACCCTTCTCTTGCTATTTTAAAACCCAAACCATAGGACCTAGTGCTGCAAAGTATATGCCAACCTAAACCAAAGCAGTGAGTCCATAAATAAAGGATAAATATCTGCAACTAACCCGCGGTAAGACCCAGAACAATCAACAGAAAATAAGTTAATTTTTTAACATCTACAGCATGACCCATGTAACAGTAGTACCTACCACACTTAACTCAACCCATGAGATGCCACATCCTTTTCCTTTTGTAAGAATCTCTTTGAAACATTTTTATGTCCCTAGCATTACCCAAACCATTAAGACTTGACTGTAGTATTTCCTTATATGTGTGCGTGCGTACGCACGCCCAGTTTCGATCGTTCTTGTTGTAAAAGCAATAGAAATTTCAAGAGAATGAGAAAATTTACTTCAGAATTTCGGTAAAGCTTTTTTTATTTTTATTTTTTCCTCCACCAAATTTGAAGTTATTTAAAAAAAAAAGAGAGAAGTATATGCAAGGGGTTTGGTTGGTAATATTGGATGGTGGTCATGGTGTGCTTACCTGGGATCGATGTTGATTTGGGGGCTTTGAGTTGTTCAATAGTTGCTAAAATTTAACGAAATTGTTGTTGAGATCTATTCAGGGTAGGTCTTTGAGATGGTGAACGATGGTTGTGGATCGAGCTAATTGATTCTCTTCCATGGTTGCATGCACAGAGAGTGAATAAATGGAGGATGCTTAATGGTTCTGTGGTGGTTGAATTTTAGTAAAATGTGTTAAGCCTTTAATTGGGATTGTACCTTTACCAACGGTTGATAGTGGTAAAGAGTGTCATCATGGTGGTGGAGTAGTATGTTTTTTGTGGTGTGAAAGGTTACATTAATGGTAGTGAGACGGTTTTTCTTTTCGTTGGTCGAAGAATGCAAATTAGAGTGATAAGTACTGAGGTTACAATAGGGAATCAAAAATTTATTTTAACACCATCTAGCTGAGTCAACTCGGAGGGGTAACTTATTGCATTCTTTAGTTCTTTAGTTTAGAGGTGTGATTTAAAATTGGGTCATAGTTCAGGAGGTATATGTGTATTTAATCCTAAAATCAATAACTAAATAAAAAATACGGTATAAGTTATCCTAATTAGCTTTTGACCCATTGTACTTACAGATGTCATTTTGCTAAATAATTTATTTTATCTTTTGAAGTTCATAATTATTGATAAACTCTAAAAATTATTGCCAAAGATAACTTATGCCAGTTGAATTTAACTGAGTCACTAACGGTTTCATTTTAGTCCAAAGTATATGAGGTATTAGTGACACGATGTGAAGTATATGAGGTAAAGTAAAAAAGCGAGCTTACTTAATTAACTTTGAATTAGGTTTTCTCTCCCTTCTCTCTAACTTATGTGCTTTCTTTGTGGCCGCCCCTTGCTCTCCCATCCACCATGGGCGAGCCCTTAACCATTTTCTTTACTATTTTTTGTTGCTTTCTGTTTGGTTGGAAATTTTATAAGTGTGTGCGAGCGTGCCAGGCAAGCAAATTGCCAATGTGTAAATGTGATGATCCAAACTGCGCCTCACCAGACAAATTGTGGTGACGTTCGATGCCTTGAACAGGACTTTAATTGTGTAAAGATGTTCTTAATTGAAGCACTTTGAACTAATTTAAAATAACTACTCCTAAGTAAAACAATAAAAGAAGTAATAAAGTAAGAAACTACTTTGATTAAGTTAAAGAAAATACAATCTAACCTTGAAGATGACTTCGAAGGTATTCTACTCCTAAGTTAAGTATCTAAATAACAATACAGTAAGGGCTCGTTTGTTTGGCGGATAAAATGAGGGGATTGGACTAAAATAGTCCAATCCTAGTTTATACTGTGTTTGGTTGGGCACTTTAAGGGATTATTTAACTCAAGGGATTGAGGGGTGTGGTTAAAAATAATGCCTCCTAAGGGGGATAAAACTATAACTGGGGTGGGGTAGTATTAAACAAGCATGGATAAGAGTTAGTAGGATTGTAGGGCTAAATGACCAAAGTACCCCTGACATATAAATACCCCTCTTCTTGCTTACAATCTCTCAGATCGTCATTTTCTCAAAAACCATCAAGAGCAGAAGAGGAGGTGACACAGCGACGAGGAGAAGAGACGACCGCGAATCGACACCGACCGCAGAAGGCGTCACTGGCGAGACAAAGCACGAACGTCACTGTCAGTAGGCGATGTCGGGGACAAGGAAACGACACTAGGTTCCTCCTTCTTTTTCGATTTTCGAACTAGGTTTTGATGAAATGCTTGATAAAATGATTTATCCATGTACTTTTGCTTATATTATGCTAGATCTACACTTATATTTCATAGATCTACTATCTTACCGATCATCCTAGTTGTTTGGTTGCTCAGAATGTTTTCAAGTTTGGATAATAAGTTCATGTTGATTTTTTCTTAGATATTAGTAGATTTAAACAACCCAACAAAATTTATGATAATAAAAATTTAGATTTTGGGACCATAAACAAAGAAAAGAAAGTTTCACTGGAGGACATGAACATGTTGTAGTCACATATTCCCTAGTATACTATCTACATATCCCAATTTGTTCATATATGTAACATATTGGGTGAGTGATATGATGCAGTCAGTGAGTAGTTAGCTCATTCTTGTCATGATGCAGCAGGTGAGTGATGTATTTGGTTTTGTTCAATCCTTTGGCATTGTAGCAGGTGTTCACTAGTTTGAGGTCTTTATCTTTTTGGTGTATTTTAGGGGAGAGTCTAGCTTTAATGGGGTTGAATTTCTTGGGTGTCTTAGTATCTTGCATATTACATGTTTGAGAATTTTCCTAAGAGAGTGCTGGGATAATTAGCAAGATTATCATATGTAATTTGGGGGGATATTGGCTTGGAATATGGGTGAAATTATCCTTTGAGGAGATTTTAATAATGAAATTACGTCTACTATTCAAGAAAAAAAAAAGTAAGAATGGATGACAATTATATAGTTGGGAGGTTTCTTATAGCTGAGTTTGATTGAGTTTATGATATTCTTTTATAGCTTAATAATTCTATAGAGAGTATTTTTCACTGCACACTTGCTTAGGGAGGATTGAGAGATGAATTTGAATCAATGTTGTCTAAAGAGGAAATATACAAATCTCAAACACAAGTAAAGCAAGTCTTCTTGCTGAGTACATATTACATAAATAAAGCAAGTCTTCTAGGACTTATACATGTTTATTAATTGTATTAAACAAGTTGGCCTGCTTATAACACAAGCATGTATAAATTAATATAAACATGCCAATATTAATATGGATTGTTCAAACATGTAATATAACCACCCACCATTCCCAGTCCCCCAATTTCACAAAAACCCCCAATTTCACAAAAGTATTTTTTAGGTAAAAAGTACTGGGAGAATTCAATTAACAATTACAGTTTTTCATAATATAATGAGAATTTCTCACTCTTTTCAAGTGGGAAATTTCTCATTCATACTGAGAAATTCTCAATGTTTACTCAGAAATTCTCAATCTTTACTGAGAAATCCTCAATGTTCATTGAGAAATTTCTCATATAATATGAGAAAATTCTCATATTTACTGAGAAATTCTCAATGTTTACTGAGAAATCCTCAATGTTTACTGAGAAATTTCTCATAGTTTAGTGAAACATTTCTCATATAATATGAGAAAATTCTCATATTTACTGAGAAATTCTCAATGTTTACTGAGAAATCCTCAATGTTTACTGAGAAATGATGTATGTATATAACTGATAGTAGTTGTATTTCTACTTCCTGCAACACTGCTAATGGAGGAAAATGTAGTTGGGATCACAATAGCACTTGCAAGAAATGATGTAAATCACAATACCATTTAGCTGTGTGTATATTTGTGCAGATTGCATCTCATTTAAACAAGCAACTTTTGAGGAGGAAGGGGAATATGGATATCAGGTTGAAGCTGCAAGAAGATGATGAAAGAGGGTGAGCATATGGATGTTAGTCAGTTACCATGCGGGAAGAAAGGGGAATATGTGGCTCATAACTTAGCTAGGCACTCAAAATTCAGTTTGTAAAATGTGTGATTTGCTAAGAGTATGTCTGAGTGTCATGGGCTTCTTTGCCTTGGAGAGAGTTTGCTTTTGTATTTTGTATCCTTTATCAGCAATGAAAATCTCAATCTTGCTGTTAAAAAAAATTAAATAAATTATGTTTTGTATTTTGTATCCTTTATTATCAATGAAAATCTCAATCTTGCTGTTAAAAAAAATATGTTTTGATGGAAGATGTTGATTTTATTCTAATGACGTCATTATTGTAGTTAATGTTATGAAAAAAATACATTATTGTCAAGGTATTTAGGTATATTTATAGTAATTTGGTAATTTTTTTAACAAAAGGGGTATTTATGGAAAGTTACAGATTAATTCAGACTTATACCATGGTCATCCAAACAGAGTATTGTACTAATTGCATTTTATCCCTAGTATAATCCAGCACGAACCAAACACAGCATAAAATTAATACTGCATTGTTTTTATCCTGTGGTTAGTTATCCCAGGATAACTAACTACACTTTTATACTATACCCCTTTATCCTATCCGGCAACCAAACGAGCCCTAAGTGTACTGAAAGATAAATGTTGATGTTGATTGAAGGATCCCTTTCGAATGCACAATCCTTCTATTTATAGACGTCGAGGGTCCCCAACAACTCTGTTTGAATACTCCCGCCCAATTTTCAAACTGATAACCTTTCTGGCACCTGTTATGTCCTAGAATTGACACCTGTTCTTCAGTTACTTCATGGTGATTAACACGTGTCCTCTAGCAGTTACATACTTGAACGAAGTGAATCAGCAACAACTGCTCATAACGGTTTCCACATTCTTCCATGTCTACCATTTATCCTGCCACGTAAAATCTTATGTGTCAAGACTGCATTGGCTGAATATTTTCATCACAAACATTACCCCCCGCGCCATTTTCCTTTTGGTTCAAAAAAGATAATGGTGATCATGGCTGGATTGTGCTAGGTAGTTAACATCTTACGCCATCTTCGAATATCTTTAAATTGCACGTTTACCTCTTCAATTATCTTCATATAAACCATCATTCCTGTTTAATTTAATCCTCCATTTTACCTTGTTCTCTTGACTCTGCTTTATTGATCATGTCTTCTTCTCAGTCTTCCTTCGACACTAGTAATTACTTTCCTCTAGATCTTCCTGAAGAAGTGATGTTATCAACCAGAGCCCTGAAATTTCTTCTCGAACCAGTTGGGATCTTCTTGAAATTCTTCCTGAACCCTTCACCTACTCGAAATGGGGAAAGTGGCATGAAATGTTGAACAGACCAAGTGCTTCTTTAACAGGGCCAAATTCTTCTTCGAACTCTTCTAAATCGATTTATAATAACCAGACATTCCCTCCTGCTTGGGAACAACCTATTTCCCATGTTGAAGGAGTAGGATATTATAAAGGTATGAAGCTCGAAACCCCAGTTACAATTCCTTCAGTTATTCATCCAAACTTTGACTATCCTGAAACTGAAGGGATTATTCGAAGCAGAACAATAAAACCCTACTATCCATTTTCGAATCGTCTCTCTCTCGAGAGCAAAATCTGTTGAATGCATGGTTGATATCCTCAACCAGTCCTCCTGGTGAGAGACTTCAAAGTGGTAATGTCTTGATTCCTCAAGGCAGGCCCCCTATTCACACATATGTGAGAGCATCTCATGAAAATTTTTCTAATGAGCATTATTCTTCAGCCTTCCTTTCTAAATGCAAACTTTTCGATAAAGATTATGAAGAGAGGGTACTTCTCTTCGACCATTCTGTACTAGGCTTTCCTGACACCAAAGTTCAAGTGGTGGATCCCACTGAAGATATTGGTGACCCTTTTTTGAAATTAGACCAATTATGCAGGCATGGTCCCATTTTCGAGCATATTCCACCTATTCCATCACCTTCTCCATGCTTGATCATTCAAGCCCAAAGGCTTCTAGTTGCCTTTTCACATCTTCCCTTTTCCATTTTACAAAATCCAAAGGCTCAAATTAATTTCGAATGGAGTTGCCATATCTTATGCCATGAATGGAATATTTCAACCCTTGTTCGAACCCAAATGGATTTCACCCTTCGAACCCTGGCTTCTCATATAAGGTGGCATTCTCATCACCAAAAAAGTGTCCATCATTTGAATTATCTAATGGATCTTTATGAGAGTCTTAAGGAAGTACCTAATGCACTTCTTGATGAAGTTTCAGAGTTCAAGGAGAAATACATCTATGGTTGTGGAAGTTCTGATGAAGAAAGCAGTGTTTCTCACTACTCGAAACCTGATCTCGAAAGTCGAATTGCATCTCTTAAAGAATAAGCCAAGGCTGCTGGCATATCTCTTCGAGGCAAGACTTCATTAGCCAAGGAACTTTGAGGTTTTCGCAAAGCTTTGTTCAGGATCACCTCGCGACTAAATCAGTATGAAGAACAACTCAAGGATGCTTATCTCACTCTTTGAAGCAAAGATGCATTGGCTTTACAAGCCAGAAACCTATGCCTCGAAATAGAACTGGAAGCAGAATACTTTGCTTATTATTGGGCTATGTTTCACAACCTAGTGACTTATGGGTTTCCCCATTTTTACCAATTATGTTTATGAATTGTAATCGCATTTCCTTTTCAATGTAATGAATTATGAAAAATTCATGTTTCTATTAATTAATTCATTCTGAACCAGTATGTCTTTTCTTTTGATACAACGGTCCAAAAATAGGTAACTGAATCTAACAGCTATTTTTCAATAAATGCACCTCTTTCCAAACATCACCAAAGGCTATAAATAGGTAAGCCAAAAGGGAACAAAAGACCCTCTAACTTCTACAAATCTGCTTTGCTTTCTACTTATCACCCTCTTTACGATCCAATCACTTCATTTCTAAAGATGACAACAACTGGTGATAACATTCAACTCCAGAAAATCTGCGATGATTTTGAACAGATCCTCAAAGACGAACAAGAACGTTACTTGCAAGGGCAAGAAACTTCTCTGATTCATGAAGTTCTCGTTCCCATTACTTTTTCCGACCATGAATCCTCAATTGCCGTAGGTCCTTGCTTGAGCACACCAAGCCTGAGACTCCATGTTTATTACCCCAGATTAGGAGAACAACGCTTGACTTACCAACAGGATCTTCCAAACCCCAAGTATGACTGGAAGTTTCGACATTGGCCTAAACCCGCAAAGGATTGGCCTGAGTGGGTAGATAGAATCTTAGAGAACAAAAGAGAGATTCTAACCACAACGGGAATTTACCATGCTGTTCACCTTTCAAAATTTCCCATCGAATCCAGTCCTAACTTATTAGCTGCAGCCCTCTATTTTTGGAACCCTATTTTCAACCATTTTCAATTTCGATTTGGTCCAATAGGTCCCACTATTCTAGACATCTGTCATTTATTAGGGTTTTTGCCTCATGGGGAAGATGCTCACCCCTATATGGCTGAATCTGATAGTCCTCCAATCAATATTGATTCTAAATCATTAGGGTATACCAATTTCTTGACTACTCATAAAAAGTCATCAGGAGCAGTGACAGACAAGGAATATTACTGCTTCCTCTTATATTGGCTTTCGAAGCATTTATTTTGCACTTCTTCTCAGAGGGTTGTCCTCGAATTTTCTAACATTGCTAGAGCTCTGGCTGCTGGTCGAAGGTTAGCCCTAGCACCTTTTGTTCTAGGATCTCTCTATAGGTCCTTTTCTGATTTGTGCTTTGACCCCTTTATTCTTACCCAAGGTGGTCCTTTCTGGATATTACAACCATGGCTATATGCTTATTTTCCAGAAATTCATAACTTAGAATCCTTATCCTACACTGTTGCTCATGGAATCTTTTTTGCCTTATTACCAAATGTTGAGAAGACCTTCAAAGAATCCATCCCCTTCTTTTTCGATCTCCCTGCAATAAGGCCAAACAAACTGTTCCAACCATTTGCTGTCCTCTACAGTCTTGAAGACAAATCTCCTCTTTCTCCTTATTGGCTTTGTCAAATTTTGGACAGAGTATCAAGTGCTCTCGAATTAAAAGCTGCATGGGGAAGTTTCTTGATTAGTAGGGATCTATTCTTTGGGAACATCCTTAGCCTCAAATCTCAAGGTGAACTATACCTTCCCAATCAGTTTTCGAGGCAATTTGGGCTTACTCAATCAATTCCTTTCCCAATCAGGAGTCAAGCCAATATACTTATGGCTTATAAAACTCACTCGAAAGTGCCAGAATCAGTGGTAACTGCTACATTGGCAGTTTATTAAAACAAAGTCAGCAATTTGGAGTTTACTTCTCTACTAGTTTACACCACCTGCACCCCTGCCTTCTCAAGTTGGTGGGAAAATTTGATGTCAGTGGAGATGGACAAGTGCCAACTTTTGAGATATATCGATTCGAAGCAACCAGGTAATAAAAATTTCTATTTAACCCTTCTCCCCTTAAATGATGAAGAGAAACCTGATTTATACTTGTTTGAGTTTTACAACATAGGAGTAGTAATTGGAAAAAGCTCTTCACCAACAACCAGAGCTTCGAAGGTCAAGCCAAACGTTCCGATCCCTTTAAAGACCTCAAAAACTTCAGCTCCTGTTCCTCCACCCTCAAAACCAAAAAGAAAACTAGTCCTTTCAGCAAAGAGTTCACCTCCTCCAACAGAGAATGTTGAGTCTGAAGGAGAAGAAGAAACTAGCCCTGTCCCTGCTTTATCTCGAAAGAAAAAAGCCAAAACAATAGTTGAACCATCTGCTGGTTTAAAAATCACCAAGGAAATTCCCATTCTAGCAGTTCCTATTTCGAAGGTGGCACCTGCACCTGAATTATCGCAAACCACTTTAGAACCATTATCCCAACATTCTGACCTTCCAGAGATTCAGACATCTCCTCCATCCAGTGCTCACCCCCCATTAATTACATACCAACCAATAGTAAGTTATTCAAGCTTTTCTGGTATATATCTCTTACATATACAGACACATTCTAATGAAGATGTTCTGCCTTTGTTGCCCAGATTGGATCTGTTCCTGAGACTGTGGCTGGTTCCTCAAAACCAAGTACAAGTTCTGATCCTAAGACTGTTCCAACATCAACTTCGTTCGAACCTCAAGCTGCCCTAAATGTCTCAAGTTCTAGGGAATTTCACCTGTCTCTTCCTCCCAATTTAACTCCTGAAGAAGTTAAAGAATTTAAAGAAGGTCTAAAATCTGTTTTGAAGATGGGAGACACTACTGTGACCAATGTCCAAGAATTTTTCCAACAAATGACAGGTCAAAGCAAGCCAAAGATACCCTCTATAGATCCAGTAGTTGCACTTGCTACATTGAGACTATTTAGTAAGGTTTCTTTTGAAATATTCGAGGACAAAGAAGTGCAAAGAGCTATGAAAATCTTGTGCCAGTTCATGTTGGACAGTTCTGCCATAACTGTTCCTGACAAGGAAACCATCTCTGCATTGATGTCTACCTTTGATTTTGACTATTTTTTGCTTGAAAAGGTCATCGAAGAGAGGAAACAACTAGAAGTTGATATGGAGTACACAACAGAGAAGACTCTCGAGATGGACCAATTATTGGCAGAATTTGGTGAGAACACCACCACAATTGAAAAACTTTCAAGCAAGGTTGAAAAGCTTAGAAAGAAACTCGAGGTTGCAGAAACTGAACTGGCCAAGTTGAAGGCGAAGAAAGGGAATACTGAGACAAAACTGCTAGCTCTGAAGACTGTAATTGAATCAAGGCCTTTGAAGAACCAAGAATCGATTTCGAGGCAGAAATTCATTCTGAGCCAGTCAAAATTGTACTCTAGGTCTTGGGACAATTTTAGATTGAAGGCCCAATTCATAAATAAACTGTTGTGAAAGATAATATCAATAGGACTTTGCAATGTACCAACATCTGGTTTTTGTATCTTAACTTTAAATGTGGAATACATGTTCTTATCCTGTGAACACTGCATTCTTTATTCTAGATTTCTTGCTTCCCGAATAGTGGGGTAATATTGCTTCAGAAATTTGCCATTGATCTTTCTGATATGGACAAAGCCATTCAAATATCTTAAATGGTAAAATCCACCTTTAAAAACCTTGTGAATTTGGAATGGACCTTCCCATTTAGGAGACTATTTTCCATATTTTGGGTCTTTAGATCCAATAGGCAATATTGTTTTCCACACCAAGTCTCCCTCATCAAAGGTTCTTGGTTGTACTTTTTTATTATATCCCTTTGATACTGTTCTCTTCTGTATCAAAATATTATTGAGAGCTTTTCTCCTTTCTTCATCTATATCTTCCAGTTCAATGGCCATGGATGTTTGGTAATCATCCAAAGATAACTGATTCTGCTTCATAACTCGAAGAGAATTAATCTTTATTTCAATAGGCAGAACTGCCTCATGTCCAAAAGTTAAGGCATAAGGAGATACACCTGTACTTGTTCGCTTCGAAGTCCTATATGCCCATAAAACTTCAGGCAAAATCTCATGCCACATCCTTGGGGTTACTTTTTATGACTTTAGCCATATTTTCTTTTATGACTTTGTTGGTGGCCTCAGCCTGTCCATTTGATTGAGCATAATATGGGGTTGATTTTGACATTGTAATCCCCAACTTATTAGCAAATGTAATTACATCTCCTTCGAATATAGAAGCATTATCAGATACAATGGTTTGAGGGATACCAAATATGTACACTATGTTTTCTAGAAATTTTACAACCATTGTTTGAGTCACAGTCTGCACAGGTTCTGCTTCTACCCATTTAGTAAAATAATCTGTGGCTAAAATAATAAATCCATGACCCTTCGAAGAAGGAGGACTAATTTTTCCTATTACATCTATGGCCCAGCCTCTAAAAGGCCAAGGTTTTACCACATATTGAAGGTCAACAGTTGGTAAATGCTTCAAAGGACCGTGCTTTTGACATTCTTGACATCTTTTGGCAAACTCAATACAGTCCTTCAAAATAGTTGGCCAATAAATGTTATGTCTTCGAAGCAACCATCTCATCTTAATTCCAAATTGATGAGCTCCACACAATCCCTCATGAATTTGAGCCATAACTTCTAGTCCTTCGAGATTGCTCAAACATTCCAGTAGTAATCCATCACTTCCTCTTTTAAATAATTTACCACTGTATAAGATGTAATTGACAGATTTCAACCTTAAACCTCGATTAGGTTTTTCATTACATCCTGAGAGATAATCTATGATTGACCTTCTCCAATCATCATGAACTTCTATATTTAAGGTATCAACAGAAGGTAATCTGTCCACCAATATTCGTAATAATTTCCTATAAATAACTTGCTCCATCTCAATATCTTCCATATTAGTTCTGAATCCGGAAGCCTTCTGAGCCACATCATTAGCTTCTTCATTAAAACTTCTAGGTACATACAGAAGATTCACATTATCGAATTTGGATAATAAATCCATTGTAGTATCATAGTACACTTTCAATGTACTACTCATACATTTGTATATCCCATTCATATAATTAATGACCAACTGGGAATCTCCAAATGCATCTACAAATGTAGCTTCAAGACTTAACAATGTTTCAAGACCCATTATTAAGGCTTCATACTCAACTTGATTATTGGTACATTGATTCGAATCCAGTTTATAACCATATTTGGTTTTAATCCTTTCAGGTGACTCAATGACAAAACCAATACCTGCAGCGAATTCAGTTTTTGAACCATCAAACCATATTTTCCATGGAGTAATAGTTATTTGTCCAATTTCATAGTTTCCCTCTGTTTCGAGGCAATTTGGATGATCAGCCAAAAAATCTGCTAAGGCTTGGCCTTTTACTGCCTTCTGTGGTACATAAAACAGACAGAATTCTGACAAAGTTAAAATCCATTTGCCAATTCAATTCCTTAAAATAGGTCGAGTCAACATGTATTTGATTAAATCAAATTTAGCAATCACATAGACTTCAGTAGGAAGAAGATAATATCTTAATTTCATTACAGCAAAATACAAAGATAAACATAGTTTTTTCATAAAGGAATACTTGCATTCGACAGGATTCAAAAACCTACTAAGGTAGTACACAGCCTGCTCTTTCTTGTCATCATTGTCCTGGGCTAATAAGACCCCAATTGATGCTTCTGCTGCTAAAATATATAGCTTCATAGGCCTATCTTTTCTTGGAGGCATTAATACTGGTGGCTTCACCAAATAATCCTTCAAGGCTTGAAAGGCAGTCTGATGTTTGTCTTCCCACTTTAATTCTTCATGATCCTTTAATTTCAACAAAGGGGAAAAAATTAAAGTTTTTCCAGCAGTATTGGAAATAAATCTTCGAATGAAGTTAACCTGACCTAGAAACCTTTGCAATTCCTTTTTTGTCGAAGGGGGTTTACTTCGAATAATTGCTTGTGCCTTATTTTTATCCACCTGAATTCCTTTTTCATGTACCAAATATCCTAGGAAATTTCTAGTACTAACTCCAAAGGCACATTTTAATGGATTTAACTTGAGTTTAAAAAATCTCATTCTTTCGAATGTTGATTTCATGTGTAGAAGATGGTCATTGAATGTTTTTGATTTAACAATTATATCATCTATGTAACATTCTAAAAATGTTCCAATCATGTCATGGAAAATAGCATTCATGGCTCTTTGATAAGTAGCTCCTGCATTTTTTAAACCAAAAGGCATTTGTACCCATTCGAAGGTACCTATACTACCTGGGCACCTAAATGCAGTCTTATGGATATCTTCCTCGACAATACATATTTGATTATATCCTGAGTGACCATCCATCATGGACATTATAGTATTTCCAGCAGATCTATCAATTAATAGGTCAACTATAGGCATGGGATATTCATCTTTAGGTGTGGCTAAATTAAGATTTCTATAATCAATACAAACTCTCAATTTACCATTTTTCTTCATAACTGGAACAACATTCGAAAGCCATTCAACATACCTGGCAGTTTTAATGAACCCTGCCTTGAGTAATCTTTCAATCTCTTCTTTGATCTTCATAGTGACTTCTGGAGTCATTCTTCGAGGTTGCTGCTTCACTGGTTTGTAGCCAGCTTTAATAGGCAACCTATGTTCTACTAAACTTCTTTCGAGTCCCGGTAATTCATCATAATTCCAAGCAAAACAATCTCAAAATTCTTTTAACAGCTCGACCAATTTATACTGGTCACATTTCTCAAGTTTGGATCTTAGATAAGTAATTCTCTTTTGTAGACCTGATCCTAAATTGACTTCCAACAGAGGATCCTGTGACACTTCTTGTATTGAATTTTCTGGCAATATAGACAATTCTTCTTTGCCAACCTCCTTTAATTCTTGTGCATCTTCCTCAAAGACATAATCTGACCAGTTTATGGTCGAATATTTCTCAATTCTTGACTCTAAATCTGCCATCTTTAGCTTTTGTAAGACCAGTCGAATGGTCTCTTCTACATCTCCTATTTCCATAGGTGTATGAGTCATTAAACCATTTTATCACCACCCAATGGTTCCAAAGAACCAAATGGCATTTCAGCCAAAATGTCCCAATTTTCTTCTAGAGATTCATCTTCTGATTCTTTAAGGTCAATTGGCTTGACATCATCTTGATACAATTGAGCTTCGACACAATTGGAACTTGTATGAAAAGGCTGAACATCAGCCTTTACTGTTTCAACTTCACAGTTTTCCTTCACAAGCAACAGTTTCTAATGCATTGAAGAAGGAACACATTTATTAGCATGAATCCAATCTCTTCCTAATAAGGCATGATAACTAGGATTTGCATCTACTACAAAGAAAGCAGTTCTGGATTTGTTAGACCCTACTATGGTTTCAATAGGTATTACACCTTTGGTGTTTTTCTTATCACCAGTAAATCCTGATATCATAATGTGAGTTTGTATCAACTTTGCATTTTGTTTATTGATCTTTTTTAAAGTATTCTGAGGAATAATGTTGACAGCAGCACCATTATCAACCAGTATCTTGTTTAAAAGGACACCATTTAAACAAGCCTTTATATATAATGGTTTAAGATGCTTAGTCATTTCTGTTGATGGTTCTTCGAATGAATAAACAAAATTACAATCACTAAAAACAAACTCAGGAAGATTTACCTCAGAGACATCCTCAGTAGAAACTTCCATTTCCATTTCTTCATTTAATTGTTGATCTTCTGTTGCTTCGAAGATCTTTGGTAGCATGAATGTGGCAGTATTAATTTCCATATACTCTGGAAATGTGCCAAACTGAATAAGCATTTTCTCATCTTCGGTATTTTCCTTTTCGAGTTTCATTTAAGCATTTCCCAAGACCTGGGATTCTACCATTGTCATTGCTTCATCCCCATCATCAATACTCATTGCCTTTTCCAACTCTAATACTTTGGCTTTAACAATGCTTTCTTCAGACATAGTATCAGACTCAACCTTTGTATTTCGATCGAACCTGGGATTAGGCCTCGAAATATCACTGAGCTCCCTTTTGGTTTCATCTCCTAACTCTTGACTTTGAGCTTGCATTTTAGAAAATTCTTTCCACATTGTGAACTTCCTCTGCAATCTCCTTTGTTGAGTCCTGTTTATCATAGGGACCATATTCTGGTTCTTTTCCTTGGGTTGTTGCAGTACATGCCATGTGTTTTTCTCAACATGAGGAGGTTTGATCATCCTATTCTTGTTTTGAAAACTTTGTTGTTCCATCATATTTTTTACTCTATCATCTTGCAGGACAAACCAGTTTGGTATTCCTGATACCAATGCAGGTTAACATACTTGAGATGTCTCACCAATCTTTGGTGCTTTATTCAATGCTTCAATGTTTATCTCAGCTTATACCACATGTGCTGGTACCAATTTTGATGGTACAAATTGAGTTTGTCTCTCTCTCTGCATCCTATAATGTTTCTTTGGTGGGTGAGAGAAACCTGGCCTTACATATTGCAAGTTTCTTGATGGTCGGGCATAATTACTAGCATGAAAGTTTCTTGAAAAATTGGCTTTAAAATGGGCCACTGGCCTTGGAGCATACCTTGCTGTCATAGGACCAGTGTATGTTGAGGCTTGATAAATTGGTCCTCTAAACTGTCCTCTTCCAACATTCATGATTGGTTGAAAAGGAAGTTCACAGGAAGTGCTTGCCTTCTTTTGCTCGAACAGAGGCTGTTTGTTTTTCCTGCCTGTTTTGACCCCAACCCTTTCATCATAGATTTCAGCATACCTTTTGCCACAACCAATGCACAAGTTTTTTTTTCATATTCTTGGTTGAAAACTGAAAACTCAGGATTTTTCTTTGTTATCTCTTTGACCCTTTTCATTTGGTCTTCTGACTTTGCAATTTCCCTATCCTTGATCACAGTTCCAAGGGAAATGTCATGGACATTAATGGACACCTCTTGCACTGCTGGGAATGGATCTTCATCAACCCCCATCCGTTTCTCAGGGAACCTTAATTTCCCTTTCTTGATCAAATCTTGAATCCTGTCTCGAAAAACAGTACAATTGTTAGTTGAATGGGTCCAAGAATTATGCCACTTGCAGTATTTCTTACCTTTTAACTCATCATTAGAAGGTAATTTTGTCCCCTCAGACAACCTGATAATTTTCCCTTCTAATAGATGATCAAATATTTCATCTGATTTATAAACATCGAATGAATATTTTTTGAATGATCCTTTAGATTTGTGTATCTCAGCAGAAATATTTTTCTTCACAAGACTCTTACATGTGAAAGGTTCTTTTCCTATTATTTCTGCAGCATCTATCTCATAATTAGGATCTTTATAATATGTTTTGATTGAAGAAGCATTCCTTTCATTTTCTTCTTCCAATAAAGCTTCATATCTAGAGACTCGAGCAGTTAACTCAACAAGATCTCTAAACTCTAAAGCATCGAATTTCTTTCTAAGTCTAAATTCGAGGCCATTTTGAGCCAACTTAACAAATTCAGGTTCAGGCAAAATGATTTTACACTTTGTTCTGGCCCTTTTGAACCTATTTATGAATTGAGTGGCCTTCTCATCAGGCTTTTGACATAGTCTGGCCAAGTCAGCCATTGATACTTCTGGTTCTGTTTGGAAGAATTGAGTATGGAAAGATTCTTCCATCTGTGCCCAATTATAGATCGAATTAGGGGCTAAATTAGTAAACCAAGTGAATGCAGTATCCGTTAATGAACTAGGAAGCAAAAGAAGCCTAAGATATTCATTATTTCCTGCATCAGCACACTGACTGATAAATTTTGCTATATGTTCGACCGTGGATTGACTTCCATCCCCAGCAAACATAGCAAAGGTAGGAAATTTAAATCCTCTAGGGAATTCGATCCTATCAACCCAATCAGGATAAGGTTTCCTGTAAACTAGAGTTTGTACCCCCCGAGCCATGGGTCCACAAACTTGATGGATTAAGTTAATCATATCATTTCTATCAACCATATTGAATGGTTGTTGATAACCTGGATGACCCAAGTGAGGGTTCAATGGTGGTATTGGAGGTGGCTGAGGATTATTATCCATCCTCCTAAGATTTTCATTCCTTCGACCCACTCCTATTCCAGTAGGGTCCGATTCGAATGTAGGATTATTGTTTATTCTCCTATTTTGGCCTGCTGTGTTTTCTCTAAGCCTTGGTTCTTCGAAATTTACTGATCTATGAACATGATCTTGACCATTCACATGGTTTCCTTGCATCCCTTTGAATACTAGAGGAGTATTATTAGGGACAAACATATAGAAACTCTCTTGTGAATTTGGCCTAAAAGGAGGCCCATTTACATGATTGATAAGATTTGGCTGAAATGAGCCATGAACATGACCTCTTTCACTCTGTCGAATCATAGAGGGATTTCTACTTGGCACCATTACTGGTGAAAATTGTGGTAAACTATTGTTAAGGGAAGTGATCAGAACATTAACGTTCTGAATCATATTTCCCAAATGATCAAATATTGGTGTCAATTGACTCACCAAATCATGTTGACTTTCTGAACCAACATTCCCATGATTTGAAATTGAATTTAAATTTTCAATTCCTATTTCTGGGTTGTCATTGGTTGCATGATTGCCAGTATTGCTGCTCTGAGGATCTTGGTATGGAGAACCACCAGTTTCAGCAATATTAACGCCAACGTTGGCATTATCAACAGACCTATTGCTTTGAAGGTTTCTGTTTACCATCTTATGACACTTGGGTCCCACCGGGCGTGCCAAAAATGTTTGGTTGGAAATTTTATAAGTGTGTGCGAGCGTGCCAGGCAAGCAAATTGCCAATGTGTGAATGTGATGATCCAAACTGCGCCTCACCAGACAAATTGTGGTGACGTTCGATGCCTTGAACAGGACTTTAATTGTGTAAAGATGTTCTTAATTGAAGCACTTCGAACTAATTTAAAATAACTACTCCTAAGTAAAACAATAAAAGAAGTAATAAAGTAAGAAACTACTTTGATTAAGTTAAAGAAAATACAATCTAACCTTGAAGATGACTTCGAAGGTATTCTACTCCTAAGTTAAGTATCTAAATAACAATACAGTAAGTGTACTGAAAGATAAATGTTGATGTTGATTGAAGGATCCCTTTCGAATGCACAATCCTTCTATTTATAGACGTCGAGGGTCCCCAACAACTCTGCTTGAATACTCCCGCCCAATTTTCAAACTGATAACCTTTCTGGCACCTGTTAGGCCTGGAATTGACACCTGTTCTTCAGTTACTTCATGGTGATTAACACGTGTCCTCTAGTAGTTACATACTTGAACGAAGTGAATCAGCAACAACTGCTCATAACAGTTTCCACATTCTTCCATGTCTACCATTTATCCTGCCACATAAAATCTTATGTGTCAAGACTGCATTGGCTCAATATTTTCATCACAAACACTTTCAATAATATGTCCCCTCTTGTGAGGAGGTTTGTCCCTCTTTGTTGGGGGTTCTGTCTCTCCTTGTTGGGAGTTTTGTCCCACCTTGTTGAGGGTTTGTTTTGTTTGGTTTGGTTGATTGATGCAACTAGATCTCTTTGTATCCGTATTTGATCTGTTGTTGGATCTGGCCCTGTTCCACACAAATTTACGTTAGATCTGTTGTTTGTTCTAGCCCTCTTCGCAGTTACGGTGGTTTTGAAGCTCGGATCTTTTTTGTGGTTGTTGGCAATGCAAAGCTGGGGTATTTGTAAAATACAACCGCGCTAAAAGGAAGAATTGTATTAGTTTTTATCACAACTTCCCGTGTTATCCGCAATTTGCATTACAAGGCTAATTTCTATACACTATGATTAATCTATGATAAGTTGTATTGTTTTAGCTGTTGTTTGTGCAGATCACTGCTGTGTGGACTAAACAGATGAACATCAGAATAAATGGAATGCTGGAATGCAAACAAAAGAAGTCAAAGCTGAAAAGTGAAGTTCGATCGATCTTAGAAGGTTCGATCGATCGAGAGTTCGATCGCTCGAAGAGAGTAGAAGCGCTTGAAGATCAAGGGTTCGATCGATCGAAAGAAGTTCGATCGATCGAACGGGGTATTTCCAGTAACATTTGCGTGCGCAGCAGAATGCGCGTTTTAACCCTAGTGCCTTAGGTTTTCTATTTATATGCGTTTTGTACACGTCCATAAGGACGCCCACTTTTTGTTTTAACAGTTTTAGAGAGAGATATAGAGAGTTGTGTTTGTTTTTGTAGGTTTTCCTTGAATCTATACATTGTGGACTGGATTTTCTTGAGTTTAATACAAGTATCATTCACTTCAGGTTATTTATATATTGTCATTTACATTCTGCAATTCATAGGCATAGTTTAATCGCTCAGTTTATAGTGTTGCATGCTAAATATTGATAACATCATAGTTTTTTAGATTTCTTATGAATAACTCGCAACCAAACATGGTATTACTGTTTTCTTACGTTAAAAATAATTCTGTGACACTCCAGACGATGTCTGAGTAGTCCCAGGTTGGGAGATCATGATGAAACAGTGATCTCCAGCCTCTGCCATGCAGCAGGATAATCGCTGTGTTCGATCGATCGAAGTTAGTTCGATCGATCGAACCAGAGACAGTCAAGCGATCGAAGTCAGTTCGATCGATTGAGGGATGAAGGTCTTCGATCGATCGAAGGCGCGTCGATCGATCGAACTCTCGGATTCTTGAGGATGTTCCCTGCAGTATTCCAGGACTTTTTGTTTTAGGACTTGTTATCATTCTGTCCCAAATAAATGCTCAGTTTGTCAAAACAGTTTTAAAACTAAGGCCCTAAGGCATTTTCTTTCAATACATTTTGCAAACCATCTTCAATGCTAACACCATTGAGGATGCGAGTCTTAACTATTGAATTAAACCGCTTTTGTGTATTTCAATTTAACTGTGATGATATGGTCCCGGTCATGAAAGGGCCATAGAATCTTTATCTTTTGAGGAATACGGAAAACTGTAGGTAATATACTCCACTGTGCTTCAAGGTAAATGCATGGTAGATGGCTAGGTTACTGCGGATTCGTGTAATCCCAACACTTTCTTTTTAAAGTTAAACACCCTAATTTTAAGTACTGTTTTAATTAGCTAGTTAGATTGTTTAGTTAATTTTAATTGTTTTCATTAGTAATCCTTGTTTGTGGAACTTTGTGTTCCGCACCATCATTCAACCTTAGTTATTTTATTTTGTTTTCTTTAGAGGTTAGTCTAATTCGATAGGTCAACACCTTCCCTGTGGGATCGACCTGGTCTTACCAGATATTACTTGCACGTCTACCTACACTTGGGTATTGCACAAGAGCGCACAAGAAAATTCTCGTGTCAAGTTTTTGGCGCCGTTGCCGGGGAAGGCGACGATCGATTCCTTAGATTACCTCAGTCTCTCTTCATCTCTTTCTATTTTTCTTTTCTTTTCTTTTTAGTTCTTTAGGTAAGTTCTCACCCTAGGGACCCTCTCAGTTCATGTCCGAGAATTCCATTGAAGGAATTTTTGGAAATCCTTTCTATCTGTCTGACTCTGAAAGCTCCATCAACCCCATAGTCACTCCAACTGCATCAATGGATGATCATCAGAGTGAAAATGGTGACAATGTTGTGGTGCCAATTGATGAGGCACTCCGTCCTCTTTGCGATCTTATGCAACCAGAACATGCACCTACGCCCTCTTGCATTCAAATCCCACCGCATAATGGCGAATTCCAATTTCGCAATGGGATGATTCAACTGCTTCCCACTTTTCATGGGATGGAAAGCGAGAAGGCGTATTTACATGTCACCGATTTCGAGGATGTTTGCAAAACATTCTCGCAAACTTGTCCTAGGGAGGTGACGCATTTAATGCTATTCCCCTTCACTTTGAAAGATAAAGCGAAGGCGTGGCTCCACTCCCTAAAACCTAATTCAATTTTCACCTGGCATGCGATGCGCACTGCGTTTTTGAAGAAATTCTATCCTACTCGCATGACCACAGACCTTCAGCGTCAAATCAATTCCTATAAACAAAAGAGCAATGAAACCTTCACACAAGCGTGGGAGCTTTTCAAAGATTTGCTTCTCTCGTGCCCACACCATGGGTTTGAGAAATGGCGAACGATCAGCTTCTTTTATCAGGGATTAAATGGTGAAACAAAGAAGTTGGTGGAAACGATGAGCTCGGGACCATTTCTGCGTAAAAACACTGAAGAGGCCGAAGCCCATTTCGAATGGTTAGCTGAATACGCTCATGAATGGTCAAATTCTGACAATATCTCACGCTCACAGATATCCTGTGTAGAGGAGAAAAGCCTATACCAGCTAACCAATGAAGATCACCTCATGACTAAGTATGCAGAGCTGGCAAAAAAAGTAGAGGAGTTAAGTATGAAAGGAGAGAGCTCTAGGCAAGTCTTGCCTGAAGAACCATGTGGCACATGCAACATGTTGGGACATACAACCCAATATTGTCCTAATGTGCCACATTTTCAAGAGCAAGCCCCTATAGAGATGAATGCCATGCAAGGTTTTCGAGGGGCGGGGAATTCCAACAATAATTTTCAAAATAACAATAGATGGAATCACCCCGGTTTTGATTGGAGAAATAATGCTGGGGCCCAAAATCAATATCAACAGCAGCCCTACAACAACAATCAATATCAAGGGCAAAACAATAGGCCAGCCCAGCATTACAATCAAAACAGAACTAATAATTACAATCAAGCTCAACCCTCCAATGCACCACAAACCAATGCCTATGTGCCCCCGCACAAGAAGGTACAAGAAGAGGAGCCACTTGCTAATGCCAATCTAACGCAGCAACTCATCCAAATGATGAGTAGAATGTCTGCTACATTAGAGAGGATAGATGCACGGCAAGAGAGCTCAGGAGGAACATTCCCTGCTCAACCACTTTAGAACCCCAAGGGACATAACAATGGTCCTAACAATCAAGAACATGCTAAAGCTATGACTACACTGAGAAGTGGAAAAATCATAGAGAAAGGCATGCCTCTGTCCACTCCCGAAGTGTACGATGAGGAGGAAGTGGTGGATAAAGAAGTTGAGCTACCATCTACTCAAGAGGAGGAGCAGTCCACCAATGACGATCCTATCAAGGCAAACATTGCAGCTCCTGGTGTAGAGGAAGAAGTTGAGCGAAGGCCTGGGAAGGAGTCCGTTAAGGATGAACCACCAAAATGCCCCTTCCCTGCACCTTATCCTCAACGGTTGAAGAAACCCAAGAATGAGACGAAGAATCAGGAGTTTTTGGAACTGTTTAAGCAAGTTAAGATTAACCTTCCACTCCTAGATGCTATTAAGCAAGTGCCGGCCTATGCCAAGTATCTCAAAGATCTATGCACGGTCAAGAGGAGGCAAAGCGTGAAGAAACATGCTTATGTCGCATGTCAAGCCAGTGCGATCATTCAAAATGAGTTGCCCCCAAAACTCAAAGATCCCGGCACACCTACGGTCTCATGCAGAATTGGGAATCAAAAGATAGACAACGCACTCCTCGATTTAGGAGCAAGCGTGAACCTGCTGCCATACTCAGTCTATAAACAGCTAGGGTTGGGTGAACTCAAACCCACCCGAGTTGCTTTGCAATTGGCAGACAGATCTGTAAAGTACCCTAGAGGGGTATTGGAGGACGTCCTTGTCCAAATAGACACTTTTGTATTTCCAGTTGATTTCGTGATATTGGACACAGAACCTGTATCCAATCCTGGTGCACATATCCCGGTTATTTTTGGACGTCCATTCCTCAACACCATTGATGCCACAATCAAGATTAGAATTGGTGTCATGACTATCGTATTCGGGAACATGACGTTGAATATCAAGATCTTCTCTAATCCCCGACCTGAAGAATACGATGATGAGGAAGAAATCCATTATATAGACACGGTCATTGAAGATGAAGTTGACTTGGTCGACTATAAAGATCCTTTGGAAGTTGTGATGACTCAATTTGGTGATATTTATCAGCCTGCAGAGTCCACCCCATTGGATGCTGACTTGAACCAGACGTGTCTTATGATGGATACGAAAGAGGAGGATAGAGCCGATTGCATGTGGATACAGCCATATGAACAACTGCCTCCTAAAACCAAGTTGGTAATGCCCTCTAGTTTCCAGTTCCCGGAATTAGAATTGAAGGAGCTCCCCAAAGAGCTAAAATACGCATTCCTAGGGACTGGAAAAACTTATCCTGTGATCATTTCATCTGTTTTAACTCATGAACAGGAAAGTAAGCTAGTGGAAATGCTTACCAAACATAAGGATGCTATGGGATGGACAATTGCTGACCTCAAAGGCATAAGCCCATCCATATGCACGCATAAGATATATCTGGAGGAAGACGCTAAACCCTCAAGGCAAATGCAAAGGCGTCTGAACCCCAACATGCAAGAAGTAGTTAAAAAGGAAGTGCTTAAACTACTTGATGTTGGGATGATATATCCTATATCTGATAGTCCTTGGGTTAGTCCCACCCAAGTAGTTCCAAAGAAAGCAGGCATAACGGTCATCCCAAACAAAGAGGGTGAATTAGTACCGACACGTGTCCCCACTAGATGGAGGATGTGCATTGACTACAGGAAGTTAAATACTGTGACCCGAAAGGACCATTTTCCTTTGCCATTTATGGATCAAATGCTAGAACGCATGGCGGGTCACAAGTATTATTGCTTCTTGGATGGATACAGTGGATATAATCAAATTGAGATTGCTCCTGAAGATCAGGAGAAAACCACGTTCACGTGTCCATTCGGTACTTTTGCCTACCGACGAATGCCGTTTGGCCTATGCAATGCACCGGCTACCTTTCAGCGGTGCATGCTGAGTATATTCAGTGACATGGTCGAAAACATCCTTGAAGTTTTCATGGATGATTTTTCAGTCTTCGGCCATAGCTTCGAAGATTGCCTTAGCAATCTCGAGCAGGTTTTAATGAGGTGTGAGGACAAACACCTAGTCTTGAATTGGGAGAAGTGTCACTTCATGGTGACCAAGGGTATAGTTCTAGGCCACATAATATCTGATGAAGGCATTCAAGTGGATAAGGCTAAAATCGACATAATCTCAAATTTACCTGTCCCCCGTACAGTAAGAGACATCCGTTCATTCTTGGGGCATGCAGGTTTTTATCGTCGATTTATCCAAAATTTCAGTGCAATTGCTCGGCCCCTTTGTCAACTTCTTGTCAAAGATGCACCTTTCGAGTGGTCAGAGAGTTGCCAAAAGTCCTTTGAGGATCTAAAAGATCTTCTCACCTCCGCACCTATAATACAGGCACCCGACTGGAGTTTGCCTTTTGAATTAATGTGCGACGCTAGTGATTACGCCATTGGCGCAGTCCTAGGCCAGAGAAAGGACAATAAGCCACATGTGATATACTACGCCAGCCGAACTTTAAATGAAGCTCAAATGAATTACACTACTACTGAGAAGGAGCTGCTGGCTGTAGTATTCGCCCTGGACAAGTTTAGGTCTTACCTGATAGGGTCGCCAATCGTTTGTTTTACAGATCATTCGGCCCTCAAGTATCTTTTGTCAAAAAAAGACGCTAAACAACGGCTTATTCGCTGGATACTCTTACTCCAAGAGTTTGATTTAACAATTAAGGACAAGAAAGGAGTAGAGAATGTGGTTGCGGATCATTTATCCCGGTTGACTTTTACCGATAACACTGAATCCCAATCCATTAAAGATGAGTTCCCAGATGAACAGCTACTGGCAGTAAGTAGTCTGCCTTGGTATGCTGATGTGGTAAACTATCTTGTCACAGGTGAGACACCGACTCATTGGTCGAACCAAGATAGGAAACGGTTCCTCTCGTTCGCACGCCACTTTTTCTTTGATGACCCATACCTTTTCAAATACTGTACTGATCAGGTCATCAGGCGTTGCGTACCCAACGAGGATATAACCGTAATATTAGCGTCATGCCATTCTGAGGCATGCGGTGGCCATTTTGCGTCACAGAAGACCGCACAAAAAGTGTTGCAAAGCGGTTTTTACTGGCCCACAGTCTTCAAAGATGCTTATTCCTTTTGCAAGACATGCCAACGCTGTCAAAAGCTTGGAACCATTTCTAAAAGGAATTCTATGCCTTTAACCCCTATCATCACAATTGAGATATTCGATTGTTGGGGCATAGATTTTATGGGCCCATTTCCCAAGTCGAATAACTGTGAGTACATACTCCTTGTTGTGGAGTATGTATCCAAATGGGTAGAAGCGATACCAACGAGACGAAATGACCACAGAACGGTCATGTCATTTCTAAGAGAGCATATTTTGTCTCGTTTTGGTACTCCGAAAGCTTTACTAAGTGACCAAGGAAAGCATTTCTGCAACAAGCCCTTGGAGTCACTTCTCAAGAAATACGGGGTCCATCATAAAATCGCTCTTGCCTATCATCCACAGTCAAATGGGCAAGCAGAATTGGCTAACCGAGAAATCAAGCATATTCTCGAGAAGACGGTTAGTTCCAATAGAAAAGACTGGGCATACAAATTGACCGACGCGTTATGGGCATACCGTACTGCCTATAAGACGAATCTTGGTATGTCCCCGTATAGACTAGTTTACGGGAAAGCATGCCACCTTCCTGTTGAAATTGAACATAAAGCTTATTGGGCGACACGCTCATTGAACTTTGATATTCAAGAGGGAGGTCAGCTACGCAAGCTTCAACTTGCAGAGCTAGAGGAAATACGACGAGATGCGTATGACTCTGCAAAGTTACATAAGGAAAAGTTGAAGGCTCGACACGATCGTACGATTTTTCGTAAATCATTTGAGCCGGGGCAGAAAGTCTTGCTGTATGACTCTCGCCTCCACCTTTTTCCAGGAAAACTCCGTTCCCGTTGGACAGGCCCATTCATCGTAAAAACTGTTTTTCCACATGGGGCGGTCGAGATTGTTAATCCCAAGAACGATGATTGTTTCAAGGTCAATGGCCAGAGATTGAAACCTTTCTTGGAAAATTTCCACTCTGAAGTTGAGCACATCCAGCTGGATGAGCCCAGCTATTCTCACGCTTAAAAAAAAAATCCGAAGTGGAATTCCAAATTGTTGTTGTATTCCTTTTCTTTCCTTGCATTTTAGTTTCTCTCTCTTTTGTTTCTTTTTGGTTTTTGTTCATTCTTTCGTGTTTGTGATTTAGTTCTAACCCATTATTCCTTTAACCACTCTGTTGCAGGTGCGTAGATGCGAGGTGATGATGTTCATTCTGTCGGTTCTTGGGCTGATTCAGAATGTCGCTGTGGCACATGGATTGAGGGTGAACTCATACCTTGCCCCTTGCTTCATCAGGACCCCGAAGCTCATTCTCTTATTGATGCTGCTCAAGGGTACATTCCATATCCACCAGCCCTCCTGGACATCAATCCATACGAAAATATGGGATTTCAGGATTATGAAGAGGTGGATGAGGAAGAAGACCTATACATGGGACGAGTGGTGGATGACGCACTCATGGCGCAGTGGGAAAACGATGACATGTGGGAGCCATGGGAGGATCATGACCTTCAGGATGTCGTCCCAGAACGCCACAATGCCGTCTTTGTTTTCGTGGACGATTTCCTCGTGCTTGAGTTGGTCCCATACCGCTACGTGCACTTGAGCTACTTGCTTTTCAGGCTCCAATGCCCCTTACCAGCTAGTGCATTTTGGGAACCTACGCCAATAGTGAGGTTGGAGCTTGTCACAGTTCTTTGTATTCTTGTTTCTATTCTTTGTTTTTCTTTTTGTGTTAATTCGTGTTTCTTGTGTTCTGTTGTTTTAATTTCAGTTTGTTGTCTTTTGTCCAGGATTGTCACTATGTTCCTAAATGGCATCCCGGTATTCCTTCCACATCAACTGATTCATGGTCTTGGGCCCTACATAAGGCCCCCACTCACTCCGCCGCGAGAGGACAGTCCGTTGCGCAATCACACTCCGTTATCCTTGTCTCCATCTGGATCACCTCTTGCATGGGCTTTCAATTCCTTGGAGACTCCAGACTTGTTCGATGATGTCCTTGCTGCTTTTCGATTGTTCTGGGAAAGGGAATCATCGAGTTTGGACTTCATGTCTGAAGATTCGGCGGATTATGAAGAGATTGTGGAAGAGGAAATCTTTATACTCGAAGATTAGTGCTACATTTCAGTTGTTTCTGTTCAATTTCAATTCTTGTTTAGCAACTGGAGTGTAATCCTTGACAAAATGTTTTTGGTTTTAGTTTTAGTTTTTATTTTTGGTTTTCTTTAGTTAAATAAGGTTTTAACCACAGTTGGGGATGATAATGTTGCAATTTGGATGTAATAATAAAGTTTTATTTTGATATAAATTGCAATTTTCTATTCTGGGGATGAATTTCTGTCCTACATGCTTGTTCTTCAACCGTTCTTTCAGTCTCTCTGCATGTCCAGATTTGTTTTTGATAGTTGGGAGTGATGTAGTTCATATCCCAATGAATTCTGGAATTTTTGTGTTCGATCGATCGAACCCAGTTCGATCGATCGAAACCTGGATGTTCAAGCGCTTGTAGTTTATGTTCAATCGATTGAGGGATTTGTGTTCGATCGATCGAACATACTTCGATCGATCGAACGAAGGATTTAAACGAGGCATCTTCAGGACATCTCTTCATTTTCCTCACTCTCACTCTCAATCGCTCGAAGACAGAGGGGGGTGCGACTCGGCAAACTTCGATTTCTGGCATCCAAATAGATGCCCTGATTAACCTCCTGATCATCTTCATCTTCATCTCATCATCCGTCCATCCCCACTGCAGGTTCTTACCCGAGGTAGGCCCCACTCATTTGTAGTTTCCTTTTCCTTAATGTTCGTCTTAGAAAATCCCAAGGGGGTGTCCCCTTGGTCTTAGGATCGTCTTTTGTTAAGCGTAACTTCTGTTTTCTTTTCCTTTCTGCGATTGCTGAACACCGCTGTGTTCGATCGATCGAACCATTTTCGAGCGATCGAAGGGAAGTTGTTCGATCGATCGAACAAAGTTCAAGCGATCGAAGTCTACTCCAGTTCGATCGATCGAACTCAGTTCAATCGATCGAACTCCAGCAGTGTTTGTTTTGTTTCTTTTTTTCTTCCTGTTCTTATCTGTATCTTGTGTGGTCTTATTTTCAGGACTGCCAGATGAATCCAGTGACGGGCTATCATAAGTTCAAGCCCCTCGACCGTACTATACCAGATCCGGTACCCGCACACGGGTTCCGGAATAACGAGGATAGGGTTTGGTTCGAGCGGTATTTTCAGACACGGATGGTTATGATTGAGCGCCCTATTGAGCATATCTGGACTGAGAGCCCATGGTTCCTCACACGGATCCGCGCTATGCCTCACTGGTTCGATCTCCTGTCGTTGGCCAAGAGGGTCAACCTATCCTGGATTAGAGGTGCGTGTGCGACTATGATCAGCGACCCGTTTACACCATTCACCTACCATGCCTTCTTTCGGAGTCGCTCATTCATCATCAGTCCCGCGACCGTTTCCGCCGCGTTGGGGGTACCAGAGGTACCTGATTATGTTTGCCCCCACCGGCCTGATGCACCCGTGACCCCACCATCCACTATTATCAGAGAGCTCACTGGAGGCGTCGTTCCGTCTTGGGATGGCGATGCTTTGATCGAGGACCACTTTCTCACCGATGACTACCACATGCTTCATTTAGTCCTCAGCAATTGCCTCCTAGTGACGTCCTATCGAGAGAAGATCGCGGCTTGGTATGCGCGAGTCTTATATGCTGTGGGGACGGGACAGCCTGTTTGTATACCACGCCTATATATTGATTTTATGGTCCACCCCACCCGTTATATCTCGTCTAGGAAGCACCTGAAGGGTGCTTGGGCTATTCAGAGGGTCATGGCCGATGCCGGATTCCTCGAGCTCGCTGGAGATGATATCCGCCCTTCTCCCCGCCGATTTAGCGAGGCGGCTGCTCGCCGCTCCGATGTCCAGAAGAGGAAGCGCAAGGGGAAAGGGACAGCGAGGGTGAGGGGGAGGAAGAATAGGCGTGGCGGTACAGACACGGAGGCCGGAGCTTCAGGGACACCCACCGAGGTGGAGGAGCTTTATTCGGATGATGAGGATGATCCAGTTGCTGCGGTTCAGCAGTTTGAGCTGCGACAGCGGTCGCAGTCTCGTGCCCAGGGAGAGTCTTCTTCTTCTGTGCCTCTCCCGACAGTTCGTGAGCTATTATTGGAGGAGAGAGAGGCCAGGATTAGACTCGAGGGCCGGATGGATCAGATCCAGACATTGCTGGAGTCCATATTGATTCAGATAGGGGTTGATCAGGCTGTTCACTCTGCTCACCATCCCACAGCTACCCCTTCTGCCCCGCCTACTGCTGATCCATCATCTGATGCTGCCCCAGCTTCTGCGGCTGCTGATCCTGTTTCCACCACTGCTACCGAGCCACCCACTACTGCTCTTACTACTACTGTATTGCCGCCTGCTCCCATCGACATCCCTTCTGATGTAGCCGATGATACGCCGTCTGGGGTCGATTAGTCTTAGTTGGGGAGGTGGTATTTATGTATTTTTGGTTAGTAGTGTACTGATTTTTGTTATATTTTTGGTTGGTTGTATATGTTGGTGGTTTTTGGGTGTATTATTTGGTTAGTTGGTATTGTATGGACAGTATTTATCACTGCTTGTATTTTATTTTATTCTGTTCATATTCCAGTGGTTTCGATTGATTGGATCATGGTTTTATCGTATTATTGTTATCTATTGATCCTGTTTGTTTTGGAGATTGTGTTCTACTTTTCTATGCTAGGTTGCTCGCTTGAGATCATCAATTTGCTCCATACAGGTGATACCCATCTATTAATTTATTGAAAATCAACTTCTGGGGACTTTGTTGTTTTCAGTTGGGGGTAGGGGGTACTAGATAGGTATACACCTGTAATGATCAGGTAATGCACTTGGTAATGTTTTAAATTTAATGAGAACACAGTCTGTTAAAATTTGAAATTTTTTTTTTATTGAATCGTATTGATAGAATAACTCTGAATAACCTTTCCTGCTTGTTAATTAGACAATGATTCATTTGTAGTATTCTTATCTTTTTATGGATTAAATCCACGCGTTTTTTCTGTATCACTGAAATGAATTGCATCTGTAAAGCTATTATGTACCCAACACTTTTGTGCACTAATTGGCAGCTATGTAGAAAACCTGAAAATTGAGTTAAAATGAATATTGTCCGAAAAGAACAAGTAGTGGAAGCTAATAACCCTTTGTGAGTTTTTGAGCCAATCTTCATTTCTGAGGGGATTCTCATACATTGTCGAATGTTTTTTCTTGCATATACTTGGTAAATTCGTTGTTAAGTCTCAGTTTTCTTTAAAGTTTTGACTGCTTGTTAGAGGAGAACGTTCAGGATTTACCAATTAAACTCGATGAACACTTAAGTGCTAAAAATTGAAAGTTGAGAAAATGATTCAAGCCATCGTTTACCCATTCCTTTACCTAATATAGCTCACCCTCATTCGTTGAATCGTTTCACCCCTGATCCCACCTCAATTAAATATTTCCAATAAAATCACAAGAATCCAAATCTTTTATCTATACCTTGACCTCATTGAACCGTTTGATAAATTTATTGAGAATGAGTCATCAAAGTATGTGAAATGGAAGGAAGTTGTTGTGGGGATGTTTCAGGTTAAAAAAAAAAAAAAAAAAAATGATGATGATGAATGAAGAGGTTAAAAAAAAAAAAAAAAAAAAAAAAAAGTATATGAAATGAATGGGAGATTGGGTGGAGAAAAGAATAAATAATAAAAAAGAGAAGAAATTCCATCACATACTAAAAAGCACACTCTTCTCTACAACACCCTCACCTACTAAATACAAGCCATAATTCAAAGTCTTGAAGATTCTCAATAATTGATTTGAACATGGAAGTGTGAGTTGAGTTCTCCACGGTATTTCGCTCCTCTAGTAAGTAGTATTCCATTCATGAGACTATACACTCTTAAATGTCTGTTTTTCATAGAGTCAAGTATGAAAGCATTAGCACTTAGAATATCATCCTTACCAAAGCTTTCATACGATGCGCGATAATTGTAAAGCAAGTTTCTGAGAGACGTTCTTTTTGAGTGTGACCAATGTGAGAATTGAGCTAAAACTGCAAGTTTCCAAAGTATAATATTCTGGATAACTCTTAATAAGGGTTGGACGCATGGTTGTTAATTTCACACACACACGGGTGCATGATGGTAATACATGTGTTATATTTTACTTGGTGATATGGGAGAGCATATGGATCTCTTTCATGGGTTGATAGAGGATATTATATTATTGTAGAGTTGAATTAACAGTTTAATGGAAGGGGAAATTCTATAAGTTGTTCTAAATCTTCTTGAGCTTAAAATTGGAATTTTGTGGGTATATTCACTGCAAACCCTCACGAGACAACACTCGTCCACTAGGGGGAACCTAGGGGTTTAACGGCTTGTTGCATTCGCTAAATGCAACCGCGATTCCTGCGAAAGTGAGTTAGGATTTTTCTCTCTATCTTAGTTTAGGTTGTTTTTAGTTTTTCTTTGTTTCTTAATCGTGGTAGTATTAGTTTAGGAATTTTTATTTTATTTTTATTTTCGCTTTATCGCTAGGGACTAGCAATAAACTAGTTGGGGGTTGTGCAAAGCGGGGGTATTTGTAAAATACAACCGCGCTAAAAGGAAGAATTGTATTAGTTTTTATCACAACTTCCCGTGTTATCCGCAATTTGCATTACAAGGCTAATTTCTATACACTATGATTAATCTATGATAAGTTGTATTATTTTAGCTGTTGTTTGTGCAGATCACTGCTGTGTGGACTAAACAGATGAACATCAGAATAAATGGAATGCTGGAATCCAAACAAAAGAAGTCAAAGCTGAAAAGTGAAGTTCGATCGATCTTAGAAGGTTCGATCGATCGAGAGTTCGATCGCTCGAAGAGAGTAGAAGCGCTTGAAGATCAAGGGTTCGATCGATCGAAAGAAGTTCGATCGATCGAACGGGGTATTTCCAGTAACATTTGCGTGCGCAGCAGAATGCGGGTTTTAACCCTAGTGCCTTAGGTTTTCTATTTATATGCGTTTTGTACACGTCCATAAGGACGCCCACTTTTTGTTTTAACAGTTTTAGAGAGAGATATAAAGAGTTGTGTTTGTTTTTGTAGGTTTTCCTTGAATCTATACATTGTGGACTGGATTTTCTTGAGTTTAATACAAGTATCATTCACTTCAGGTTATTTATATATTGTCATTTACATTCTGCAATTCATAGGCATAGTTTAATCGCTCAGTTTATAGTGTTGCATGCTAAATATTGATAACATCATAGTTTTTTAGATTTCTTATGAATAACTCGCAACCAAACATGGTATTAATGTTTTCTTACGTTAAAAATAATTCTGTGACACTCCAGACGATGTCTGAGTAGTCCCAGGTTGGGAGATCACGATGAAACAGTGATCTCCAGCCTCTGCCATGCAGCAGGATAATCGCTGTGTTCGATCGATCGAAGTTAGTTCGATCGATCGAACCAGAGACAGTCAAGCGATCGAAGTCAGTTCGATCGATTGAGGGATGAAGGTCTTCGATCGATCGAAGGCGCGTCGATCGATCGAACTCTCGGATTCTTGAGGATGTTCCCTGCAGTATTCCAGGACTTTTTGTTTTAGGACTTGTTATCATTCTGTCCCAAATAAATGCTCAGTTTGTCAAAACAGTTTTAAAACTAAGGCCCTAAGGCATTTTCTTTCAATACATTTTGCAAACCATCTTCAATGCTAACACCATTGAGGATGCGAGTCTTAACTATTGAATTAAACCGCTTTTGTGTATTTCAATTTAACTGTGATGATATGGTCCCGGTCATGAAAGGGCCATAGAATCTTTATCTTTTGAGGAATACGGAAAACTGTAGGTAATATACTCCACTGTGCTTCAAGGTAAATGCATGGTAGATGGCTAGGTTACTGCGGATTCGTGTAATCCCAACACTTTCTTTTTAAAGTTAAACACCCTAATTTTAAGTACTGTTTTAATTAGCTAGTTAGATTGTTTAGTTAATTTTAATTGTTTTCATTAGTAATCCTTGTTTGTGGAACTTTGTGTTCCGCACCATCATTCAACCTTAGTTATTTTATTTTGTTTTCTTTAGAGGTTAGTCTAATTCGATAGGTCAACACCTTCCCTGTGGGATCGACCTGGTCTTACCAGATATTACTTGCATGTCTACCTACACTTGGGTATTGCACAAGAGCGCACAAGAAAATTCTCGTGTCAGGCAACTTTCTCCTTCAGACGGTTTAGTGTTTGAGCTAGTCCGTGATAAAAACACCAATCTTCTGGTTTGTACTACAATCTCCAAAAAATATGTCCCCTCTTCACAGTTACTACAATCTACACTTATGATAGATTAGTCATTTATAATGGCAATCATCGACTATTTTGTTCTAGTGTAGTATAAAATTATACACTAATGCTAGTACTTGTAAATTTATAATGGCAATCATCGATTCTTTTGGTTTAATGCTGTGTAAAGTTATACACTGATGCTAGTTCTTGTAAATTATAATGACAATCATCGATTCTTTTGGTCTAATGCAGTGTAAAATTATACACTGATGATAGTTCTTGTACACTGCTATTAGCCATTTGGGATATTGGATTTGTGTAACCAAACATATTGGAACTTGAAATTGTAATTCCCTGACTTATGCTGGACCAATCACTAATAACAACAAAAAGTGAAAATGATACTCCAACAATCTAGATGAAATGTACTACAGCAAAAATTACACTAGTCATACTGTATCTGCATATGATTGTGAGCATATTCAGAAATGCAGTGAAAATTTCACACTGGTCATGTAGTGTAAAATTGTACACTGATTTCCATCAAAAAAAATTTGTATACTGATAATATGACTAGTCATTGATGCCAAAATACCTGCCATGCTGACCAAAATGACATTGAACGAAAAAAATTAGCAATGGATAATCTAACAAAACATTTGACATCGTACTAAAGATATGGTAATCATCAAAGATATGTAAATCAATAAACAACAAATTTAATGACTATATATGTGTGTGTGTGTGTGTGTGTGTGTGTGTGTGTGTGTGTGTGCTAACATGTATATTATATGTAGGCCTATAATAATAGGATTTAATACTCAAATTCAGTTACACTAAAGACATGGGAATCATTAAACAATAGATTTAAGAGTTAATTAGTATAATGTCCATTTTACTCTAAGTTTTTTGTAATAAGTCTAGCTTGTGAAAATTCTTAGTGTTAAGTCTGTGGACACCGGAAGTGGACCACTTCTCTTGTTTGAGATTGTTTTGAAAAGGAATTTGACTTGGATCAAAGAAAAGAAAATGGTCTGTTGAAAACAGATACAGAGTCGCCACTTGGTCTTTAAGGAACCAAGAAACCTAATTTTGACTCACCCAAGCGGATAAGGGCACCGAACCTTTATAACCAAAGAACTTGGTTCGGGGTTTTGGTACGAGAGAGGAAGGAGCCTTTGTCGCGACTAAAACACCCTCAACTCGCCCCGTCTTTCGACGGGCCTCAATTAGCATCCAAATAATCATCTTATACTATGTATGGTTCGACAAATAATACTATGATAGTATATTACATCACATAAGGAGATTTGAAATGGAAGATCTAAAGATAAGATATCATTCATAAGATCTAAGCCAAATATCACACAATGCAAAGTGAAAGATCACACAAATAAACCTAGGAAAAATTGTCTAATCATGCATCAGATAATAAAGTTTTCCTAATCTAAAGGGACATGAATTGTTCTTGAAACAAATAAATCAAAGAAAGTAAAATATACTTAGCAAACTAGTATGATGCATGTTAATCTTTGAGAAAAGAAGATTTCTCAATCCCCGGGACGGATGAGAAAGGACGATTAGATCGAGGGGAGCATGAATGTGTGATCATGATCATTCCTTATAATCTTCTTAGATTAGGAGCTACAAAAACCCCAAATCTTTGCATGGATGCAATGTATGTATCTAGAGTGTGCCAAGGTTGTAGTGTGTTTTGTGTTCATGGATTCCTAGAATGACATAGAAGTCTAAAATGTGTATGAATGAATGAATGAAATCAACATGGGATGTGTACAAATGTAGTATGAACTACTCCCTAAGATATGAACTAATTTGGAATGCATACAAGCATCAAATCAAAGAATGAAAATTAAAATGTGCTTGCTGTGAATAGTGGACAGAACAGTAGCATGATCTTGTGGAAATTGAAAAGAGGGGTTAGGAATGTTTTCAATGCATGATTTTTTATGGAGATCTTCCTTATTGTGTCTAGAACACTCCCCAAAAAGCCAATCTTTAATAACTATTACAGAATGAGAGAAATCATATAAACAACGAAGGTCATTCAGAAACAGAGTCCGTATTGTCAACTGAAATGTTAGAAAATCTTAGAAAATGAAAACGAATGATCTAGAGGCTCATTTTATACAGAAAGTTCCCTAAGGCATTGAAGTTCAAGGGAAAAATAAGTTAGGACCACTCGTTTTGGAAAAGTTTTCTGTAAAACAAGTTGAAAGTAGACCAAGCTGCTGTGACAGCAAAAACAGAATATATGGAGAGAATGTTTGGGTCCAAATGGACCATTTTTAAGTGCTTCCAAGTCAAGCCAAAAATCATGGATGTTCTATAATGAGTTATAAAGACTTTTCAAGTGGTCTTGCATTCATACATTGAGTATTGAACTCAAAATAATTCCTTGAAGTTAAATGACTCACTGTTTTGAGGGTTTTGAGAAAAATAAGGTTTATTTCTTGAAATCAAAATGAGGGGTTTAAGAGGGGGGTTTAAGAGGGGGTTTTGAAAGTATACTTCCAGAACTTGGATGAATATTCTAACCACTTGGAATATCAATTCCTAACTTATTTCAAGCACTTCCCAAGTATTTGCAAACCATGGTTTTATTTGGATACCAAACTCAAGAATCTATGGTAGTATGATACATGAGAGGATAGATGATACATGATATGATATAACATGCTAAAAGTGGTAAAGAACATGTGCATGGGATATGGGTTCATCTAGATACAAGAGAGTGTTGCATCAAAGTGTGAAAGCCAAAAAGTGAGATGCTGTGAATAGTGGACAGACTGTATGCATTACTTTGTAACATTATAATGGGAGGTCAAACGTGCCTAGAAAAATGTGAGAAAAATCAGAGATCATCCTTATTGTGTCTAGAAAATAACCCAAAAAGCCAAACATCAATAGCTATCACAGATTAAAAGAAATAAATCAGAATGTACACATGACTCAGAAACAAAAGCTGCACTGTTGACTGATTTTGTATGATTTTTCATAAATCAAAGAAAAGGTTTATGATGACCCATTATATACCAAACGTTTCCTAAGACACCCAAGTTTTATAAAAAAAAATAGAAACGATATATGTACAGTGACGAAAATATCCAGAATAAGTGCAAGAAGTTGGGTGAACATTCTGTGAGAACAGAGGCAGATTATGAATATGAACTTCTCACATCCAAAACAAATACTTTCACATTTCTATAATAGATGGAAAAAATTGGGGACAAACTATGATGTCTTAGGAAGATTTTCCAAGTAGTTTCATCATCATAACTCAAGTATTTAATTCAAAACAAATCTTTGAATCTGAACAGCTCATTGTTTTGGATCATTCTTGAAGAAAATGGATTTGAGTTTTGAAATAGAGTTTAAGTTCTTGATTGGGGGTTTTTGAAATAGATGTTCAAAGCATGAACTTAAACTCTTGAGATGACCATGTGACCACTTAGAACCTCATCCAACCTTGAATCATTGAATAACTCCCAATATTATTAGAGAGATTCGTTTTTATTTTGGACATAACTTCAATACATTTCAAGAACATCTTGGAAGTATTGAGGTTATGATCATCATCTATCAAACATGTTTTTGAGGTCAAGAGCTACTATCCATAAGGATTCACTCACCCCAAACTTCATGTCATCACTTAGATTATGATGAACTAGTAAGTAAATAAAGAAAGTAAAAAGAAATGAGATTAAGAAGAGATGAACATAATATGAACAAGCAAGTAAATAACAATCAATAGATGATAATCAATATGATTTTGGACTTGTAGCTTGGGGTTTCACTCATAGATTTTGACATTTGGACATGGAAGTAGCTTCCTAACTCAAGAATGCTCAAGAATGGTGATTGGGTATATTGATGATGAAGTATATAGAAAAATGGTGGAGGAAAACAAGATTAGAACTCACTTTGATTGGAAAAAATGGAAGAAGAAGACTACTTCTTCTCTTTCTCTCTCTATATTTCCCTAGAGTTTCTTCCTAAGCTTTCTCTAAGCTTCCATGTCTCTCCCTAAATGGAAGTAAATGGCTTCTTTTATAGGCAAAGGAGGGGTGGTAAATGGAGTTTTAAAAAGTTTAAAATGGTCTCCCATTGGTCCAAAATAAGCTGGGAACCAAAACTACGTCGTTTTGATTTCTAATATATCAAATTGGACCCCCAAAATAAATTACAAAAATATACTGTTCTGGAGAGGAGTGCCGCGGCGGCACTGGGCCAGTGCCGCGGCGGTAGTGGGCCAGTGCCGCGGCGGCACTGCTCCTCCCTTCGTCCAGATAATGCTGTTTAGGCCCCCTGAGGTTCCGGTATTCGCGAAAAGGCCCTATTTCGTCCGAAATTCACAGAAAATGTATATGAACTCCAAACTGAGGTTGTGATATACCGTTGGAAAGGTATTGGAGTCTACTTTACATAAAAAAATAGTTCGGGGATAAGTCACTTTGAAAAGTTTTGCGGTATTTGCGATAAAAGCTAATTTGATCGTCTTTTTCGCCTTTGGAAATTTATAATAAATTCGTTTTAAATCCAGAAATTATGTGCGATATACCGTCGGAAAGCTATTGACCTCTAGTATCCATGAAAAATATTTGAAAATTGTTTCGGCACCCCGGTTCCAAAGTCAAATTCTGGTCAAACTGGTCAAACCTGGGATTCCCGAGAAGTTCTAGAAACCTCCGGGAGTTCCCGGGAGCTGATGTTTTCGCTCGATTTTCTTTTGGAACTTGTTTTAACACTTTTCTCATGATTTAAAATGATTCTGGTGAATTCGGACGATTTCGGTCAAACTTGGTCAAACTTGGTCAAACCTTGGTCAAACCTTGGTCAAACCGGTCAACGGGGACTTTCCGGGACTTCCGGGGGTCTCTGGGAGCTGACGATTTCAATCTGATTTCTCTTAGAAACTCATTTTATCGCTTTCCTTACGACGTAGCATGTTTTCAGAACTTTGGGACCAAATCTGGGAGTTTTTGGGCTTTTAGGGGTCATTTTGGTCATTCTGAGCATTCTGAGAGATAGAGCTGACTTCCAGGAGTCCTTTTGAGTCTTTTACGATCATTGTGAACCACCAAGCTATGGGTCTCCTAAATCTGATAGCCGACAAAATAGGGTGTCTACAAAGTCCATTAAGTTTTATTATGACATATTTGCCCAATATATATCTATACATAAGATTTAAAAGCACCCAAAATTAAGGGGTTTTAAAATTTAAATACCATGCATACTTAAAATATAATACATCTATATATACATACTCTCTCTCTCTCTCTCTCTCTCTCTCTCTCTCTCTCACTTTTTTCTCTACCTACCCAGTTTCTTCTCCTCCCTTCTCAACACCAATTTCATCTCCACCGCCACCCACCTCTAACCCTACATCACCACTGCCGACCACCAGCCCCTTAGCTAGTCGCAACATCCAGTGCCCCCCAATCCTCTACCCCCACCACCACCTCCTCCTCAAACCCCATTTCATCAAGCTGCACATATTGAAGTAATAAACACACCAAAAAGCCAAGGATTCAACAGATCATTGCTGTTTTCTAAGAAAATTTGAGAAACAACAAATGTAACGCCTCCGATACAGTACACTATTTGAAGGTTGTTTTTGTTTCTAAATCCATAGATTTGTCGGATCCTCTTGGAAGATCTCATGGTGCTTATCCCCCATCTCACAACCACTGTTGATGACTGGGTTTTCTCTTTGATAATTTTTGTTCTTTATGATTTTTTGTAGTGTAAAATTTGACACTCATATTTTTTGTTCAAAGATAGTGCGAAATTGTATAATATATTGTGGTTCAAAGGTTGTAGCGTAAAATTCAACACTCATGTAAAGTGCTAGTTATAGTGTTAAATTTTATATTGTAAATAGCAAGAGTCTTATAGTGTGAAAATTCAAATTGAAATTCATAATTTGTTTCTTATAGTGTGAAATTTCATATTAGACTTCATTATTTGTTTCTTATAGTATGAAATTTTATAATATAAATAGTGGTGCAGTATGAAATTTCACATTTGCTGGATTTCTAGGTAACCTAAGTGTGATATTTATTAGGTGGAATACACTCAACCAGAACATTGTTGAAAACACTCGTGAAATTTAACACTACCATATGTATAATTATTCTTTGTTGATTTATCTTCACCGAGGATTGTTAGTGTGAACTTTCGCATTATCAAACTAACCTTGCCAAATACACTCATGGGATTTCACACTTCAGTCTGATGTAAAAACAACACTGGTATAAATAACAATCATCTTATCCGGGTATTGTCAGTGTGATTTTTCGCATTATGAAAATTTAACATTGTCAAAAACGAAATTTCACACTACCATTAGTCGAAAAACATTATAGTGTGAAATTTCGCACTGTCAAACGCATGGAATGCAAAAACTTCAATCCAAAATGTGACAATGAGCCCAAACTCGTTTATGATGTGAAATCTTGATTGAACATGAAATACACTGTGAAAAAGAAATGGTGAAACTCGTTTGTAACAGATTTATAAAGTAATATCCTAAAATATTAGAATTTCATTTCTATATATATATTATAACCAATATCAATTATGATTTGATAAGATTTAGTCAGATTTGGTAACTGATTAAATCTTGAATTCTGTATTAAAATATATGTATATAAATGCAGTTCCATATATATAGGTCAGGGGTAGAAAAGTCATCTAATAATTCCATAACAGGATATTTTGGACTAATCTCTAACAACAATCACAATCATGGGACCTATTATTATGAGTATTAGTTGGTGGACCTATAACAAAAAAAAAAAACACTGGTAGAATGAGACTTTTCATCATATTTTTCTAGATTTACTAGAGCTCTCTCTCTCTATATATATATATATATATATATGTGTGTATATATATTGGAGGGTAAAATAGTCAAACAAATATTATAACTTTGGGATTTTGTACTAATTTTAACAAACTTCATGATTAGTAGGACTTACAAATATAATCTTTTTTGGAATGGACCTAATATAAAAAAGTTTGGTAAAGAGGGATTTTTGGCTAGATTTCTATATCTATAATTAACCCTTCATTTTAACCCATTAATTAACAGAAAAAATACCAAAAAAATACTGAAATATTTTATTCTTTCTTAGATATAACAATCAGTCGATTTGTGGCCTGATTACAAACATTATGTAACCATAGAATACTTAATGTCATCAACATGGTGATTTCATCATCGTCTGAAAGTATTTTATATATTTTTATTCATAGGTTGTGTAACCACAGTAATGGGGGCTAATTACAAACGTTCAATTCAGTTGCTTTATGTAATCAAAAAAATATATCTATTGATCGACAATATTATGATGAACATTGAAACTGTGGAATATGAGAACACTAGTACGTACCCGTGCCCGCGGGCACGGCCCAATTTATTTATTTAAATATTTTTTTAAAAAAATTAAGCTATATATATATAATCCTTTGCATAAAATAATCCATGTCATTCGATTGGCCGAAAAATTTGAACTTAGTTGTCTATGTCATTAAAGAACAACTCAAATTAGGACCTAAAAAAAGTCTTTAGTCACTATTCCAAACCTAAAGGACATATTTATCTGTCAAAGAGGGAAATTATACGATTAATTGTTTAAGTGTATACTTCTGTGGGTCTATATATAAATAGTAATGCTTTACTTCCCATATTAGAACTCAAACATTTATTTCCCAAATACTTTGACAGTTGTACTACACGTAATGGCACGTGGTAGCACCGAGTCACCGATTGGCACACATATGATGCAACCGTTAAACTACTGTTTGCACCCAAAAATCGTCAAAGGTTTTTGAGCCCGAGTCGCTTGAAACTGGATAGAGGTGAGGTCGGGCTATGAGATATATGACTCATCGGACTCAAATGTAGAAGTGAGACCGATGATAGGTACAAGGCTGTTGGGTGTTGTGAGGGGAGCCCAATGGAAAAAACTAACATGTATGAAGATTATCGGGCTTTGGAAAACATAACCCAATGAGCTGTCAGCCCGATGGTGGACTGAAGCAACACGAAGGCCGATCGGGCACCTTGAAATGAAGAATGGCTCTAGCAGTCCGATTGTCCTTGGGCATTTGAAGAAAGGTAATCGGGCATGAGGAAAAGCATGAAAATGGGAAGAGCCCGATTCGATTGGAAGAATAATGGACGAGGCCGATGGACTGAAAGGAGAAGCCGGTGCTATCCACAGCTGTCAGGATGATGTCATCTCAGATTTCGGGGAAACAAGAGTCCATTCGGGAAATGAAATCTGATCATGTCCAGCTAGATTTAGGCGTTTGATCCCTAAATTAAAGGGATTGATTCACTCAGAATCCGGAATTGAAAGGAAGTAGAGATAAGGAAGGTCTCTTCCATCATCAGCCAATCAGACGAGCAGCTTGGGGCGCAAGCTAAGGAACTCGTGTCTAATCAGGAATCATCTAAGGCCACTATAAATATTCAGGCAGTCCAACCAAGCAGAGGACTCCGCGTCATCTCGAAATAGCATACACACTGCATTCGAAGCATTCAAAGCATTCAAAGCACTCTTTTAAGTTTTATGTTTTCAGCCTTCATAGCAAAGAGGTCTGCCCTTTTTGTTATTTCTTTTTGTTCTTTTGGATAATCAGCCTGTTCTGGTTCGTTCTTAAGATCTGTGTATTTTTTCAAAATAATTAATAAAATCTTAGTTTTATTAATTCGTTTGTGATTGTTTACTTGTTAAACTTGACATCTTTTAGCTTGTGCGCTTCAGTACTGCTAAAGAATTTACGGTGAGGGTACTTTCCTACTCTTTATACACAATCACTCTGTTTAGAGGTCGGATTCATAAAGCCTTGTGTATCACTCACACAAGCACTTAGGAAATTAGTTTGCACACACTCGAACCACTATTGGTTCTGGCACGCCCGTGCAAATTACAGCAAATATTTTTGGCACGCTCGGTGGGACCCATTGTGTCAAGCCATGTCTCCGAAAAAAGGCAAACAGATGACGAAGAACGGCCAAGACGATCCTCCTATGGACCCACCTGTGGAGGAAAGTACTGGCCATTCTCCCCAAGATGGCAGTATCACTCTTGAGGCAATTTCAGAGGCCGTGGGAACGAACGTTGAGCCTATGTGGCAGGAATACAACGTGCTCATAGGATCGATGGGCAATCTCAAATCGGTCATCAACCAAACGACCGATGTCCATAAAAGTCAAGTTGATCTGGTCTTAGAAACAAGGGCCACCCACGTAAAGCTGGACCGCCTGTCATACATGATCGGCAGGCTGATAGAAACCTATAAGGCCGGGGGCAGCAAAGAACAAGTCAACGGATCGGGCTATGGCGCATCGCTTGAGTCCGATAAGCCGAAAGACCCACCCTACATCTGTCAGAATCTCAGGGAGAGTAATAGCTCAGGCAAGCAATCTGAGTCACAGACCAGAATGGCTAGCAGATCAATAGTCACTGATACCAACGGTTCTGCGACACTAGGTTTTGGTCGGTCTATAGGCCATACTGAAAGCTTTGTCGGTCACACACAAACCCCAAGTCACGCAAACGGGGGGCAAAGGAACAACGGTGGATTTTGGCCCCATCAGGCAAATAACAACCAACATCAAGTGCCACCACCGTTGGTACCCCCGTTGAGGAATGTCCAGCACGTAGCTCCACAACCCATCAATAGGGAGGAGTTGGTAGCGGCCATACATGAAGAATATGGCCCATTTATGCAAAGACTGGAAAGGCCAACGTACAGACGACCATATCCCCCTGAAATTGACCAAGTCATATTTCCTCAGGGGTATAAAGTACCAAATTTCACTCTATTTTCTGGAGAGAGTAAACAGTCTTCAGTTGAGCATATTGGCCGTTTTATTGTTCAATGCGACCATGTGGGTAGTAGTGACCCATTAAATTTAAGACTATTCCCAAACTCGCTAACGGGCATGGTGTTTTTGTGGTATGTTAATCTCCCCGCCAATTCGGTGTTAACTTGGCAAGGGATGGAAGAGTTGTTTCACGGCCAGTTCTATAGGACTGAGCCCAAAACATCGCTGGCAGACCTGTCCAGGATGATGCAATTAGTATGAGAGACCGTAGAAACCTACATAGCTCGTTTCTGTAAGGAAAAGTATCGGTGCAAGACAGTTTTGCCTGAGGAAGAGTATGCTAAAATGGCCATTGGGGGCATATCCTTTGAACTTCGCAAGAAGTTTGAGGGAACTGACTTCTGTGACTTATTCAAGTTGGCCACACGGACTGGTCGTTACGAGTGTATCCTTTTGGACGAGCAGGAGAAGAAGAACTCCTCCAAAGGGACATATTATAAGGACCCTAATTACGAGGTCCACTTAGCAGAGTGTGACCTCGAAACAGAGAGCGATATGGCCGAGTTGATCTGTAAATAGCCAATTGTATGCAACGCCTTGAATAAGCCTGTTAACAACAATGCCGCTGTGAAGAAGATGGCGTTCGAGGCGGGAAAAAATTGTACTTTTTATATAACCATGGCTGATCAAATATTCGATGCCTTATTTGCCGATAAAGTGATCAAGCTGAGTGAAGGTCATCGGATCCCTAAGGCCGATGACTTAAAAAATAAAGAATACTATAAATGGCAAAATTCCTGGAAGCACTCCACTAACAATTGCGTTGTTTTTGGTAATTTTATATAGGAAAACGTGGAAAAAAGGAGTTTTCAAGTTCTCGGACAAGGCTATGGGGATTGATGCAAATCCGTTTCCTCAAATGACCGGTACCAACATGGTTATGCCTGATTTAACCAAGCTTTCAAGGCTGAGGCCGAAGGTAGACTTGACTGACAAAGAATTGGTGCCAAAACAAAGGGAAAGGAAACAAATCGCTATTTCGGCCACAGATAGGCCGAAAGTGACGATACATGACCTCCAGAGGAGCTATCAAGAGCGTAAAGAGAAAGACCATAAGGCCAAGGAAGAAGCGGCTAGGTCCAGTGCCGACGACTTAATAGCTGAGCTAAGACGACAACTGGAGTTCATCGAACAAGGCCTCTGCCCAAGATGAAAGGCTGATGTTAAGAAAGAAGTCTCGAGCCCGAGTAAGAGGCCAAGAAGCAATGAACATCGGGAACCAAGCCCGAGAAGGTTTGTTTATGAGAGATTGTCACTACCATGGCAAGGTCAGGCGAAGCCCGAGTGGCGAGTAAAACCTTCGGTGGTTCAGCATATCGGCCATGGCGAATCCCGCCGATTGGGGGCAAGAAGTTCCCAAACAATTCTAAGGCCTCAGATGCAAGCATCAACCGCTAGCAGGAGCCCAAGGATGGTGTTACCACCCCGCGTGGAAGATCAGAAGTGGCATAGAGCTGAACATTCTAAATTCCCAGCACGGCCACAGTATAGCAAGTCCCAAAAAAGGAGATATCAACGAATGACACAGGCCGAGCGAGAGCGCCAATACTGGAAGAATCAAGCTGGAAACCCTCCTAAACCCACAGCGCCTGTAGTGCCCGATGAGCTAGGAAAAACTAGGGCGATCCGCATTGCCAATAAGTACCCAAAAGAAAGGGTCGGACAAGGAAAATCACATGAAGAATGTGGAAGAACATCAGATAAGATGAGTATGGAGTCCGATGGAGATCTGTCAGATTCAAGCGCGTCGCCGATTTAATTCGGAACTATTCCGGTAGGCCTGTCGTCTAACATGGTGTTTACATTGCCTATGTCTTTTATGGCCAAGCCAGATCAGCCAACGACCATGGAAGGGGATGTAGTGGAGGGCCTGACCAAGGACTCAGCCATGATAGAAGACGTTTTTTGGAACGGAGTATAGAGCGTCAAACCTAAAGTGGTGGAAGCCACAAGTAAAAACATGGATGCCACCGACGATCAGATCGATCGGCCTAAGATCACTATCTTGAGGCCGAAAGGATATCAAACTGAGGAAGGATCAAAGACCGGACCAGTCAAAGTGGTGTTTGAAAAGCCAACATACCAGATGTCCCAGCATCTGAAGCCCTTGTATGTGAAAGGACATATTGAGGGCATCCCGATAAACATAATCTTGGTTGATGGTGGGTCTACCATTAACATCATGCCTCAAATAATGTTGAGGATCTTTCAGAAGTTTGAGTCGGAGCTAATTTCGACCGAAATGAATGTCTAAAGCTTCACGGGGGCACCTTCAAGAACCAAGGGTATCCTACCCCTTGAACTGATCGTTGGCAGTAAAACGGTCATGACTGCTTTTTTTCATTTTGGAAACCTCAGCGGCCTATAATGCATTGCTCGGCCGAGATTGGATACACCCAAATTACTGCATTCCCTCCACACTCCATCAGTTGCTGATTTTCTAGAGAGGTGATGAGGTAGAAGTGGTTGGGGCAGATGAAGCCGTTTGTAGCCCGTGTGCAAATGGCTGATGCAGTCTTGTATGAAGATGACATCGGGCCAGTCAAGTTGCTGGGTTGCAATAAAATGGGAAGACTAAATACAGTGACTTTCCTCAAAGGAAATTCTTCGGACATTAAAGCGTATTTCCATAATCTCAGTTGAACAGAAGAATCAAGGCCGATTGAGATCATTGAACAGGAAGATGTCCATAGAGACTCCGATAATTGAAGAGCAGAAGCTGCTGGCCTTGAGGGCCAGCATGGCCAGATGGTGTGCATACTTGGCGGATAGGAGATTGGAAATCGGCCTTGTTGACGGAATGATTAATTTTGCCGATTGTATCTACGAAGAGGAAACGCCAAGGCAGGAGATTCAAATAGACGAGTTGGAGACGGCCACGGCAAAGCTTGATGATTTAAAGGTCGATGTCCAAGACCCTCTGTTGGAAGTCAACCTAGGCAAAGAAGGAGAACACAAACCTATGTATGTAAGTCAGATGCTGGATCCTCAGTGTCAGGCTGAGTTGATTGCACTCCTGCACAAGTACAAAGATTATTTTGCCTGGGAATATGACGAAATGCCTGGTTTATCTAGAGAATTGGTGGAACACCGATTGCCAATCAAATCGGGGTTCAGGCCGTTCAAGCAGCTACCTCGGCTCATGTCACCAGAGGTAACACTGAAGATGAAAGAAGAGATTGAGAGACTACTAGACACTGGCTTCATTCGGACATCCCGATATGTTGAATGGGTCTTGAATGTGGTCCTAGTGGTAAAGAAGAATGGGAAGTTGAGGGTCTGTATTGACTTCAGAAATTTAAACTTGGCTACCCCGAAAGATGAATATCCCATGCCCATGGCCGATCAGTTAATCGATTCGGCTGCCAAACATAAAATTTTATCCTTCATGAACGGGCACTCGGGTTATAACCAGATATACATCGCCAAAGAGGATGTCCCGAAGACTGCTTTTCGGTGCCCGGGGGCGATTGGAACCTTTGAGTGGGTTGTCATGCCATTCGGGCTGAAGGACGCTGGAGCCACCTATCAACGGGCAATGAATTCAATCTTCCATGATATGATCGGACAATTCATGGAGGTTTACATAGATGATGTGGTGGTAAAATCAGGAAGTAACGCCGATCATTTGAGGGATTTGGAAAAAGCATTTGAAAGAATGCGGACTCACAGACTAAAGATGAATCCCCTTAAATGTGCATTCGGCATTACAGCAGGGAATTGCCTAAGATTCCTTGTACATCAAAGAGGGATAGAGATTGACAAAAATAAGGCTCGGGCTATCCAGGTAGCAAAGCCACCAGCTAATAAGAAAGAGCTTCAGAAATTTCTCGGACAGATCAATTTCCTAAGAAGATTCATATCCAATTATGCGGGGAAGACCCAAGTATGGACCCCATTGTTGAAGATCAAGACCGATAAAGACTTCAAATGGGAAGACAGCCATCAACAAGCCTTTGAAGGAATCAAATAATATTTGTCAACCCCTCCAGTATTAATGCCACCCAAGAAGGGTAGGTACTTAAAGTTGTATATATCGGCCTCTGACTACTCTATAGGAAGTATGTTAGCTCAAGATAACGAGCAAGGCAACGATCAGGCCATTTATTATTTAAGTAGAATTTTGACTCCAATCGAGCAGCGCTATGCGCCGATTGAGAAGTTATGCTTGGTATTGTATTTTTCCTCACAAAAGTTAAGAACATATATGCTGTCCATTTCCACTTACATAATATGTCAAACTGATGTGATAAAATATATGTTGTCAAGACCGATCATGAGAGGCCGAATTGGAAAATGGACCCTGGCCTTAATGGAATATGTCATCCAATACCGATCGCAGTATTCAGTCAAAGGCCAGGCCATAGCCAATTTCTTGGCTGATCACCCAGATCCTACTAATTTGGGAGAACTGCCTACAACACCCAAAGTCCTGAGCACGTCCTTAGTCCTGTGGACATTAATCTTTGACGGTTCCAAAAACGCAGAGGGTGTAGGGGCAGGTGTGGTGATTGTATCACCCAAGTACAAGAAGACAAAAATGTCATTTTAGCTCAATTTCAAATGTACTAATAATCAGGCCGAATACGAAGCGCTTATCATCAGACTAGAGATTCTCCTTGAAATGGGGGCATCGTCCGTGCACATAAAGGGAGACTCAGGGCTAGTGATCAGACAGATAGCTAGAGAATTTCAAATAAGAAGTTGGGAGCTTTGCCCGTTCCACGCTGTGGCCACTCAACTCATGGAGGCGTTTGATGACATTAGCATGAGTTATATTCCAAGAACCACAAATACCGAGGCCGATAAGCTGGCAAAAACCGGATCGGCCTCATCTTCTCAGAAGAACTTAGAAGACCGACTCATCACTGTTCATGTCCGATCACTACCATCCGTTGCAAAGAGAGGTTGGTATGCTACCACCAATTTTGGTCCTGATGGAGGATGATGATTGGAGAATCCCCATTATTGAATACCTGAATCACCCAAATGTCAGGGTGGACCGAAGAGTTAGATTGTTTGTCGTTTGATTCGTGGTGCTCGATGGAGAATTATTCAAGAAACCAATCAGTGACGACGTGATCTTGAGGTGTTTAGGAAAGAAACAAGCCATGTAGGTTATGGCCGAGGTGCATGAAGGGATTTGTGGGGCACATCAGGCCGACACAAAGATGAAGTGGTTGCTGAGAAGATACAATTATTACTGGCCCGGTATGTTAAAAGATGTATCAGTTATGCTAAGGGCTGTCAAGCTTGCCAGACGCTTGGTCCGATCCAGCATGTGCCAGCTAAAAAGCTACAACCCGTAATCAAACCATGGCCGTTTAGAGGATGAGCGATGGATTTAATTGGCAAAGTCTTGCCGCCATTGTCGGGCCAACACTGTTTCATCATAGTGGCTACGGACTACTTTACTAAGTGGGCTGAGGCCATACCTTGTAGAGCGGTGACTCAGGCCACTGTAATAAAATTTATTGAAGAACACATTATCCATAGGTTCGGCCTTCCAGAAATAATTACGGCCGACCAAGGATCTGTGTTCACAGGGACGGAAACATCGGCCTTTGCTGAAAGTAGGGGGATCAAAATTCTCAATTCTACGCCCTATTATGCACAGGCCAATTGTCAGGCCGAATCCACGAACAAGATCCTCAAGGGAATTATTGAGAAGATGATTGTTGAAAATCTTAGAGAATGGGACAAGCTCTTGTTCGAAGCTTTATGGGCCTATCGGACATCTAAAAGGTCAAGTACCGGGGTTACACCGTTCATGCTGACTTATGGGCATGACGCTATGTTACCTATGGAAGTTACAGTCCGATCGACCAAAAGAGCTTTACAAAATCAGTTAGAGCCCGTTGAGTACACAGAGGCTATGATAGCTGAGTTAGAAGGGCTCGATGAAATGAGGCTCGCGGCCTTAGATTCATTAAAAGTGTAAAAGCAACGGGCAGCCCGAGCTTATAACAAAAGGGTGAAGGAGAAGTCTTTTTGCACAGAGGATTTGGTATGGAAGGCCGTGCTACCTAAGGATAACCGTTACGGTAAATGGTCGGTTAATTGGGAAGGCCCATTCATCGTCCATCAAGTCAAGAGAGGTGGTGCCTACAGGCTACGTGATCTAGATGGAACGGTTCATGTCCGATTAATCAATGGTCAGTACTTAAAGTCCTATTATCCTACGTTATGGGAGACCATCGACCTTGACTATAAATCAAATCCTGGGTTGGAGTATGATCAATTGATCAATTATGAACCTGAGCCCGAATGATTTAAAAGAAACATTGTTTTGTATTAATAGGCTAAGCACAACTTACTTACAAGAATGATGAAAAAAGAAAAAAATTCTCTATACAGAGTACAAAATAGGAGTCGGCCTCTAGGCCGACCTAAAATTCCTAAGTTTAGCCTTCAAGTCCTCCCAGGTCTTGATAGCTCCAGACCGATCCCATTTGGCTTTTTTTAGTTTTTTGGCCCATGCTTGGGATATTGGAACACTGGCTTGCAGTTGATCACTTCACTTTTGGGCATCGCCACCAAGTAAAGATAGTGCTTCGTCAATTTTCCCAAGGGCGGCGTTGTTGGTGATGACCTCGGCCTCACACTGGGCGAGCTGAGCTTTTAGTGCAGCAATACGATTTTGCAGCCAAGAGTCCCTTGCTAGCACTTGAGCTCGAGAGGCCTTCCCCGCTTCAAACTTAGCTTTGGCCCCTTCGAGAAACTTCAATGCCTTCTGCTGTGAGCCCAAGTGAAGCTCTGCATCAGCCTGAATCTTCAAGGCCGATCGATCCACAAGACGGCAGCTGGGGAGTCTTTCTTGTATCTCATGGAGTAAGGATAGCTGCCCATCAGAAAGTGAAGGATTGGCCATGAGGGTGTTCAAGGCTGCTTCAACGTCAGCAGCAGCAGGCAGGCTAGAGAGGTCCTGATCAGCAAGCCCGAAGAGTAGGTCCTTGGCTTGTTGAAGGCGTAAAGGTGAAACGGATTCGGGCTCCAGGGGACCAAGGTCAAAAGCTCCTAGGTCCAGGCCAGAGAAGAAGTCATTGAAGGGAATGTGTGGCTCTGGACCCATGGGATCGGCCTGTTCAAAAGAATAAGCAGTCAGAAGTGGTCTCTAAGAGTTTATGAATGAAGTAAAGTAGACAGACTTCAATACCTGGGCATGAGAACCAAGCGAGACCGAGATCTCTTCACGGACATCGGCCTCACTTGGTTGAGAAGTTGTTGGTTGAGAGGAAGATTGATCCAGCCCAGAAGAGGAAGGAACGTGGCTGGTTTCTACCCTTGGACTGGTTGAGGCCGTTGTAGCTTGTAAAACTTCAGCCTCCTGGACCAAGCCCGAATCGTCAACACCGGTCTCAACCTGTAGAATTACAGAATCCTCAGGAGGGTTAGCCTCGGCCACAACCGGTTCCACTGTTACAGGAACGGAAGATCCAGTGGCTGCAGAAGGTTCCCCTTGCCCGGAGGGAACTCCAACTTCAGTAGGGACGGTTTGGTCAACTTCTTCCCCAGCTGCCTCCATAATAACTCCAGCATCGGCCACGCCCTCACTGCTGGAAGAGAGGACGACTTGCTCAGGAGCTTGGCTGGAAGGAGCAATGTCTTCATCTCCACTTGAAGGAGTTAGCGGAGGCACGATGTGAAGTGGCATTACTCTCACGGCGACCCGTTCTAGATAGGCTACCGCGGACGCTGGTGATGCAGGAAGAGTTGGAGGGAGAGTCTGAGGCTGACTTGGGTGTGATGGGTCCTCCCCAGAGTCCTCATCAACAAGCTGAAAAATAGAGAAAAGGGATTAATGATGAACATGCAAAATTGGGCTTAACAGCTAAAAAGTATTGTAAAACAAACCTGAGTTGAGGCAGGTGTGGTTTTCTGTTTCTTTTGAGCAAGCCCTTTGCCCGGGGCTGGCTTCCGGGCCGGTCTTTTAGCAACCTGCTTACGCTGGACAGGAGCTGCTGTTGGGGCAGGAGCATCGGCCTCGGAGGCCAATGATGCAGCAAAAGGTACAAGGGCCTCGGCAGCAGTATCTTTAAATAGCTGGCCTACCCGATTACCCCACCACTGGGTGAATTCTTCTGACACCACAGGCCGGGCAGAGAAGGGCGTGAAGTTGAATGCTGCTTTGAGCCTGTCCGACGGTTCATTTTTTTTCTTTACTTGCCCTTCGTTGACAATCATGTTGCGTTCAACCCAGTCCACATTGATAGTAATGCCAGGGGGGACGGGCACGAGTTGGGTAAGCCCGAATTGGCGGGCATAAAGGGGAGCAAAGTAATATTCTGCCCCACACTTATTATTGGCCGAAGGAATACTCGGGCTAAAAATAATGTCTCTAGCTACTAAGTAGCTAAAGAAGATTTTGTTATAGGTGGACTGGGTGCCAGAGCCCCAATTAGAAGGGTTGTTGGAGAGTTGAAGAATTGAAGAAAATTAGAGTAAGAAGAAAGGGGTGAAAAGGTTTATATCCCTAGGGGAGCAACCCTGATAGAAAAAAGTAAAACACTCCTCAAAGGAGTGTGAAGAAGGTGCTACGTCCATAAATTGGACGGCAGAGATGGGAACATCGGCCATTTGGAGAATAGTTGGTTGAAACTCCGGAAAGTATGAGTGCATCCATAGTTGGAGAATCCATATCAGGCTTCCGCCAGATCCAAATCCCGAATCGACAAAATCTATTATGCCTCGGACTAGGTGGGCCCAAACAAGCGTAGCCATGGCCAAGGGCTTCCCTGATGCGAGGGCCAAAGCCAAGGTGGTGTATTCTTTGGTAATGGCTTGGCTGGCCAAGCAGAAGAGGTATTTGTTGAGCCAGTAAATGAGGAAGGCTGTATGTTCAGCATCGGTCACCTCTGTCTCATCCGCACCGATGCAGGCATTCAGGAAGCCTTCGTAGGCTGTAATCGGTCTGTGAGAAACGGCCCCATCCCTGATAGTCTCCTTCTCAGGATAGGCAAAGTTGGCCGTTCCGACATCAAGCCCGGGAATAATTTCTTGCCCGTGAGGGCACAGACCGAGCAAATAGCTGATGTCTATGATGGTAGGAGACATTGGTCCGCAACAGAAAAGAAAGCCGTTGCAGGATGTAGACCAGAATAACAAGGCAGAGAGAAGAAGAGGTCGGTCTATCTCTATTCTTGACTGACTGAGCATTATGGCATCGTAAATGCCCGTTTATCTCCAGACAGTAGCCTTAGAGGCTGATACCCTAGCCACCCACTTATCCCAATCTGCGACAGGGGTCGGCCAGCCTCGAATAGGCTGGGTAGCAGTATGAACCTTGGTCCAGTGGGCAGGGACCTGCAGGAATGCCTCGTTTTCAACCGGCGGGTACAGGGGAAGAAAATCCGCCGGATGATGGCCAAGAAATGCCGTTCCTAGGCCTGGTGCTACTGGAGAACCGTCAGAAGAGCTATAGGTGGTCAAGTAGTCAGTAGAGATTTCCGCGGCATGGGTTTTGGCTAAAATCCTTACCTCCTAGCATCTGTTTTGCGGTGGTGGGGCATCAACAAAAGTCTTCTTTCCTTTAGAAGTGGTGGTCGAAGCAGTCTTAGGAGCCATAGTTGTAGAGGAGAGTGTTTCGCCAGAAAAAATAGAGGTTTTTAAGAGGGAGGCTCTGTTTGCTTGAGCTGTTTAGAGAGAGAAAGTAAGATTGCAAATGTGAGAGGTAAAGAGTTTTGAGAATCCTGCTGTTTAAATACCCACGTCGCTGTAATCATAATGCATAAATGGGGAGTGATTGGTGGGATTCTCCATGATCTGATATTCTCTGCATGCCTGACGCGTGCAATTTTAAAATTCAAAATGTCACATCAATCGAGGCGGGACGTTTGATATGACCTTTTGGGGGGCAATTGTTTGCACCCAAAAACCGTCAAAGGTTTTTGAGCCCGAGTCGCATGAAACTGGATAGAGGTGAGGTCGGACTAAGAGATATATGACTCATCGGACTCAATTGTAGAAGTGAGACCGATGATAGGTACAAGGCTGTTGGGTGTTGTGAGGGGAGCTCGATGGAAAAAACTAACATTTATGAAGATTATCGGGCTTTGGAAAACATAACCCAATGGTGGACTGAAGCAACACGAAGGCCAATCGGGCACCTTGAAATGAAGAATGGCTCTAGCAGTCCGATTGGCCATGGGAATTTGAAGAAAGGTAATCGGGCATGAGGAAAAGCATGAAAATGGGAAGAGCCCGATTCGATTGGAAGAATAATGGACGAGGCCGATGGACTGAAAGGAGAAGGCGGTGCTATCCACAGCTGTCAGGATGATGCCATCTCAGATTTCGGGGAAACAAGAGTCCATTCGGGAAATAAAATCTGATCATGTCCAGCTGGATTTAGGCGTTTGATCCCTAAATTAAAGGGATTGATTCACTCAGAATCCGGATAGGAAAGGAAGTAGAGATAAGGAAGGTCTCTTCCATCATCAGCCAATCAGACGAGCAGCTTGGGGCGCAAGCTAAGGAGCTCGTGTCCAATCATGAATCATCTAAGGCCGCTATAAATATTCAGGTAGGCCAACCAAGCAGAGGACTCCGCGTCATCTCGAAACAACATACACACTGCATTCGAAGCATTCAAAGCATTCAAAGCACTCTTTTAAGTCTTTATGTTTTCAGCCTTCATAGCAAAGAGGTCTGCCCTTTTTGTTATTTCTTTTTGTTCTTTTGGATAATCAGCCTGTTCTGGTTCGTTCTTTAGATCTGTGTATTTTTTCCAAACAATTAATAATATCTTCATTTTATTAATCCGTTTGTGATTGTTTACCTGTTAAACTCGACACCTTTTAGCTTGTGCGCTTTAGTACTACTAAAGAATTTACGGTGAGGGTACTTTCCTACTCACTATACACAATCACTCTGTTTAGAGGTCGGATTCATAAAGCCTTGTGTATCACTCACACAAGCACTTAGGAAATTAGTTTGCACACACTTGAACCACTATTGGTTTTGGCACGCCCGCGCAAGTTACAGCAAACAACTACTTGGGAATAAAATTTGGGGTTTGAAATTGCAAGCCTATCAAAAAGGAATGAAGCCAGACCAAATGACTGATCAATCTATAATCTTTAAGCTGATCATTCTATAGCTCCTACTTGATCATTTAACCATTTCTTTTAGTCAAATTTCTACTGTCCCCAGTTGCTCCTACCTCAACACATTTTTATAATTTTTACAATAACCAATAACAAAAGCACCAAATCTGGTTGTAATATAAACTATGGAACTTCATGTATAGAGCTCAACACTAAAAGCAAGATCAAAGAAATGCTGCCAATAAAGCTAAGTATTACCGAACCGTTTAATTTAATAAACTGAGTAAAACAGGATATAAAAACAAAGGGCATAGTAAATCAGAAAAACACCGCCTTGAAGCAAAAATGACCAGCCAAAAAAAAAGGAAAAACATGAACACCACATGTGCCTCTCACAAATGCCAGAGTACGTGAGAAGCATAATTTCTTTTGTATATTAGCAGACACTTCAAGCTTAAGGTGATAACTTTTAACATAAATTAGATGCAGATAATACAAATCCAATAAAGAACAGAGCACATGAGATGAACAGCTATGAACAATTGAAAGTGAAAATCAACAAAGAACTGAAAGCAAAAGTAATAGCTCTAATTTAAAAAAAAAAAAAAAAAGGTCGGAAGATATACAGTGAATTCGTATTTTTTAGAGTTCTGCAAATGAAATGAAAAACCAAGAGTAAAGCACAAACAATTAAGAAAGTTAGTGGAGAAGAACCAATTCGGGATTTCTATGTTCGTGGACCCGTTACTTCACCCGACTATATATGAATAAACCAAACAAAAAACAAAAAACAATAATATAACAGTTGGGGTTATATGCAAACCAACTGCAAAATTGAGGCAAATGCTAAATGAAACAAAAAAAGAGGTTACGGAGACTATCACAATGGTGATTATGGTGGTGGTTGGCTTAAAAGGGGGAAGAATTTTTGGAGTGAGAGAGTACTGAGAGATAGATGGTTTGCGGTTCGGTTTTGGTTGCAGTTTTTATTCATGGCACCAACACCCAAATGAATCAAGTTTTTTTTTAATCATCCCAAGTAATCAACCATGACTAATGTGAGAAACAAAGACTAACTATGCTTGATTTTAAAGATAATGAAGCAAAACTATAACAAATATACAGAGGCGACTTTGAAAAAAATTGAATTTCCTAAGCGCAAACCATGAATTGCTCTTTTTTTTTTTTTTATTTTAAGTGAACCTGAATTATTGAATGGGTTTCAAATACTTATAAAAGTAGTGTATAGCTAGTGTAATATGGCATTACCCACCACATGCTTGAAGAGATTTGGAGAAGAAAGCAAAGAATTTAATTATACCAAAAATGCTTCTGTGTGATCTAAATTATACTATTAGTCAATAACAGTAAAGAATCATTTTATAAAATAAAGTCATAACATAGTACAAACAAACCATGCCAGGGTAACCAAACAGATTGACCTTCTGTCTCTATTGTCTAAACCAAGCTTTGATTTTGATCTCCATTGAGGTGGAATATCACCACAACTGTCTCTTCTTTCTCTATACAAAAACAATTACCCAGTAGTTCCAAGAACAATGACATTTTTCGATGCTAGAACCTAAAACCACCAATGAAGTAACTAAAGGAAAAATTAGTAGATGAATCAAATATCTCCCGTGAAAAACAATTATTTTCCTAAAATTTGTATCAAATATGGGATGTGAATTTGGGATTTGGATTTGGTAAGCATATCATTACTCTTCATTCAAATGCAATAAAAGATCAATTATGTCAATTCTTTTGAATTCCAAGTTTCATTTTCTTTTCCCAACTTTGTCGGCGAGCATATAAACCAATGACAAAAGGAAAGAAAATTTGAGTCAAGATGGCAGTGGTTTAAACCTTCCATTGTAATGTAAGCACACCATTCAATACAATAGAAAAAATCAAACAACAATAGCTTCATGGCATTCTAAGAGCTTGGAATTTGAAGAGGAAGAGATTCCACTTAATTGTTTTTTAATCCAAAAAATCTAAAATATTAGTATTGGCCCAGTGAGAGGCATCTACACTACTACTACACTGCTATAAAGATTGATTTGTTGGGGGAAAAAATTATTCAACTTCCAAAAACTTTGAATCGATTGCCCAAAGTAAAGAAACTTGAAGGAAGTCTAACCAATTCAAAAATACCTCAATTTTGTAAGATTGCAAATTATGATTGTTACTCAAACTGATTTTTCTGGCACTGTTGTTACGTTTCTTAAGTAATGCTCAATCACCCTCTCCCACTAAATTAGTGACAGTCTGATAAATAGGGCACTGCCAGCCCAAACCCCACATAACATATGGATTGATGGATTTACCTAAAAAGCAAAACTGTGATGATTTATAGCAGTTGTACAATCGATTTAGGCTCCCACAAATCTAAAGTAGTAAAGTTAATTGCATTGCATAAGATCAAACCATTGTGTAGCTTCAAATGTCTCCAAGCTAAAAAAAAATATAAATAAATAAATTAACCGAATACAATGTAAAACTTTTCTAACAGACTGAAGAGAATGTAAAAAAGCATTGTAATTTAGAGTATAAATTCCCAAAGAGAAAGAACATCATGCCACATCTATTAACACCCAGAGCAGAAAAATAAAGGAAATGAAACTAAACACACGCACACGCGCGCGCGCAAAAAAACCAACCAACGAAGCAAAATTAGACACCAGAACCATAAAACATACAAATGTATGTATGTATCACATTGGCTATTATACCTCAGGTGTGTTTCTTAGCCTCTTGGTTAGTCAATATGAATATTGAGAGTAACCTGTTGATTCTCAACATGTCCCACATTGAACCAATGATTTTCTCTCAGAGGTCCATTTTGGGTTTGGTCTTCAATTTTGTTGTTGATTTTTTCCCCTCTACAAAAAAAAGGGAGAGAGAATAACATGGGAAAAATATGCAGAAGAAAAGTAAAGGATATGTTAACAGCAAAATCAATTGTAGGTTGCCTTTCCACCCATGTTAGTTTGTGAGAAATTAAAGAACATGCCACTCAGAGAGAAGGATCCCAGCCATGGGATGTGACATCGGTGGTGGTCTACGTCGCTGGCAAGTATTGGTAATGGTGGTGGTGACCGAGAGAGTCACTAAAAAGCACCTTTTAGTGGTGTAGAAAGAAGTTGTCACAATAATATATTTAATAATTTTTTTTCAGTGACAATTTGAAGTAGGCATGAGTAATTTTATTGGCGGGTGCTGGCGGGAACAAAATTCATTTTGGTGCCTGATTTAGGACTCTTTTTGTGATAACTAAAAAAGCATGTTGAGAGTAAAAGTCAAGATAAACAATGAAACGATGTAGTATTGAGTAAAACTATTCACTTAATATATATGATTTCTACATTATTCTAAACCCATTTGCTAATCACAATCTTCTCTCACCTTTCCAATTGGGTGGGCATCATCTACTTCCCTTGATCCCGCGCACTCTCTCTCTCTCCTTCGACGGTGGATTCCCGTCGGGAGGGAAATACTTCGGACGGATTCTTGGGTAAGTGCTGAAACCTTAACTTTCTTCCGCTCAATTTCTGTCTTCATAGACCCACCACTGTGCACAGTCTCTATTGTTCTCTCTTTCCCTCAATTAACTTCAATTTCTCGCCTCACAGACCAATAACCTCTCTTCAATTAACTTCTTTTATATTGGGTCCATCTTCTTTCCCCCGCCCCTCCCCCGCCCCCCGTATTTTTTGGATTAAAATCTGCCCATAATTTGACATAATTGATTTTTGGGTTAGATGGGAAAAACAATTACTTTTATGAATACCATATATTTATCTTTGTGTTCTTATAGGATAGTTGCTTCCGTTCAATTACCATCTGATGTAAAGGGTGGGCTTTTGGATTGTGATGTCTTGGTTAGTGAAGGATAGGGTGGGCATCGTTTGATTACTGTACTATTGAGTGGATTTGGGAGCCATGTCTATGGGTTGGGGCTTGCAATACAGATATGTGTATGTATTTGGCAAGCCATGTGTTTGATAAAAGTCCTAAGTGAATACATTCCAAAAGCCACCTATTGTATTCCAATAGGTGGTTGTGTGTATACTTTTTTTTTCAACTATGTTTCAACGATTCAAATATTCTTTGTATAAATTCCCTTGAAAGGTTGTCAAATTCGTAAAAATCCATTTACTTCTGTACAAGATACCTTGTGGGTATATTACATTTGTTGTGATTTTTTACAAGTGTGTAGGTATTATTTCTGTAGATTTTTAGCAGTTTTGGTGTAGACTTTTGAATGGTGTTCTTATTGTTTGTTGGGTCAGTGAGATAATTTTTTTTTTGTTGGTTGAAAAAATATAAGAAATTAAGAAATATCATATACTTCTTTATTATTTTTATTTTTTTTTATTTCTCTACTTCTTTTTATACAAGTGCATGTGGTAATTGCTTTGAGAATTCAAAAATTAGTTGCTTAGACTTTCTGTGACACAATATTGGTAGAGGCTTGAATTTGAATGACTTGTTTTTCTTTTCATTTTTAGGGAAGTGAAAGTAATATCAAAGTCTGTCCAAAAAAAAAAAAATGATATCAAAGGTAGTATTAAATAATGACCTTCTTTTCTTAACTACTTTGTTCTTTTTTTTTTTTGAACAACAACAAATTTTTATTAGATAACCAAAAAGGTCAAAGAAGATACAACAACCAAGGCACCCCAACAAAACCTTAATGAAACCCCCCAAAATCAATCTCTTTGTACAGGAGCAAGAAGACACTAACTGGACACACCCCTGAATTCAAATAACCCAATACACTAGGTACAACACCTTAACGCAATCAATCAATAAAATTCACAATATGGATCAAAGCCCCCTAGATAATGATTACTACATCAACCCCATCAATGACATTATACTTTGTGAACTTGTAATCTCAGAGAGGACAACAAACAAATACCAATGTTGACAATATATACCCTTTTTCCAGCACACTTTGTACTCATCCTAACACTGCACTATAAATATTCCCATAAGACTTTATAGCAGTTTGACATAAGGTCCAATCCCAAACAAGCCTTGTACTATGCCAATGAGTCCTAGAATATTCAGCCAACCAACTATTTATCCACCAAAATTGAAAGCAACTCCAACCCCCTCGGCAGCACCTCATCAAAACAATTTATGCCGGCTTCTTTTTTATTTATTTACTTTTTTCTTTTCTAAAACATCAACCAAGCCTCTTTCCCTAATTTGCTTCTCCCCTTGCATTAACTGTATTTGTTTTAGGAAGACTATTTGTCGAGCGCGTTTTGAATTTTGTTCACTAATTTGGGCAAGGGTGGATGGCATGGATTTTTAATGATATTGATTGTATTGTATTGGTGTGAGCAAGTGGAAATAACTCTTTTAAACATTTTTTATTCCATGACAAGGTGTTTTGCTCAAGGATTCTATCCTTAATAGTTGCAACTACTTTTTTGTATCTTAAATGTTTCTAGCACTTAACTTTCTTGCTTAATGTGTTTTATTGTAGATTTTTGTTGGAACTTCTATGATAAGACCAAGTCGTTGAATAACAATTTGGCTTGTACCATATCAAGGTTGTTAGCATCATTATTTTATCTTCTACGCATATGCCATAAATAAACACTATACATCTATATATGCATGAATGTCTCTTGAATCAATCATACGTGAAGAGTGAAGAGCCCCTCTACCTCTAACTTATAGGCATCAAAATTATACTTAGGATTATAATGTTACCCATAAATCTCCTTGTACGGATAATTATTGTTGTGGGTTGATCCTTTGATGTAACTCATAAGAGGTTTTAATATAACTCATAAGAGGTTTTAATACTTTGTTGACAACTTTTAGATTAGTTGTTGCTTACATATAGTTTTTTTTTTAAGAATAATGCTATGCTTCCCAAATTTTGTATCCCAAATGGTTTCCATGTTAACTAGGTCCCAAATGTTGTTACTTTGAAACCTACTTTCCCTTTAAAACCATAGTGGTTTCAAAGTTGCAATGTTTTGGATCCTAGTTACAAAATTTTGGGATCCAACTATAACAATTTGGTCTGAAATTGGGATGTATGATGCATCCTAAACCACTTCTTGCCTCCTCCATTTTTTTATTATTTGACTGCTATGCATAGATATAATGTTTCTATGATTCGGAATTCTTTTTACAATTTCCTCGATAGGTTGTAAAAAAAAATATATATATATATATATAAAGTTTTACTTGATATAACCTTGTGCGTAAATTACACTGGAGGTGATTTTCACAGGTTTTTGGGCATTATTTCTGACTTTTTAGGCAGTTTTGGCTTAGACTTTTATTTTTTTTTCTCGATCCAAGTTATTGAGCGATTGTAAATTTGGCACCTAGGACGCAAATTTTTCAAACCACGATGGTTTGCATTTAATTCCTAGATTCTTAACTTTGGCACCTTTAGCTAGATAGTTGTCTTTGCGCAAAAATCTCTTACTAAGTAGTAAGTGCTTAAATTTGTTTCCTTTTTACTCTGATTTTTTTAATCAATTTCAATCTTTTTGTTTTACTAGAGTGATTTAAAGATTATAGTAAAACACAAAATCTTGCTAGTAGTAACACCATATTATATTACAGTCGATCTATTTGGTGTATTTTCAATTATTTATTTATTTTTTTTTTTTGAACGGCAGATTTCATTGAGATAGATTAAAAAGCGATAAATCATCGCTATTTACAAATAGAACATAAGGAACCCCAACACCAGCAGACCCGGTTCCGTTTTTGAAACACTCCATTTGAGAGATTCAAACAAGGAACCACAAAAAGCCAACCCAGCAGATAGAAACAAAATCGTTATAAAAACCCCCTGCCTATCCAAATTCAAAGGACAACTATAATTATAATTGAAATTAGGCATCACTAAAACTCACAATGAGCACGGCTGAGAATGTCCCAGACTGTCCCTAATTTAAAATTTGAACTCAAATCGGTGGACGACTTATGCTTAGCTCAACTTGAATTAAAGACTCAAGCCCTTGTATCAAGCATTCTCCCAGCCCCTTGTATTCCGTTGTTTTGCTCTTGATTGCTTAACACCAGACCCAAGCACAGCAAACTCTGTCTGATAAACATTGACCAACTAGGGGTGCTATAACACGCGGACCCCGAACTACCCAAAGTTCCCAAAGCTGACCATACAATAGTACACATCCAAATGTTGAAAGTGAAGTTCCACTATGTACAAGGAAAAAGGCACCAAATCCAGGCCTGTATTATCTTGGGCCACAGCTTCCCAACACATCCTCCTCACAAGACCATTTTATAGGGAGTCCCTCACAGCCCAGCAAAAATCGACGTACGAACATTCTGTAATGAACAGCTTTTGGGACGAGACACGCTATTTTTCTTTTTCTACTTTTAAACCTTCGGGGATTGAAATAAAAAGTGCATTAATATGTAGCACAAGCCATCCTCCTCCAGAGCCTTGGTATAAGAACCCGAATCTGAAGAAAGAATGATTGACCACATAACAATCACATCCCATTTAAATTGCGATACTATTTAGCATGAGTTTTACAACACACATCGGTCGGCCCCCTTACGGTAGCAATTGTCTTTTCCTATCCAGGGATTCGATTCACAGTAATAAGCAGCAGCAGAACTTCAAACCAGCAGCAACACCCAGCTTCTCAGATTCCGGCAGTGAAGACTGTCCAAACCTCTAACACCCTGAGAGATTGAAACCTAGATCGATAGCAAAATTATTGCAAGCAGCCCAAACACCTTCAAACGACCTCCCCTTTAGGCCTGGAGATTCGCTGTGATCACACAGCACCCCTGGTAAAGGCTATTCCAATGATCAGGGACCACCGCTCACGCACACATACGTATTAGACCCGTACTTGCCACTATGAATTACACATACCGTGGCCCACGAAAATTGCGCTAGCCAGCACAGCCCGCAATTACCCAAGCCAACAGTTTTCCGAGGGCCATGTACATGATATATCTACACACACGACGCGACAAGAAACCGACTGCCCATCACGAAAGAAACACACACCAAAAACTCACACACGCCAAAAGGAGAAGGAAGCTCTCCAACCCAAGAAATCGGCGCCACCCACACGGAGAAACGCACACCGACTGCCCTCCCCGACCCGAACCCTCTGCCATACCATGTGTCTGCTATACCACTATCAGCCTTTATAACACCACAGTATATATATATATATTTATAAATTCATATATTTAACAGGCCCACCTCCAAAACAGCCTTATCTACCCCACAAAGGAGCCTACCTAAGCATGGAACTTCTTGGTATTCAAAAGATCAAAATGAGCATGACCCGTCTAACCTTACTACTCAATTATTATAAGAAGTTATTACTCGGTCTATTTTTTTTTTTTTTTGAACAGCCATTGTATTCATGAAATTGTAATTACAACTTAAGCCCATAGCCAAGTAAAGTATACAGGCCCAAACCAAGCCATGAAGCCACCAGACAGCCCCAAAAACCCTACAAAAAACAGCCCCAAAAACCGAACCAGGAAAAAAGAATTAAACAGAATCTCCACCAACCATGATTAGCCTTTCAAAATTATCCCATATAAACAACTGCCATGAGACCAAAGAGTTCATCATAGGAGCTGGAGATCATTGAATTCTATGTACCACTGTTACAATAAAAGCCAAAGAAGGCATTGATCTGACTACATCTGCCTTTGCTGCAGAATTTGCTAAGGCTTCCTCTCTATGAGAATAAAAGCTTCGGACAGATCAGATCAGCAGAATCTTATTACTTGGTCTATTGTACAGTTTCCTAGTTATTAGTTTACTAGCTTTTAGCTACATTGCTCACTTCAAAAGTTCAAATACAACTAATTAAGATTTGAGAACGAGTAAAATTCTGAGTTGGTTTTGTTGTTTGTTATCTCTTTATCATATTCTCCGTTTGAAGGTCTTATTTGATTGATGTACTGTGATGGCCTTTTGGCATTTTAATAACATTTCGTGTTGTTCCAAAAAAAAAAACGTATTCTTCTATTTAGTTATTTTATGTAGTACTTATTTTTGTATCATATTGTTAATGTTTGTTATCAATTTTCTAGCATTTGATTACAGCCCTCACTTCAAATTGAACTATATTTTATCGAACCTACTTTATTTAGTTTTGCGCATATGTATATATACGTGTGTGTGTGTATTTGCTTTGCATAAGTGACTATTCTATGTAAGCACAAATGGGTAATTTACTTAATGCAAGTATTGTATGTTAGTCCTATGGCAGGTAGATTTCGACCGGAAAGCAACCAAGGCAGAGCTGGACTGCAACAATCCTTAGAGACGGGGCAGCATACTTCAAGTAATGGGCTTTCAAATTCCACCAGGGTTGAGTCGCCACCGACTATAGAGAATGTTTGCATCGACGAAATTGGTTTTTTAACCAAGGTTCGTGTTGTGTGGCTTATTCCGTTTGTTGAGAGAGAGACGTAGTAAGGGGCAGTTACGTGAGTAATGGAGAAGAGAGAAGTTATTAGCAGCAATGTTGCAAAATTAAGGGCTTCAAATCACAGGTTGTGTTACGGAACACTTGAGGATTCTTTTGGACCATTGGATGAAAAAATCTAAGGGTTTTAAATGCTTCTTAATCTTATAACGGTTGAGATCAATGAACTCTTGGCTGTTGGATTAGTTTTTGGTGAACCCACACCGTTCTCCAATATAAGATAGATAACACATGCTAGTTGATAGAGTTAAAGAGAGACGTAATTTATATTTTGTAGTAATTTGCAATTAAACAAGAAATTAAAGACATAAAAGGTAGGCGAACCGCTACGTACATATCCATGACACAGTACGAGACACTGAAAAAATTGCGGTTTTTGGTTTTGGCTTTTCATTCCAAAGATTTACGGATCACAATAAATAATTAAAAAAAAAAAACCACAAAATTACAAAACGGACCATCAATAATTTGATTTGGATTGTTTTTCAGCTTTCCTCCTGATCCGCCTTCCTCTAGAGCTGAGGGACGACCTAAATCCGCCATTTTCTGACTCTTCTGATTCTTCCTCTAAATCTCTCAACGATTTCTGCATTAATTCAATATTGTTATATGGGAGAACATAAATAATCAACAAGCATGTATACGATCTTGTAATATAAAAATGTATGCATATTATTATGCATTTTTGTGTGTGCAGAGAGAGAGAGAGAGAGACAAAGAGATGGGTGTGGGCCGTGTGGCTACCTCTCTAATTTCAGAGAAGCTAACTGCATAAAACGTTAAAGCAGCAGTGGCTACAATTCCTAATATGGGAAGGGCTATTTGCATTCCATCCATTCCTCTCTCTCTCTCTCTCTCTCTCTTTGAGCTACCTTCTTCTTGTGTTTCACCACTGAATGCCTGAATGGTTGTTCTACTTCTACACTAATAGATAAGATGGGCACGTGGCAGTCGTTGGAAAAAAGGGTTGGTGTTAGGATAGGGGAAATTTAATTTTATGATTACATTCTCCTTCTGATGTTGAATGAATTTCGTATTTCTATAAATTTAAAAATAAAAATAATAATACAGCGTAGCTACTAGCTAGGTCCTAAAATCTGATAACTTTGAGAACCCTGTAATTTTAAAAGGTAAGGAGTTTTCAAAGTTAAGAGTAAAGAGTTTTTAAATTCATCGCACTTCGAGAACTAGTTACATATTTTGCAGGTCGGCCCTGAGTTTTCGGGGTACTAGGCGAGCTTTTAAAATGGGACCCTTTATTTATTAGCATAACGTATTTAACTAAAATGCGATAGAAAAATAACCTTGTATACAATTAGCTTTAGAGCAATCTACTTTACAATGAAAAGAGAGAGAGATGACCAGAGACGGAGAGTCGGAGACGAAGCAAGCACATCATTTTCAGTTGGGCTGGAAATGCTTTTGGTATACCGTATAGAACAAGGACAGAGCCAGGATTTTTGGTCCGCGGGGACCTAGACTATACAGGGATTCGGGGGCAACGCCCCCGAGACAAATATTTTTTGGGTATATCTATACATAATTATTTGTAAAATGGTAGAATTGGTTTAGCACCCCTAATTTGGAGTAAATTATGTAATTTTATGGGGCCTATACCTAAAGCTTATAAAATATTATATGTAAGTTTACAATTTTCAAGAGTATAGGGGAGCCTGTGTCTAAAACTAATAAAATATATATAACATATAAATCTAGAATTTTCAGAAGTCCTGAGGGGCTTTTGTGAAATTTAAGAGAGCCTATTTATAAAATCTACAATTACTACACATAATTTTGTACTTTCCAAAAATTTAGGGGCTGTGGTTTTAAGGTTTTTTTTTGGGGGGGAATGAAAATTTGGGCGCGCAGGATACATATGTATCTTAAAGGGTTAGGAGAGTTTGGCCTCTAGTTTGTATTGGGCTTTAGGCTTTTTTCAGTTTGGCTGAAATACTTTTGGGTTGGTCTAATACTAGTAGAATAAAATTGGGGGCCCTTAAAATGTTAGTAGAATTGGGGGCCTAAGAAATGGCCTATGTGGCCTATTCCCAGGGTTGTGCCTGATATTTTGGGATATCATTGATACCATCTTGGCACGAAATTAATTAGACATATGACACTCCCTCTCTCTCATATTTCAAGTCTATTTTTGGGAACTCAAATTTATTAAGGAGACAAAAAGAATTTATATTTACTTTTCATAATTGCTCCTAATCATTATAACTTTTTTAGTTTTGTCTTAGTGTAGATTTCAAGTAAGGGTTGTTTTGAAAAATAAGTAAAACTTATATACTACCAATTTAGGACAGTGGACACTAATTTTGGGACATCCCAAAATGAAATACAAGACTTAGAATATGGGACGAAGGGAGTACAACTTATTCCCGTCATAATAGTTTTAACATTTTTTTCATCAATAATGCTAGACCCACATAACATTCTACACAAAATTCCACACAAAACAATCTTAGCCCTTGATTCTAGTTGGTTCCATGTGGGGAACACATGGAGCCCACACATGACCCATCGAAATCAAGGGATATGATTGCTTTGTGTAAAATTTTGTGTGAAATATTGTGTGGGTGTAACATTACTCTTTTTTCATGGATCCTCTATGTTAAATTCTATTGACTAACCATGTATCCCAATTTGTACTAAAGATACAAAATTTTAATCAGGTACCATAATATTATAACTTTGAAAATCACTTTTTAAAATCAAAGTGATTTTCAAAGTTACAACAGTTCGGGACCGACCAACAACATTTTAGAACTAGAGCCACTAGGATACATGATACAACCAAACCGCCACGATGTATGATAGGATTTTCATTTTTCTTTTGTGTTAGGATGTACGACAATTTTCAATCCGCTGAATTCCAACTCCAATCCATACAAGCGGAATCTTCCATGATACATCCTAGTGATTTTAGTTGTATCATATATATATCCTACTAATTTTGTTTGGCATCTCTGACTTACCTTGTACTTGAGGGAAAAACAAAGTGCAATATTGAAGTTATTGGCAGATTTTAATCCAGCTGCCTTGACGTGATTCAGAAACGTGAAGGACTAGAACTACGTCTAAGTCCTTATGTAACCACCTCGGATTCCACCAAGGGCACTTGGAATCCACCAAGATATCGAAATCCACCAGCAAGAGATGAGGAATAAATTTTAGAATAGATATTTTATAATTTTATTAATCAAAAGCTCATCCCATTGTATGTTACGACCCTATTTATAATAATAAAAAACATAATCCTATTAGAGGAAATAAAAGTAAATTTGTTTTCTTTTTACTACGTAATTAGGCACCTTGTATAACTTGTAAATCAAGTTTTAACATTCCAAACACACTAACTTATATGGAAACCTATTAGGACTCAAATTTATCACCTAGACTCCTAAAAATAGTGTAAAATATGAAAATAAACTAGAACATAACTGTCACTCCCAAAAACCATGCCACAGTGTGTAGGTCAACAAGTCAAACTAAGCAAATGAATGCAATGAGAGGTCCCATATGTACCAATCAAACAGTGCAAAAGCATAGCGGAATTCTACATGGTTTTCAAAGAAAAGTCACTAAGTCAAGAATTGACCCACGTGAACCAAACAGGTCAAATATGGCCAATCGATACAGGCTTTGATTTCCAAAAGAGTTTATAAGATTTGGGATTTTAACTTCATTTGGACCCCTTGTGCAAATGAGTGGTTTTGAAGAATTTTATAATTGAAAATTAATTTTAAAAAAATAATAATATTAATTTTGTTGGAACAACTATCAACGGATGTAGAATGTTTTAGGATGAAATGTGAATACCAGAAAAAGTGTTAGAATGAATTTTCAATGAAAATAGGGCAATTTTTTCTGAAGTGACAGCGGGTCTTTTTACCCAACTTGCTAAGAGAAAACACATTACTCAACAAGCAAACACCAAAATAAACTTCATAAGAAGAGGTCTAAAGTGATACATGTTATATATACATATTCAAAAGAGAAATAGAAGTCCCAAATACATATCCATAAAGAACGTTGTTTAAATTCGAATGAGTTTTGTAAACAAGGGCTAAACAAGTGCCCAAATACTAGCTAACAAGAGCTCAAGCTACATAGTCCAATGAGTTAACAAAATAAAAGGAGTAAGACGTGTAAGCTTAGTAATCCAAATTTGAGTTTATAAATTCAAATTACAAAGCTCGAATGTAATATCCCTAAGTATTCGCGGTCTACCCCCGTGATTTTGGGGATAAGGCTGACATCATCCAATCAATTCGTTAGTGTCACGCCCCAGAGTAGCCAAAAATAGGGAAATTTTAAAATTTCCTTTCTGGACCAATAGGGAATGACGAGTTACATAAAACTGACCCGTCCATGCAACATTCTAACATAGATATATCAGAGTAAGAAATTTTAAAACGTCTAATGATATTCATGAGGGAACTTTAAGTGTTTGCTACTTAGGCTATTACAGAAGTTCCAAATGAAAACCACAAAATATAAGTTTGGGTGATAGACACCACTTAAGTTATTACATCAACAAAAGATAGTTTAATTAAAACATAAAGGAAGTCTTAATACGAAAGTGGGTCAGGATCCTCTCTCTAACTGGCATACCCATGCCCTTCATTATCATACTCTTCTTGAAAGTCTTCCTCAAGATGACCTTCCTGCTAGTTCTCCTCTAGAGGATAGTGATATTCATCTTCATAGTCACCTTGATGGTTTCCTTCATCATAACCTAGACATAATATGTCCAGGGCAAAGGGAAGAGCCGTTAGCTTTTGAAGATAAGTGAGTTTGTCTAACCGATCACTCCTAATACAAATAGTGATATACAAGTACAACGAATATCTTGAACCAACATTAAATGAGCATATGACATGATAATATGATGACACAATACAGTATCGATATATTCGACTTTACTCAACTAATTTTGACCGTAACTCCAACTTTCCTTAACCGTAGCATCGGTATACCCTTTGACCTCTCTCGTGGGCCCAAGCGGCAGCTATGATATAATATTCTCCTCTTACGAATGATGTACCCTTTGACCTCTCTCATGGACCAAGGCGGTAGCATCGATATTACTTCCTTAGATGTATCCCTTAGCCTCTCTCGTGGACTAAAGCGATATCATCGGTGTAGCTTCTTTAGATGTATCCCTTAGCCTCTCTCCTGGACTAAAGAGATATCATCGGCGTTACTTCTTTAGATGTATCCCTTAGCCTCTCTCGTGGACTAAAGCGATATCATCGGTGTAGCTTCTTTAGATGTATCCCTTAGCCTCTCTCGTGGACTAAAGCGACATCATCAATATACCCCTTGACCTCTCTCGTGGTCCAAGGCGGCATAACCTTATCTCACTACACTTCACAACATCGTGACCAATATCTGTCACCTCATGTCAACTCAACTTTTGGACCTCCGCGGTCCACTCAACATGTATGACAAAATGACTGGGTTAGTACCTTTGACTAACCATGCAGACGTCAACATTGACATCATGATTTGTTTACGTTCATATGAATGTCCATGTGATTGTATAATTATGAAGCATAATAAGTATGTATAACAATAATTAACAACTAAGCATGGGGCTCGGATATTTAGGCATGCGTTCACCATATAAACAGTAAATCTGAACGTACACATAACTAATACTCATCAGATATGTCCACACAAGACACACTGGATATTTACAAATTGCTCAAAGAGTAATTCCATAATATACCAAGTGAGTTAGGACGAGTCACCTCGATGTGGGGGCATAAAGCCGAGCGAAGCGGTGGTTCCTACAAAGTATACGAATCCATAGACGTTGATTAATATGCGTACTAGAATCAAGGGCATAATGGTAATTGTACCAGTTGGGTTCTTAAACCTCAACAGGATGATCTAGACATCAGTCTAAGTCTAACGCCATCGACTAGACTCAAATCGGAGTCCGTCGCATAATAGGCGATGTTTCCTATACCAGTGTGGGCCCTAGAGACAAGCTATATTTTTTACCGTGTCAAACGGTCACCAAAATTTAAGGAAATGTTCTAGACATTATTCTAAGACTCTAGGAACTGACCGCATATTTTTCTGAGCTATGAATTATTTATTACGAATTATTGAAATTCTAATCGTCTAATACTAGACTTAGGAACACTCTAATTATAAAATATATTTTAGGAAGGCATTATGTCCTTATAAATATTTTTATTAAATTCTAGGCCTTAAAATAGGCTAGTAGTATTTTCCTCACAATTTTCGGAGTTCGTTTGATATTTGAATATATTAAATACAACCAAACGGGTCCTTTATATATAATTAATAATTATTAAAATACTAAAATTTAGGTTTTATAAATAATAATTAATAAAGCAAGGCATTAGACCTTATGGAAAGTTAATATAATTTTTCCATATTTTAAAAGTAGTCATTAGGTATTTTATTACGTAGTTATTATGCTTTAAACTAATTCTTATTATTTATTTAAACTAAATAAGTATGCTAATTAGTTAATAAAATACAATTTCAAAATATAATTTGAGATACCAGAATTTTAAAACTAATTAATTAATACTATCAAACTAGATATATATTTTAAACATTTAACAATTACTAGTATTTACTTACTGTAATTAAACTAACATTTATCATTTATTTAAAACTAAATAAATAACAAGTATAATATATAATTTTTACAATATATAAAAATTTTAGAATATACAGTAGTTATTAATAGTAATATTTTAGAATTATAAAAAGTAATTTAGACCATATTAATATAAGTCAAGTGGGTAAACAATAAAATCACTTAATAAACTAAAACCTAAGGCCCTGTTTGGCTAGCCAACAAACTAACCCACATAAATTCGGTCAACAAGCTGCCTCTCCAAACAGCCCTCATGACCACGTCATCATCTTCACACCAAAAAGGAAGAAACAAAAACTGGTCGTGTATGTATATATATACACACACATCGTATATATGCAAAAATGTACAAAAACTTTAATCGTCCATAACTCCCTCATTTCTTAACGAAAATGCGCAAAATCTAAGTTGAAATTGAGTGCCTCGACGAGCCCGATCCAACGGTATAGGTCTTGAAGCCTAACTCTTAACAGTTTGTCAATATAGGGGAAAAATCAGTCCGGCCCAAAAAGAATAATTGTACCGTAGGACAACCAAACGTGGTCTACGCTTCGAGCCGTTCATCGAGGGTCTTAAGGGAATTGTTAGGGTCATTTTGGAATAACTTTTGCGGGTTTTGGTGATGGTCCAAAAACCCGAGCTTGTACGAGCTTTAATGGCCGCCAGCCATGGTGGGGGTTCTCGGAGCTGTTCGGGGCTGTGTATGGGCATGTGTATGAGTTTAGGTGTGTGTGTGAGTGTACAGAAATTATAGAGTGGGGTGTGGTTATACCTTCTGGGTCTCGGGTCCTCTTTCCTTTTCTTTCCGTCTCCGGCCAAACTCTCTTTCTCTCTGTGTCTCCTCCTTCTTTCTGTTGTGTGTGTGTTGAGTGTGGTTTGTGTCTGTGTAATGGTGAGGGGCAGAGGGTGAGCATCGAGGGTAAGTGTGGAGTTTGTGTTTGGTTATCTCACTCTCGGTGACTCTCTCCCTCTCTCAATAGTTTCTTCTATATACACAATCCCACATGTGTATACACACATATCTATATACTCAGATTCTTAAATCTATTCAGATTAGATGGAGCAATGTGATGGATTTGAGGGGATGTGGGTGAGTGTTCCGACGGTTAGGGAGGTGTGGGTGATGATCCGGCGGTTCATGGAAGGTTGTTTGGGTAAAACTTATACACAATAGGTTTAAGAAGGTTTGAGTAGTACACTACCAATTTAGGGAAAGATTCTCATGGTACTAACATTCCAAAATTGTTTGGCTAGTAGTCGCTAGAAACGCGTGCCATCCAGTCTAATTTCTACACAAATTATACGAGTCCACGTGCCGAGTCAGTCCGGGTTCGTAACTGCAATCTAAGTTAGCAACTGATAATTATGTATACGTATAATACGCGGTCCTAGAAATTACGGGTCAAAATACAGAAATCATATTTTATTAATATAGAATTTACGGGTATTACTGTTTGTCAAATTCGTGATTAGTTTGGGATAAGGAAAGAGTTTGAGCTTGCCTTATCTTAATTATGGTAAACTTGCCTTATCTTGATATGGTAGGTTTTCTTATCTTTATTGCCCTTTGATTAGAGGTGAAATGTGCATATTCATAGCGTATTACATGGTCTTTTATGCATACGTTTATCCCCAAAGTCCCTACATTTAGCTACATTCTAATAAAAATGTTCTTTTTATTGTGTTAATGCTAAAACTTACGTTTATGCATTGTTTTATAGGTATTAGAATGTAAGTGAATGAAGTGGAGTTAAAGAAAAGTGATTCTAGTGAAGAGAAAAACAGAAACAGCTGAGAAAATGCCATTTTTGACATTGAAGACTTCAGATTTGGAAGATATCGTCAGAAATATAAAATGTAGATCTATGAGTTAGGGTCGCGCAGCCATAAACCGGAGGTCAATCCAAGGTCCAAGTGAAGAGATATCGGCATTCTCCCATCGGTGCGCAGAGTTGTCAAAATCAGAGAAGTTCAAGCCCTTGAAGAGAGTTCAATCGATTGAAACTTTGATCGATCGAAAAAGTTCGATCGGTTGAAGGTAAAAATTTCCAAAATTTGCGTACAGTCTGTGGAAACCCTATCAATAAGTCGTTTTGATGGCTGACGAAGAGAGGGCGCTCCAAAACACGAAAAACAGCAGTTTTAGGGTTAGTTTAGGAGTATATTAGTTTAGTTTGATGTTTTCTTCTTCCTTTTCCATTGTTAAACTCAAGATTCAAGTTTGTTTCAAGTTATTTTCAGATTTATTCCAGGCTTTTCTTTTCCTTTATCTTTATTTAATTGTTTATTAGTTTATATGCTATGATTGCTCTAGGTTATTATATATGCATTAGTTTTATTATGTTTCTGTAGTTTAAACGTTGGGAATATGTGATGAAATATTGCTTCCCAGCCTCTGCCAAGTAATATATAGAAAACCTAGGATCGATCAATCGAACCAGAGAACTGTCAAGCGATTAAAGGCATTTCGATCGATTGAAGGATGATGTTGTTCGATCGATCGAGAGTGCTTCAATTGATCGAACCTGTAAATTCTTGAGATGATTCTTTTAAGTATTCCAAGACTTTCTGTTTTGGAAATCTGTCATCAAATTGTTCCAATAAATTCAGTTTGTCACAATAGTTTTTAGAACTTAAGCCTTAATGCTATTTTATTCAATGACTGTTGAAAACCACTTTGAATGCTAACACCATTTTGAGTGCAAGTATTAACCATTATTTTAAACTGTCTTCTAAGTATTTTAAATCACTTGTGATGATATAGTCCCGGTCATGAAAGGGCTGTTGATTCTTTATCTTTAGAGAAATACGGAATACTGAAAAGGAATGAACTCCATAGAACGTTAATGAATGTGCATGGTAGATGGTTAGGATCAATGTAGATTCACGTGTTTCCAACACCTTTAATTTATTTATTTCATTAGTTATGTTGGTTTATGCTTTAGTTTATTATTTAGTTTAATAAAATTAATTAGGATTCATTAGAACCTTCACTCCTACAATTCATATTTACTTTTTCTTTAGGTTATACCTTAGTATATATTCTTCCTACTCCTTCCCTGTAGGATCGACCTGGACTTATCCAGTATTACTTGCACGATCACCTACACTTGAGTGTTGCACAAGAGTGCACAACTTTTTAGTCATGTCACCCCGGCCGCTATAAATATTTTAGTTGGCCTTCAAGCAAAGGACTCTGCATCACTCACTCGAATCCAGCATTCAAACAAGCACGCAAAACAGCATTCAAGGCTCTCTTAGCTTTATTTTATGTTTTCCTTTCATTAGATTAGGTGCAATCTTCCATTGTTCTTAGGTTAATATTTCTTTTGAATTTTTAAGTTCCAAGTTTGAACAGTGAAATGTCTTCTTCTTCTTGCAAGGTATTTTCCATGGTTTTTACTTGTTGATTTATTTACTTGTGAGTAAATTCTGCATTAGTTATGGCTTGTGTGCTTCAACACTGCTATTGAACCTTTTTGGTGAGGGTACTTTTCTACTCACTATTACTTTTGCCCTGGTAGAAGATAGATTTTTATTAAACCTTTTGCATTACTAGCTTTAGTAGACTTAGGAAATCTTTTGTTTTGCACACTTGAACAACTTTCAGTTCTAGTATGCCCAAACACAAAATATTACAAACACTATGAGAGGAAACAGGATAGAGTGGAGCATAGAAACTTCATCGAAGTCCTATCCCATGAGCTATATCATGAATACACGTTTTTAAAGGCGGGTCCATAAGGGACACATTCTCCTCAACGAGGAGATTAACACTAGGGGTGTAAATAGTTCGGTCTTTACATGGTAAATATGGTGATAGAACCTCAATATTAGGTGCATTAGCCAAAAACCCACACCATTTGGCAGTTTTTTAAAAAGCTCCTCGCTACTTTTTCTATTCAGCGAAAAGCCCCTCACTGGACATTGTTCCTGACAAAAAAATGGCTAACTTAATATTAACTGTCAACTATAAACCACCATTCATTTTTTTATTCTTTTGGGTGATTTTTCTTGGATTTCATGTATTTATTCGAGATGTACGCATTGAACTTGAAACTTGTACAAAAAAAAAAAAGCAATTTGGAATCTCGTTTTCATTTTTATCTATCAAAACAGATGATATTATCTGTTGACAAATAGATTATATTGACAAAGGCAACCTTAATTTCCTCAAAAAAAAAAAAATTTGTTTTGCCCCTTTTTGGATGATTTTATTTTTGTTTATTTATTTATTTATTTTAATTTTTTGCATTTCATGAATTTCTTCGAGATCTACGCATTGTAGGACTTAAAAATTTTACAAAAAAATAATAATAATTTGCAGCATGATTTTGAGATTTTATTCGTTTGCAACTAGAAATATTATCTGTTATTTGTCTACAAACATATAATATTATAATCTATTTGTATTAACGACGATAACTCTCTCATTCTTAGGCTTATTGGGTGAATTTTATTTTTCGAGATCTACATATTCGACTTGGAAAACTTTAAAAAAATAGGTAATTTGCAGCCTCATGTTTGGGATTTTATGCGTATGTAAATAGATAATTTTATCATTTTTTTGGACTTTTGTGTGTATATGTGTGTGTTTTTTTTTCACGTATTTTTTTCGAGATCTATGCATTGAACTTGAAACTTGTACCAAAAAAAAAAAGCAATTTGGAATCTCGTTTTCATTTTATCTATCAAAACAGATGATATTATCTGTTGACAAATAGATTATATTCACAAAGGCAACCTTAATTTCCTCAAAAAAAAAAATTTTTTTTTGCCCCTTTTTGGATGATTTTATTTTTGTTTATTTATTTATTTATTTTAATTTTTTGCATTTCATGAATTTCTTCGAGATCTACGCATTGCAGGACTTAAAAATTTTACAAAAAAATAATAATAATTTGCAGCATGATTTTGAGATTTTATTCGTTTGCAACTAGAAATATTATCTGTTATTTGTCTACAAACATATAATATTATAATCTATTTGTATTAATGACGATAACTTTCTCATTCTTAGGCTTATTGGGTGAATTTTTTTTTTCGAGATCTACATATTCGACTTGGAAAACTTTAAAAAAATAGGTAATTTGCAGCCTCATGTTTGGGATTTTATGCGTATGTAAATAGATAATTTTATCATTTTTTTGGACTTTTGTGTGTGTATGTGTGTGTTTTTTTCACGTATTTTTTTCGAGATCTACGCATTGAACTTGAAACTTGTACCAAAAAAAAAAAAAAGCAATTTGGAATCTCGTTTTCATTTTTATCTATCAAAACAGATGATATTATCTGTTGACAAATAGATTATATTGACAAAGGCAACCTTAATTTCCTCAAAAAAAATTTTTTTTTTGCCCCTTTTTGGATGATTTTATTTTTGTTTATTTACTTTAATTTTTTGCATTTCATGAATTTCTTCGAGATCTACGCATTGCAGGACTTAAAAATTTTACAAAAAAAAAAAAATAATAATTTGCAGCATGATTTTGAGATTTTATTCGTTTGCAACTAGAAATATTATCTGTTATTTGTCTACAAACATATAATATTATAATCTATTTGTATTAACGACGATAACTTTCTCATTCTTAGGCTTATTGGGCGAATTTTTTTTTTTGAGATCTACATATTCGACTTGGAAAACTATAAAAAAAAATAGGTGATTTGCAGCCTCATGTTTGGGATTTTATGCGTATGTAAATTGATAATTTTATCATTTTTTTGAACTTTTGTGTGTGTATGTGTGTGTTCTTTTTTCACGTATTTTTTTCGAGATCTATGCACCTATGGTGCTAATTTTACAAAAGAAAGATTTTTTTGTTATAGGAATTTAAAGTTTTTTTGGTATAAAAGGGCATTTTCGACTAGAACAAGAACGAAAAGTAGCTGAAGTTTTAGCTTGTACATGTTTTATCTGAGGAGCTATGACTGAGCCCCCTTTTTTACATTAGACAATTATTTTTGTAAACCGACCGTAACCAAATCGGTTCGGTCGATGCAGTCAATTTCATTACACCTTTAATTAACACCCTATACTCGCATGCTAAAATCACAATATGTGATTGAGAATTGTTATTTAAAGTAATTACTTGATGCGAAGCATTGTTTGATTGACAAAAAATTTAAAAAATAATGTTTGGGGCATTCCAATAATATGGAAGCATTCAGTTTCATAGTTGCATATATTATTAGTGTGTTTGATAACCTAATTAAGTCTTGAAAAAATAATTGTCGCTAAAACTTTTAGCGACACTTTCTGCTTTGGTGTTATCAATTTCTGTTTTGGCATAAGCACTAGTGTAATGCCCCAAATCCAGAAAATGGGTGTTAGGAGGATGAAATGATTCAAAAGTTACTTTACAACATATTTAAAACATATTCATTCGAAAACTGTGAAATTCAGTCGACTGATCGGGGACCTAGTCGACTGCTTTAAAAATTACAGAGAGCATGAAATCTCAGCAATCCAATCTAGTCGACTAACCCGTGTCCGGTCGACTATATTGTGGGGAGGTCAGTCGACTGGGACTCATCCAATTGACTGTCCTGGGTCCTCCAGAAGTCTGGTTTTGAAACATCTAGTCGACTGTCGACTATGTTGAGCAATCCAGTCGTCTGCTTTGCTTTTACAGAGAGCCCAAATCTCTAAGGTGAAAAGGTCGAGTCGACTGTACCCCCGTCCAGTCGACTATTTTTAGCAGCAAAGAATTCGGCAGCAACAAAACATACAAAAGCACTTTCGTTCCAAATCGTGTGATTCCCAACTGATCGAGAGAGAACAAATCCTAATTATATGCCTTAATTCACATTTGTTAGTACTTTTTTTATCCTATTTTTGCATATTTTTACTTCGTTTTCTATTTTCTGTCAGGATTTAGAGAAAAGTAAGGATTCCAAGCTAAATGGGATGAAAAAGCAGAAGAAAAGAAGTTGAAAAAACCACATCGAGCGCGCGGCCGGCTCGCGCGAAAACCCAGAAATCGCTAGCGCAACCCGCTCGCGTGAGGTCCCAATATCACGCTCACGACCGAAACAGCCTAATTACGTCTGGAAAGCTAAATACAACAGTTTTAGTGCGAATTGGATTAGGAGAGCTTCCAAAATTTGCTCCAAATCTATAAATACTCAATTATAATTTAATTCTTAGGGGGGCAATTGTTATACACACAATTCACAGCCATATTATACAACAATATACACATCCATTGAAGGGAGGGAAGCAAGGAGAAGAAGAAGAAGACCAATGGTTTCCATGGCCTCCTCCATCAACTACTTGCCATCCGCCGCTTCTATGGACAAATAGACTCTAGATCTAGGGTTTCAATGAAACCCTAGCCAAGTAATAGGGTGTATTTTATGTTTTTATTTTAGTTTTATTATGTATGGATGACAGTTACATGTTCCGAGGATTTTTATAAACAAGTCGTGCTTTTATTGATTAAATCGTTACTTTCAAAGTTTAATCTTGTCTTAGATCTATTTTGATAGTAGTGTGCTCAATGATCTATGCTTGCTATGCTTGTTTAGATTATTTACATGTAATGGTGCTTAAATTGAATTGTGCTATCAAGTATCCGAATAGTCCATGTCTAGATTAGACAGATTATACCACAACCCTAGTTTAGTGTGGGATAATTCGTGTTAACCTAAGATGGATTATGTTGGTGCTTGAACCATAGTTATTTTTTTGACGGAGGAATTGGGCTTATAGCTACAATTCTCCATTATCATCCAACTTAATAAGCTAAAGTAATTCGTCAATACCCTTATTATGAAGCTAGTGGTGGATTTGCAATCCTAGGTTCCTTAAACTTATTATAAAAACAAATATTTAATTGTTTTCATAATTTAGATTTACTTTTATTATTATTAGTTTAATTCAAATTAAATCCAAAATCCGTTTTTCTTAATTAACTAAATTTAGGTTTTAAAAATTAAAGTGCGTAGTATTCAATCTATGTGGGTTCGACCTTTACTTCCACACTGCAAATCTTTTGAAAGTAAAGCATAAGTTAAGCATACTTTTATATCTTGATATTGACAACATCTATTTTTGGCGCCGTTGCCAGGGATTGCATTACTACCTTTAGTTTTATAATCTTAGTTTAGTTAATTCGTAAATATTAGATTAGGTTTTTTACTTTTCTTATTTTTTCGTTTTTGTTTTAAGTTACTAACTTTTCTTTTATTTTTGTAATTTCTTAGGAACTCGAGATTCTAGCGTTTCGAGTGGAAAAGCTGTGCACGTCAAAAGAGCTTACGCGATAAATAAATTAAAAAAAAATCCAACTAAATCGCTTCCTTTGAAATTTGCTTCCAACCACTGTAAGTCAGGGCGCTGTGACGCACTATTTGCATTAGTTTAGGGGTGGATTGCACTGCATTAGCTAGGAAACCCGGGGCGCTGGGCTTTGACGCGAATCACTGCATAAGGATAATTACATGCATCATAGTAGTACTGTGTGCTTGCGTGTTATTTTATTTGCGTGATTGCTTTTTGTTTTTGTTGAGTCAGTCGTTGTTTTAGTTTATTTTTCTTTTAGTTTATGTTGGGTACACGTTCAAATAAACCAGAATTAAAATCTTTCGATCTTGAACTTGAGCGTACCCTTATAGTAAGTCTTCAACCCAAGCTCCGAGAGCTCAGTTGAAAATAGACGACGAGATGACTCTAGAACCATCGTCTCTATTTCAAGTACCCTTAAAAGGTTAAGGAAAACTCGAATTTTTAAAATAAAACATATTCCAATGGCCGACATTGGAAATAACGGAACCAACGGAAATAATGGAAATAACCCTAATATACCTCTACCTCCTCCACTTAAAGATTATTTTATTCCTACGACTTACACGCCTCAAGCTGGTATCGAATTACCGGAAGCAACAACATCTCATTTTGAGATAAAGTCGTCTACCATCTCGCTACTTCCTTCATTCCATGGCCGTTTAAATGAAGATCCATATCAACACTTAGGAGATTTTCAAGATATTTGCTCTATGTTAAAAATCCAAAATTTCACTGATGATGAATTAAAACTGCATCTCTTCCCATTCTCTTTAAGGGATAAAGCGAAGTATTGGCTTCAATCACTTGAGCCGAATACAATTAAAACATGGGAAGCCTTACACAACGCATTTTTGCAAAAGTTTTTCCCAATCACCAGTACAAATCAAATAAGAAAATCAATAACAAATTTTGTGATGCAAGATGGGGAAATACTTTATGACACATGGGAGAAATTTAAAGAATTATTACATTCATGCCCACATCATTAGGTTCCTAAGTGGCAATTAGTTCAAGTCTTTTACGAGGGACTTATTCCCTCTGTTCGTAATACCGACGACGTCGTTTGTGCGGGTACATTCCTACACAAAAACGCCGACGAGGACTGAAAATTTTTTGAAACATTAAGCGAGAACTCGATGCATCAGGCTGTGTCGATACGTTCTGAGGGATATCTTTCGCAACCTAAACGTGAGGTAAAGTTCGAGTCAAGTCATTCAATTGAATTTCAGGAACTATCTAAAAAACATGACCAACTTTTGACAATAAACCAAACGTCAGCCCCACCCGCTCATGAAAGTTGTGCATTATGTTCCGATCCTTAACATTCTATACTTACATGCCCATCAGTGTCTCAATTTTTGAAATTCGTGGAGCAACACATTAATTCTATTCAAGAATTCCCACGAAATAATTTTAATCCTATGACTAATAATCCGGACATGCCATGGAGAAATCATCCTAATTACTCGTGGAAAAATAATAATAATCATAATAATAATGAGGCGACTAATTTTCCTAATACTTATCGATCCCAATTTCAACAAACTCAATACCAACACCTTACTCCCAATCCTAACCCTCCAAGGGTTAACGCTTTTGAGGAGACAGTGTTGGCATCCCTTAAGAATATCGAAACACAAGTACAAGAACAAGCACAAGCACAAATAGTGCACTCTCACACACAATCCATTGCAAAGCTTGAATCCCAAATGGGACAAATAGCTAATGCTATGAGTCGTAGAAACGAGGGTAAGTTTCCTTGTCAAACTATTCAAAATCCTAAGGGACAATGTGGGAATGGGGGTTCGAATGAACAAGTAAACGCCGTCTCGACTAGGATGACTATTCGAGAAGAGGAAGTTGTTGACGTGCCATATGAGATTGAGAATGAAGGGAACATTAACTCTAATAAAGAAAAGGGTGGGGAAACGAGTAGAAATAGGAAGAAAATGTAACAACCCCGACAACGTATATTCCAAAACTACCTTTTCCACCAAATGTCGACGAACTGTCAAATTTTTCTAAGAAAAATTCAAAAACTGAAGATATACTCGAGGTGTTTAAACAAGCAAAAATTAATATTCCATTCCTCGATGCTATAAAACAAATTCCCGCTTATGCTAAATGTCTAAAAGGCCCATGCACTCAAAAGCGCAAGTTGCGCAGTCAAACTCCAAAAAAGGTCTTCCTCACGGAAAAAGTAAGCTCAATTTTTCAACACGCTACTCCGAAATATAAAGATCCAGGTATGCCTACGATTTCATGTGTCATAGGTGGCACTATCATTCATCGGGCTCTCCTTGACTTAGGAGTTAGCTTTAATCTCTTACCTTATCACGTCTATCAACAACTAGGTTTAGGTGAACTTAAACCTACGGTCGCTACTATACAATTAGCGGATCGTTCTATTAAAATACCTAGAGGAATCGTCGAGGACGTCTTGGTTAAAGTTGATAAATGCTATTATCATGTTGACTTCATGGTCCTTGACACTGAACCCATGCCAGATGCTAGGAAACACACTCCTGTCATCTTAGGCCGTCCATTCTTAGCAACCGCTAACGCGCGTGAGGGGTTCGCTAGCGAGGCCCGCTCGGGCGATTCTGGCACTTAGAAATTTTTCTAAAGAAAATTTATAACAAGCTTCTGCTTAACCTCACGGAGGGATTCGCGCGAGCGAGGGTCGCTCGCGCGATCCGCTCGCGCGAGGTGGGAATTTCTCAATTTTTCTCTTTGTTCTTTGACCTTCTGTTTCCCCAACCTATCTAGTTGTTTTTCATTTCTGTTTGTTTTTTTTAGTTCTTTTCGTTTAAGTTTATCTTTGTTTCCATAGTTCTAGTTTTGTTTTTCTTTATTTCATTTAGGGATATTAGGTCATAGACCCCTTAAAATTATGTGTTTTAGTAAAAAACCCACGTTTTTTTGCAGTTTTATGAAAAGCCCCTCGCTACTTTTCGTATTTGGTGAAAAGCCCCTCCGCTATTATCTGTGAACTTTAAATCATCATAACTCACTCGTTTTTTGGTCTTTCTGGGTGATTTTTTTGGATATCATGTATTTTTTCGAGATCTACGCATTAGACTCAAAAGTTGTACAAAAAAAAGTAATTTGGAACTTAATTTTTCATTTTTATCTTTCAGATATATGATATTATCTATTTACACTAACAGATAACATTATTTGTCAACTTTAAACTACCATAACTTTATGAATTCTTGGGCTTTTTGGGTGATTTTTTTTTTATTTCATGTATTTCTTTAAGATCTACGCATCGGACTTGAAAGTTGTATAAAAAAAATAATTTGGAACTTCGTTTTTCATTTTAATCTTTCAGACACAACTGTTTACACTAGCAGATAATATTATCTGTTTACACTAACAGATAATATCATTTGTCAACTTTAAACCACCATAACTTCATCAATTCTTGGACTTTTTAGGTGATTTTTTTTTATTTCATGTATTTCTTTGAGATCTATGCATCGGACTTGAAAGTTGTACAAAAAAAAATTAATTTGGAGCTTCGTTTTTCATTTTTATCTTTCAGACACAAACAGATAATATTATCTGTTTACACTAACAAATAATGCTATTTGTCAACTTTAAACCACCATAACTTCATCAATTCTTGGACTTTTTGGGTGATTTTTTTATTTTTTTTTGATTTCATGTATTTCTTTAAGATCTACGCATCGGACTTGAAAGTTGTACAAAAAATAATAATTTGGAGCTTCGTTTTTCATTTTCATCTTTCAGACACAAACATATAATATTATCTGTTTACACTAACAGATAATATTATTTGTCAACTTTAAACCACCATAACTTTATCAATTCTTGGGCTTTTTGGGTGATTTTTTTTTTGATTTCATGTATTTCTTTAAGATCTAGACATCGGACTTGAAAGTTGTACCAAAAAAAAAAAAATTTAGAACTTCGTTTTTCATTTTTATCTTTCAGACACAAACAGATAATACTATCTGTTTACACTAACAGATAATATTATTTGTCAACTTTAAACCACCATAACTTTATCAATTCTTGGGCTTTTTGGGTGATTTTTTTTTTGATTTCATGTATTTCTTTAAGATCTAGGCATCGGACTTGAAAGTTGTACAAAAAAAAAAAAAAAATTTAGAACTTCGTTTTTCATTTTCATCTTTCAGACACAAACAAATAATATTATCTGTTTACACTAACAGATAATATTATTTCTCAACTTTAAACCACCATAACTTTATCAATTCTTGGGCTTTTTGGATAAATTTTTTTTTGATTTCATGTATTTCTTTGAGATCTACGCAATAGGCGTGAAAATTTTAAGAAAAAAAGTCAAGTTGTAGCCTAATTTTGAGGTTTATCTATCTTACAGATAATATTATCTGTTATCTGTGTGTCTAACAGATAATATTATCCGTCAACTTTAAACTACCATAACTTTATCAATTTTTAGGTTTTTTGGGTGATTTTTTTTTTATTTCGTGTATTTTTTTAAGATCTATGCATCTATGGTGCCAATTGTACGAAAGAAATATATTTTTATTATATGTATGCGAAAAAAAATACAATTTTTCATATTTGTTTGATGTTTAGTTTTTTTTTGTCCCAGTATTTCATGATCAACATTGAACTTGACTGATAGATCTCGTTTTGCTGATTTCAAAATATCAAATTTTACGAAAAACGGACTTGTAAACAAAAGTTATAGCAATTTGAGTGTAAAAAGGGCCTAATGCGATAAAGAAAAGTAGCATGGGTTTTAGTTTTGAAGAGTTTTATTTGAGGGGGCTATGGCCGAAGGTCCCTTATCTTTACGTTCTTTTAATTCTACTTTAGTTTCTAGTGTAAAAAAATAAAAATAAATAATAAAATAAAAAATATATAATAAAATAAAAAATAAAATAAACATATGTATTACATATGTAGCTTTTATTATTTATTTGTTTGTTTAATTTTCTTTTGTTAAGTATTAACAGGTGAAATAGTGCTCCATTTGGAGTAATTGAACTTTGATTCCATATTATTGTACGTTCACCTGGTTTGTGTTTGCCGAAATCGAGGTATTATCGTTCCTTCTTTACGTACTCTCCTTGCTTTCGTTTTATTGTTTCATTGGGGACAATGAAATGTTTAAGTTTGGGGGTATGCACACGCATGCACATTATACTGCAATATTTCAAAAATTTTCGATTCTTGTGCTTAAATAAACGATGATTACCGACGTTTTTGCAATATAAATTTGATGCTTCTTGTTATTTAATTTGAATTGTTATAGAATGGTAAACATGAAAATGTGGTTAAACATTTGCTAAAGTCATGATGTAACGTTTTAAGTTATGTATCATTCTAATCGTATTATATCATAGATTTGCACACAAACCTATGCACTGCACGTAGTCGTTTGAATGCATGTTTGATGTGAACTATAATATGATTCGGATTTCTAGATAACACAAGGTGGAGACTAGACCCGGTGAGGTTTTGAGCCTATCTTTTCTTTTTAGAGGGTTATAAATACATTTTGTGTTTGTAGAATTTCACTTGAAATAGCGCATCTACCTTGCTAAATAATCTTCCGTCGTAAATGTTGAAGAACCATATAACCGTGGGATATGATTTTAGGCCTTCTTTGTTTACTGACCGATAAATGATAAATGTCCGTAGTTCGCCCTTTGAGCCATTAAAATGCCATTTTTCTTTAATTACCATTATCCTGTTTTTGCTCCAATTTAGCCAACTTGGAGTTCACTACTGAAAGATTGATCACCTTTTAGTGGTGATAAGGCGATGTGTTGATTAAGAAGAAGACGAAAATAAGATGATGCTTAGGGTGGTTGCCTTGTTATTTATTGAATATTCATTTCAAAAGCAACGAAGAGGATAAGGATTGAAGAAAAAAAAAGAAGAAAAGAAAAGAATAGAGAAAGAAGAATAGAAAAGAAAGAAAAAAAAAAGAGAAATTAAAGAAAAAAAAATATATAGAAAAAATATATGGAAAAAAGCATGAAAAGATGAAGTTGGTAGAAGAGATGAATGAAAGAAATCGTACATGCCTTACAATGCCATTCTGAGATTATCTACCTAATGAATCCTTTCTATTTTTTTTCATTGCCCGAGCCACATTACAATCGTTGAAAAGTCCTATTTGATCCTAGGAAACATGATTTGGATATGTAAACGATGCGGGGGGAATTAAAACATGGTAACGATTAATTTTTCGTGATTGTTGGCATCCTATCCATGAGACTACTGTTCTTTCGTGTCATGCGTCTTTTTCGAGTCATATGTGAGCATTTCTCGTTTTGAAAACATATTTCCTTTACTCACATATTTTAGAAAAATTATACCTGTTTTTGAGTGTTTCAGTTGAGAGTGTAATTAACATTGCGAGATTCGTAGTCGAAGCATAGTTGGATGGTTATCCGAGTAATATTCCAAGTTCATGACATGCGCGTGTTCATTTGACTATCATATCACACACGTGCAATTTTATGAGAAACTCTATTGATTTATACGATGCATGTGCTTGGGATTGTTTTTCATGACTTATGTGGATGTTTCATTATGTTTCTTTATGTTCGTTATTCTATTTCAAATCTCTGTCTTATGATAAGATGTATTGAACGAAATATTTTTTGTTTTAATATTAAAAGAAAAAAAAAATTAAATTGATAAGTTAATAAAGATGGTTGTGGGTAACTTGTTGACGAGAACCCTCACGAGACTTCACTCATCCTACTAGGGACACCTAGGGGTTTAAAAGGCTTGTTGCATACGCTAAATGCAATCGTGATCCATGCAAAAATGTCGATTTGGGGGTGTGATCGGGAGAGAAAAAATCCTAATTATATGCCTTAATTCACATTTGTTAGTACTTTTTTTATCCTATTTTTGTATATTTTTACTTCGTTTTCTATTTTCTGTCAGGATTTAGAGAAAAGTAAGGATTCCAAGCTAAATGGGGTGAAAAAGCAGAAGAAAAGAAGTTGAAAAAACCACATCGCGCGCACGGCCTGCTCGTGCGAAAACCCAGAAATCGCTCGCGCGAGGTCCCAATATCGCGCTCGCGCGGCCCGCTCGCGCGACCTGTGTAAAAACCAAATACGTGTATTTCAGTGTACTGAAGACTCCTACGCGAACGAAACGGCCTAATTACATTTGGAAAGCTAAATACAACAATTTTAGTGCGAATTGGATTAGGAAAGTTTCCAAAACTTGCTCCAATTCTATAAATACTCAATTATAATTTAATTCTTAGGAGGGCAATTGTTATACACACAATTCATAGCCATATTATACAACAATATACACAGCCATTGAAGGGAGGGAAGCAAGGAGAAGAAGAAGAAGACCAAGGGTTTCCATGGCCTCCTCCATCAACTACTTGTCATCCGCAGCTTCTAGTGGACAACTAGACTCTAGATCTAGGGTTTCAATGAAACCCTAGCCAAGTGATAGGGTGTATTTTATGTTTTTATTTTAGTTTTATTATGTATGGATGACAGTTACATGTTCCGAGGATTTTTATAATTAAATCGTGCTTTTATTGATTAAATCGTTACTTTCAAAGTTTAATCTTGTCTTAGATCTATTTTGATAGTAGTGTGCTCAATGATCTATGCTTGCTATGCTTGTTTAGATTATTTACATGTAATGGTGCTTAAATTGAATTGTGCTATCAAGTATCCGAATAGTCTATGCATAGATTAGACGGATTATACCACAACCCTAGTTTAGTGTGGGATAATTCGTGCTAACCGAAGATGGATTATGTTGGTGCTTGAACCATAGTTATTTTCTTGACGGAGGAATTTGCCTTATAGCTACAATTCCCCATTATCATCCAACTTAATAAGCTAAAGTAATTCATCAATACCCTTATTACGAAGCTAGTGGTGGATTTGCAATCCTAGGTTCCTTAAACTTATTATAAAAATAAATATTTAATTGCTTTCATAATTTAGATTTACTTTTATTGTTATTAGTTTAATTCAAATTAAATCCAAAATCCTTTTTTCTTAATTAACTAAATTTAGGTTTTAAAAATTAAAGTGCTTAGTATTCAATCTATGTGGGTTCGACCTTTACTTCCACACTGTAAATCTTTTGAAAGTAAAGCATAAGTTAAGCATATTTTTATATCTTGATATTGACAACATCAGCAACCATAGCAAAACAAATGAGTGAGGGTCATAGGATGCACTCTCAACCCAAACATAACTAATATGACACTTAAAAGTTTAGACAACAACATGAAGTATGCGAACAAATAAAAGTTTAGTGACTTATGCCACGATTACATGCCAACTCGAAAATAATGAATCCTAACAAGTTTTTAAGACTCAAATGTGCAAGTTAAGTGTAAGTGTGTGTGTGTGTGTGTGTATGTTTGGGGGGGGGGGGAGAGAGAGAGAGAGAGAGAGAGAGAGAGAGAGAGTGAGAGAGAGGTTAACATGCACCCCATCTCTATCAAACATCCAAGTTTAGTGGAAAGTGGACTAATAAGCATCCGATAACAAAACTACAACATGAATACATAACTTAGAACATCAACACATGTAATTCCTACAATTCAAATCCCTGAACATGAAGGCTTCAAATTGACTAAATTACACTAGGTAAGCTATGTATTACATTATGACAAAACTCCCCACATACAGGGTCTTTAGAAGGTGTCTAGCACACCGATCATTTAAGGGCCTTACCCTTATTCATTTCACCTGAAAATGGTCTAAACATAGTTTATGAGCACGACAGCCCGTATATAGTCATATAATTCAATGTTACACTGACACCTATGCATGTATGCGTGAATCTAATGATTCATTGCCGAAACAAAAGATGTTTCCCATAGGCCTTTCGTGTATTTTTCAAACACTCACTCTCAATACAACACACCGTCTATTGGCCACCACGCTATAGGGGCCTTTTATGACCATCTCATACGGTATTTAACTCACGATTCCTATGGTTTGCAAGACCAAAGATCACTTTCCTAATGGATCCAATCCTCACATATCACACCCATAACCGAGATTATCTAAACTTCAAATCAAAACACTCACACGGAGGTTTTTATGATCTGTAAAATCCAGAAGTCCCACACACACAGATCTTTCCTTTTAAAATTGAAAACCCCACACAAGGAGGTCTTTCACCAATAAATCCTTTTTCGTGTATTTTCATGTAGATGCACATGTTCATGCTCATACTCATAACCATACTTAACTCATGTTATGAAATGTTAATGAACAATAACATGCTACTTTAACAAGCATATAAACATGGTCACATATCTTTAAGTATAGCTAGATACATGAAATTCAATCTAAGCATACTTATCAATTTCCAAATAAAACTTGTACACATGGTTCCAACTTTCAATTAAGCACATAATGGCCATTTAATCACATAGAAGGAAAACACATAAGCATAAAAACACGTAGCACATAGGCAATTTCTTAAGAAAACTAAGTTTAGATTATTGACACGCCAAACGCTCACCAAACTTAGTAGTCTTCTAGATTATGTATAGTTTTCATATATTTCACTATATTGGAGAGTTATGTGAACTATCTTGGATTCTTAGAAATTTCCTAACCGAGAAAAGTAGTCGGACGAGATTGATTTTGGTACCCACTCGTGCTCCTCGTCGTAAGGAACAATCTTGGAGTTTTGCTCGGAGATCATTGGATCTAGATGATACCAAGGGTTTTGTGCTCAAAACCCTAAGTCTCCAAGTTCTAGAGAGAGAGAGGAGAGATATATATAGAGAGAGGGAGTTGTCAACTATGATATTTAAACCTAACATGTTCTATTTATAGTAAGTGATAAGGCATAACTCCTAAAGTACATCGTACTACTCGCATAAGCTGCTATATTTCACTAACTGTACTAGTTATGGCAAGATTTAAAACATAGATAGTGAAACATTTGAGCACACGCTCATTTTAGTCCAAAAATCTCATTAAATTTCTAGTCAAGTCTACACAGGTACAAAATGACAAAATACCCGTGACAAAGTTTCCAAAAAAGTTTCAGATTAGTCTCAAATTTCATACCAAGTATTTAAGTGCGCAATTAAGGCCAGTTAGCATTTAAGAAAAATAAAAATGCACGACATTACAGCTAGCATTTTTCAGAATCACACTGAAGGAGCACTTCAATCAGTGTGTCTAGGGAACATAACAATGATTAAATGTCTCTATAATACGGGTCATTCTATCGTACATCCCTACTGGTTTTGGTAGTTTAGGATGTATCATGCATCCCAATTTAGTTCCAACAAATTGTAAGTTGATTCCAAAAAGTTGCAACTTGTCCCAATGTGTTATTAAGTTTTTGTCAGTTTGAAATCCACTTAGACTTTAAAACCAAAGTAATTTTGAAGTTAGAATTTTTTTGGGGCTAGTGCTAATGCCGAAACAGAAATTGCTAATGCCATTTTAGCGATAAAAAATAATTGTCGCTAAAACTTTTAGCGACACTTTCTGCTTTGGTATTAGCAATTTTTACTCTGGCATTAGCAATTTCTGCTTTGGCATTAGCATTTTCCCTAAAAATTTGTATTATTATTATTCTTTCTATTTAGAGTATTTTATATTTTATTTGGAATTATTAAAAGTAGAAACGGTGAACATAAACAGTTCTCGATCATGACCTGTCCAGAACTTAATCTACGTACTGTAAGTTAATTGATCCACTGTATTATTTATCTTTTAAGGTGACAAATACAGAACTTTTTTTTTCTTGACAGAACTCAATTTATGCACTAAACACAAATTCAATTATGTTTATATTCACGGTTTCCATTTAAAGCATTGTAAACATTAAAAGTTGATTATATTGAACTAATAGTGTCAACAAATACATGGTCAAATGATGAAAATAAGTTTTGTTATACTATCGTAGTAGCTTATTTTGTTGATGTTCATTGATTAGAAAACTGCTAAAAAAAATTGTTGAAAAAATTACTTTGATCTCTAAAAAATTTACATAGCAATTAACTTATACCCTCGGGATTTTTTTTGCTGGGGCAATTATACACTTGGAATTGAAATTAGAGGATCACCTCCGAAAGTTTACTTTTTTATACGAGAAAAGAACAGGAAAGAAATTGAAGGATCACTTACAGTATGTTTGGTAGTGTAGAATTGCACCATTTGAAACTGAAAAATTGTGTAGAATTGGAAAAAAATTAATAAAAACGATCATGAAGTTTATCCAAGTTTTGCTGCTCTGGTAATCGAGCTAGCCCTAAAGTAATGGTTATCAAATTTCTATTCCAAAAGTTGTTCACAAATATTGGAGCAGTGGTGAGCAAAATAGCAATATAGCAAACATAATGATGTTCTTTTTCCTAATAATCAGATAGAGAGATAGGTGTAGATAACAAATCTAGTCATGTTCTATGCATTCCCAAATAGGGAATTAATGAAAAGGGAATCTGAGAAAAAGTAAATACTTTAAGCTAGTTTTGCATACTGACTTCAATTTGCAATGTACATCATGAAGATACTCTCATTTGGCAAGGGAAATGAACAATGGATTTATACAGTGAACAGTGCCTATAATAAAGACCAATGAGCCTGTTTCACTCTCAAAGACACCTGATGAGAGAAGGATTAACTAGGCTTATAAGAAGCACAGACTTGGGTTCTATGCACGGGCGATGTGGGAGAATCCAACATCTATCATATGCTTAATGTACGGGCGGAAGAAGAGAAAGGTGGGGTTGGCACATCGGGTGTTCAGAACAAGTCAAAACCAAGGAAACTCATAGGCAAAGCAAATATGACTCCGAAGGTACGTCATTTTATTTGGAGAGCTTATTGAGGGATAGTTCCCGTTTTTTAAAATCTTGCAAAAAAGAGGTTAGTGGCTGAGCCCGTTGTGTCCTTGGTTCCAATGGTGAGGGAGACACTGCTACATGCTCTGTGAGATTGTAGATGGGCAAAAGAAATTTGGAAAAATACGTTAGGAGACAAAATAATCAATATGTCATGCCCAGATTTTAAAAACACGGATGAGTAAGGATGGAGCAAGAAAATTGAACCTATTATGTTACATAATATGGGTCATTTTGGATTGCAATGTAATCGGATTAGATGCAAACCTGATGAGGCTATAATTCACTATGCTAGCAGGACGGGATTAGATGCAAACCTGACGAGGCTATAATTCGCTATGCTAGTAGGAAGTGTAATGGATGAGGTGATGATCTAGCTAAATTTAGCTTGTACAAAGCTATCTGGTTGAACAACTGCCCTCCGTATGTTTTGAATCTTGTGCTTATGGATAAGAGTTAATAAAATTCCCAATTCATCTTTAAAAAAAAAAAATAATAATAATAATAAAGAAATAAATACACCTTGCAATATCCTCTATTTTCGGGAAGTAACATATATCGCTTAGGGCCTCTAATTTTTGTATCTGTTTCAATCACCATATCTGACAATTGTCTCCAATTGAAATCTATCTAAAAATCGATGACTTGCGTGACGTAAGGGACAATAAAATGTCCAAATGTAGCTTTAAGAAAAATGAAGAAAACTGATATGTATTCAATCATAAAATAAACGACCAATATCCACAGAAATGAAACAATTTCACTCTCAAATTTAGTACTTACACCACTGCATGTCACTGTAATACCACACTTGCCCGTTGCAAATGTATCATTGAACAAACAAACAACATGCCACTAACCAATGGCTTATTCATCCACTTCATCGAGGTAATCTGGTTCTCTGTAAACTCTCAAGTGTTACATACATAGTAGTCTTAAACACGAGCAAATTGCCAGAAGAAAAAAAAATGAATTAGAAAAGAAAGCACTTAGTTATGTGAAATAGAGAGATACCCAGGACAAATTAGTCCAATGGGGAGTGAGAAACTCCATGAGTTGCTTCCTATGTAGAGAGAGAATTGAGGATCTAGACCACTTATGTTTCAGATGTGCTTACTCGTTGAGAGTTTGGAGATTTTTCAAAAGGAAATGTAACCTCTCTTGGCAGGATTCCATCCACAGAGCCTCGTCTGATTGGAAAGGGAAGAAGCAATGCTTTTTATTTGCAAAATCATCCTTGGCGGCGGTGGTTTACTCTATTTGGAGGGAAAGAAACTCTAAGCTCTTTAATAATGACTATCGTGATGCTACGAGCCTCATCCAGGAAGTAAACAATTTGATCCGATGCTTGCTGCTCTCAATGTCCAACGCAAAGCTGGAGCCTGATTCTGTTTGGATTGGTCAGACTTGGAATCTTCTTATGACTATTTTTAGAAACATGATGATATGACATGTCACGACCCAAATCCACTAAGTATGGCACGAGGGTACGTGACATGCCACCGAGGCGTAACTCTATGTTAATAACGTACAAAATGAGTTTTTAGGCACCCATTTAAACCACATTTGCAAGTGATTAGCCCCAAGGGTATAATAGGAATTTGAAAATTTGAGTTAGATTTTATACCAAAAGATAGCCGTTTGAGTCTAGGTTCCAACGTTGAAAATGGTGCACGATTTCAAAATTTCAGAAAAAAAAGTTTATCTGTTTTCGTAAAAGTCGTCGTTTTGAACCAGTTAATTAAAACAGTGTGTATTTCGATCGATCGAAACAGCTTCTATCCACAATTCTAGCCATGAGCATCTAAGCAATCAAACATGCTTGAATAGCAAAAGCACTTTCCAAAACCTTTCATAAATGAACATAGGAGTCTCATACATCAAGTTCTACACATGCTCACCTAACAACATAATTTACAAGTCCTTTAGTTCCAAACTACAACAACTACACCATATACAATATGCACACTAAACACTTGCTCTCCTCTTTCGTCCTCTACTTCTCTTTCTCCTTTTCTTTCTTTTCACCTGAAATGATTATTCAATAACCACATGAGCTGAAGCTCAGTGAATAACATGCTCTTTGACATAAATTTGTGTATATCATTCAAACACGTGATATGCAATTCAATGTAACATAATGAATCACAACCAAGTAAGTATTTATCTCCAAAGCTTCTTGTTCTACTCACTACCCCGTGCCCGTAATGGCACCCTTTAGCCTTGTTCCGAGCTATCCAATACCCTACACAAGGCGTATTGAACACTCAAGCCTTAGAAGGCTTTTCTACACTCCCTTTTGGAGCTTTCTCTTTGTAGTGATAGAACAATTGCTTCTTCAACCACATAATCACATAAGCATGTTTCCAACACATAATCCTTTCTATCTCTTCCACATATAGTCAATCATGATATACACACGTGCTCATAATTTATGAATTGAAAATAAATCATTTATATGCCACAATTTCATTACTTGAAAAGTTTCCTCAAAGATAGAGGTTACTCACCTTGCTCTAGATATAGAATTGACAAGATGTAATGCTCACTTTCAAACTCCTACAAGTCATATAAGATTTGATAGCAAATCAATATGAATTTCTCTAATTCATCCATCATAACTCTATGGAAATGAAATTAAATCACATACACAGAATACTCTTACTCTTAGCTTCTCAAGTCTGGCTTCAATTTGAGATAGAAATCTCCCTAGCACCCTTTTCCCTTTGGTTTTCCTTCTTTTCTCTCTTGTTTTTCCCTTTTTTCTTTGCACCTACTTGCTTGTATAGAGACAAGCACCTCAAAAAGATGTACATCTTATTCAACTAGTTATTCTTCCATTTCTCTCTCTTGCCCACTTGAATACACATGGACTTAGCCAAATATAGCCCAACACCTCCTACTTGCCCACCTACTAGGCCACCTACTAGCTTAGGTAATGTAAGCTAGCACCTTGATTAGGCTAACTAATCATCATTAAGCTAATTAATCTCAATTAGACAAATTAATCTTGATTAGGAAAAATCTACCAAATTTCTGAAATTACACTTTCACCTATCATATTTTTTACTAATGACACAATAGCTCCTCTAGTTATCGTGAATTGCTAATTCACCTACTAGTTAGGAAAATGTATTCTTTTTACTCCTATCATTTATGCCCTTGTCTAGCAATTCAACATTTTACATCAAATATATATCCAATACAAGACATTAAATAATTCCATGTTTTTCAAAATATGCAAATGCCAAATAGATTGCCATATATAACACCCTATTACTTGACTAGGGTTTCATTAAAACCCTAGATCTAGGTTTAGTTGGCCATAGAATCGATGGACGACAAGAGGTTGATGGAGGAGGCCATGGAAATCATTGGTCTTCTTCTTCTTCTCCTTGCTTTCCTCTCTTCAATGGCTGAAGTTTCAGTTGTAGATTGTTGTGTCTATAGGTTTATAACCTCAAAACTAATTTACAATAGGATATATATAGATTTTGGAAGAATTAGGAAGCTTTCCTAAACCTAATCACACTAAAACTGCTATATTTTACATTCTGGACGTAATTAGGCAATTTTGTTTGCGTAGGAGTCTTCAGTACACTGAAATACGTGATCGGGAGAGAACAAGTCCTAATTATACGCCTTAATTCACATTTGTTAGCTGTTTTTATCCTATTTTATTATATTTTTACTTTGTTTTATGTTTTCTGTCAGGATTTGGAGAAAAGTAAGGATTTCAGGCTAAATGGGGTGAAAAACCAGAAGAAAAGAAGCTGAAAAAGGCACCTCGCGCGACTTTCTCGCACCTCGCTCGCGCAACCTTCAGAAATCGCGCTCGCGCGGCCCGCTCGCGCGACCTGTGTAAAAATCAAAGTTGCGTATTTCAGTGTATTGAAGATCCCCACGCAAACAAAACTGTCTAATTACGTCCAAACTGTAAAATATAGCAGCTTCAATGCGAATAGGTTTCGGAAAGCCTCCAAACTTGCTCCAAATATATAAATACCATATTGTAAGTCAATTTTGGGGTTACACACCCATATACATCATAATATACAACTGAAACTACAGCCATTGAAGAGAGGAAAGCAAGGAGAAGAAGAAGATGACCAAGGATTCCCATGGCCTCCTCCATCAACCTCTTGCAAATCTTCAATTTTATGGCTAACTAAACCTAGATCTAGGGTTTCAATGAAACCCTAGCCAAGTAATAAGGTGTATTTTTTCGCTTTTCTTTTAGATTTGTTATGTATGGATGATGATTACGTGTTTAGAGGATTTTTATAATAAAATCGTACTTCTAGTGATCAAATCATTGCTTTCAAAATCTATTCTTGTCTTAGATCTATTTTGACTGTGATGTGCTCAATGATCTATATTTGCTGTGCTTGTATGGATTATTTACATGTAATGGTGCTTTAGTGAATTATGATATCAAGTATCCGAATAGTTCATGCCTAGGAAAGACGAACTGTGTTGCAACCCTAGTTTAGTGTGAGACAATATGTGCTAACCGAAGATGAAATATGTTGGTGCTTGAATTGTAGTTATCTTCTTGACGGAGGAATTGGGCTTGTAGCTACAATTCCCCATTATCATCCAACCTAATAAACTAATTGAATGCATAAATATCCCTATTATGAAGCTAGTGGTGGATTTGCAATCCTAGGTTCCCAAAACATATTATAAAAACAACTTTTTAATTGATTTCATAATTTAGATTTATTTTAATTAGTTTCATTAGTTTAATTACAATTCAAATCAAAATCCATTTTTTTAATTAATTAGATTTAGGTTTTAAAACTAAAAGCTATAGTAATTCAATCTCTGTGGGTTCGACCTTTACTTCCACACTACAAATCCTTAGAAAGTAAAGCATACTTTTATATCTGGATTTTGACAAGATCAATACGCGTTAATGGTTTTTGCATAGGTTGCGCAAGCAGGCCGCGCGAGCGGGCCACAAGAGCGATGGGCTAGAATGTCGCGCGAGCGGGCCGCTCGCGCGAACGATATGCCTTTTTCTGCTTCTTTTCTTATGCTTTTTCACCCCATTTAGCATGGAATCCTTACTTTTTTTTTCCAAATCCTGACAGAAAACAGAAAACAAAGTAAAAGTACACTAAAACAGGATAAAAAGTTCTAACAAATGTGAATTAAGACGTATAATTAGGATTTGTTCTCTCCCGATCACACCCCCAAACCTACATTTTGCTAGTCCTCGAGCAAAAAGAACATAAAATAAATACTACTAATAAAAATTCTACCCCATTTTCGTATGAATTGCGATTGCATTTAGCATATGCAACAAGCCTTTTAAACCCCTAGGTGTACCTAGTAGGACGAGTGAAGTCTCGTGAAGGTCCTCGTCAACAAGTCACCCACAACCATCTTTATTAACTTGTAAATTTAAAAAGTTTTATTAAAAACAAAAAAACATAACAGGCAATACTCCTTATTATAAAACAATGATTTGAAATAGAATAACGAACAAGAAGAAACGGAATCAAATGTCCACCTATGTCATGAAAAACATTCCCAAGCACATGTATCGTATAAATCAGTAGATTTTCTCATAAAATTGCACGTGTGTGATGTGGTAGCCAAATGAACACGCGCATGTCATGAACTTGGAATGTAACTCGGATAACCATCCAACTATGCTTCGACTACGAATGTCACAATGTTAATTACACTCTAAAATGAAACACTCAGAACATGTGTAATCTCTCGGGTATATGCGAGCAAAGAAAACATGTTTTCAAAACAAGAAACGCTCACATATGACTCGAAAAAGACGCATGACACGAAAGAACAGTAGTCTCATGGATAGGATGCCAATAGTTAAGAAAATTTAATTGTTACCATATTTTAATTCCCCTCCCATCGTATACATATCCAAACCATGTTTTCTAGGATCAAATAGGACTTTTCAAAAAGGTTGTAACGTGGCTCAGGCAATATAAAAGGATAGAAAGGATTCATCGGGTAATCTTCAAAAGGGCATTGTACGACATATTCAATTTCTTTCATCATCTCTTCTACCAACTTTCATCTTTTCATTCTCTTCTTTCCTTTTTTCTATACTTTCTTCTTTCTTTTTTTCTTAATCTTTCCTTTTCTTTTCTTTGCTTTTGAAATGAATATTCATTAAATACCAAGACAACTTCCCAAACATCATCTTATTTTCTTCTTCTTTTCAATCAACACATCGCCTTATCAACACTAAAAGTTGATCAATCTTTCAGTGGTGAACTCCAAGTTGGCTAAGTTGGAACAAAAAAAGGATAATGGTGATTAAAGAAAAAGGGCATTTTAATGGTTCAAATTAATCTCCACCATGTGTTATCTAGAAATCCTAATCACATTATAGTTCACATCAGACATGTATTCAAGCGACTTCATGCAGTGCATATGTTTGGGTTCAAATCTATGATATAAAACTACAATTCGAATGATACATATCCTAAATGTCGCATCATGACTTCAGCAAATGTTTAACCACACCTTTCCTTATTTATCATTCTATAACAATCCATGTTACATAACAAGAAGTATCGAATCGAGATTGCAAAAATGTCGGTAACCTCGTTTATTTAAGCACAAGTATCGAATTTTTTTTTGAAAAATTGGTGCATAATAATGTGCATGTGAGTGCATACCCCCAAACCTAAGCCTTTCATTGTTCACAATGAAATAATTAAGTGAAATAAAGGAGAGTACGTAAGGAAGGAATGATAATATCTCGATCTCAACAATCACAAACAGGTGAATGTATAAATAAGGCGATAAAATTTTAATTGCTCCAAATGGAGCCACTATTTCACCTGTGAAAACTTGACAAAAGAAAATAAACAAACAAAAGAACAATAGAAAAAGAAAAGAAATGGAAATATATAATACAGACTGTGGTGGACAAGTTTTTTTTAATTAATTTTTTTGATTTTTGATTTTTTATTTTTTTATAAATCACTAGAAACTAAACTATAATCAAAAGACTCAATGAAAAAAAAAAACAAACAAAGAGAACTATGAAAACAAAGAAGGACTTACCTAAAAAGGGCTAAGAAAGCAAATAGAAAAGAACAACAACTAACCAGGTTCTGCAGAAAAGAGGTAAGAAAACAAAAGAGAAAGCACAAAAAATCCCCCCTCCGCGAAGTAATACTGAGGCTACTTTTTAGTCTCTTAAAGAAAAATTTCTAAGGCAGAGGCTCGCGCGAGCGGGCCCCTCGCGCGCACGATCTCAGGCGCGATTTGAAGATGACAGCATAAATATAAAAAGTTTGCAAAATTTTCTCGAAGATAAAATCTCGCGCGAGTAGGCCGCACGAGCAGGTCGCGCGCGCGACGTGGGTCTTTCCTCTTTTTTCTTTCTTTCAATGTATATAAGTTTAAAATAAATTATCCCTGACCCCCCAAACCTGTCCAGAGAACTCAAAAATAACTAAAAACGACCAAAAAGTGTACAAAAATGAGAAAACAGAAGAAATAAAGCTTGGGTTGCCTCCCAAGAAGCGCTGTCTTTTACGTCTCAGCTCGACCTTTGTAGCTTAAGACTTATGGAGGCCGTAACTCGGACTTTGAACCTCTGAGGGCATCAGGTAAATTTCGGTGAAAAGCAGAAAGAATGTCGCTATGAATTAATTCATTCAACGGTTCCTCTTTTTCGTGTTCGAATCGATTTCTCACCTTCCGAGTAAATTCTTCATTAGGATCTAGATTATTTGAATTTGTCTACTCATTACTCACCGTAGTATTCTCGTTACTCACAGTTATTACGTTATTAGGTTCAACAGTTCATCTAACCTCACCATCTGCCTCACATAGGTAATTATCGTCATTGGGAGGTTGGTCAATAGGGTTGAAAATGTTTAATTTTAGATTCATGTTCCCAAATGACATTTTCATTACCCCCGTTCGACAGTTTATACGAGCGTTGGCCGTGGCTAAGAATGGACGACCTAGAATGACAAGAGTGTATTTCCTAGCATCTAGCACGGGTTCGGTGTCAAGGACCATGAAGTCGACAAGACTATAACATTTATCAAATTTGACCAAAACGTCTTCAACAATTCCTCTAGGGATTTTAACAGAACAATCCGCTAGTTGTATAGTAGCGGTCGTGGGTTTAAGTTCACTTAGACCTAATTGTTTGTAAACCGTGTAGTGTAGGAGATTCACACTCGCTCCTAAGTCAAAGAGAGCCCGATGAATGACAGTGTTACCTATGATACATGAGATCGTTGGTGTACCGGGATCCTTATACTTCAGAGGAGCATGTCGAAAGATTGAACTTACTTTTTCTGTGAGGAAAACCTTTTTTGGAATATGACTGCGCAACTTGCGCTTTTGAGTGCACAGGTCTTTTAGACATTTAGCGTAAGTGGTAATTTGTTTTATAGCATCGAGGAATGGAATATTGATTTTAACTTGTTTAAACACCTCGAGTATGTCTTCGATTTTCGACCCTTTCTTTGAAAAATGTAACGGTTCCTCAACGTTTGGTGGAAAAGGCCTTTTCAAAATATAATTTGTTGGGACCGGTTCATCTTTTTTCTTAATTTGACTCGTGTCCTCACCTTTCTCTTGATTTGAATTAATGTTCGCATCTCTCCTACTCTCCCTCGGAATTTCTACAACTTTCTCACCTCGAGTAGTCATCCAAGTCGAGACGATATTTACTTGCTCATTCAAACCCCTAACTTGGTATTGTCCCTTCGAATTTTGAATAGTTTGACTCGGCAACTTACCCTCGTTTCTACTACTCATTGTATTAGCTATTTGTCCCATTTGGGACTCAAGTTTCGCAATGGATTGTGTGTGAGAGTGCACTATTTGTGCTTGTGCCTACACTTATGTTTCGATATTCTTAAGGGTAGCCAACACCGTCTCCTCAAAAGTGTTAACCCTTGGGGGATTAGGATTAGGAGGGGGGTGTTGGTATTGATTTTGTTGAAATTGGGGTCGATAAGTGTTAGAAAATTAGTTGTCATAAGATTATAATTTTTTCGTGGGAATTGTTGAATAGAGTTAATGTGTTGCTCCAGGAATTCCAGAAATTGAGACGCAGAAGGACATGCAAAAATATTATGAGAAGGTTCAGAACATAATGCGCATACTTCAGAAGGAGGTGGACTGGGCATATGGCTCACCCGCATTAGTTGGTCAAGTTTTCTAGATAGTTCTTGTATTTCAATTGACTGACTTGACGCGAAACACTCCTCTCGCTTAGGTTTAGGTGGAAGACACCCCTCAAGACGTACCGACACGGCTTGGTGCATCGAATTTTCGCTTAACGTTTCAAAAATTTTCCATGCCTCGTTGGCGCTTTTGTGTAGGAAAGTACTCGCACAAACGGCATCGAAGGTATTACGATGAGGAAACCAGGCCCTCATAGAAGACCTGTACCAATTGCCACTTTGGAACCTGATGAAGTGGGAAAGAGAGCAATAATTCTTTAAATTGTTCCCAAGTGTCATAGAGTGTTTCCCCATCTTGCATCACAAAGTTTGTTATTGATTTTCTTATCTGATTATTTCTTGTGATTGGGAAAAACTTTTGTAAAAATGCGGTATGTAATACTTCCCATGTTTTAATAGTGTTTGGCTCAAGAGATTGGAGCCAATTCTTAGCTTTATCTTTTAAGGAAAATGGAAAGAGACGCAGTTTTAATTCATCATCACTTAGGTTTTGGTTTTTTAAAGTAGAGCATATATCTTGAACATCTCCTAAGTGCTGATAAGGATCTTCTTTAATGCGGCCATGGAATGAAGGGAGTAGCGCGATGGTAGATGACTTTATCTCAAAGTGAGATGCCGTCACCTCCGGTAATTCGATACTTGCCTGTGGCATATACGCCATAGGAATGAAATAATCCTTAAGCGGGGGAGGTGGAGATATTTTAGGATTATCTCCATTATTTTTGTTGTTTCCATTGTTTCTGTTGTTTCCAATGTCGGCCATTGGAATAGGTTTGATGTTAATAATTCGAGTTTTTTTAAGCGCTTAAGAGTACTTTGAATTTCGGCCTCAAATAATGACGACAGTTTCGGAGTTGATTCGTCGTCTACCAACCGAGCTCTAGAAGCTTGGGTTGTGGACCTATTGACTCTAAGGGTACGTTCAAGTTCAATATTAATCAGATGTAATTTTGGTTTACTTGAACGGGTACCAAACATAAACTAAAGAAAAACGACACTAAGATAATGACTGACTCAACAAAAATGAAAAGCAATCACGCAAATAATCAAGCACGCAAGCACATAGTACTACTATGATGCATGTAATTATCCTTTATGCAGTGATTCGCGTCAAAGCCCAGCGCCCCGAGTTTCCTAGCTAATGCAGTGCTCATTCCACACCTAACCTAATGCAAGTAATTGCGTCTCAGCGCCCTTACTTACAGTGGTTTGATGCGAAATTTTTAAGGAAGCGATTTATATTTATTTTATTTTAATTGTTTTGCGTATATAAGCTCCTTTGGTGTGCTTTCCTCTCCAAGATGCTAGAATTTGATGACTCGAGAAAATCTACAAAATAAAAGGAAATGTTAGTGACTAAAAACAAAACGAAAAATAAGACAATGAAAACCTAATCTAATATTTACGGATTAACTAAACTAAAATTCTAAAACTAAAGGTAGTAATTTGCAATCCCCCGGCAACGGCGCCTAAAATTGATCTTGTCACAATCAAGATAAAAGGTATGCTTTACTTTAAAAGATTTATAGTGTGGAAGTAAAGGTCGAACCCACAGAGATTGAATTACTAAAGCACTTTAATTTTAAAACCTAAATCTAGTTAATTAAGAAAACAGAATTTTGATTTTGATTTTAATTAAACTAAGAACAATAAAAATAAATCTAAACTATAAAAGTAATTTAAAAGTTGTTTTAATGAATATGTAAAGTGAACCTAGGATTGCAAATCCACCACTAGCTTCATAATAAGGGTATTTATGCATTCAATTAGCTTATTACGTTGGATGATAATGGAGAATCGTAGCTACAAGACCAATTCCTCCGTCAAGAAGATAACTATGATTCAAGCACCAACATAATTCATCTTCGGTTAGTACGGATTGTCTCACACTAAACTAGGGTTGTGGCACAATCCATCTTTCCTAGGCATGAACTATTCAGCTATTTGATATCACAATTCAAATAAGCACCATTACATGTAAATAATCCATACAAGCACAGTAAATATAGATCATTGAGCACATCACATTCAAAATAGATCTAAGACAAGAATAAACTTTGAAAATAATGATTTAATCAATAGAAATACAATTTTATTATTTAAAATCCTCGAAACATGTAATCATCATCCATACATAATAAATCTAAAAGAAAAACATAAATAACACCCTATTAGTTGGCTAGGGTTTCATTGAAACCCTAGATCTAGGTTTAGTTGGCCATAGAATCGATGGACGGCAAGAGGTTGATGGAGGAGGCCATGGAAATTCTTGGTCTTCTTCTACTTCTTCTCCTTGCTTTCCTCTCTTCAATGGCTGGAGTTTCAGTTGTAGATTGTTGTGTCTATAGGTGTATAACCTCAAAACTGATTTACAATAGGATATATATAGATTTTGGAAGAATTAGGAAGCTTTCCTAAACCTATTCACACTAAAACTGCTATATTTTACATTTTGGACGTAATTAGGCAGTTTCGTTTGTGTAGGAGTCTTCATGTCACGCCCTGAAGTACCAAAAATAGGGAAAAATAAATTTCCTTTATGGGTTCGTAGACACGTGACTGGTTGTGAGTGTCACCTGATTGTCCAAACATGCTTATAACAATAATGTGATATGGGAAAGTGACTAAGTTCAGCGGAAGCAGAAATTTAAAACATCCAAGTCTTACATCAGTAGTATATTACAGGCCAAAAAGATATCCAAAAGATACATATTACAAGACCAGCTAAACTATTACATCACTAACATAATAATAATAGCAGAACTATAACAAAAGAAAAGCTCCAAAGTCTTCAGCTGGCGAAACCGTAGCCTTCCTCGTAGTAATCTTCACTAGCATAGTCTTCAGTAGTAAAGTCAGCATCTTAATAGCAGTCGGCTCCGTCTGGACCTGCAAAGGCTGGACGTGGAAGGTCCAGCGGCATGAAAAGCCGTTAGCGGTTAAGCTAAGTGAGGGTCCCCTTAAGGTTACCACCACTTAAGGTAAGTTATTCTTCATCTCTTCTTATTTCTCGAAACCATATCTCGTTCATCATTTCTTATTCTCGATACTATGTCTTGTTCGTCTTTTCTTATTCTCAAAATCATGTCATATTTAAACTTAATCATTCATTTTGAAACTTAACCCAGAATTGAACTGACCAATGACATTGACTGAAAGAAGACTTAACTCCAAACGCATTTACTGGTCAAGAAAGTACAACACTCAACAATGAATAGTTAACTGTCGCCCAACTGGCACTCAAACTGTCGCCCAAATGGCATTCAAACTATCGCCCAAATGGCATAAGTGTGGGGGACATTAACAATCTCTTGGTCGAACACGTCATGCCGATCCTCAGGTCGCCCGCACATTACCGAACACGTCATGCCGATCCTCAGACCAAGGGTACGGGAAATTAATAATCACTTGGACGAACACGTCATGCCGATCCTCAGGTCACCCGTACATAACCGAACACGTCATGCCGATCCTCAGTCCAAGGGTGCGGAAAAATAATCAACCACTTGATCGAACATGTCACGAAGATCCTCAGGTCATCCGCACTTGACCGAACACGTCATGCCGATCCTCAGATCAAGGAACAAAACATAACTCACCAATCGACACCATGGAATTACCGAAAGACCAATTTTGCAAGAAATATCCAAACACGACACGAAAGTTCACGAATTAACTTTGACCGGTAGTCACACGACTAGAAACGAGGCCCAATGTCCCTTATTCGCATTAAATCTATTATCGAAGGTTTTATCATTATTTTACGCGTTCGCACGTTTCGTAGTTTAGTTCATTAATATCATCCATTTATAACCGTTAATATTTTGCTATACGTCCGACATTCCGTTTTCCTCTCAATATACTTACGATGAAAACTTTCCCGATCATTTATCATCGTATTAATCGTGCCATACAATATACTTATAGTTTGGGTATGAACTTTCCAACGGTCATTAAACTATATTCACGTAGCTTATGGATTTATAATCATGGATTTAATATCAATAAAATATATAGATGAAACCCTTAACATACTCATCTACGCGATAGCACTACCATAGCACGAGATTTTCATAACAACACATGTACTGGAAAACTAGCATCAACAATCAACACCATGCATAAACAAAACATTATACAAAAAGCTGTACAATCTGCTAAGATACATTTTCACTGTGTTGGCTTAATTAACATGATTTATTTGGGCATGATAAATTGCTTTGTAAATCAAACTCAAAACTACAACATTATAGATAATAGGAATATATTCATGTACAAAAAAAATCTAGCTTCAATTATATTTTTGAACAACTCAAACTATTTATTTTACAAGACATTTTTTATATCTCAGACTGTTCTGTCCCAGATTTATAGTACTGTATTGTACTTGAATTTCACCTATAAAGGAGGGGTTTTTAGACTGAGCTATAGAAGGGTTATTTGTAGATAAATGAGATAGATTTCTCCACAAAAAAACCTAGCTTAATTCTCATTTTTGAGCTGCACAAAACATTCATTTTACTAAACTATGTTCTGCTGAGAGTTTCAGTTTCTCAGATTTATAACTCTGCGTTGTACATGCATTTCACCCATGAAGGAGTGATTTCTAGACTAAGCTATAGAAGAGTTATTTGTAGATATATGAGTTAGCTTTTACCACAAAAAAAACTAGCTTAATTCGGATTTTGAGCTGCACAAAACATTCATTTTACTAAACTATGTTCTGCTGAGAGTTTCAGTTTCTCATATTTATAACACTGCGTTGTACATGCATTTCACCCATGAAGGATTGATTTCTAGACTGAGCTATAGAAGAGTTATTTGTAGATATATGAGTTATATTTTACCACAAAAAAACCTAGCTTAATTCGGATATTTGAGCTGCACAAAACATTCACTTTACTAAACTATGTTCTGCTGAGAGTTTCAGTTTCTCAGATTTATGGATTTGTCTTGCATGTCATGAAAACTTCAACACAACAACATCAAACTTCTACTAAACATTAGTATATATTATATGTGTTCTAAATTGAGTTACATTACTCACAATTACTCACAATTTACTCACAATTTACTCACCAAAGCTTGATGTTGTTCTTGAGCTTGATGGAGCTTGAACTTCAACTTCAATGGTGACTTCTTCTCTTCTTTCTCTCAAGAATTAAAACTCCAGCTCTCTCTCATAGATTTTAAGTGCTGGTCATAGAGACAAAGTGTGTATAATGCATGCTTATATAGAAATCCTAGGAGCTAGGTGTCATGTGGCATGTGTATATGCCATATGCCATGACATGTGTCCTACTAGTGGGCATTTGTCCAAGAGGGTTGCATGTGGCTGCCACATGGCTGGCCATGTGGGCCCACCTTGGATTGTGTGCTACTTTCTCAGTTTACGTGCATAAGTTTCTCGATATACGTGTCGGTCTCGGTTTACGTGCAAACGGGTATTGTTTCTATTGTCTGGGTGCGGGTACGGGACTACGTTAATTCTTATTATGGTCGAGTCGGTACAGTTACTACAGTCTAATATGATAATACTACAATACGTCCATACCGTCACATAATTCAAATAATAATATAATAATATAGTTAGTCCAATATAGAAATTCGAAAAACTGATATTATTAATGAAAAGAAAATTACAGGTGTTACACTTCAGTACACTGAAATATGCATTATTCGTTTTTGCTTAGGTCGCGCGAACAGGCCTCGCGAGCGTGATATTGGGAGGTCATATCACGCTTGCGGACCGCACGAGCGATGGGCTGGAATGTCGCGCGACCGGGCCGCTCGTACGATATGCCTTTTTCTGCTTCTTTTCTTCTGCTTTTTCACCCCATTTAGCCTGGAATCCTTACTTTCTTCCAAATCCTGACAGAAAACAGAAAGCAAAGTAAAATTACACTAAACAGCATAAAAAGTTCTAACAAATGTGAATTAAGGCGTATAATTAGGATTTGTTCTCTCCCGATCAGTCGCACCACTCCATTTGATAATAACTCATGCACCAGCTTTTCAATCTCATTTACTGGAAGTATGGGTACCTATATGGTTTTACGTTAACTGCTTTTATCCCAGGAAGCAAGGGAGTCCGATGATTATGTGAACGTTGTGGAGGCAGACCCTTAGGTTCAGGGAACACATCTTGAAACTCAATTAATAACGATTTGATCAATGGATGTGTTTTGGAGGAAGAACCCAAACCAGATAGGGAATTTATTTGTAAAATTAAATTACAACTTCAAGAGGAAGTTACCTTCTCAATGTCGTCACTGTGCCAGAACTTCATCTCCTTAACAGTTTTACTAGTGAACTTACATGCTTGGCCTTGCCATTGAAACTCCATGGTAAGAATATTAAAATCCCAAGTGATGGGCCCCAATTGTCGTAACCATTGTGCCCCCAAAACTGCATCACAACCTCCAAGACCCAAAAGGTAGACATAGGCTTCAAGTACAACTCCTTGCAACATCAGTTTCACATTTTTACATTGGCCTTGAGAAGGTAAGCGATCTCCATTTGCTACTGCCACCTCAAACCGTCCATTCCTTTGCACCTTAAGACCTGCCCTATGAGCAATGGCATGGTCTAGAAAATTATGAGTGCTACCCAAATCAATCAAAACCACAACAACAACTTTTCCCACTCTACCTTTGACACACACATTGTTTGTGGCGTGAGTGAACCGGCAATAGCATTAAGAGAAATTTCAGGTTGGAGTTGAGGGTCGTCACCTTCTTTGATTCCTTCGTCAACCAAAGCATCGACACATTCTTCTTCCAGTTCATCATTTGGCCAACTACCCTCCATCAAAAATAATTTTAATTTGTACCTTACATTTATGACCCGAGCCGAACTTTTCATCACAATTGTAACATAAACCATTGTCTCGTCTTTCCTTCATCTCCGTGGGGGTCAATCTTTTGATTATAGGTGTATGCAATTTTTGATTGCTTGAATTGGAATGGTTAGTCACCTTCCCAAACTCGGTTCATGACGATTGTCGTCGACGAGCTAAGACTTTCTCTTCTTGCGTTCGCGCGAGACCAGTGGCACCAATCAGTGTTGTTGGTTTAAGCATTTGAACGCTTAGTCGTACCTCCTTCTTCAATCCACCCACAAAGCAACTTGTCATGAAGGATTCGTTAAGGCCCTCGATATGATTTCCGAGCTCTTCAAATTGAGTTTGGTAACCTTCAACTGAATTTGTTTGTCGAAGCTTTGACAGTTGAGCAGTGGGATCATCATATTGCGAAGGTCCAAAATAACCAAGGACTTCAAAAAGGCTTCCCAAGTAGTCATGACTCCGCTTCTTTTCAACCATTGAAACTGTTAGCCTTGAATTTATTTAAGGCATTATTTTTGTTTTGTTTTGATGATGACAAATCTAGTGATAATTGCATACTTTCATTGGTTATATTTCAATCAATTATCATGTCATTTTCATTATGTTAATCTCTTGATTCATGTACTTAAATGTTCTAACTTTGTTTGAGATCATGAGATAGCATGTGGTGAAGTCCAAGAGTGAGGGAGTTCAACAAGGATCAAGCTTGAAGACTTGAAGATTTTTTCATCCTTGGTTGAAGATTAGGATTTACGTGTAAGCATTTTGATCAATTACTCATAGGGGCTCAAGTAACTTTAATTGGACTTTAGAATACTTGCACTTATACTTTAAATTACTTTCAAGGACCTAAACATACTTAGACCACTCAATTAAATTCATTTCACAAAAGCTTTCAAGTGGCTAAGTCAAAAGAAAGTACCTTTGCGCAGATAGGTTAACTTTAAATGCAAACCTGATCCAATTGGTAATGAATTAGATCTTGAGTTTTATATGGTTGGAAAGGTATTTGAATCTAGTTTCCGAATCTTCAAACGGATTGCAAATACGAGTTTTGTAGAGGGAGTTATGGCCGTTTTAGTAAAGAGGTGTCAGTCTGCCAAAATCTGCTTAAAATCAGTCGACTGATTTTTTGAGGGTCCAGTCGACTGGTTTATAGAATCAGTCGACTGGGTGAACTTTTCAGTCGACTGGACAGCCCTGAAATGGCCTCTTCACTGCTATAAACTTCCCAGTCGACTGAACCCTCGATCCAGTCGACTGGACTGTGCTGAATACACTAACGGCTAGTTTTCTAACTCTCCAAATGTTGCTTTAAATATACCCAATCACTTCCAACGGCTATAATCTTTAAAAAGCTATATATAGGGATGTTTTTAAGGGTCATAAACATGTAGAAACATCAACCAAATCATTCAAATATCTTGTTTAATCATCATTCCCATTTGAGCCCTAGTTTGAGTGAAAAATCAATTGCTCTTGATTTTAATTGTAATTGTTGAGAGAGTAAATTGTAGTGAGCTTTTATTTGTATCATCTACTCACTAAGGAGTTATTGTGTGAGCTTTAAATTGTATTATCCACTCTAGAGAGAGAGAGCTCAATTTTTATTCAAATCATTTGTAAAGAGTGAGGGTTAGTAACCCTTGATTGCAAAGAAGAAGTTTTCTTCTTTGGGAGAGATTGAAGGCTCTTGTAACGGTTTGGTGCACACCCGTAAGTGCTCCGGGATTAAAGGAATCCTCAAGAGGTGTTCTTGAGGGGTGGACGTAGGCCGCGGGGTGCGATTGCCGAACCACTTGAAAAACTCAGTTTGTAAGTTTCTCTTCCCTTATCTCTTTACATTATTGTTTGTAATTGTGTTTAATTTGCAATCAAGTTTTAAAAAGGTTAATTTCCGCTAAAACCTTATTCACCCCCCCTCTAAGGTTTCCATATTTGGGCCAACAATTGGTATCAGAGCTTCGGCTCTTCTATTTTCAAAATGTTTTTGAAAAATTTGAGTTAAGATCCAAATGGAAACCAACACTTCCCGCATTCATTATAGTGAGGGTCACTCGGCAAATAGACCACCGTGTTTTAATGGATCAAATTATGCTTATTGGAAAAATAGTATGAGAATCTATATGATTTCTCAAGATTTTGATTTATGGCAAATAGTGGTCAAAGGGCCTCATCTTCCTACAAAAATTTCAAATGGTATTACTATTTCAAAAACGGAAGATGAATATAATGATGCCGATAAGAAACTCATTAAAATGAATGCAATGGCAATGAATTTATTATATTGCGGTTTAGACCCAAATGAATACAATAGAATTTCATCTTGCGAATCCACAAAAGAAATTTGGGATAAACTTGAAGTGACTCATGAGGGAACAAGCCAAGTCAAAAAGTCAAAAATTAATTTGCTTGTTCAATCTTATGAAATGTTCAAAATGTTGCCTTTTGAGTCTATTGGTGATATGTCTACCCGTTTTACAACTATCATCAATAGCTTGAAAAATCTTGGTAAAGTTTATGCTAATGAAGAAATTATTGAGAAAATTCTTAGGGCTTTACCAAAGTAATGGCAACCGAAGGTCACGGCTATCCGGGAATTAAAAGATTTGACAAACTTGTCAATTGAACAACTCATGGGATCTCTCATTACCCATGAAATGGAGTTAGCCGTGCTTGTCAAGAAGACAAGAAAAAGGAGATCAAAAGAGGAGACATCGCCTTGAAGTCCTCAAGCTCAAAGAAAAAGGGAAAAGATCATGAGAGTGATGAGGATGAAGAAATGGCTTTGATCACCCAAACATTTGCCAAGTTTCTAAAGAAAGAAAAATGCAAGAAGAAGGCAATGAAGGCCACTCAAAGTTGCTCCGAGAGTGAATCATCGGACGACAACTCAAATGAAGATGAAATTGTCAATCTTTGCCTCATGGTAATTGACAATGGGGTAACCTCTACTTCTTGCTCTTTTAATGACTCTAATGATTTTATTGAATTTCAAAATGTTGAATCAAGTTGTATGGAAACAAAAGTTCAAGAAGGATATTGCATTTCAACTCCTCCATCATTGAAAGATCATACGTATGATCATTGGAAGAGGAGAGTAGAAATTTATTTTATATCACTTGACATAAATCTTTGGAACATTGTCAAAAATGGTTTTTCTTCTAAACCAAAGATTGAATGGAATGAAAGTGATCAAAATAACTTTCTGTTGAATCTTAGAGCTATGAAAATTCTATATAATTCTTTGGATGATAATTCATATAATAGAATTCGTTCATGCTCTAGTGCAAATGAAATTTGGTTATGTTTAGAAAATTTTCACATTACTACTAACCAAATTTGTGAAGAAAAAAGAGTGTGCCTATTTGCCAATGAAGAAGATGATAAGAATGAGAAAATGGCAAAAGATGCCACTTGGGATGATGATGACTCATCCGATGACGACTCATGTGACCAAGTAGGTGCACAAGAGAATTTGGTAAACTCTAATCCTCCCTCTATTGTTGAATCTCCTAACTATAATGAGCTTCAATGTGCTTTTGAGGAGTTACATGAGGAATTGGAGAATTTGGGATCTAAATATATAACTCTTAAAAAGAATTTTTCCAAACTATCAAATGAGTTAAATATTTTGAAATCCCAAAATGAATCTTTGAAGATTGAAAATGAAAAACATGTTTTAAGAGCATAATCTTCAAATGAGTTTGAAAAAGAAAATTTGGAGTTGAAAAAGCAATTGGATGATTTAAAATCTCAAAATGAAATTTTGAGAAAAGAAAAGCTTGTTTCAATCAATCAACCTTCAAGTGAACTTATTGAAAAAGAAAAGGTTGAGTTGAGAAAGGAGGTGGATGATTTGACAAAAAATTTGGCAAAATTCACACAAGGTGAACAAAATTTGAATATGCTTTTGGGAAAGCAAAAATGTGTTTTTGACAAAGCCGGTTTGGGATTTAATCCCACATACAAAGAAAAGAAGTATAACAATTTCTTTGCAAAATCTACTCCTTCAAGTTCAAACAATTCTCATAATAGCTTCTTTATTAAAGCTTCAAGCTCACATGAGACCCTCCCCCATGTAACTTGTCATTATTGCATGAAAAAGGGGCATGTTAATTATAAATGTTCATTTTGAAAGAATATTAACATGGTTTGGGTTGTGAAGGGATATTCTCCTACCTTCTCGGCAAATGTTGCATCCAAGAGGTGCTTGGACAATGGTTAAATCTTTTACCTTAAGCCTAGTAGGAGTAGGTTAGATTAACTTGTTTCGATATTTCTCTTGATTTTGGTAGCATGCTAATCTTGTTTGGTTTATCACATTAATTTATTTTGATTGTGAAATCATGCTTACTTTTCAAATGACATGTTGTTTTGATGTTCATAGCTATCCCATCCTCCTAAGGAGATAATGCATAATGTTGATCCTATAAATTGGTATTCATTCGTATATGCATATGTTGAGGAGGAACATATTACTATGTTCATTTTAGTTTGCTTGATTTCTTGGTATCTTGATATTATGTTTAATTTAGTTACTTTTGGTATCATATTTTGGCAATTTGGTATCTTATTGCCTCCATGATTTGTTTACTTGATTTTTTCTTGGTATCATACGGTTGCATATCTTGAGGGGGAACTTTTAGTTCCAATCCCCAATCTTTTTGTTGTTGTTAAAAAGGGGAAAAATGAATAGAGAACTTTAAAAGCGGGAAAATGCTAGAGAGAATATAAAAATGATAGAACTTTTGAAAGGGAGAATGTTTTTAGAAAGTTATCATTCTTGAACTCATACTTTGGAATTCTTGTTACTTTGAATGATAACATGAAAATGACACTTTTTGTGCTTTAATTGCTATATCTCTATTGCATGTTTTGACATCATCAAAAAGGGGGAAATTGTTAGCCTTTAATTTATTTAAGGCATTATTTTTGTTTTGTTTCGATGATGACAAATCTAGTGATAATTGCATACTTTCATTGGTTATATTTCAATCAATTATCATGTCATTTTCATTATGTTAATCTCTTGATTCATGTACTTAAATGTTCTAACTTTGTTTGAGATCATGAGATAGCATGTGGTGAAGTCCAAGAGTGAGGGAGCTCAACAAGGATCAAGCTTGAAGACTTGAAGATTTTTTCATCCTTGGTTGAAGATTAGGATTTACGTGTAAGCATTTTGATCAATCACTCATAGGGGCTCAAGTAACTTTAATTGGACTTTAGGATCCTTGCACTTACACTTTAAATTACTTTCAAGGACCTTAACATACTTAGACCACTCAATTAAATTCATTTCACAAAAGCTTTCAAGTGGCTAAGTCAAAAGAAAGTACCTTTGCGCAGATAGGTTAACTTTAAATGAAAACCTGATCCAATTGGTAAAGAATTAGATCTTGAGTTTTATATGGTTGGAAAGGTATTTGAATCTAGTTTCCGAATCTTCAAACGGATTGCAAATATGAGTTTTGTAGAGGGAGTTATGGCCGTTTTAGTAAAGAGGTGTCAGTCTGCCAAAATCTGCTTAAAATCAGTCGATTGATTTTTTGAGGGTCCAGTCGACTGGTTTATAGAATCAGTCGACTGGGTGAACTTTTCAGTCGACTGGACAGCCCTGAAATGGCCTCTTCACTGCTATAAACTTCCCAGTCGACTGAACCCTCGATCCAGTCGACTGGACTGTGCTGAATACACTAACGGCTAGTTTTCTAACTCTCCAAATGTTGCTTTAAATATACCCAATCACTTCCAACGGCTATAATCTTTAAAAAGCTATATATAGGGATGTTTTTAAGGGTCATAAACATGTAGAAACATCAACCAAATCATTTAAATATCTTGTTTAATCATCATTCCCATTTGAGCCCTAGTTTGAGTGAAAAATCAATTGCTCTAGATTTTAATTCTAATTGTTGTGAGAGTAAATTGTAGTGAGCTTTTATTTGTATCATCTACTCACTAAGGAGTTATTGTGTGAGCTTTAAATTGTATTATCCACTCTAGAGAGAGAGAGCTCAATTTTTATTCAAATCATTTGTAAAGAGTGAGGGTTAGTAACCTTTGATTGCAAAGAAGAGGTTTTCTTCTTTGGGAGAGATTGAAGGCTCTTGTAACGGTTTGGTGCACACCCGTAAGTGCTCCGGGATTAAAGGAATCCTCAAGAGGTGTTCTTGAGGGGTGGACGTAGGCCGCGGGGTGCGATTGCCGAACCACTTGAAAAACTCAGTTTGCAAGTTTCTCTTCCCTTATCTCTTTACATTATTGTTTGTAATTGTGTTTAATTTGCAATCAAGTTTTAAAAAGGTTAATTTCCGCTAAAACCTTATTCACCCCCCCTCTAAGGTTTCCATATTTGGGCCAACAGAAACCATTAAAGAGTCTTGCCTTCCATGTGAAAGAAAGCCACAAACAATATTTGATAAGGAGTTTGCTGATACACAAAAAACTGCTCTGCACGATACAGCCATCCTGACGGATTAGTCCCATCAGACCGCGGAGATCAGAATCCAATTCTTGCACCACAGGGGCCCGATTAATCGATCGTTCATTAGAAGACTCTCCCCTATTCTTAGTCGAATTTGAAAGGCCTTCGATGCGAGAATCCATGATCATTACTCGTTGCATCAACTCATTTAACATCTTTCCTTGAGTATCTGTAGTATCCTTCAACATGTTCATTATCTCGTCAATTTTTGCATTACGCGTGGCCTCCGCCATGCCAGAATCGTTGCTTTGATTCCAATGTTACGTGATCAAAATCTTTGTGAATTGCTGTAGGCTACTTCGAGGGTAACCTGGCCTCCCTTGAACAAGTGTAAATTGAAAATTTGCTTACTATTTCATTGAAAGAGAGAAAAGATAAATACATGAGCTTGACGGTTAAAGCCATCCACTACTTCCTGATTACATGCGACTAAACCAACCATAACTTCCTAACTTCCTAAGAACATGACACATCAAAAGAAACAACTTCCTAAAAACATGACACATCAAAAGAAACTAAAAGAAGGAGAATTACAAGAGAAACCATAAACACATCAGAAACTGCCAAACACCCAGCCACGTGGCTAATTGGATTAGTCATGTAACACACACTCTCTCTATACACACACACACACACACATATACTCACTCACTTTCTCTCTATATATGTATATATACACACACACATTCACTTTCGCTCTCTCTATATATATAGAGTAATATGTATATATACACAGATTACATATATGTATATATATACGCATGCATTCACTTTCGCTTGCTCTATATGTATATAATTTCATCTTTACCAAATACATAATTTGTGAAATTTCAGTTTCAAGTACTGTACTCGTTTATCACTAAAGACCGTCCGATCGCCGAAGTTGGTCTCAAACGAAATCACCCAGTGACCACTTTTCATGACTTTGGTATGATCCTAAACTTCACGTATGTTAACTTTGGTATGTGTGATTCTAATGGTTGCTTTAATTGAATTTTTAGTCCAAAAATTCATATGGGTTATGACCATTTTTGTCTTCTCATCCCTTTTGTTATTTTAAGTAGCATGTTTATTTTTCATAATAAATAGTATGTGCTGCAGTAGTAGTACTTGGGTAAGAAAAAAAAAGTTTGAATCAAAAGTTACATAAAAACCTGTTTTTGTGTTCTATGAGCAGGACAAAAGTATTAATTTTTGGGGTTAAGTTGAGTGCTTGTGTACCACAAATTAAGTGAAAGACATTTGGTTTAGGTTTCATGCTAACTCAGCAATTACGTAGAAGAATCCTACAATTTTTGCTTGTAGTCATGATAATATGGTGTGAAATGGTAGAAATCCCTTGAAAATTTTCTTTATGAATGCCACTTTGAAGTTCAAGATAAAGATGTTTTTTTTTCCTTTCCATTTATCAGCAGAAGTTTGAATAAAATAACTTTATCTGTGTTGCCTCATGGACTAATCATGGTATGCCTGATGTGCTGTTTGGGCAATGGGCTAAGTAATATAAATATTTGTGGTTCTTATACAGGCTTAGACTTTCAAATGATTATTTTTGTAAGTCAACCCAGCAAACATTTTTCAAATTATCACAATAGGTTTTCTGTTTTATGGGAAACAGAACACCATTTGTCAATATTTGAAAGCAAATCGTAGCAGCCCCCTAGTCCTTCATTCACTTTTGCTTGTTGTTTGGTTAAAAAATTTATGAATGTGTGCGAGCGTGCCAGGCAAGCAAATTGCCAATGTGTAAATATGATTATCCAAACTGCGCCTCACCAAGCAAATTGTGGTGACGTTCGATGCCTTGAACAGGGCTTTAATCGTGTAAAGATGTACTTAATTGAAGCACTTCGAACTTATTCTAAGATAACTACTCCTAAAAAAACAGTAAAGAAGACAATAAAGTAAGAAACTACTTTTATTAAATTAAAGTAACTACAATCTAACCTTGAAGATGACTTCGAAGGTGTTCTACTCCTAAATCTAAGTATCTACATAACAATACAGTAAGTGTATTGAGAGATATATGTTGATGTTGATCGAAGGATCCTTTTCAAATTCACAATCCTTTTATTTATAGGCGTGAAGTCTTCTCAGCAACTTCATTTGAAAATGTTTCCTCCTCTTTTCAAACTGATAACTACTTTCACACGTGGCATATTCTCGAGTTGACAACTGTTCTTCAGTTACTTCATGATGGTCAACACGTGTCCTCTAACAGTTAAATATTTGAACAAAATGAATCAGCAACAACTGCTCATAACGGATCCAGTATTCATCAGTGTCCACCAATTATTCTGCCGCATAAAATCTTACGTGTCAATTCTGTAATTGCTGGATATTTTCATCACAAACATTACCCCCCGCGCCATTTTCCTTTTGGTTCAAAAAAGATAATGGTGATCATGGCTAGATCATGCTGGGTAGTTAGCATCTTATGTAATCTTCGAATGTTTTTAAATTGCATGTTCGCTTCTTCAATTATCTTCACATAAACCATCATATCTGCTTGATCCTTGAACCCTTCAATCTACATTGTTCCTTTAAATCTGTTCGAATGATCATGTCCTCTTCTCAATCTTCTTTTAATACCAGTACCTACTTTCCTCTAGATCTTCCTGAAGAAGTGATGCTATCAACAAAACGCCCTGAAATTTCTTCTCGAACCAATTGGGACCTCCTTGAAATTCCTCCTGAACCCTTCACCTACTCGAAATGGGAAAAGTGGCATGAGATGTTAAACAAGCCAAGTGCTTCTTCATCAGGGCAAGATTCATCTTCGAGTTCTTCCAAATCAATTTACAACAATCAAACATTTCCTCCTGCTTGGGAGCAACCTATTTCTCATGGTGAAGGGGTTGGATACTATAAAGGTATGAGACTCGAAATACCTACTACAGCACCTTCAGTCATTCATCCAAACTTTGACTATCCTGAAACTGAAGGGGTTATTCGAAGCAGGATAATAAAACCATACTATCCTTTTTCGAATCATCTCTCCCGAGAATAAAATCTGTTGAATGCCTGGTTGATCTCCTCAACCAGTCCTCCTGGTGAGAGACTTCAAAGAGGTAATATCTTAATTCCTCAAGGCAGACCCCTCATTCACACATATGTAAGAGCATCTCATGAAAATTTTTCAAAAGAGCATTACTTCTCAGCTTTCCTTTCTAAATTTAAACTTTTTGAGAAAGATTATGAAGAGAGAGTACTTCTATTCGACCATTCTGTACTAGGCTTTCCAGACACCAAAGTTCAAGTGGTGGATCCTACTGAAGATATTAGTGACCCTTTTTTGAAATTAGACCAATTATGCAAGCATGGTCCTACTTTCGAACATACTCCACCCATTCTGTCACCTTTTCCCTGCTTGATCATCCAAGCCCAAAGGCTTCTGGTTGCTTTTTCACATCTTCCTTTCTCTATTTTACAAAATCCAAAGGCTCGAATTAATTTTGAATGGAGTTGCCATATCTTATGCCGTGAATGGAATATTTCAACCCTTGTTCGAACCCAAATGGATTTCACCCTTTGAACCTTAGCTTCTCATATAAGGTGGCATTCCCATCACCAAGAAAGTGTTCATCATTTGAATTACCTGATGGATCTTTATGAGAATCTTAAGAGAGTACCCAATGCACTTCTCGATGAAGTCTTGGAGTTCAAGGAAAAATGCATCTACGATTGCGGAAGTTTTGATGAAGAAAGTAATGTTTCTCACTATTCGAAATCTGACCTCGAAGGTCGAATTGCGTATCTTAAAGAAGAAGCCAAAGCTATTGGTATATCTCTTCGAGGCAAAACTTCATTAGCCAAGGAACTTCGAGGTCTTTGCAAGTCTTATTCAAAATCAATTCGCGGCTAAATCAGTATGAAGATCAACTTAAGAAGGCTTACCTTACTCTTCGAAGCGAAGATAAATTGGCTTTACAAGCCAGGAACTTATGCCTTGAAATAGAACTAGAAGCAGAGTATTTTGCCAATTATTTGGCTATGTTCCACAATTTATTGACCTATGGGTTTCCACACTTTTATCAATTATGTCTTTGAATTGTAACTACACTTTTCTTTCCATATGATGCATTATGAAATATTTATGTCTCTATTGATTAGTTCATTCTGAACCAGTATGTCTTTTCCCTTGATACAACGGTCCAAAAATAAATAACCGAATCTAACGGCTATTTTTCAATAAATGTACCTCTTTCCAAATGTCACCAAAGTCTATAAATAGATAAGCAAAAGGAAAAAAACAAACCTTCTGACTTCTATAAGTTCATTTTGCTTTCTACTTATTCACTTCGCACTTTGTTCTCTTTTTTTACCATTTTCTTTGCAATCCAATAACTTTGTTTCTAAAAAATGGCAAAATCTGGTGACAACACTCAACTTCAGAAAATCTGCGATGATTTTGAAAAGATCATTAAAGATGAACAAGAATGCTATTCGAAAGGGCAAGAGACTTCACTGATTCACGAGATTCTTGTTCCCATCACTTTTCCCAACCAGGAATCTTCAATTGCTGTAGGTCCTTGCTTGAGCACTATCAGCCTGAAATTCCATGTCTATTACCCTAAATTAGGAGAGCAACGCTTGACTTACCAACAAAAAATTCCAATTCCCAAGTATGATTGGAAGTTTTGACACTGGCCTAAACCTGCAAAGGACTGGCCTGAATGGGTAGATAGGATTTTGGAAAACAAAAGAGAAATTCTGATCACCACGAGGATTTACCATGTTGTTAATCTTTCTAATTTCCCATTGAATCCAGTCCTAACCTATTGGCTGGAGCTCTCTGTTTCTGGAACCTTATTTTTAACCATTTTCAATTTCGATTTGGTCCTATAGGTCCAACTGTCTTTGACATTTGTCACTTATCAGGGTTTTTATCTCACGGGGAAGATGCTCATCCCTATATGGTTGAATCTGACAGTCCCCCAATCAATACTGACTCCAAATCATTAGGATACACCAACTTCCTAACTACCTACAAAAAAACATCAGGAGCAGTGACTGATAAGGAATATTACTGCTTCCTTTTATATTAGCTTTCGAAGCATCTATTCTGCACTTCTTCTCAGAGGGTTGTCCTTGAATTCTCCAATGTTGCCAGAGCCCTGGCTGCCGGTTGAAGGTTAGCCTTAGCTCCTTTCGTTCTAGGATCTCTGTACAGGTCCTTTTCTGATTTGTGTCTCGATCCCTTTCTTCTTACTCAAGGTGGTCCTTTCTGGATTTTACAATTATGGCTATATGCTTATTTCCCAAAAATTCATGACTTAGGACCTTTATCCAACACTGTAGCTTATGGGATCTTTTTTGCCCTATTGCCAAGTGTTGAAAAAACTTTCAAAGAATCCCTCTCCTTCTTTTTCAATCTTCCTGCAATAAGGCCAAACAATCTGTTCCAACCATTCACTATTCTCTATAATTCTGAAGACAAAACTCCTCTCTCACCACATTGGCTTTGTCAAATATTGGACAGATCAGCAAGTACACTTGAATTGAAAGCTGCATGGGGAAGTTTCCTGATTAGCAGGGATTTGTTCTTTGGGAACACCCTTAGCATCAAGTCTCAAGGTGAGCTCTACCTTCCTAATCAATTTTTGAGGCAATTTGGGCTCACTCAGTCAATCCCTTTCCCAATCAGAAGTCAAGCCAATATACTTATGGCTTACAAGACTCATTCGAAGGTGCCAGAATCAGTGATAACTACTGCCTTGGCAGTTTATCAGAACAAAGTTAGCAATTTAGAGTTTACCTCCTTGCCTGTTTATACAAATTACACTCCTGCCTTCTCAAATTGGCCGGTGGAAAAATATGATGTCAATAGAGATGGACAAGTGCCCACTTTTGAGATACATTGATTCGAAGCCACCAGGTAATCAAAATTCTAATTTAACCTTTTTCCTTTTACATAATAAAAATAAACATGATGTAAATTTGTTTGAATTTTTCAACACAGGAGTGGCAATTGGAGAAGGCTCTTCACCAACAACCAGGGCTTCAAAGGTCAAACCAAATGTTCCAATCCATTCGAAGGCCTTAAAAACTTCAACTCCTACTCCACCATCCTCAAAACCAAAGAGGAAATTAGTCCTTCCATCAGAAAGCTCTTCTCCCATATCAGAGCATGTTGAATCTGAGGAGAAGAAGAGATTAGTCCTGTCCCTACTTTATCTCGAAAGAAGAAAACCAAAACAACAATTGAACCATCTATTGGTTCAAAAGTCATCAAAGAAGTTCCCATCCCAGCAATTCCTCTTTCAATGGTGGAACCTGAACCTGAATTATCACAAACCATTTCAGAACCATCATCTCAACATTCTGACCTTCCAGAGGTTCAAAAATCTCCTCGATCCAGTGCTCAACCTCCATTAATTGAATACCAACCAACAGTAAGTTACTTAAACTTTTCTGGTATATTTTTTTTTATACACAGAAACACATTTTAATAAAAATGTTCATCCTTTGCTGCCCAGATTGAATTTGCTCCCGAGACTGAGGCTGGTCCCTCAAAGATTAGCACCAGTCCTGATCCTAAAGCTGCTTCAGCAACAACTTCGACTGACCCAGAACCCATTCCTGGTGTCTCGAGTTCTGGGGAATTCCACATATCCCTTCCTCCCAATCTGACTCCTGAAGAAACAAAACACTTCAAGGATGGTCTAAAGTCTGTTCCGAAAATGGGAGACACTACTATGACCAATGTCCAAGAATTTTTTCAACAGATGACAGGTCAAAGCTAGCCAAAGGTACCCTCTATAGATCCAGTTGTTGCACTTGCCATATTGAGACTATTCAGTAAGGTCTCTTTTGAAGTATTCGAGGACAAAGAAGTGCAAAGGGCCATGAAAATCTTGTACCAATTCATGCTGGATAGTTCAGCCATAACTGTTCCTGACAAGGAAACCATCTCTACATTGATGTCTACCTTTGATTTTGACTGCTCTTTATTAGAAAAGGTCATCGAAGAGAGAAAGAAACTAGAGGTTGACATGGATTATACAACAGAGAAAACTCTTGAGATGGACCAATTGTTAGCAGACTTTGGTGAGAATAACACTGTAATTGAAAAGCTTTCCAGCAAAGTTGATAAGTTTAAAAAGAAGCTCGAGATTGTAGAAACTGAACTGGCCAAATTGAAGGTAAAGCAAGGGAATGCTGAGACAAAGCTGCTGGCTTTGAAGAAAGAAATTGAATCGAAGCCTTTGAAGAACCAAGAATCAATTTCAAGACAGAAATTCATTCTTAGCCAGTCAAAATTGTATACTAGGTCCTGGGACAATTTTAGATTGAAGGCCCAATTTATAAGTAAAATGGTATGAAAATTTATACCAATAGGACTCTGAAATGTACCAACATCTGGTTTTTGTATCTTAATTTTAAATGGGGAATACATATTCTTATTTGTGAATATCACATTCCTTATTCTAAATTTCTCACTTCCCAAATAGTGGGATAATACTGCTTAAGAAACCTACCATTGATTTTTCTAACATGGACAAATCCATTCAAATTTTTTAAATGGTAAAATCCACCTTTGAAAACCTTCTGAATTTGGAATGGACCTTCCCATTTAGGGGACCATTTTCCATATTTTGGATCTTTAGATCCAATAGGCAATATTGTTTTCCAGACCAAGTCTCCCTCATCAAAGGTTCTTGGCTGTACCTTTTTATTATATCCCTTTGATGCCACTCTTTTCTGTATCAAAATATTATTGAGAGCTCTGATCCTCTCTTCATCCATATTTTCCAATTCAATAGCCATGGATGTTTGGTAATCATCCAAAGATAACTGATTTTGCTGCATAACTCGAAGAGAATTAATCTTTATTTCAATAGGTAGAACTGCCTCATGTCCAAAAGTTAAGGCATAAGGAGATACACTTGTACTTGTTTGCTTCGAAGTCCTATATGCCCATAAAACTTCTGGTAAAATCTCATGCCATATCCTTGGATTATTTTTTATGATTTTAGCCATATTTTCTTTTATGACCTTATTGGTGGCTTCAGCCTGTCCATTCGATTTAATATGGGGTTGATTTTGACATTGTAATTCCCAACTTATTTGCAAATGCAACCACATCCTTTTCAAATATAGAAGCATTGTCAGATACAATGGTTTGTGGGACACCAAATCTGTAAATTATGTTTTCTAGGAATTTTACAACCATTGTTTGAGTTACAGTCTGCATAGGTTCTGGTTCTACCCATTTAGTAAAATAATCCGTGGCTAAAATAATGAATCCATGACCCTTCGAAGAAGGAGGACTGATTTTTCCTATTACATTTATGGCCCAACCTCTAAAAGGCCAAGGTTTTACCACATATTGAAGGTCAACAGGGGGCAAATGCTTCAAGGGGCCATGCTTTGACATTCTTGACACCTTTTGGCAAACTCAATACAATCTTTTAAGATACTTGGCCAATAAATGTTATGTCTACGAAGTAACCATCTCATTTTAACCCCAGATTGATGTGCTCCACATAATCCCTCATTAATTTGAGCTATAGCTTCTATTCCTTCGAGGTTGTCCAAACATTCTAATAATAATCCATCACTCCCTCTTTTGAATAATTTTCCACTATATAAGATGTAATTGATAGATTTCAACCTTATACCTCGATCAGGCTTTTCATTACATTCTGAGAGATAATCTATGATTGGCTTTCTCCAATCATCATGAACTTCTATATTTGAGATATTAGCCAAAGGTAATCTATCCACCAATATTGGTAATAATTTCCTATAAGTAACTTGCCTTATTTCAATATCTTCAATATTTGTTCTGAATCCAGATGCCTTCTGAGCTACATCATTGGCTTCTTCATTAAAACTTCTAGGAACATGCATAAGGTTTACATTATCGAATTTAGATAATAAGTCGATTGTAGTGTCATAATATATTTTCAATGTATTGCTCATACATTTGTATGTCCCATTCATATGATTTATAACTAACTGGGAATCTTCAAATATATCTACAAATGTAGCTTCAAGATCCAACAAGGTCTCAAGACCCATTATTAATGCTTCATACTCAACTTGATTGTTGGTACACTGATTCGAATCCAGTTTGTAACCATATTTGGTTCTAATCTTTTCAGGTGACTCAATAACAAAACCAATACCTGTAGCAAATTCAGTTTTTGAACCATCAAACCATAATTTCCATGGACTAATAGTTATTTGTCCAATTTCATAAGTTCCTTCTGTTTCGAGGCAATTTGGATGATCAGCCAGAAAATCTGCTAAGGCTTGGCCTTTTTACTGCCTTTTGTGGTACATAAAACAGACAAAATTCTGACAAAGTTAAAATCCATTTGCCAATTCGATTCCTCAAAATAGGTCGAGTAAACATATATTTGATCAAATCGAATTTAGCAATCGCATAGACTTCAGTAGGAAGAAGATAATATCTGAATTTCATTACAGCAAAATACAAAGATAGACATAGTTTTTCCATAAAGGAATATTTGCATTCGACAAGATTTAAAAACCTACTAAGGTAATACACAACCTGTTCTTTCTTATCATCATTATCCTGGGCTAATAAGACCCCAATTGATGCTTCTGCTGCTGAAATATATAGCTTCATAGGCCTATCTTTTCTTAGAGGCATTAATATTGGTGGCTTCACCAAATAATCCTTCAGGGCTTGAAATGCAGTCTGATGTTTGTCTTTCCACTTTAATTCTTCATGATCCTTTAATTTCAACAAAGGAGAAAAAATTAAAATTTTTCCAACAGTATTGGAGATAAACCTTCGAATGAAGTTAACCTGACCAAGGAACCTTTGCAATTCCTTTTTTGTTGAAGGAGGTTTACTTCGAATAATTACTTGTGCCTTATTCTTATCTACTTGAATTCCCTTTTCATGTACCAAATATCCTAAAAAATTTCCAGTACTTACTCCAAAGGCACATTTAATGGATTTAGCTTAAGTTTAAAAAATCTCATTCTTTCGAATGTTGACTTCATGTGTGTGAGATGATCATTGAATGTTTTTGATTTAACAATTATATCATCTATATAACATTCTAGAAATGTTCCAATCATGTCATGGAAAATAGCATTCATGGCTCTCTGATAAGAAGCCCCTGCATTTTTCAAACCAAAAGGCATTTGTACCCATTCAAAGGTACCTATACTACCTGGACACCTAAATGCAGTCTTATGAATGTCTTCCTCAGCAATACATATTTGATTATATCCTGAATGACCATCCATCATGGACATTATAGTAGTTCCAGCAGATCTATCAATTAATACGTCAACTATTGGCATATGATATTCATCTTTAGGTGTGGCTAAATTAAGATTTCTGTAATCGATACAAACTCTTAATTTACCATTTTTCTTCATAACTGGAACAACATTTGAAATCCATTCAACATACCTAGCAGTTCTAATGAATCCTGCCTTGAGCAATCTCTCGATCTCTTCTTTAATCTTTGTGGTAACTTCTGGAGTCATCCTTCTAGGTTGTTGCTTTATTGGTTTGTAGCCAGCTTTGATAGACAACCTATGTTCTACTAAACTTCTTTCGAGTCCTGGCAATTCATCATAATCCCAAGCAAAACAATCTCAAAATTCCTTTAACAACTCGACCAATTTATATTGGTCACACTTCTCAAGTTTGGAACTTAGGTAAGTAACTCTCTTTTGTTGATCTGATCCTAAATTGACTTCCAATAGAGGATCTTGTGACACTTCTTGTATTGAATTTTCTGGCAATATAGACAATTCTTCCTTGCCAATATCCTTTAATTCTTGTAAATCTTCCTCGAAGACATAGTCTGACCAGTTTATGGTCGAATCTTTCTCAATCTTTAACTCTAAATCTGCCATTATTAGCTTTTGTAAGACCATTCGAATGGTCTCTTCTACATCTCCTATTTCCATAGGTGCATAAACCATTAAATCATTTTATCATCACCTAATGGTTCCAAAGAACCAAATGGCATTTCATCCAAAATGTCCCAATTTTCTTCTGGAGATTCATCTTTTGATTCTTTAAGGTCAATTGGCTTGACATTATCTTGATACAATTGAGCTTCGACACAATTGGAACTTGTATGAAAAGGCTGAACATCAGCCTTTACTGTTTTAACTTCACAATTTTCCTTCACAAGCAACAGTTTCTGGTGCATTGAAGAAGGAACACATTTATTAGCATGAATCCAATCCCTTCCTAATAAGGCATGATAACTAGGATTAGCATCTACCACAAAGAAAGCAGTTTTGGATTTGTTCGAACCTACTATGGTTTCAATGGGTATTACTCCCTTGGTGTTTTTCTTATCACCAGTAAATCCTGATATCATGATGTGAGTTTGTATCAACTTTGCATTTTGTTTATTGATCTTTCTTAAAGTATTATGAGGAATAATGTTGACAGCAGCACCATTATCAACCAATATCTTGTTTAAAAGAACTCCATTTAAACAAGCCTTTATCTATAATGGTTTAAGATGCTTAGTCATTTCTATTGATGGTTCTTCGAATGAATAAATAAAATTACAATCACTAAAAACAAATTCAGGAAGATTTACCTCAGAAACATCTTCAGTAGATGCTTCCATTTCCATTTCTTCATTTATTTGTTGGTCTTCTATTGCTTCGAAGATTTTTAGTAACATGAATGTGGCAGTGTTAACTTCCATATGTTCTGGAAATGTGCCAAACTGAATAAGCATATTTTCATCCTTAGTAGTTTCATCCTCGAGTTTCATTTTGACATTTCCCAAGACTTGGGATTCTACCACTGTCTTTGCTTCATCCCCATCATCAATACTCATTACCTTATCCAATTCTAATACCTTGGCTTTAATAATGTTTTCCTCAGACATAGTATCAGAAACAGCCTTCGCATTTCGATCGAACCTGGGATTAGGCCTCGAAATATCATTAAAATCCCTTTTGATTTCATTTCCTAACTCTTGACTCTGAGCCTGCATATTAGAAAATTCTTTCCACATAGTAAACTTTCTCTGCAATCTCCTTTGTTGAGTCCTGTTTATCATAGGGACTATATTCTGGTTCTTTTCCTTGAGATGTTGCAGTATATGCCATGTATTCTTTTCAACACGAGAAGGTTTAATCATCCTATTTTTGTTTTGAAGGCCTTTTTGGTCCACCATATTTTTGACTCTATCATCTTGCAAAACAAACCAATTCGGTACTCCTGATACCAATGTAGATTCACATGATTGTGATGTCTCACCAACTTCTGATGATTCTTTCAATGCATCCATGTCTATGTCAGTCTGTACCACATGTACTGGTACCAACTTTGATGGTATGAATTGAGTTTGTCTTTCTCTCTGCATCCCATAATGTTTCCTTGGTGCCTGAGAGAAACCTGGCCTTACATATTGCATGTTTCTTGATGGTTGAACATAGTTACCAACATGAAAGTTTCTTGACAAATTGGCTTTAAAAGGAACCATTGGCCTTGAAGCATACCTTGCTGTCATAGGGCCAGTGTATGTTGAGGCTTGATAAATTGGCCCTCTAAATTGCCCTCTTCCAACATTCAAGATTGGTTGAAATGAAGGTTCATAAGAAGTGCTCACCCTTTTTTGTTCGAATGGAGGTTGTTTGTTTTTCTTGCCTGTCTTGGCTACAACCCTTTCATCATAGATTTCAACATATCTTTTCCCACAACCAATGCATAAATTCTTTGCATATTCATGGTTGAAAACTAATAACTCAAGGTTCTTCCTTGCTATTTCTTCGAATCTTTTCATCCGGTCCTCTGACTCTGCATTTTCTCTTTCTTTGACCAGAGTTTCGAAGGAAATGTCATGGACATTGATTGACACCTCTTGTACTGCTGGGAATGGATCTTCATCAACACCCATTTGTTTTTCAGGGAATTTCAATTTCCCTTTCTTGATCAGATCTTGAATCCTGTCTCGAAAAACAGTACAATAATTAGTTTAATGGGTCCAAGAATTATGCCACTTGCAGTATTTCTTACCTTTTAATTCATCATTAGAAGGTAATTTTGTCCCATCAGACAATTTGATTATTTTCCCTTCTAATAGATGATCAAATATTTCATCCAATTTATAAACATCGAATGAATATTTTTGTGAATGATCCTTTGGATTTGTGCACCTCAGCAGAAACATTTTTCTTTATAAGACCCTTACAAGTGAAAGGTTCTTTTCCTATTATTTCAGCAGCATCTATCTCATAATTAGGATCTTTATAATATGTTTTTATTGAAGAAGCATTCCTTTCATTTTCTTCTTCCAATAAAGCTTCATATCTAGAGACTCGAGCAGTTAATTCAACGAGATCTCTAAATTCTAAAGCATCGAAATTCTTTCTAAGTCTAAATTCGAGGCCATTTTGGGCCAACTTAACAAATTCAGGTTCAAGCAAAATGATTTTACACTTTGTTCTAGCCCTTTTGAACCTATTTATGAATTGAGTGGCCTTCTTGTCAGGCTTTTGACATAGTGCCACGCCCCGGAGCAGCATAAATAGAGAAAAATAAATTTCCTTTATGGGTCCATAGGGAATGACAAGTGAAAGTCACTGATAATCCACACCACACAGTACTAGTGCACAAGAACAACAGGAACAGTAAACCACTGAAATATAAACACGGTTCTATCTATTACAAACATCAGAGTATGGTCCACAGGATCACAACAGGTCTGGAGACAATATATGCCCAAGTACTCATTTAACTACAAAGTACAACAGTAAAAGAAAAGTAGTAATATAAACTACTATCTATCTTCAGGTCTTTAGCTAGCGTACGGATAGGCGTCAGCATAACTGGCATCAGTGGGGCCATTCTCTACGTAACTCCCTTCAGGGTAATCGTTATCGCCATAAGTTCCGTCATCTGCATTGTAAAGGACAGGGTAGTCTGGACGGGGAATGTCCAGGCAATAAAGGCCGTCAGCTTGTTGAAAGCTGAGTGAGTACTAACTAACACAGTCTCATAGAAATAACATAATTACCATTATGAACAATATATGACAGTGATACTAAATATATATTCCTCATTCATTATTCAGACATATCATTAATAGATTCTTATTAACTCCCATTCTAAGACTCATTTCACAATACCCAACTGACTATCTCGAACTGATTATATCAGCACAACATACCAGTGCTCTTGTTCACCGCTATACCGCTTTTAAGAACTCTTGCGAGCACCCATACATCGTTCTCATATAACGACTGGTCCATGGATGTACCCATACTCTTGTTCACCGCTTTTAAGAACTCTTACTGTTCACCGCTTTTAAGAACGCTTGCGAATACTGTACATACATAGCTCTGGTAATTCAAATCATGGGCGTGCCACATCTACTCTTGTTCACCGCTTTTAAGAACTCTTACTGTTCACCGCTTTTAAGAACGCTTGCGAGTACTGTGCACCCATAATTCTCACGATCCTGATCAAATCCTTGACATACACTTATCGGATTCAACCTGAGCGAATCATCAGCTCGACTTACACAACTTTGAACATACAATTCCTCTTACTGACTTAACTCCCAATTATCCAATACTACCCAGTATTATCATCTCAAACTTACTCCGTCATCGCGTCGTACTATTACTAACGTTCTGAAACCCGACTACGTTACTCACTATGTTATCTAAATCTCATTATCGTATCCCATTACCTCCGTAATCCATAATATCGCATAATAGGAACATGAAACAACAATTAAACAACTATGCACTATGCATTATAAACTGAAAGGAATACATTCATGTTCTGCTCGGGTTCGATCGATTGAGGTCCTCTCGATCGATTGAGTAAAAGTGATGTTCGATCGATTGAAGTCTTATCGATCGATCGAAGAAAGTTGATCTCGATCGATTGAACTTATTTCGATCGATTGAGACTCAGTGATGTTCGATCGATTGAACTTAGTTCGATCGGTCGAACTTCGTCTTCCACAGATTCTGCCTGTGAACGTGCAGAATCTGCTAGGGGTGTTTGGGTTATAATCAATACGTCCAGAATATGTAAAACATCATAACTAAGCTACCGAGTGAGTTTGGAACTCACCGAAAGTTGTTAAGGGCGCGTTTGGCTCGGTTGAAAGCTTCCAAGCTTCCTCCAATGGTGGCCACTTCTCTCTGCTCCTCTCTTCGTCTCTTCTGTCTCTCTTTCTAGGCCTCTTCTTGTTCTTCTTCTTCTCCTTCTTCTCTTCTCCAAGCTGAGTATATATATATATGAGGTGTATATATATATAGATATGGAGGTAGGGGTATATATATGTACCAACACACAAGCACACACTCTCTCAACTCTCAAGGTTCAGCAAACTCCCCAACTCACACGAATGCAGTGTATATATAGAGGTGGGAGAGGTGCAGATGGCATTGTTTGCGGGAAACCTGGGAATTCAATAATTACCAAGTTCGATCGCTCGAGCGTATTTCGATCGATCAAGATCAGAACGGTCAGGTTAGATCGATTGAAAACAGTTTGATCGATTGAAGTGGGGACCACGTATTAAATTCAGGTCGGTAGGGTTTCGATCGATTGAACAAATTTCGATCGCTTGAACTACTGGGATTCTCGATCGCTCGAACTAGCGTCGATTGATCGAAGATGAAATTTCATGAATGGTCAAGGAAAGTATATAGAACCTCTCTGCATTAAATATTTATTGAAAATACGGGGTATTACATCATCCACCACCCAACAAAAGATTTCGTCCTCGAAATCGGAAACATACAGAGTTAAAACAAAAATAGAAACTTCTCATGCATCTCTGACTCTAGTTCCCATGAAGCTTCTCCTTCATCATGATGCTTCCACTGAATCTTGACTAATGGAATCTCTTTATTCCTGAGCTTCTTGACTCCATGATCTAAAATGCGAACTGGTCCTTCGTTGAACGTAACGTTGTTGTTGACTTCAACATCTTCAAAGTTGATCTCATGTGTTGGATTGTGAACACACTTCCTCAGCATACTGATGTGGAAAACGTTGTGCACTCCTGACATCTTCGGGGGCAATGCAAGGCGATAAACAACTCTTCCAACACGCTCTAGAATCTCGAACGGTCCGATGAATCGTGGCGATAATTTGCCTCTCTTCTGACCAAATCTGACGATGCCCCGAACAGGCGAAACCTTGAGTAACACATGATCTCCAACGGCAAACTCTAAATCTTTGCGTCGCTTGTCAGCATAACTCTTGTGTCGGGTCTGAGCTGTCTTCATCTTCTCACGTACTACTTGAATCTTCTCACTAGTCTCTCGTATCATTTCTGGCCCAAGAAGTTGAGTATCTCCGACTTCAGTCCAACATAGCGGCGATCGGTAAGGTCTTCCGTACAAAGCTTCGAACGGCGCCATTCCTATGCTCGAATGATAACTGTTGTTATAAGCAAACTCTATCAGAGGTAAGTGTGTCTCCCAAGAATTTTCAAAATCAATGACGCAAGCACGTAACATGTCCTCCATTACTTGATTAACTCTTTCAGTCTGACCATCGGTCTGTGGATGAAAAGCTGAACTCAAGTTCAATGTTGTTCCCATCGCTGTCTGGAGACTCTTCCAAAACTCTGCAGTAAAGCGTGAATCTCGATCTGAAATGATAGAAACATGTATTCCGTGTAACCGTACTATGTGTTGTAGATACATTCGGCTCAAACGTTCCACTGGATACGTCATACTGTAGGCAATAAAATGTGCCGTCTTCGTAAGTCGATCCACGATTACCCAAATAGCGTCGTGGTTCTGCTGTGACTTCGGCAATCCTATCACAAAATCCATGGTGATGTGTTCCCATTTCCATTGAGGAATTGGTAACGGCTGTAGAATTCCAGGTGGTTTTTGATGTTCTGCCTTTACTTGTTTACAAGTAAGACACTGAGAAACATATTCAGCCACTTCTCGCTTCATTCCTTCCCACCAAAAATTTCTCTTCAAGTCCTTGTACATCTTTGTACCTCCTGGATGAATCGTCATCCGTGATTTATGAGCTTCATCCAATATGTCTTTCCGAAGTTTTTCGTTATCAGGTACACAGAGTCTACCTTTACATCGTAAGGCTCCATCTGTACTAACACTCCAGATCTCAGGTTCTTTTGCTGCCATCTTCGTGAACCATAACTTGAAATCTTCTGCTGTCTGCTGAGCTTCTATGATACGGCTAATCAAAGTTGGTTGTACCATCAGACATCCAAAATGTTGTCTTTCCATTGGTTCCACTGGCTGAAGTTCGAATTCAGTTAACACCTCCAATGCTTGCCATTCTCGAATTAATAATGCAGCGATCACTAGTCGAGGTTTATGACTCAAAGCATCTGCTACGACATTTGCTTTACCCGGATGGTATTGCAATGAAAAGTCATAGTCCTTGAGTAACTCCATCCATCTCCGTTGTCGCATGTTCAACTCCTTTTGAGAGAACAAATACTTCAAGCTCTTATGATCGGAAAACAGATCAAACTTTTCTCCATACAGATAGTGTCTCCAAATCTTTAAGGCAAACACTATTGCTGCCAATTCCAAATCATGCATAGGATAATTCTTCTCGTGTACCTTCAATTGTCTTGATCCATATGCGATAACATTCCCGTCTTGCATAAGTACACAACCCAATCCCTGGTGCGATGTGTCACTGTAGATCACATACCTTTTTCCACTCTTAGGTATCGCAAGTACCGGCGCAGAAGTCAATTTCTCTTTTAACTCCTGAAATGCACCCTCATGCTTGTCCGTCCATTCATACTTCGTCTCCTTCCTTGTTAAATTCGTCAGTGGTCCTGCTAACTTGGAAAATCCTTCTACAAATCTTCTGTAATATCCTGTTAACCCAAGAAAACTTCTGACCTCTGTCACATTGGTCGGTCTATTCCAGCTTAAGACTGCATCAATCTTAGATGAGTCCACAGAGATACCATCTCGAGATATAACATGTCCCAAGAATTTGACTTTCCGTAGCCAAAACTCACACTTGCTGAACTTTGCATACAACTTGCTATCTCGAAGTGTCTGTAAGACAATCTGTAAATGCTCCTTATGATCCTCTTCTGTCTTTGAGTAGATCAGTATATCATCAATGAACACTATAATGAATAAATCCAGATATGATCTGAATACTCTATTCATTAAGTCCATAAATACCGCTGGCGCATTCGTCAATCCAAAAGGCATAACTAGAAACTCATAATGCCCGTATCTTGTCCTGAATGCAGTCTTCGATACATCCTCTGGTCGAACTAACAGTTGGTGATATCCAGAACGCAGATCGATCTTGGAAAAGATCCTAGATCCTTATAACTGGTCGAATAGGTCATCTATCCGAGGTAGTGGATATCTATTCTTGATTGTAGCTTTGTTCAACTCCCTGTAGTCTACACAGAGTCGAAGTGTTCCATCTTTCTTCTTCACAAACAGAACTGGTGCTCCCCAAGGTGATGTACTCGGGCGAATAAATCCTAAATCTTCAAGTTCCTGAACTTGCTTCTTCAGTTCCAACATCTCAGTTGGCGCCATCCTATATGGAGTCTTAGAAATCGGCAATGTACCAGGTACTAATTCCACACAAAAGTCTATTTCTCTTTTTGGCGGAAGACCTTTAATATCCTGAAATACATCCTGAAAATCTTGTACAATAGGAATCTGATCCATCGTGAGTTTTGTACTTGTACTCCCAATCGTAGCCAAACTACTCGTAAGAAACATATCACTCGTCGGCTGACACTGAAATCTAATCGTCGGTTTTCCTTGTCTCGGAAATACAATCGACTTAGTAGGGCAATCCAAATTGGCACTGTACTTAGTTAACCAATCCATCCCTAGGATAACATCAAATCCTGACATTGACAGAATTATCAAGTCTGCAGGAAGATTCCTATCTCCCAAGGTCAATGGGCAATCTTTACACACTTTACTCAACTTAACTGTCACTCCCAACGGTGACACAGCATTCAGTGTTGACTCAAGTGTCTGGGGTTCTAAACCCAATTGACGCACAATCTTAACAGCAATAAATGAGCGTGCAGCTCCAGTATCAAATAAAGCTTTAACTGGCCTATGAAAGAGTACAAGCGTACCTTCCAAATGTTGCTGCTCATCAGCGTTAAAGCCTGCTTCTCCTGGGATAATAGCATTCATCCTTGTCTGATCTGGAGGTCCTTGTATCCCTTGAATCGATGCTCCATAGTACCCTCCTTGTGGTGCACGAAAATCCTTGCTCAATTGCCCTGGCTTGTTGCAATTCCGATAGACAATATCCATTCTGCGGTTAACTCTAGGGGCTGTACAGAATCTGGCAACGTGCCCTGGCTTTCCGCAATTAAAACATCCTCCGCTATTGCTTGGCGGCGCTGTCAGTAGTGCCTGCGGTTGTGATCCTTGCTGGCGATATTGTTGGGGTCGAGTATAGCCCTGTTGTGGCTTTCTGGTTCCTTCCCAGGTTCTCTTGTTCCTTTGGAAATTACTCTGAGGTCTCCAGCCTTGAGTATTCCTTGGTGGCAGGTTATGGAAATTCTTCTGTTGAAAACTTCTAGATGCCTGAGGTCGATTCATCTGTGGTTGTTGTGCTGGATAAGCATCCTTTTCCAATCCTGCTACAAATCTAACAATCCCTTCAAATGATTGATTCAGATGACCAACCATCATATGTCTGAGGTGGGGATTCAATCCTTGGTGAAATCTCTTCACCTTCTTCTGTGGCGTGTCTATCATATGTTGAGCAAATCTGGATAGACGCTCGAACTGTGTTGTGTAGTCTCGTACAGTCCATCCTCCTTGTACCAGATTGAGAAAGTTCCTTTCCTGTTGATCTCTCTCATCCTCTGGGAAATACTTCTCCAAAAATCATCCTTTGAATGTCTCCCATGGCATAGCTTTAGCAGTATCGATCCCAATAGTGGCTCGCTCGGCTTCCCACCAATCTGCGGCGGCATAAGTAAGCTGAAACGTAGCAAGACGATGCTTCTCTTATTCGCTGCATTCTAACGCTTCGAATATCAACTCCATTTCTCTTATCCATTGTTCCGCTTTCCAAGGTTCTATTAGTCCATCAAACTTCTCAGGACGTAACCCACGAAAATTTGCTAACAACTTATCTCCAGTCTGTCTTGGTGGTGGGGTGCAAGAGGTCTCTGGTGGGTGGAGTGATTATAGGTATCCCCCACATGCTCCATCCTTTGCATAAATGCTTCGAAAATTCCCGTCGGATCCATCCCTTCCGGAATAGGTGCTCCATTACGCGCTTGGTGATTTCTCAAGGGTCCTACCATGATAATAACGAGTATCGCCTATAAGAGACATATCGATTAGCTGAAAGTCTTCTCACAGAAACGAAACCGAGATAGAACGAGAAGCAACAAGAACTAACAGTTCTACAAAACAACACATCAAACAACCAACAATCAATATCAAAAGTACTACTCGTATATATATAGATATCAAAAGATGTACCATGGAGTACACAGTAATCATACCATGTACCACGTGGGACATAAGCAAACACAGCACTAAGGTCAACTACTAATACTACTGCTAACATCTATACAAAGCTATGGTCAAATAGCTATCTCTCAAGCTCCCAAAAATCTAGTGGACAACATGTCCTGATAAAACTAACAAAACTAAGCCCTGCAGGTCCTGACTCAAAAGTCGTCAGCATCTGATCCTGCTGGTGGTGCCTCGTCCTCTGAATCAATCTCCATCTCCTCGAGTGGATCATCCTCGACTGGTGCAACAAGATCTCCAACTACTACCCCTATATCCCAATCCTCTATCATCTCTGCATCATTGTCCTCCATCACGTCCACTATCGCTTGGTTAGCGACATCGACTGCTACTGCGGCGAATCCGTCGGCTATATCAAGAGCTCCTGCTATCGCGGCCTCTCCTATAACAAAACCCGCTGGCTGAGCGATCATCTGAGCTATCCATCCTACTGCCATATCGGCCATGGCTGCCATATGCATAATCGGTCCAGCTGGTATCTGAAGCACAACTGGTACCTCTGGCACAACTATCTCCTCATCGACTGCATCCTCATCTACTACTATGTCTGCCTCAATAGCCACTGGGTCTGGTACTGGATCCTCTGGCTCAAACTCTAGCTCCTCGGGGTCATCCTCAGGCTCATCATCATCTGTATCGTCTGCATGCTCATCCTCTACTGGGTATTCGTCGTCTATCGGCTCCTCCTCTCCGTCTCCGTCTATGTTCTCATCGGCATGCTCATCCTCAGGATCCAGGTCCTCATCCTCCTGAATCAGCTCAGGCTCTGGAACTGGTACGTCGGGTACCAGTGATGGTGGTGCTGCTGCAACTACAGGCTTTGGTGGACCGGCTACAATAGCTCTCAACTCAATCTCATCCATCTCGGGCTTACTCTGAACTAACCGTAATATCTCTTGGCAAATGTCTCTACCAATCCTCGCGGTATGGTAAGCATCCATACGCATCTGCGTTGGGTGAGTTCTCTCTGTCACATAAAGTGCTCTCCACATGTCCTCCTCCAAATGCCTCCTAGCTATCTGGCATACACGCTCACGATAAAACTCTAGGTCAGCTGGCTCCACGGTATCCCCATGGATCACGTGTCCTCCATAAGCATCGGTAACAAACTGATGGAACTCTGGATCCATGCTATCCTGCAAAGGAAAACTATCTATCGTCAGGAAGACAAACTTATCTTATACTCATATCTCATCTCAGGAAATCTTAACATACTAGGACCAGATGGTGTGGGATCCATCAGTGAATGACAATATCAGAACCTAACCGGAATATAACTAGGAGCTCTGATACCAAAAACCCTGTCACGCCCCGGAGCAGCATAAAAAGAGAAAAATAAATTTCTTTATGGGTCCATAGGGAATGACAAGTGAAAGTCACTGATAATCCACACCACACAGTACTAGTCCACAAGAACAACAGGAACAGTAAACCACTGAAATATAAACACGGTTCTATCTATTACAAACATCAGAGTATGGTCCACAGGATCACAACAGGTCTGGAGACAATATATGCCCAAGTACCCGTTTAACTACAAAGTACAACAGTAAAAGAAAAGTAGTAATATAAACTACAATCTATCTTTAGGTCTTCAGCTAGCGTACGGATAGGCGTCAGCATAACTGGCATCAGTGGGGCCATTCTCTACGTAACTCCCTCCAGGGTAATCGTTATCGCCATAAGTTCCATCATCTGCATTGTAAAGGACAGGGTAGTCTGGACGGGGAATGTCCAGGCAATAAAGGCCGTCAGCTTGTTGAAAGCTGAGTGAGTACTAACTAACACAGTCTCATAGAAATAACATAATTACCATTATGAACAATATATGACAGTGATACTAAATATATATTCCTCATTCATTATTCAGACATATCATTAATCGATTCTTATTAACTCCCATTCTAAGACTGATTTCACAATACCCAACTGACTATCTCGAACTGATTATATCAGCACAACATACCAGTGCTCTTGTTCACCGCTATACCGCTTTTAAGAACTCTTGTGAGCACCCATACATCATTCTCATATAACGACTGGTCCATGGATGTACCCATACTCTTGTTCACCGCTTTTAAGAACTCTTACTGTTCACCGCTTTTAAGAACACTTGCGAGTACTGTACATACATAGCTCTGGTAATTCAAATCATGGGCGTGCCACATCTACTCTTGTTCACCGCTTTTAAGAACTCTTACTGTTCACCGCTTTTAAGAACGCTTGCGAGTACTGTGCACCCATAATTCTCACGATCCTGATCAAATCCTTGACATACACTTATCGGATTCAACCTGAGCGAATCATCAGCTCGACTTACACAACTTTGAACATACAATTCCTCTTACTGACTTAACTCCCAGTTATCCAATACTACCCAGTATTATCATCTCAAACTTACTCCGTCATCGCGTCGTACTATTACTAACGTTCCAAAACCCGACTACGTTACTCACTATGTTATCTAAATCTCATTATCGTATCCCATTACCTCCGTAATCCATAATATCGCATAATAGGAACATGAAACAACAATTAAACAACTACGCACTATGCATTATAAACTGAAAGGAATACATTCATGTTCTGCTCGGGTTCGATCGATTGAGGTCCTCTCGATCGATTGAGTAAAAGTGATGTTCGATCGATTGAAGTCTTATCGATCGATCGAAGAAAGGTGATCTCGATCGATTGAACTTATTTTGATCGATTGAGACTCAGTGATGTTCGATCGATTGAACTTAGTTCGATCGGTCGAACTTCGTCTTCCACAGATTCTGCCTGTGAACGTGCAGAATGTGCTAGGGGTGTTTGGGTTATAATCAATACGTCCAGAATATGTAAAACATCATAACTACGTTATCGAGTGAGTTTGGAACTCACCGAAAGTTGTTAAGGGCGCGTTTGGCTCGGTTGAAAGCTTCCAAGCTTCCTCCAATGGTGGCCACTTCTCTCTGCTCCTCTCTTCGTCTCTTCTGTCTCTCTTTCTCGGCCTCTTCTTGTTCTTCTTCTCTTCTCCAAGATGAGTATATATATATATGAGGTGTATATATATATAGATATGGAGGTAGGGGTATATATATATGTACCAACACACAAGCACACACTCTCTCAACTCTCAAGGTTCAGCAAACTCCCCTACTCACACGAATGCAGTGTATATATAGAGGTGGGAGAGGTGCAAATGGCATTGTTTGCGGGAAACCTGGGAATTCAATAATTATCAAGTTCGATCGCACGAGCGTATTTCGATCGATCGAGATCAGAACGGTCAGGTTAGATCGATTGAAAATAGTTTGATCGATTGAAGTGGGGACCACGTATCAAATTCAGGTCGGTAGGGTTTCGATCGATTGAACAAATTTTGATCGCTTGAACTACTGGGATTCTCGATCACTCGAACTAGCGTCGATCGATCGAAGATGAAATTTCATGAATGGTCAAGGAAAGTATATAGAACCTCTCTGCATTAAATATTTATTGAAAATACGGGGTATTACACATAGTCTAGCCAAGTCAGCCATTGACACTTCTGGTTCTATCTGGAAAAACTGAGTGTGGAAGGATTCTTCCATCTGTGCCCAATTATAGATCGAATTAGGGGCTAAATTGGTAAACCAAGTAAATGCAGTATCTGTTAACGAACTAGGAAACAAACGAAGCCTAAGATATTCATTATTTCCTGCATTAGCACACTGACTGATGAATTTTGCTACATGTTCAACTGTGGATTGACTTCCATCTCCAGCAAACATAGCAAAGGTGGGGAATTTAAATCCCATAGGGAATTCAATCCTATCAACCCAATCAGGATAAGGTTTCCTGTAAACTGGAGTTTGTACCCCCCGAGCCATGGGTCCACAAACTTCATGGATTAGGTTAATCATGTCATTTCTATCAACCATATTAAATGGTTGTTGATGACCTGGTTGACCCAAAGGAGGGTTCATTGGTGGTATTGGAGGTGGTTGAGGATTATTATTATCCATCCTCCTAAGATTTTCATTCCTTCGACCCACTCCTATTCCGGTAGGGTTTGGTTCGAATATAGGATTATTGTTTATTCTCCTATTCTGGCCTATTATGTTTTCTCTAGGCCTTGGTTCTTTGAAATTTACTGATCTATAAACATGATCTTGACCATTCACATGGTTTCCTTGCATCCCTTCGAATATTGGAGGAGTATTATTAGGGATAGACATATAGAAACTTTCTTGCGAGTTAAGCCTGAAAGGAGGCCTATTCGCATGAGTCATAAGATTTGGCTGAAACAAGCCACGGGGATGACCTCTTTCATTCTGTCGAATCACAGAAGGATTTCCACTTGACACCATTACTGGTGTAAATTGTGGTATACTATTGTTAAGGGAAGTGATCAGGACATTAACATTCTGGATCATATTTCCCAAATGATCAAATATTGGGGTCAATTGATTCACCAAATCATGTTGACTTTCTGAACCAACATTCCCATTATTTGGAATTGAATTTAAATTTTCAACTCCTATTTCTGGGTTTTCATTGGTCGCATGATTCCCAGTATTGCTGCTTTGAGGATCTTGGTGTGGAGAACCACCAGTTTCAGCAATATTAACACCAATATTGGCGTTATCAACAGACCTATTGCTTCAAAGGTTTCTGTTTGCCATCTTTTGACACTAGTGTCCCACTGGGCGTGCCAAAAATGTTTGGTTGGAAAATTTATGAATGTGTGTGAGCGTGCCAGGCAAGCAAATTGCCAATGCATAAATGTGATTATCCAAACTGTGCCTCACCAAGCAAATTGTGGTGACGTTCGATGCCTTGAACATGACTTTAAACGTGTAAAGATGTACTTAATTGAAGCACTTCGAACTTATTCTAAGACAACTACTCCTAAAAAAATAGTAAAGAAGACAATAAAGTAAGAAACTACTTTTATTAAATTAAAGTAACTACAATCTAACCTTGAAGATGACTTCGAAGGTGTTCTACTCCTAAATCTAAGTATCTAGATAACAATATAGTAAGTGTATTGAGAGATATATGTTGATGTTGATTGAAGGATCCTTTTCGAATTCACAATCCTTTTATTTATAGGCGTGAAGGCTTCTCAGCAACTTCATTTGAAAATGTTTCCTCCTCTTTTCAAACTGATAACTGCTCTTACACGTGGCATATTCTCGAGTTGACAACTGTTCTTCAGTTACTTCATGATGGTCAACACGTGTCCTCTAACAGTTAAATATTTGAACAAAATGAATCAGCAACAACTGCTCATAACGGTTCCAGTATTCATCAGTGTCCACCAATTATTCTGCCACATAAAATCTTACGTGTCAATTCTGCATTGGCTGGATATTTTCATCACAAACACTTGTCAAGTATGTTCCAAAACCATAACATTGATGATGATTTACACTAAGTAGTGTACTCATACAAACAATATAATCCCATCATTAATCCATCTTGCCCCCTATTTTCTTGGGATCATCCCTCCACATCAGCACAGTTTTAAAATATGTAAGAGGGGATAAATGATGACATGGTATCCCCGTTTCATTCAATATTTACTCCCCTTCTTGTGGACAAAGTAGTTGACTAGAAGGTTTTTTTTTGGTTATTCCTTAGTTTCGTAGCAATGGCCAGTGGGTAAACAAGTTTCTACTAAAAAATAAAATATTTCTTTTAGGAGCCTTGTTTCCAATTAACAAACTCCATGATTGTAGATGATACGGTGTATCGTATGTGAATCAATTAGTTCATTCCAACTTACAACCCCTAATAGGGTGCACATGGGTCGGATCGAGTCTTAACCATACCCACTAGGGGTCCCCTAGGCCCTAGTATTGCTTTTTCAGACCAACGATTTGGGATACTTTTGTTTGCTCAGTTGTGTGCTATAATAGAGTTCATGCCAATCTATGGTTGCGTTCTTTGCAGTTGGATTTCTTTAGGCTATGTTTGGTTAATGGATTTTGTGAGGGAAAAGAAAAGAGAACATTTTTGCTCACCCAATTTTGGTTCACCATTGCTCACCCAGGCCTTCATTGGGTGACATGTGTCTCATTCCAGTAATCATGTTGATAGTACACAATGAATGCCTGGGAGAGCAACGGTGAACCAAAAAAGGGTGAGCAAAAATACTCAAAAGAAAAGGGGAAGCCAGAAGGAAAACTTATTCCCATCGTGTTTTCACTTGTCTTCTTGTCGCTTTACATGATAGACTAGCTAATTTTACATGAACTTGTATGATATCTAATTTTGTTTTTTTAATTTCTAATTTCGTGAACATGGTGTATGGTTTGCAAGCTATTTAGTTTTTGCACTATGCATGGATGGTATTGAGGATTTTGAAATTTCTAATAAGTGGTCCTTTTATGAAATTGCATCAGTATGTTAAGTACTTTCTTCTATATTTTCTTTCCCCCCCCCCCCCCAAATACAGGTAGCAATGGCATCAACAGATGAAAAGTATATGTAAAAAGTGAGAGAGGCACAGAAAGAGATAGATCTATTGAAAATAATGTGCATGGATGCAAAGGGATTGGGCTCAATGAAGAAATTGCATGTGGTTTTCTTTTTCACAATTGTCATTCTTGCTTTTCAGTGGTTGTAAATGTGGACTACTTAGAGATAATAGTTTGTTTATTTGGACATGTTTAGGATGTTGTATTTATGTCTTGAACACAAATTATTTTTTTTTCATATTGCTCAAGGGAGTTGTATTGTACTATTAATGCAGCTATTGAAGAATGAAATTTGTTCATTGCAGTGGTGATTTTTAATCATTGAGCATGGTTACATTCATGGTGATATTTAATTTATTTGAAGTTGGTTTTATAGGAAAAAAGTTTACTAGGAAAGGTTCTCAAGGCATTTTGGTATTTTTGGTATTTTTTTCGGGAAAGGGTATTTTTGGAATAAAACAAATATTACTAAATGAAGTTTTCATAGTTTCCATATAGTTTTTTTCTCTATAAAAACTAAATTAAAATAGTTGGCATAATTTTTAAGTTGGATACTTTCCAATTTTGATTATTGCTACCAAACATTCTAAAATTAGTTAATTCATAATGAACCAATTTTTTCTTTGACCAACCAAACAGGTACATAAATGAGAATTAAGTCATCTGCGAATGTAAAAACTAGCATTCTACAAAATTACATCCCCGGGAAGCCCTGCGTGCCTGGCACACAGAAGCCCCCTAGTGTGTGCATATATATATATATATATATATAGAAGAAAAGAAATGGATAGGGTACAAGAAAGTTATTGGGTAAGAAACGAAATGGGCAGCTACAATGCGTGGGTTTGCTGTTGTGATCATGTAAGTTATTGGGTCAGTTTGTTTGTGTTTTTATTTTTTCTCTTGATAACCAGTTATTGGGTAAGTTATTAGTTAGTTAGTAAGTTCTCTACTAAATACTTCTTTTTACTTTTTTCTTTTTTTCAAAACATCTACTAAATACACTCACCAATTTCTTTGTTCTCCCACTTTACGCATGGAGGACTGTAATTGATATACAGATAATCGGATCAAACCCATTGGACATTGATTTCATCACTAAGAGTTGTTTTAAATTTTTAGTGTTGAAATTTAAATTATTGAATTTGCAATAGTGAAAACAATGTTTCAAATACTGAAATAAACTGCATTCAATGATTTTTTTAGCGTAAATTTTTTTACATAAATTTTTTAGTAGAATTATTACTGATTTTTCAGTAAAGTGGTACTTATCAAATACATTGTAATAATAAAAAATTGTAACTTTTAATTTTTAACACTTAACTCGGTTATCAACCACATCCTTAACACTTTTTTTGGTTCATGGATTTATTGAAAAAAAAAATGAAAAAACAAATGGAAGGCCTAATTTCACTTTACACCCTTATACTATGCCCGTGTTTTCAATTGGATACATATACCTTTTTTTTGTTCAATTGAACCATTGAATTTTAAAAATTCATTCAATCAGATCCAAATTCTGACAATGTTGGCTTAAACTAACAAAATTTTCACGTGAGTTGCGTGTAGTGCTTATCTGTCACAGGTTAGGTTAAAACAAACGAATGAGATTGTGAATGGTGCAAAAAAATGGGACATGTTATATCTCAGGATGATATCTCTGTGGACTCATCTAAGATTGATGTAACCTTAAGCTGGAGTAGATCGACTAATGAAATAAGTTAGAAGTTTTCTTGGTCTGGCTGGATATTACCGGAGATTCATGGAAGGATTCTCCAAGATTGCGGGACCACTAACGAATTTGACAAGAAAAAAGACAAAGTATGAATGGACGGATAAGCATGAAGATGCATTTCAGGAGTTAAAGGAAAGAGTAACCTCAGCACGGGTACTTGCGATACCTAAGAGTGGAGAAAGACTCATAGTCTACAGTGATGCATCGTACCAATGACTTAGTTTTGTGCTTATGCAAGATGGAAATGTGATTGCGTATGGATCAAGGCAATTAAAATCCCATGAGAAGAATTATCCTTCGCATGATTTGAAGTTGGCAGCAATCGTGTTTGCTCTAAAGATCTGGAGACACTATCTATATGGAGAAAAGTTTGATATGTTCTCAGATCACAAGAGTTTTAGGTATCTGTTTTCTCAAAAGGAGTTGAACATGCGACAACGAAGGTGGAAAAAATTACTCAAGGATTATGATTTTTCTTTGCAATATCATCCGGGTAAAGCAAAAGTTGTGGCTTATGCTTTGAGTCACCAACCTCGATTAGTCATCGCTACTATATTGATTCAGGAATGGCAAGCATTGGAACCTTAGCCGAATTTGATCTTTAACCAATAGCGTCGAGAGAAGGACAACATGTTGGATGTCTAGTTATCCAACCAACTCTAATCAGCTGTATCATAGAGGCTCAATAGACAATGAGGATTTGAAACTGTGGTTCACTAAGATGTTAGCAAAGGAACCAGAGGTCTGAAGTATTGGTTCAGATGGAGCCTTAAGGTGTAAATGTAGACTCTATGTGCCTGACGAAGATAATCTCAAAAAGTACATTTTGGATGAAGCACACAAGTCGTGAATGACCGTACACCCTGGAGGTACCAAGATGTACAAAGATTTGAAGAGAAATTTCTGGTAGGAAAGAATGAAGAGAGAACTAGCCGAGTATGTAGCTTAATGTCTTACTTCTAAGAAAGTAAAGGCAGAATATCAGAAACTACCAGGACTTCTTCAGTCGTTACGGATTCCCCAATGGAAATGGGAACACATAACCATGGGTTTTGTGGTAGGTTTGCCAAGGTCTCAGCAAAACCATGACCCTATTTGGGTAAAAGTGGATCGACTTACCAAGATAATGCATTTCATTGCCTATAGCATGACGTATCCAGTGGAATGATTAAGCCGAATGTATCTACAGCAAATCGTACAATTATATATGTACTATTTTAATTGTGTCGGATCGAGATTCACGGTTCACTGTAGAATTTTGGAAGAGTCTTCAGAAAGCGATGGAAACTACACTGAACTTGAGGTTACCCTTTCATCCGCAGACCGACGGTCAGACTGAACGAGTCAATTAAGTGATGGAAGATATGCTACGTGCTTGCATGATCAATTTCGAGAGTTCGTAGGAGACGCATCCGCCGCTAATCGAGTTCGCCTACAACAATAGCTATCATATGAGCATAGGAATGGTGCCGTTTGAAGCTTTGTATGGACAACCATGCTGATCACCATTATGCTAGACCATAGTTGGAGATAACCAACATCTTGGGCCAGAAATGGTATGAGAAACTAGTGAGAAGATTCAAGTTGTACGTGAGAAGATGAAGACGGCACAGACCAGAAACAAGAGTTATGCTAACAACCGATGCAAAGACCAGGAATTCGCAGTTGGAGATCATGTTTCACTCAAAGTTTCACCAGTTCGAGGAATCGTTAGATTTAGTCAGAAGAGAGGCAAGATATCGCCACGATTTATCAGACCGTTCGAGATTCTAGAGCGCGTTGGAAAGGTTACCTACCATCTCGCTTTGCCGCCAAAGATGTCATGAGTATACAGTGTCTTCCACATTAGTATGTTGAGGAAGTGTGCCCACAATCTGGCACACGAGATTAACTTTGAGGATATAGAAATTAACGATAACTTTACATTCAACAAAGGACTAGTGCAGATCTTAGATTAGAGAATCAAGAATCTCAGGAACAAAGAGATCCCACTAGTGAAGGTCTAGTGGAAGCATCACAATGAAGGAAAAGCTTCGTGGGAGCTAAAGTCAGAGATGCCGAAGAAGTTTTCATTTTTATTTTAACCTTACTTATTTCCGATTTCGAGGACAAAATCTTTTAATAAGTGGTGGATAATGTAATACTCTGTATTTTTGTATGCATGATAATAAATAAGATTATGTGTAATTATCTGGACAATACCTGTAAAGTGGTGATCAATCGATTGAACTTTTGTCAATCGATTGACATTGTGATCTTTTCAATCGATTGATGTGGAACCACATCAATCGATTGAAACTTTGCCGACATAAATGATAAGACGTGGACCCTTCCCAACTGATTAAACTCAATTCAATCGATTGAAACTCTGCCACCTGTTATCAATCGATTGAAAAGGCTTTAATAAATTAAAAATGCCTGAAACCTTATCCCCAGTTCTGCACAGAAGCTGCCACCTGTTATCAATCGATTGAAAAGGCTTCATCGATTAAAAATGCCTGAAACCTTATCCCCAGTTCTGCACAGAAGCTGCTACCTTGCACTCTTCTTCCCATATATATATATATATATGTGTGTGTGTTCTTCTGTGTGTGGGTTTTTATTTGGTAGAGAGAGTTAGAGAGATAGTGAAGATATATATACTCACGCACACATATATACACACAAACATATGTACACTACATATAAATACACACTATCACAGAGAGAGAGAGAGAGAGAGAGAGAGAGAGAGAGAGAGAGAAGTAGAAAGAAGAAGAGAAGAAAAAGAACTGAAAGAGAAAGTGAGAAGAGATAGAGACAGTGAGAAGAAGAGGAGAGAGAGAGAGACTCCATTGGAGCCTAAGCTCTAAAACTCACCCAAACACAACCATTGAGAGAGAGAGAGAGAGAGAGAGAGTTAGAAAGAAGAAGAGAAGAAGAAGAACTGAAAGAGAAAGTGAGAAGAGACAGAGACAGAGACAGAGACAGAGAGAAGAAGAGGAGAGAGAGAGAGACTCCATTAGAGCCTAAGCTCCAAAACTCACCCAAACACAACCATTGATCACTTTGGTGAGTTCCAAACTCACTCAATAGCCTAGAGAGTTGTTTTTACAAGTTTTAGATGTGAAGAAACCAAGCCAAGGCATCCCCGAAATTCTGAGCATCACTGCCCAGTTTTCTAGAGAAGACGACTTGTCAATTGATTGAAAATGGATTCAATCGATTGAACATTGTATCAATCAATTGAAATGTATTTCAATCGATTGACATCACTATTCCCTCAATCGATTGAAAATGTTTTAATCGATTGCAACTTATTTTGTCTAATCGATTCAAAATGAGTTCAATCGATTAAAACTATCTTTTACCACAATCGATTGGACCCTTGTCTCAATCGATTGGTATTTATAGAATGTGGATATTCTCTGTTGGTTATGATACAAACTGCTGAGTTGTTTAAAAATTGTCTTTATACTTTTAGAATGCAATACTTTTAAGAAGAGATACTGAGACATGATAGTGTGATACGTAAGAATACGTAGTATTGTTTTGTAACGTTGGTCTATGTGGTAGTCGCAAATCAGTTTGACATCTGTTTTATTTAATCAGAGTAGTCAGGCCACAATGGGGAGTCATGTATCATTATTAGTTCAGAGCATAGATAGGTTTGATAAATTCTGGGAATCGCATGTGGGCGAACACTTGGTCATAATATGTCCTTAACAAGCAGTGGGCGGTTATGTCCTTAACAAGCGATGGGCGGGACCAAGTAGTCCTAAGATAGCCAGGTGATCCATGATATGTCTTAATGAGTGGTCGGTGGTTATGTCCTAAATGAGCGGCAGGCGGAGATCACTAGTAGACGTTGCTAAGTTTTGGCAATAGATTGATACGCTATTATTCAAAACATTATATCACTGACATGCGGTGGGCGGTTATGTCCTTAAAAGCGGGGGATGGACTGACATGGTGTCCATGACATGTAGTAGGCGGTTATGTCCTTAAAAGCGGGGGATGGACTGACGTGGTGCCCATGACATGCAGTGGGCGGTTATGTCCTTAAAAGCAGTGGATAGAATAATGGTGTATCTATAGAGTTGAATTATTAAGTCTACTCTTAAATCAGGAGTACTTTGTCAGTCTTTTAGGTAACAAGACTTTACTAATAGTTAACGATTGGAACAAAGAGAAGACATTATTAGTAACATCTTGATATATCGATTCATAACTTAGATTTACTTCACCCTTACAATATTGTATAAGTTTCTACTCACTCAGCTCTCAGTAAGCTGACGACGTTTATTAGTTGGACATTTCCCCATCCAGACTACTCTATTCCTAACACTGCAGGTGACAGAGCGTACGACGATGGCTACTACCCAGAGGAGGAGTATGCAGAGGGTGGCCCCAATGAAGACAGATAAGCTAGGGAAGGCTGTTATGCTGACGATTACAAATACGCCAGTTGAAGACGAAGATAGCTATTAGTTCTACTTTTCTGTCAGACTTTATTATTACGTTTTGTAACTGGGTATATGTTGCCTTGAGACTTTTGTATTTTCCATTTTGAACTCTGATTTAATAATTAGCATGTTGTTATCATACTCAGTTTGGTTTTATTACTGTCCTCTTTACTTTGCCTGCTATCTAGAACTATGTGGTATGGACAATTCAGTGACTTCACCAATCATTCCTTGCGGACCCAAAAGGGAAATGTTTTCTATTTTTGCAGTTCCGGGGTGTGACATTATTCCCTTGATCCTACATACGTGTTTATCAACTTATAAACATAGGATATTAAAAAAAAACACTTAGATCGAAAACCACGAAGAAAAATATAAATTTCGATCCACATACATAGGTATATTGCAGGGTTTGAACACAGATGAACAACGCATGATTTCCACGGGTATATACATATACACACGTGTATATATATACACCCATATACAAAAAATATTTAACTCACCTAGTTTGGATCAAAAATTGACAGCACGAACTGGTATACGTTCCACGATTCCACATGAGACCACGAACCCGAGACCCTTCTCCTTCCTTCCTTCCTTCCTTCCTTCCTTCCTTCTTCTTCTTCTTCTTCTTCTTCTCTCTCTCTCTCTCTCTCTCTCTCTCTCTCTCTCTCTCTCTCTATGCGCAGCCCCTTTCTTTCTCTTCACAATATGTTTTTCTTTTCTTTTTTCCTAACCCTAGTATTATATGAGTAAATGTATATATATACACACGCAACATTATATTTTACATATCACACACACACGCAACACCAAACACACACACACACACATACATACATACACACACGTGCACTATACTGATGTTATAAGTTGTAGAGTTAAGTTAGTTTTCTATAGTGTAAAACACTCACGTTGGTTTTTCGTATATTAATCACATTAATAATTAAAATAAAATCATAAAATTACCACCTAAAACACTATAAACTATTTAAAATAAATCGGGTATTACATGGGTTAAACCAAATCACATTTTATCTAGCTGAAATTGAGCCATGAGACTAATAAACATACCGCATTGGATAAACTCTATGTCCAATTTATTGCAAAGAAAGGACCAACAAAAGGAAATAGAAGACGAATGGTGTACTAAATTCGAACTATAATAAACTGGAAATTCGTTACTTTCACTAATACAATTTGAAAATTCTAGTTGCATTTTAGCACCTACTTTAATAGTCAACTCCAAACAATATTTGTTTGATCACAGTGATTTCTATGACAACGTCCTTGATGTCCATGCGATCACCTGGTGAATCCGAAGAACAAGTGAGTCCAATTCTAACAAGCGAATTCAGGCATTCTTGAAATCTGATTATCTCATTTTGGTTGTTGAGGACTTCTTGGCGTACTCCATTGGGAAGCAATTGCGGATCAGCAATTTGAAACACATGGTCAGGCAAAGCCTTCTCAGCAAAAGCACGAAGATTGAGGCCATCTTTGAACATTTCATCAGTTGGTCTCTTTCCTGTTATTATCTCTAGTAGCATAATCCCATAGCTGTACACATCTCCTTCCATTGACACATCTCGTCCCATCCCATACTCTACAATATATGCACATTTATGTAGATAAATAGATATAAAGACAGACTTGGTAATTGGGAAGATCATTAAAAGAAATGTTGATGGTAGTACCAGAGAATTCAAAGAGACCTAAGGGTTAGTTAGGAGCCGCAAAAATTAAATTTAATGTTCACTAAAGAAGCGGTTCCACTTAAAATTTTTAAGTGTTAGATATGCTTGCCATTATAGAAGCAAGTTTAATACAGGTAAACTACTAAAACTTATTCAAATAATTCAAAGACAACTTCCAAAATTCAATGAGTTAGAAATTTAAACGATTTTAATAATATAGTAAAAAAAAATCAAGGAAAACGAAGGAAAATTTCATAAAACTTGAAAATCTTAGTTGGTTTCATCATATATTCTTCTTCTTCTTCTTCTTCTTTCTATATCATTCGTTACATGAACAAAGAAAATGACTTTCTTACTAATTTTTTTTATTTTGATAAAATTCAAGCATGGTCGATCAAAATCAAGGCTTTACGATATGGTTCGTAACAAGACATGATATTGCACAAATTTAGGGAGAGAGAGAGAGAGAGAGAGAGAGAGAGAGAGAGAGAGAGAGAGAGAGATTAGGAAATCATTGAAACAAAGTATTGATGATTGTATTAAGAGAATTCAAAGAAATCTCTTTGATGATAGTATTAAGGAATTCAAAGAAAAATCTTTGTTTTAATCATTTATAGTGAGGAAAAAGAAAAGAAACCATGGAGGAAACTACTTTTCCTGCTTGTTTTGTAAAATAGGAAGAAAATACAACAGAGTGATAAGGAGATTAAATTTTTTATATTTTGTGAGTCACTTTCTTTTTACCTTTTCTTAAATTTCTGTGAAAGCCTAACATTATTTGAGAGATTTATAAAATGCCGAGCAACAATTTTGCTTCTCATTTTTTTTCCCCATAAAAACTCACATACCAACAGACCCTTTTAAGAAACTCAATGAAGTCATACCTGGTGGAATATATCCAATAGATCCTTGTACACCAACAGAACTCATCTCGTTGTGACTTGGATCATCATTAAATCTATTAAGAAATTTGGATAACCCAAAATCCGTGACACGAGCGATCATGTCCTCACCTAGTAGGACATTACTTGGTTTCAAATCCGAGTGGACGATAGGATTATGACTGTGGTGATGAAGATAATCCAATGCGGAAGAAACACCAATTGCTATATCTAATCTTTGGCAAAAGTTTAGAACTCTTCCTTGATTTATAGTTGGATGTAACCAACTATCCAAACTTCCGTTAGGCATGAGTTCGAAAACTAGAGCTTTAAAATCATTGCCTTTAAAGTCCATACTTGAGCAAGTTGACAAGACCTTCATGAGATTTCTATGTCGAACTTCTTTTAAAGTTTTGCATTCAAGAAGAAAAGATTTTGCAGCTCCTTTTTGTTGAAGGTTAAGTACTTTCACTGCAATAGGCTTTTCATTTCCCTCAAGAACTCCTTTGAACACAGAGCCAAAGCTTCCCACACCGATCAAGTTCTCATCATTGAATCCATTTGTTGATTTAAGAAGTTCCTTGTAAGAAATTCTCAAGAACCCGCCTTTTGGAAAAGATTCAGAAGTTTTTCTTCTCTTTGATTTTCTTCTCCAAAGAAAGGTAGAAACAAGAAGTGTTAGAATGAAAAATGCTCCGATTACAACTATAAGGATTTTGACAATTAGGGACATTTTTCCTTTCCTTGACTGATTCATGGGGCAAGGAGGGAGTTGAAGTTCTTGGATTCCACCACAAAGATTTCGGTTTCCAATTATGGAAAATTTACTGTAGTTTTTGAACAATCCACTAATTGGAACCTCACCCTCAAAGTTGTTAAATGAAAGATTCAAAAATGAGAATGAGAAGTTCTCCAAGTATTTAGGAATTCGATCAGATAAATTATTACCAGAAAGATCCAAGTACATAATGCCTTTCAAGGAACTCAAAGATGATGGCATGGTTCCTTGAAGATTGTTGCCTTGCAACTCAATGGTCTCCATTGAAACACAATTTCCAAGGCTGCTCGGAATTTCTCCAAACAAGTCGTTATTAGCTACAGATAGAGTTTCAAGATTTTCTAAGCTTCCAATTTCAATGGGTAAAGGACCAGTAAAAGAATTATTGGATAAATTGAGGTGAAGCAAACGAGGCAAAAGACCAATGACTTGGCCAGGAATCGAACCGTTAAGCTTATTATTGAACAAACGTAAGGTTTGAAGATGTTGACACTTTCCTAGACTAGAAGGAATTTTTCCTCCCAAATTGTTGTTTGCCAACTTTAGATCAAACAATCCGGTAAGATTTCCTATAGAGGATGGAATTGAACCAAAAAGTTCATTTTCACTCAAGTAAAGTTTTCGCAACCTTGAAAGCATTCCAAGGGAATTGGGGATAATACCTGTAATGAAATTTCTTTCCATTCCAAGTCCATTCAAGTTTGTGAAGATTTCAATTCCTCTTGGAATTTCCCCCGATATGAAATTCCCTCCCATTATCAAAGATCTTAGTTGGGTTGAGAGATTAGTGAGAGAAGTTGGTAAAGAACCTCTAAATCGGTTGTTATGTAGTCCTAGTACCTGAAGATTGGTACAATTAGTAAGAGAGGAAATGAAACTCAAATCATCATCATTTTTAGAAGTATTTGCTCCACTTCCCAACAAATTACCTCCGAGATTAAGCCACTGGAGATTTTGGAAATTCACAAGAATATCAGGAACTAAACCGAAGAAATTATTTCTGGATAGATCAAGGTATGAAATTCCAGAAACATTTGCTAATGAAACAGGAATCTTCCCAGAAATTTGGTTATCACCGATTGCAAAGTATTGCAAATTAGGAAGTGTTAATCCGATGTTTGGAGGAAGACTTCCCTGAAGTTTGTTTTCAGCAGTTGAAAATGAAACAACAGAAGACAAATTGTAGAAAGAGAGAGGCACAATTCCGAAAATTTGATTTATAGCAATTGAGAAATCTCGTAACTTTGATAACCCACCAAAAGTTTCAGGAATGGTTCCTGTCAGTCTGTTTACAGCTAGAGAGATAGTAGTGAGAGAAGAAAGGTTACCAATCGAAGAGGGGATTGTTCCTGTTAGATTGTTGAAATGAAGACTGAGTCTCTCAAGATTGAGCAAGGAGCCAAGCTCCACTGGAATATTCCCTCTCAGTTTGTTATATCCTAGATGAAATGCAATAAGATTGGAGCATTGAGACAGATTCACAGGAATTTCACCTTGTAAACTGTTGTTCCTCATATCGAGAACCCTTAATCTGAATAAGTACCCAAGTTCATGGGGAATTTCTCCATGGAATGAGTTGTTGTTAAGATTGATCAAATTAAGGAAGCTCAAGTTTCCTATGTGGGGAGACAAAGTTCCTGACAGTTGGGAGGAGTTTAAAACCAGTTTGGTCACCCTTTGGTGGCGGCGACTACACGTGACCCCCCGCCATTGGCAGAAATTGAGTGAATAATTCCAGGATTTCATGATTCCCAGAGGATCTTTGGTGATTCCAAGTTTGAAGGAAAGCAAAGAAGCTCTATCTGTTTCATTGCTAATTAGAGTAATAGCAATGGCCTTTTCTACTCTAAAAGCAGTTAAAAAAATGAGTGAAATGAAACAAAGAACCAGAACATTTTGTGTTTTTGGGCTCATTGTTCTTGTCTCATTAGAGGAAAATTTGATAATGGTTGCAAGAAAGTATAAATAGAAACTGTCATTTCCCTTTCTAATATTTCATACACGGCTCTCCTGGAAAATTTTCTTTTTGGCATGGTCAAACCGGAAGTCATCACCTAGTGATCACTTTTTTGTTACTTTGATCAAACCGGACGTCTATTAGATGGTTGACATATGAATCATCTTTCCGAAAATTAAGGCTTTGTGTGGTCTGCAGTTTACCAGAGGAAAAGAAAAAAAAAACGGGAAATATGAAAGAAAATTAACTCTTTGTGCTTTCCCTTATATTTTTCTTCATACTAAAAAAAAATATATATTAAAAATTAAAATATAATTATAAAATAAGAAAAAAAAAAAAAAGAATAGAGGAAGAAAATATTTTAATTATGTCTCAGCTACTTTTCTTTTCCTTGCTACTTTGATTATCGTTTTCCTTACTAACCAAACAAAGAAAAAGATTTTCTTCTATGTTTTTCTTTCTTTCTTTTTTTTTTCATCTAAATCTATGAATCCAACATAGCCTATAATGGTACGTTTGTTCCGCTACTGGAGTCCAAAATAGACTATTTAAAATACCAATTATTTATTAATTTATTCAGTAGTATTTGGTCGCCAAAATTAATAAATTTCACTTTATTTTTAAAATGCTAAAAAATATTTATCAAAAAAAAAAAAACTAAAAAATTTGCCCTACTTACAGAAATTCTTGACACCTCCGTCGCCAATCCCAACATGTTTATTATTTTCTTCTATTCATAGTGAGACATTCTCTCCTCTCTCTCTTGTTAGCATATATATATATATATATATGTGTGTGTGTGTAAATAAGCACAAACGTATGTGTAAAACCGCTAATCGACCAATTAATTCATAAATTTTAGTTAAGTACTTCTACGATTTCACAACGGTGGATTATATGATACAACCGATTTTTGTTTTTTTGGAACAACATTTGGTACATGCGGAACAACATTTGGTTATCTAAGCTACAAAAATTTTTAGTACAAAGAATATGGCCAAATTTTGTTACCAAATTTTTTACAGGGTATAACATTTTGGTATCTTGGGTGCAAAAAATGTGACCAAAATTTTTTATTCAGGATAACAAAATGTTATTGTAAAGAAGACAAAAACCCGTTGTACTATATGACCGGTTGCATCATAGACTTCTCCTAGAGAACAACTAATTAAAAGTAGAGAATTTTAGTCAAACGTCCTCTAAAATAGACTTTTTAGTATTAAGTCCAACAGATTTTTTTATTTTAGTGAAAAGTCTACACGTTATAAAAGTGATGTGAAACTCGCATAACTTTTGGTGAGCTAATTATGTGAAATTTTACATTTTCACATAACTTATTTATTTGAAACTTCACATAACTTTTAAAATATAAGGACTAAATCTGATTAAGTTTCACTAGTCATGAAGTTTGGATCAAAATAAAAAATGAAAAAAGGGTTGTCCTTTTAAACTTAATAATCCAAAATGAACGAATTTTCACTAAATCTCTATTAAAATATAATAACTAGAAAACCAAAGCTACCCTAAGCATTAGTTTCATTAATTTTTGTTCAGTAAAGTCTTACCCAGATATGTACTTTATCAGTTTAGATTTCAATCAATGTTCTTAGAGGAAAGGAACAAGATAGTAAAAGATAGAAAAAGAAAATTAGAAGGCAAAAATTCCAAGCACAACTTGTTGAAAGTCCATGGAGACTTTTTTTTTCCTTCTTTTTTTCCAAGCACAAACTTGTGAATTAATTTTTTAGTTTTCTTAGTTTTGTAGCTCCCAAGTACAACGGGTCTCCAGAGCAAATTACACGCACAAGACCTAACCCATAACATGTAACTAGAAGGCTTAACTACGTTTTACACCCTTCTAGTTTGCTTTTTGTGTCAATTTGGTCCATGTAGTTTAGAAAGTGTCATTTTAGTCCCTGTAGCTTCATAAGTGTGTCATTTTAGTCCCTCGAACACTTTTTGTGACAAATTTTTTTACTTTCAGTGACAAAATTATTCGTCACTAAAGAACATATTAGACTTATTTGACATACTTATGAAACTACAGGGACTAAAGTGACATTTTTTAAATTACAGGAATTAAACGGACACAGGTGACAAACTACAAAGGTGTAAAATGTATTTATCCCTAACTAGAATTAAGAGATAAGAATTGATTTTGGATGGTGCATGTCACACAAGTACAAAAAAAAATAGGGTAAATTACACTTTACAACCTTGTAGTTTGAATGTGATGCTATTTTGGCCAATATAGTTTCAATTTTGTCAATTTGGTCCTTATAATTTCAGTTTAGGTTTAATGTAGTCCATTCATGAAAATTTTCTACAATTTTTGACAGAAGTAGTTCATGGGATGAACATGTGAGGTATCATTAGGAGTATAATGGTAAATTTACTTAGAGAAATTACACTTTACACACCTATATTGAACTTAAATCTGTCAAAAAATTGTATGAAAAATTGATGAATGAATTACATTGAATCTAAACTAAAATTATAAGAACCAAAGTGACAAAATCAAAACTGCATGGACCAAAATGAAATCACACCCAAACTATAAGGGCATGAAATGTCATTTAGCCAAAAAAAAATGTATACAAACTTGAAAAGGGAATCGTATAGAGTTGTGTTGGTTAATTTGAATTGTGAGAGTTCAGATCATGAAAGGCGATACGCCATATAGATGCGTAATAAAGGTGAAGCATGAAAGGGTGCTAGAAAATGGGCAAGACTGTGTCTGAAACGGAGGACTTGAATATAGTGTCAACTCCAACTCTGACAGAGTATACATATTCTCAAGAGTATTAGTCATTTTACACTTGTCATTTGACTTTTTGATTTTCAATTTTACTTTTTATATTCTCAAGAGTATTAGTCATTAGTCCAAATTAGTGAAATTACATAGAGAATTTGTGCATGTTCCATACTATAAGGGACAAATATAAAAGGATTAATTACATTTTACCTCTTTGTGGTTAGATTCATTTTAAACGTTGTCACTTAAACACCATATCGCTTTGGGCTAAAGTGAAGCTACTAAGATTTCTCTCAAAATTGTCTTACATGGGAATTTAGTGTTAAAATTAGCCCTATATAGGATATTTAAGTATAAAAATTAACCTCATATATACAGTTAAACCCAAAATTAGCCCATATAGGTGGGTTAAATGACAACATTATCCCCATATTGGTTAACCCCACAATTAACCTTACAAAGGAGGTTAATTGTCAATAAGTCTGGCAAATTTTAGAATTTTCATCACTTTTGAAAGAAGTCTTAATATATAGTTTCACACTACTCTAAAACTACAAGGGATTAAGTGTCCGCTTTTTTGAAGCACATGGCAGTAAAAGGAAATTAACTTAACCACATGCATAGAATGTATTTAACCCAATATAAAAAAAAAAAAAAAAAAAAAAGAGTGAGTTGATCCCTAATTTTGGTCATTAATAGTAATTGATCCTTCCTAGATTCTGTGTATAGAAATTAATCCCTGATTAGGAAGATGATCAGTAATTAGTCCATTTTCCTAAATGGCCAGAGAATTTTTGGACCATTATACCATTGTTCATACATACACATATATATATTGATGTTTACACCCTAATTTGGGATTTTCCAGCGCACATGACAGTCACGTGGCTTAATGACGTCATCACAGAAGCAGGCAGGAAGGTGAGCAGGGAATAGGGCCTAAGCATAAAGAGACCGATATCGGTGCTACCTATTTATAAGGATGATACACCCAATACATGAGTATCAGTGTTGAGGCCGAAGACAGGATGATACTGGGTGAGATATCTCGGCCTCAACAAACAAGACTAAGGTTGCAAAGTAGGTGCAACAAGAGCCGTGACATCAGTTAATTAAGACCGATGACCACCCATAAGGGTTCTGCAGTAGCAAGACCGAAGGGTAATAACCAACATCAGGTAAGTGGAAAAATGTAATATCGGGCTTGGAGAATGATTAACAAAGAACCCTGGGGATGGTTGAGAGTCAGATGAAGACATCGGTCACCAAGACCGATCGACACCAGTAGACTTCCTATGAAGAATAAGACCGAGATCTATCAGCCAACGAGGATCAAGCTGCTCGGAGAAGAATGTAATCGATCAACTAGGGCATATTCGCAGAGCTTTTTAGGCAGTTAAGCATGGATAAAGACATGCACATAGGTTATGCTGAACTGGAAGAAAGGCGGTTACATAAAGGAGTAACGTGGTAGAAATAGGATCAGCAAACAGATCATGGAGGTTAATTGTAGGGTAAAGAGTGGGTGCAATGATTGGGTCATGCCTAGAAGTTAGGAGCCACCACCCACTAACCCCACTAGCATTAATGGTTTCTACTCAAGTCTATAAATAGGGCTTGGTGTACAACATTTTGGGTGGGGGAGGGCTAACACATACGCCACTTCTGCTCTGGCAGACTTTAGCTTTTTTTTTTTTTCTCAAAACAATACTGTTGTCGTTCATTACTGTTACTGTTCTTTGAGTGATTGTGAGTTTTTATTGTTCTTGGTGATTGATTGTAATTGCTACTTAACTTTGATCAATGAAGATGATGTTCATGGAGATATTTTAAGTTTACCTGCTCGTTTGTTCCTTTTTCATGTTCATTTGTAATTTACTTACTTGCATCAGAGTAGGGTTAAGACCCATTAATCGTTATCAACAACCATCGTTTGAAGTAGAAGTCAGATCAGGTTATCACAGTCTCTTTCGAGTCCATGTCGATTCTGGCACGCCCAACATACCCACACCACACCAATTTTATTATAAACAATTTTTGGCACGCCTGGTGGGACAGTGTCAAATGGCTGGAAAAGGAACAAGATCTAGGGGACCATCCCAGGAGGTAGGTTCACACGAACCTGCATTAGAATCCCCAGACATCTTAGTAGCTAGTCAGGCTGACTTATCTAACATGGGAAGTAGTATATTAGGACATTTTAATCAACGTTTCGTTGAGATGTCCGTTAGGCAAGACCAAACATTCGTTCAAATGAATGAAAAGAACATTAGGCGAGTGTCCCCTCACAGCCATCCATTCCACCAACCTTGCTGTCTCAGGTTAGATTGGGGAAAAGTCAGAATGCCCCTTCTTCCTCCCAGACCGAAAAAAAATACATTACTCCTCAGAAAAGGAATGGCAAGGAGGTGCTAGAGGAAACCATGAGTCAAAAACAGACCTCGATCCCAGTAGGAATCACCTTTAAAGAACCAACGCTCGGTCAAAATACGTTGGGGTTGGATCAATAGTGGGGGAAGATCACCCATTATTTGGAACCCTTGAGACCGATAACAAACCAGTAGGTCTGTTTACACCCTAATTTGGGATTTCCCAGGGCACATGACAAACACGTGGCTTAATGATGTCATCACAGAAGCAGGCAGGAAGGTGAGCAAGTAATAGGGCCTAAGCACAAAGAGACCGATATCGGTGCTACCTACTTATAAGGATGATACACCTAATACGTGAGTATTGGTGTTGAGGCCGAAGACAGGATGATACTGGGTGAGATACCTCGGCCTCAACAACAAGATTAAGGTTGCAAAGTAGGTGCAACAAGAGCCGTGACATCGGTTAGTTAAGACCGATGACCACCCGTAAGGGTTCTGCAATAGCAAGACTGAAGGGTAATAACCAACAGCAGGTAAGTGAGAAAATGTAATATCGGGCTTGGAGATTGACTAACAAAGAACCCTGGGGATGGTTGAGAGTCAGATGAAGGCATCGGTCACCAAGACCGATGGACACCAGCAGACTTCCTATGAAGAATGACTGAGATCTATCAGCCAACGAGGATCAAGCTAATCAGAGAAAGAATGTAATCAGTCAACTAGGGCATATTCGCAGAGCTTTTTACGCAGTTAAGCATGGATAAAGACATGCACATAGGTTATGCTGAACTGGAAGAAGGCGGTTACATAAAGGAGTAACGTGGCAGAAATAGGATCACCAAACAGATCATAGAGGTTAATTGTTGGGTAAAGAGTGGGTGCAATAATTAGGTCATGTCTAGAAATTAGGAGCCACCACCCACTAACCCCACTAGCATTAACAGTTTCTACTCAAGTCTATAAATAGGGCAGGGTGTGCAACATTTGGGAGGGGGGCTAACACATATGCCACTTTTGCTCTGACAGACTTTAGTTTTTTTTTCTCAAAACAATACTGCTATCGTTCATTACTGCTATCGTTCTTTGAGTGATTGTGAGTTTTTATTGTTCTTGGTGATTGATTATAATTGCTACTTAACTTTGATCAATGAAGATGATGTTCATGGAGGTATTTTAAATTTACCTGCTCGTTTGTTCCTTTTTCATGTTCATTTTTAACTTACTTACTCACATCAGAGTAGAGTTAAGACCCATTAATCGTTATTAACAACCATCGTTTGTAGTAGAAGTCAGATCAGGTTATCACAGTCTCTTTCGAGTCCACGTGGACTCTGGCACGCCCAACACACACACCACACCAATTTTATTGTAAACAAGGTCATGAAAGACCTACTTTGGGATAAGAAGTTGGTCAAAACATGGTGGTACCCGCTCAGACAGTCAGGGTTGATAGGGAGCAGATCGCCAAAGCTATCCACCAGAACTTCAGTGGCCTAATCCGTAGAACCCAGAGGCCCATATATAGGAGGCCGCATAGTGACGCCATTGAGAGAATGGATCTCCCATGGGGATATAAGGTGCCCAACTTTACAACTTTCTCGGGTGAGAGTGACCAATCGACCGTTGAGCATATCGCTCGCTTCCTACTTTAGAGTGGAGAGGTGAGCCTTCGAGGAGACATGCTATTGAAGTTATTCCCCAATTCCTTAACTGGGGTAGCTTTTAGTTAGTATATTAACTTGCCTCCAAATTCTTTTCATACTTGAAAACAAATAGAAGAATTCACACCCAATTCTATCGGACAGAGCCCGAAGTCTCAATGGCCGATTTGACTAGGCTATACCAGCTTCCAAGCGAATCAGCAGAAGCATATATCGCCAGGTTTAAATGGGCTAAGCACCACTGCAAGGTCATGTTTCCCGAAGAAGAATTTGTCAACATAGCATTAGGAGGCCTTACCTTTGAACTTAGGAAAATGTTTGAAGGTATGGGTTTCCGCGATCTATTCGAACTAGCAACTCGAGCTGCCCGGTATGAACGTATGCTTGAGCAGGAACTAGAAAGAAAAAATTCATCCAAGGGAACCTATTACAGGGATTCGAACTATGACATACACGCTACTGCATGTGAGATTAACACCGAAGTGGATGTGGCCGAGATTGTGTCAAAACGGTCGTATTTATGTCAACCTTTGCCAAAACCGACTGATGCACTGCTATCGTCAGTCAAGAAATAGCCTTTTGAGACTGGCAAGCAGTACTCTTTTAACATTGCAATGGTTGATCAAATCTTTGACTTCATGATGGTTAATGGGCAAATTCGGCTACCACACGACAAAAAATTACCTTCAGCTAACGAGCTGAAAGGGAAAGAGTATTGCAAATGGCATAACTCTTGGCGTCATAACACTAACAATTGTCTGGTATTCCGAAATGTTTTGCAGGATATGATTGACAAGGGAAATTTAAAGTTCGTCGAGAAAGAAAATGAGGTCATGGGAGTTGATAGTAATCCATTTTCAGAGGTGGTAGGAGTAAATATGGTGGCAACCGACTTTACAATTTTGTGCAAACCAAGAGAAAAGATCGGCCTCAGAGGAGCTAAAACTACTCAAACGGGCTCGAAAGGGGACAGACAAAAGTCAAAGGCAAGATTAGCCTCCAAAGTTATGTTGGATGATACCAAAACAAACACTGGTAGAATACCAACACTACAATGGATGGTCGAATTAATCGAGCTGGGGTTATGTCCTAAGTGTAAAGCAGAAGTAAATACTCCATCTGTACCAAAGCATGAGAGGACTTATCGGCCCCAAAGCCCAAGGAGGCTGATTCAAAGCCATCTCGCTTATCCAAGCCAGAAGTATCTCAGAAAGCCCGAATTCTAGAAACGTGAGCATCGTCATGATGAACCAAGGCAGAAGAATAAGGACATAAGAAGGAAAACTTACCAACGCCGTGACCGATCCCCATAGATGGTCGTTCTACCACAAGTAGAAGTGAATCGTTGGAAAAAGGTGGAACATCCCAAGTTCCCAGAGCAAGCTTACTTCACCAAGACACAAAAAAGGAGAATGCAAAGGTTGAGGCAGTCAGTTCGGGATTGGGAAGCTAAATACCGCTTGGAAAAAAGGCAGGTAGATCAAAGAAATGACAATAATGAAGACATGGTGCCAAGGGCGATCCTAAGCCAGAAGGGGAAGGAGAAGATGGAGATCGAGTTTGTGGGAGATAAGCCACGAAGGCTTGAAACACCATCTATTCCTGAGGTGAACAAATCAGACTTGGAAAATGGCGATATCGATTCAGATTACGGAGAGTCACTGGATAAATACATCTAGTTTGGAAGCATTCCAAAGGACTTTTCGGTGAATATGGTTTACACACTGCCAATATCTTTTGGAGCAAGCCCTGACCAGGGGAACAAATGGCGGGTGACGTGCATAAGGACCAGCAGTGTCCAGCAACGCCCGTGTTTGTCAATAGTGAAGTGAAAGCAGAGAAGCCAAGGGTATCGGTAATAAGGGCTAAGATCGAAGACGAAACAGGCAAAAAGCCTGCTAAAGTCATCTTCAAAAAACTGGCAGAAGGAATGTCACAGCATTTGAAGCCGTTGTGCATCAATGCGGCCAATGACGGAGTACCTTACTCAAGAGTGTTAATCGATAATGGTGCTGCGGTGAATATCTTATCATCGATTATGTTGCTGAAATTACAACGTGACGAGAGTGAGTTGATCCCGTCCGAGCTCACTGTTTTTGGGTTCACATGGACACCATGAAGACAAAAGGAATCCTCCCGATAGAGCTTACTGTAGGGAAAAAGACCACCATGACAGCCTTCTTTGTGGTGGATTTCGGAGCCTCATACAATGCCTTGCTCGGTCGGGACTGGATTCATACCAATTGGTGTATCCCGTCAACCTTGCACCAGTTCTTGATTTTTTGGAATGGTGACGAGGTAGAAGTAGTTTGGGCTGATCACAAGCCTTTTGTAGCCAGGGTTCATTGCTCTGAGGCTATTCTATATGAGAACGATATCGGTCCAGTCAAGTTTATTGGAACAGATAAGAATGGTAGGCCTAGAATGGCCACCATGGTGAAGGAACAAAAGAATCAGTTGATTCAAGTATACAAATAACTAGATCGGCCATCATTCCTAATCACTCTGATTGACGGTGATGAAGAACTCAATGTTCCCTATGGACCAGAGCCCATCATCAGTGATGCTTAGAAGGGCACTGGCCGTGCAGGCCAGTGTAGCCAGGGTGCAAGCTTTTTTGGCCGACAAGAGAGTACAAATGTCATTGGCCAACATAGCCGATATCATTGAAGATTGTTAGGAGGAAATATTGGAAGACTGCATAACTCTAGAGGAGTTAGCATCGGCTCCCGCGAAGCTTGATGGCTTGAAAGTCGATGTACCTGATCCTTGAGGTGAATTTGGGGTCAAGCGGAGTGTACCAACCCACTTTCGTAAACAAGTTACTCGAGCCCAACTTCCAGGCATCATTGATTTCTCTCCTCAGAGAATTCAAAGACTATTTTGCCTGGGATTACCACGAAATGCCTGGGCTAGCAAGGGAGCTCGTAGAACACCGGTTACCTATCAAGGGTGCAAGCCATTAAAGCAGTTACCTAGAAGAATGTCCCCTGAAGTTGTTCTCAAAGTCGAGGAAGAAATTGAATGGTTGCTGAAGGCCGTCTTTATAAGAACGGCAAGGTATGTTGATTGGATCTCAAATATTGTACCAATGGTTAAGAAAAATGGCAAGTTAAGAACTTGTATAGACTTTAGAAATCTGAATATAGCAACTCCAGAATATGAATATCTAATGCCTATGGTCGATCAGCTAATTGACGCTGTGGCCAAACATCAAATTTTTCCCTTCATGGATGGTCATTCGGGCTACAATCAGATCTATATAGCTGAAGACAACGTCCCTAAAATCGCGTTCAGATGCCTAGGAGCAATTGGGACATTTAAATGGGTGGTAATGCCCTTTGGGTTGAAAAATGCTAGGACAACGTATCAACAGGCTATGAATGCTATCTTCCATAACATGATAGGAAGGATAATGCAAGTCTACATTGATGATGTGGTGATAAAATCGGCCACACAAGAGAAGCATTTGGCCGATTTATGGAGATTATTTGAAAGAATAAGGACCCACGGCCTAAAGATGAATCCTTTGAAGTGCGCATTTGGGGTATCAGCAGGGAACTTCCTCGGTTTCTTAGTACACCAAAGAGGCATCGAAATTGACAAGAATAAAGTCCGATCCATTCAGTCAGCTGAAACTCCAAGGAACAAGAAGGAGCTCCAAAGGCTCCTCGGGCAAATTAACTTTTTGCAGAGGTTTATCTCAACCTGCGCAGGACGGACACACGTGTGGTCCCCATTGCTCAAACTCAAGGCTGAAGAAGAATTCAAGTGGGAGACCCAGCACCAGGAAGCCTTCAAAGCTATCAAGCGATATCTATCTGAACCACCAGTACTCATGCCTGCAAGAAAAGGCTGTTGAAACTGTACTTATCGGCCTTAGATGAATCTATAGCATGCATGTTGGCACAAGATAGTGAGTGGGGAAAGGAAGAAGTTGTGTACTATCTAAGTAGAGTTTTAACTTTTATCGAGCGTAGTTATACGCCGATAGAGAAATTATGTTTAGCCTCGTACTTTGCCTCACAAAAATTGAGGGTATAATGCTTTCGGTGTTGGTTTATTTGATTTATCAAACTGACGTCATTAAATGCATGTTATCAAGGCCGATAATGCGTGGGTGTATCAAAAAGTGGACTCTAGCTATGATGGAGTTCACATTTCAATTCGTTCCATAAAGAGCAGTAAAGGGACAAGCCTTGGCCAATTTCCTAGCTGATCATCCTTGTGTGGATATCGGCCCAGAATTAAATGAAGCAATCGATTCCACCCTCTTATTGAAAATTTCTCTAGCCCCTTGGACGTTAATATTTGACAGGTCAAGAAATACTGAAGGAGCAGGGGCGAGAGTAATTGTTATTTCACCAAAGAAGAGAAAGACTATTTTCTCATTCAAACTAGAATTTGAGTGTTCTAGTGACCAAGTTGAGTGTGAAGCATTGATCATCGGTCTTGAAATCATGGCCGAGATGAATATATCAGCGGTCCATATTACAGGTGATTCAAACCTTGTTATTAGCCAACTCAGTGGTGAGTTCAAATGCAAGAGCTGGGAGTTGTTGCCTTTCAAATAAATTGTTCTTCAATTATTACGAGAATTTGACGACATCAGAGTCCAGCACATAGCTCAAGCCCATAATTCTGAGGCCGATAATTTAGCGCAAATCGCATCAGGAACGAAGTTGGAAGTATCTGACTATGAAAAGCTGATAAAAGTGCATAGAAGAATCTTGCCATCAGTAAAACAATGAGAAATGGCAACAGAGGCGTTCTCGGTGATCATGGACGACCAGAATTGGAGAATCCTGATAATCAGATGCCTCCTGTGTCCAAGCAGACAAACCGAGAGGAAAGTAAAGTTGTCTTCGGTCAACTATATCTTACTGGATGGGGAATTGTTCAAGAAAAGCCTAAAAGATGAAGTTTTTCTGAGGTGCCTGGACAAGCCCGAGACCATGAAAGTAATGGCCAAAGTACATGAAGGTATATGTGGTGCACACCAAGCAGGTACAAAAATGAAATGGCTTCTTAGGAGATACAATTATTATTGGCCAAGCATGTTAAAAGACTGCATCAATTACGCAAAAGGATGCCAGGCTTGCCAAAGACACGGGCCAATACAACAAGTGCCAGCCACCGAAATGCAGGTGATCGTTAGGCCTTGGCCGTTTCAAGGTTGGGCCATGGATTTGATAGGCAAAATCTTCCCACCATCATCGGGTCAACACAGTTTTATTGTGGTGGCTACTGATTATTTCACAAAATGGGTAGAAGCGGTGCCAGCAAAATCGGTAAATCAAGCATACGTGATCAAGTTCATTAACGAGCATATAATTCACCAATTTAGGCTTCTAAAAACTATCACAGTAGATCAAGGATCGGTCTTTACGAGAGACGAGGTTAAAGCGTTTGCTGAGAGCTGAGGTTTTAAAATCCTAAATTCTACTCCATATTTTGCCCAACGAAATGGACAGGCCGAGTCTTCGAATAAAATAATCAAATGAATTGTGGAAAAAATGGTGGAAGATAACCCTAGGGTATGGCATGACTTATTGTCTGAAGCATTATGGACATACCGTACGTCTAAGAGATCGGCCACAAACATAACTCCTTTTATGTTAACCTATGGTCATGACGCGATGTTGCCAATGGAAGTCACCGTCCGATCAACCAGACGAGCGTTCCAACTCAGTCTTGACTCCGCAGAGTACACCGAGGCAATGTTGGCTGAGTTGGAAGAACTCGATGACGTTCATCTTAAAACTTTAGACTGCATTAAGGCACAAAAGAACAGAGTAACTCGAGCATACAACAAAAGGGTCAAGCATAAGTCCTTTGGCGAAGGAGACCTAGTTTGGAAGGCTGTGTTGCCATTAGGTGAAAAAGATGGCCGATAAGGAAAATGGTCATCTAAGTGGGAAGGCTGCATCAAGTAATGTCAGTCATCATGGATGGAGAGTATCGGCTAATGGATCTAGATGGCGAAATGCATGCAAGGCTAATAAATGGAAAATATTTAAAGCAATATGTACCATCATTTTGGGAAACCACAAAATTAGATTGAGTAAATTCAAAAAAGCAATGTTCCATTGATTTTTTGGGAAATATACAAGGTATATAGCCGTTGAACAAACGGCTGAAAAAAAAAAAAACACAACACATTCATTTTTGGCAAACTTCAGCCTCAATTCCTCCCAGGCTTGATCCAGGTAGTCTAGTTCTCTTTCGGCATTGGTCTTGTAGGCCTCCCACCTACTCGCAGCATCCGCAGATCCAGTCAAGGCTTTTACATGCCCCTGCGCGGTTCGACCAATATCGAGGATGACCTTTTCGAAAAGTACAAGGCCAGCATCAGTATTGTCTAGATCGGCCTGAATTCTGGCTAACTCGGACTCAAGCCTAGCCTTCTCCTGCAGAAGACGCCCCTTCATGACCTTGGAGGCTTTATACTGCTTCTTGCAAGCTCCCAGATTCTCAACTGGGGCTTTGCACTCCCTGGACTTTTCTTCGATCTCGGACACAAGCTTGGTGGCAGCCCGATGTCTATTCAAATAGTCTGGCAGCCATACTTGCAGATTCCTAAGATCGGCCTTCATCTCTTCGGATATGTCCAGGCATGAGAGCAAGAGGCCCGTGGTCGAGTGAAACTCCTCAAAGTCTGGGAGTTAAAAAAGCTTTCTTTGGACCGTAGTCCTGAACCACTCCTCAACTCTTTGGTATTCAACAGGAGAATGAGCTGCGCTGGCATGAGCCACCATTGGTTCAGCCTAAAGAAGCTACTTAGGGTTCAGAAGAGCAAAGAAGACCTTAATGGATGAGACCGAGCTAAAGTCAGGAATTGGGAGAGAGCTAGAAACCTGCAAGAGAAAGTCCAATAAGCATAAAGACAAGGAAAAAAGCATTCAGGAGATAGCAAGGAAAGGAGCCATGTTACTTGATCCGAAGGGAAATTGGTAGAAGAAACGGCCCGTGGTGGTGGTGGTAGAATGGCAGGTCCCTGCATTTGCACTAGAGGCAAGGCCGATGTCTCTGTGTGAGAGCCACCGAAGGAAGGAGGCTGATCAGTGACTTCTTTCTTGCCCATGATCTCAGCGCCCCGAGGAGTCCCTGGGTCTCTAAGGTCAATGGGGTCATTGTGGTCCGATCCTGAGGGCCTCTCATTCCCATGTGTCTTTGACGTGTCACCGGCAGTTGTACTATCGGTGTTGGATGTCATAACATCGGCCGCACCCTTGAGTATGGCCTGTCTAGCTTCGTTAAGTCCTTATAGCCGTTGAAGCTCGACCATCAATTGTTTATAGGTCATTGGAGGAGTGCTGGAGCCGCTTGGGAGGAGGTTGATACAGGAGGACGAAGGGGTGATGCTGGAGGAGGTGGCATCCTAGCCCGAGAAACTAGGGGCTTCATCTGAGCTTGCCCTGTCTTCTTGGATGCAGTGCTACTAGCTCCCTATGATCACACAAAAGATAGGTCAGCCCCATATATGGTTAAGGAGAAACAAGCATAAGAGAGAAATTATACCTTGCCCGACTTGATGGTTATGTTTCGGCGTTGATGGGTAGATAGATGGACATCTTCATTCGATTCTACATCAGTCATGCCAAGAGGGTTTTCTCTTGGAAGGGCCTCTGAACAAGAATGGAGACAAAAATCAATTAGCGAATTGGAAAGCATAGAGAAACATAAGAAGGAAATACCTAAAACTGGTGCTCTAGTTTCTATTACCCAGATGGCCGATGAGTGATCGATCGTTCCCAAATCATGCAGCCCAGTATAAGTAACTCGTTCCCAAGGTTCTACCATTGACGATGTCTGCTTATTCACCATCGGAAAGACAATGGCAAAATCGGCCTCAGGTAGTGGAGGAGCCCGAAACTTAAAAGGTTTGAGGAACTGCTCATAAGGGATTACAGATGAGTAATCAGCCGTTTTCAAGTATTTTTTGTCTACCCTTACTGTCCTTTCCTTGTGTTCTTGCTCAAGCATTCTCAGATGCCACTTTATATCAGACCGCATGATCTCGGGCTTTCTAGGATCGAATTTGAATTAAAAAAAACTTCTCAAAGGCAATAACGGCTAGATAGACAGTTTTACCTTTAGATGTTGGGGCCTTCTACTTCTGACCTTCAGCCTGAATCAAAGAAGGGTTAGTAGAGCGAGAAGATTTTTCAGAGAGGGGAGGAAAAACACACTTGAGCACAGAAAGGACGGGCTCAGATCGCAAGCCCAAAAGAATTTTGGACCACCAAGTGTCAACCACGGTGGATGTTGAAGGAAGCTCTTGAAAAGGAAAAAAAACTCTAATCCTGATCGGGCAGCTCTATTGTTAGACTCACATTTTCCAATCTTGGCCAGATCAGAAAAGAGAGATCGCCCTGCCATGGATCGATTAAAAGTCCTAAAAGGGGGATAAGGACTACTTGTCGAAGACCAAATTGAGGAGCTAAGGCCGGAGCATTGTAATACTCCACTCCACACTTGTTGTTGTGTTGAGGGATAACAGGGCTGTACAAGAGATCTCGGCCAACTAAAAAGTTAGCCCAAATATTTTCATGTTCATCTTGATTGGCCTTAGGAGCCTGGCCAGGACCATGAAGAAGCTAGCTCGGACATTGAAGCCGAGGGTGAAAAGGAAGAAACTGTTGGGGCAATCGGTTACCCATGTATTCGTAAAAGAAAGAAAATAGATGATCAAAAGAAAGACCCTTTGGGTCGAAGCCAGAAAAATGGAAAGCAAAAGCAGAAGAATGTTCTGGGAAAGTAGTAGGATCAAAATTATCGACCAAGCTTTTCTCTGGGAAATATGATTGGAGCCAACACTGAAGGAGCCAGAGGGCTCCTCCTAAAGTTTTCAAATTTGAAAATATGAGTTCAAGAACGCCACGATAGAGATGGGAAAGGATGAGAGGAGCAAGAGCGAGTTTTGGCCCGAGGCCAAAGCTAGGGCGATGTGGTGGTACTCTTTTGTAATAACGTAAGAGGCCGAGCAAAAAACAAAACGGTTGAGCCAATAGACCAAGAAGGCAATGTGCTCTTGGTCAGTAACCTTCTCTTGTCCCATGCTGGCTGAGATGAAGTGCCCGAAGGCAGTGATGAACCTAGACCCCTTACCCTTATCGGTCTTAGGGTGTTCAAACTCCAGGGGGGAAGAAAGGTTGGGAGTGATTTCATCACCATGGGCTGGTAGACCGGTAAGAAAACAGACGTCTTGAATGGTTGGGCTCATAAGGCCACAACGGAAGAAGAAGGCGTTGGCTGAGGTCGACAAAAGAAGAGAGAATAAAAGAAAAGGGGCTTGCCAAGGAAAAACCTTTCTCGGCTAAGCATAATGGCATCGTATCTATCAAGGGCTCTCCATAGGTCCTTTTTTACCTCTATTACTCGATCTACCCAAGAGATCCAGTTAGCAGATGGGATGGGCCAATTTCTCGAAGGATTGGAAGGTGCATACTGTGAGCCCCATTCAAAAGTAGATGATTGGTTAAGCAACTTGTTGTCATCTACAACTAAAGGGAAATAATTTCTAAAGATGGAGGAGGAAGGGACTCAAAGGCAGGACCAAGTCCCGTTGAAGAACCAGAGGGCATAGGAATTAATACATGCAGGTTTATTAGCCCAGGAATGGCGTCAAGGGCATGTTTAACAGCGGTAGCGTTGGTGGTTTTGGTTTTTGGCGCAGTACCAGTGGCAGCAGGGAAAAAGAAGTGGCACCGGCGGTTTGAGAAGCACTGGTTGAAGAAGAGGAAGCCATGGAAGTTTGTTAGTGAAAAGAAAGAGAATTTTTTCCGGGAAAGTTGAAAGAAAAAGAAAGTGAAAAGTGACAAGGAATTGTGGCTTATATAGGCAAAGAAAAGAGGCTATCATGACTTAGGAACGGATTCCTAAGAGGCACGCCCCGATTCTTGAAACGAGGCAGGAAGAGCAGCTAGGGTAGGGACACGTGGAGCTATACACCATCATTTGCAGTGGTAGCAATCAATTTCAATTTCAAACGTCTCATCAAATTGGTGCCCAACGTTTGACAAGATGTTTGGGGGGCATTGTTTACACCCTAATTTGGGATTTCCTAGGGCACATGACAGTCACGTGGCTTAATGACGTCATCACAAAAGCAGGCAGGAAGGTGAGCAAGGAATATGGCCTAAGCACAAAGAGACCGATATCGGTGCTACCTACTTATAAGGATGATACACCCAATACGTGAGTATCGGTGTTGAGGCCGAAGATAGGATGATACTGGGTGAGATACCTCAGCCTCAACAAACAAGACTAAGGTTGCAAAGTAGGTGCAACAAGAGCCACGACATTGGTTAATTAAGACCGATGACCACTCGTAAGGGTTCTGCAGTAGCAAGATTGAAGGGTAATAACCAACAGCATAAGTGAGAAAATGTAATATCGGGCTTGGAGAATGATTAACAAAGAACCTTGGGGATGGTTGAGAGTCAGATGAAGACATCGGTCACCAAGACCGATGGACACCAGTAGACTTCCTATGAAGAATAAGACCGAGATCTATCAGCCAACGAGGATCAAGCTGCTCGCAGAAGAATGTAATCGGTCACCTAGGGCATATTCACAGAGCTTTTTAGGCAGTTAAGCATGGATAAAGACATGCGCATAGGTTATGCTGAACTGGAAGAAAGGCGGTTACATAAAGGAGTAACGTGGCAGAAATAGGATCACCAAATAGATCATGGAGGTTAATCGTGGAGTAGAGAGTGGGTGCAATAATTGGGTTATGCCTAGAAATTAGGAGTCACCACGTCCACTAACCCCACTAGCATTAACGGTTTCTACTCAAGTCTATAAATAGGGTAGGGTGTGCAACATTTTTTTTTTGGGGGGGGGGGGGGGCGGGGGGGGGGGGGGGGGGGGGGGGGGGGGGTTGGGCTAGCACATACGCCACTTTTGCTCTGGTAGACTTTAGTTTTTTTTTTCTCAAAACAATACTACTATCGTTCATTACTGCTATTGTTCTTTGAGTGATTGTGAATTTTTATTGTTCTTGGTAATTGATTGTAATTGCTACTTAACTTTGATCAATGAAGGTGATGTTCATAGAGGTATTTTAAGTTTACCTGCTCGTTTGTTCCTTTTTCATGTTCATTTGTAATTTACTTACTCGCATCAGAGTAGAGTTAAGACCCATTAATCGTTATTAACAACCATCGTTTGAAGTAGAAATCAGATCAGGTTATCACAGTGTCTTTCGAGTCCATGTGGACTCTGGCACGCCCAACATGCACACCACACCACACCAATTTTATTGTAATCAATTGATGATGCCAAAATTTGGGTTAGAGGTAAGAAGAAGTAGACAAGAGAAATTGTATGTGGTTCTGCCCTGTTAACGAAGAGACCTATGTCCATGTGTGTGTCGGAGCACGTGCACTATGATATCAAATCACTGTAATACCCCGTATTTTTTTCTAATACAAAATGTTATATTTTAAAATATGATAAGGTATTAGTTTGTTTTTTTGGGGTAGTGTTTATAGGCCCTAGATTTATTTAGCGATATAATTAACATCGAAATTAAATACCCGGGTCATGTATATTCATTGGGCTAATGTTTTAAGCACTTGGGAATGTATTTCGGGCCCATATGAAGCCTTTTTGTGAGGCCTAAAACTAAAAAATAAGATTTAGTATTTATTTTGGTGTTTTTAGTTTCTTAAACTTAATCTAACCCTAGCCACCTCTCTTTCTCCCTACTCACATACACACACATAATCTACATCCAAGAGGAAGAAGAAGGTGGAGAAAGAGAAGAAGAAGAAGAAGAATGACGATTGGAGCTTTCAAACACATTCAATATATACTATGTTTCAACTATTTTCTTTCTCTTGTTTTGGTGAGTAAATCATACCCATTGTTTTGTATAGTGTTTCATTATTTTCTATATCGTTTTATTTCTATTTTATGAGTTTTGAAGTTGTTAATTGATTAATTGAATTAGGTTTAAAAAAAACTCATGATCATAGTCCGGTTTGCTCTAGAATACTAAAAATTAGATTTCTCTTTACTCCGACCTTTTTAAGATCTGAAATTTTAAAGGTAGACTCCTAAAATATCTATACAACTGCCCTTAAAATAGTTTTTGATTTTCTTGAACAAAGGGTAAATTGGTGATTTCACATTCTGTGATTTGAATATGGTAAAATCGACTCTTGATTTGGATTCTATGCGAAATTTCACACAAGATAGACTCTTGATTTACTTAAAAAGATTAAGGATTGAGAGAGTTATGACCTTTCGAAGCTGGACATGGTAGGTTGTCCAAACAGTGCATTCTGCCCAGATTTTTATTTCTGAAAATTTCATTTACACTCCCAAAACTTTAAACAGACGTATAGAGGTCTACCGATATCGGATTAGGTCATGGTTTCGAGCATGGTACTTGTAATTCTGTTTAGTACAGTCCGAAGTATTTATTTTACAGTTTTTGGATTTTTCATAAAATTCCTGTATTTTAGTATGATTATATAGTTGCCCCAAAACTTTTTAAAATGATGTTTTAGTCATTCTACAATTTTGTAAAATCCTTATAAATCATTTCCTATGTTTTTTTTGTAACTTTTCATTAATTATTGATAGTTGTAGCTATTTATTTGAATTAATATGGTATAATTTCCATTTCTAAAATAGTAGGATATTTTGTTTTGGTTCCATAAAATTACAAAGTCGTGTTAAATTATTTATGTAATATTTCAGTATTTATGAACACAATTTATAATTTGGTAGTTGAGTTGCAAATTATTGTGGATTATTAGTCAAATCACTATTTGGTTGTTGATTTAATTGAATATTTTATTATTTTAATTGTCTCTGCTATTTCTAAAATTTGGAACAAATACAGAAATATTCTTGTGGCACTTTGAACCTATTAAAAAAAATAGTTTCATGTATAAATTTAGATTTGGGTATATCTGTTGAATTAGGGTCTACTTTTTATATTTATTGTTGACTTCTATAATTCGAAGTTAATTATCAGTAATTCCTAGAAATATGTCGTCAGGGCTAGTAGTCATAGAATGTTGTGAGGACCATTATTTTGAGTTTAGAATACACCTTAGCTGAAATTATAAAAATGCCCTTGTAAGAGCATGAATCATTGCCTTACCTTTTTTTTTTCATTGTGAACATGTATTTAAGTTTCTATTTTCTTAGCATGAATTGTAGAAATCGCAACTTGTTTGCTTTTCCAATAACAAACTTTATTCTGTTAATATATGAAGGTCAGTAAATCTTGTACCCTTAATAGATGCCAGTTGTGGTAATTATTCTCATAGGTTGAGAATTAGAAATCTTTTGATTTGCTATAAAGAAATGTAGGTAAAATCATATCATAATGTATGATGATTGTTAATGTGAGTAAAGTTGTATTCTATGCAATAATAATTGCTGTGCTAATCTCGTGTGGCTAAGAATTGTATATGGAACTATGAGTAAGAGTCTCACTCTATCTAATGATTGGAATTTGGAAATTGAGGTTTAAACATTTCACTAGCTAATGGAAAATTTGGATTTTATTCTCATATATTGAGGAATATGAATCATTTGAGATTCAATACTGATTTTATAATTGATGTATTACTCTTTTATGGTGGAGACTTGAGAATTTGATATTGTTTATGAAATTGATATTATTTGATTTATCTAAATGATGGATATGGAATGACAGTGAATATGTGATATGGATAATGTTAGTCCACATGGTAATCTCATATAGTGGAGAGTTATGAATCCGTTGATATTGTATATGGAATTTACATGACTTGATTTATCCAATGATGGATATGAACTTGGTATGAATATGTAATATGGATATATTCATCTAATTGTATTTCAGTTATATTATGAAATGAATCTAAAGGAAAAATTCAAAGCCACCGCCACAACCCTTTTATTTTTATTTGAATCCACTGCTTACAGAGAAACTAACCCGTATGTCTTACGGTAAGTGGTACACATGTCCAATCAGAGGTGCATACCTTGAGGAATGGGTTTGGGTTGATGCCCTTTTTGTTTTGTTCACCGAATAGTGGTGTTTTATCCCGTCTCAATATGTGACGTTGGATCTTATGCGCATTTTAGCCGAATAGTGGCTTATTATTATTTTCTCATAAATCGTAACTATTCGGGATTGGGGCACACTCGATACTCGATACGCCCGATTGGAGTAAGTGTCAAACCCGGAGAAGTGGCTAGGGTATAAGGGGGACCTATGGGTATGTAGGTTTTGGCACGAGGTGAAGTGCAATTGTGGTAGTTAAGTGTGGATTTGGTACAAACTAAAAATTGTATGCGCTTTTACGATGAAATATTCTTAACATGTTTTCCTGGAACAGGGTGGTAGGCCACACGCACACTTTTGCAGGGTAGCCTACTACAAAGTGATATTTATAAGCTTTGAAAATCGTAAATAAGAAACTAACTGCCTGAGTCTCTTGTTGGAAGGGATGATGGAACTTATGTCTTATCACGATATTGTACAGTATTTTTGTTGTTCATGGATATGATAATGGTTTGCTTATATGTTAATCGTGAATAAGAAACTAACTGTCGGAGTCTCTTGTTAGAAGAGGTGATGGAACTTATGTCTTGTTATGATATTCGTATTGTTGAATATGTTGTTTGATATGCGTGAATATGTTAGACTATGATGATTTAATGTAAAGTACTATTTCGTACATTTTCTTTATTTGATATTATTATAATTGAGGTCATTTATTGCATTTAAATACTTATTTGTAGATATACGAATAATCAATCACACACATGCAGTAGAGTTTTATATTATTTAAAAATAGTAAATGAACTGGTATAATTGAGGCATTTGACATATTAAAGAGAAATTTTGGTTATTTGGAAATTTTTCGTGTTTTATATTTTTCTTGAAAATGTCGTTTAGAGTTTTAACATTGGATTTTACATCCAGGTGGTTGAGTGGACAGATTGTGTAACTTTTCCTTTCTGCATGTTTGGTCTTAGGAATGGGAAGACCTTTAATTCTCGAGTTTTATACCTGTTGGTCAACAATATTCGGAAAAGCTTTCATGTTTTGGGTTGTTTGAGATAGAGTCATAAGGAAGGACTTTTAGTCTGTTCAGGTTTAGCATTTAAAATGTTATTTTATATTAATTTCTTTGATTACAGGAGGGTGGGTCCGCTAACACTTTGTGTAGGTTAGACCTCCCCTACATAAGGTAAGTAGAGTTGATATTTAGTATGAGTACGAGAAACTAAGCTGTCATCCCTTGGTTCAAACCTTGTGGGTGAAACTAAAGTCTTGTGTCTCATCACGTTATTATTGTAGAAGTTCATAATCTCTTTCTGTTTAGAGCATATTGAAAGTAGTTAACGACCTAAAAAAATTATAAAAGAGTGGTATGGACAGGTAAAATTTAATTTCAGATAGTTGGCATGTTTGAGCTTTTACTAGAAACGTAGTTAAGGGCTTGGTATTGGTCTATTTCAGCGGAGGTACTCACGTCTTGTCATGACATATTATTTTGGTTTCTTTTTGTTTGTTCATGGATTATTTCGGGTCTCATGTTTTACTCTTACCAGTTTATACTGACCCGGATGTATCAATGCATCTCGGGTGCGTTCAATTTATGAACGTAGCCGGAGAATGTTTTCAGGTTATGATCGTTGCATGCAGTAGTGGCCTGCATCATGTTGAGATTACCAAGCTTAGAGTTCTAGACCTTGGAGTTTAGTGAGATTTTGTACCGTTGGGATTTTTGGTGCATGTGCCAATTGTTTTAGAAATTGATATTTGAGAGTTAGTATCATTTGTATTTCGGCTTAAATTTATCCTGATTTCAAAGTTATGTCTATTTTGGTTTTAGATTGACAATTACCGTTTAAGCTTCTAGTTTATTTTATTGTTGTCAGATAGTGTTCCGATTTTGTGTTGTTAGAAAATCGGGGCGCTACAATCACCGAGGGTCTTTGGTGAACCAACAATAGGGATGGAACTACCAAAGACCGGCCGAGTTATACGTGCGTGTATATGATAAAGTTGTCATCCCCCTTGAATGAGGGGAGTGATCTCTTTTATAGATACAAGAGACCTACTCGTACAAGGTAAGTAAATTGATAAGGCCATTCAATCAATTGGGACTGATTAGCATAAATCATGTGAGTTTCCTAACTAGATTAGGAAACAGTATTCACTTTCCATTTGTCTTCTAATTTGTATAGGAACTGTCTGGAATATTCTGGGACATGTCTCGTGGGCTTGACTGGGCCATGCCCGTCAGGAACCAAGCCCGTGTAGCATTCCCGTCCTATTGGCCGAGCCCTGATGATAATGGATGTACCGGTCGGGTTAACCGTGGGATAAGCGCGGTTGGTTCCTGGATGATTTGGTACTCCCTACAACGGAAGCGAGGCTTGACATTTACTGAACATTTTTGTACATATCAAATAACCCCTATTTCCAAGGCTAAAATTATGTTGCATCAGATGAGGGTTGGAAAATTAGCACAAGCTGGGAGAACTACACGATACAACTACACGGGATGAGACCGGCAGTCTTGGCAATTTAGGACGTGAACCCGGCCTGTTAACTCGGCCTAGTCAGGATCCAATGAGGCCGATGCATGGGTAACCAAGGCGTCACGTCTGAACCGAACCGTCACGTCGCTCATTAAATATGCACGTCTTTTGAAGTGCCGCTTCATGTGCTCGAGATTCCAGCTATCGAGTGTTCAGGCGGGAACGTTTCCTATCCGTTGGATTTGAGATCATTCGGACCGTCCGCGTCGCCTATATAAGGGACACTTAAGCATTTTCACTCCTCTTGCTATCCATTGGAGGAAATTGCCAAGCGGTTCCAGAGAAAAAGCACCCGGCCAAGCTTCTCGAGCTCTTCCTTGCACTTCTCTTCTTGTAAGTCTTCGTTCCTCCGGCCTTGTCATTCATTATATTTTTCCTTCTCTTCTTCTTTTGCTTTTACCCCCGAGCGAGGCTGGAAAACAGGAATCCTTTGGGCTTTGTGAGGGAGTGGAAATTCTTCTTCCATCGGTTCTGCTTTTTCCTTAGGACAAGAGGTTGTCTTTCATGGATAGAATAGTTTGACCGGTCGGTGTGTCTAGGCCCATCCTATCTGAGTGTTATTGGACAGCTAAGACCATACACGCTCTACGGTATAGGCTCTTGACTCTTCTACCTTTTTATCTTAGACTAGGAGTCTCTGATCCTTACTTAGGCCGCCAACTGCTACCCCATCCTGTAGTAGAGACCACAATAATGTGTCATTCTAACTTTAACTCATCGTCTCAATCGGAAGATGGGCAGTCGAGGTTGGGGACCTTGAGCACTAGCTTGGACCCTCCTTCAGTAACCCATTAGACCACCACAGCCAGGGTAGAATCCCCATTCGAGTATCTAATGGGGAAACATGCCAGGAATATGTCGAGGTTTTTGAGTCGAGGAGGTGGGGTAATGAGGCATCGACCTCGGGTAGTCTCGAGGTTATCTTTTCTTGTACGGGAATTTCTAGTAGCTTGCTACTGGCTGATTTAGCCAAAATCAGGCAGAAGTTCGCTTACTTCGACGACTTTTCTCTCGTAGTGTCGCCCGACGAGACACATGTTCACCGGTCGGGGTACACCACACTTTACGAGGATGTGCTCCTCAGGGGCCTCCGTCTTCCTTTCCATTCGTTCACCCAGGACTTACTGATCTACCTCGGTATTGCCCCCGGGCAACTTGCCTCGAACGGTTGGAGATCCCTGATGGGGGCCATTTTCCTCTGGTCCCATGTTCTTGGGTACAAACTGACCCTCCAAGAGTTCTTGTGCACATACTGGCCATCCCCGTTGTACAGGGAGGTCAGCTTCTTTTCTCTGAGTGCCCGACAGGGGATGAAGATATTGCCCCGAGCAATAATAAGGGGTAGAAGAGGGAATTCTTCCAAGTGTCCACCCTTGGGCTCAGCGAGGAGGCCCCGGGAATTAACTTGAGCACCACTTGGGCTAGCAAGTTGAGGAGTAAGCTGCATCTCAAGTTTGTATTTTTGATAATTATTTTTCACTGCCGTAATGATAACTGACCTCTCTTTGTTTTACAGTGGGATCTGCTAACCTGCCGAGCATTTCGGAAGAGTGCCAGGACTGGATAAGAGCGCTAGCTCAAGATCCCATAAACATTATTGAGGTGCTATTCCGAACGGGAGATCGGGTGATCACCTATAATCCTTACAAAGTTTTTGTCGCACCGATCTTTCTTCCTATCATTGCCAGTAAGTTTCGGGTTCTCCAAATTCCCTTCCTGCCTCATTGTTGTTATATGTATTTTGGCCAATCTCCCTTTGACTCATATCTTTTCATTGTTTCTCACAGAGATGGCTCCTAGGGATGCGGCTGTTCTGAAGGAGAAGGAGGCCGCTTTGGCTGCACAGGCCGGCTAGAGGAGGAAAAGGTAACACCCGACTACTGGTCAACAGCTTAAACGAATTAATTGAGGGCTCCACCAGGATTCCGCTGGGACGTCGACCCCCGAGTTGAGGTTGTGACCACTAAACGACCTTTGGGGAATATCTTGACTGGGATGCTGCTGGTGGAAGCTGCGGATGAAGTTTGGGCGAGAGTCCAGCCTAGGTTGCTCCAAAGTCAGGTTGAGAGGTGTTCAGGGATAGGCCCTGAGGCTCTGATCGGGTGGCTTTACAACATCTCCCACATAGTAGGTAACTCGTCTTTCTCTTTTCACGGTGATTAATTGACATCCGTTTGCTTTTCAAGACTAGTTATTTGGCGGCCAAGGCCGAGGCCTTCTTGTTCGGGATGGCTGAGAAGTTGGCCGCTGCTGAGGCCATTCTCTACACGGAGAAGGCAGCGCATAAGACTTCAGACTTTGCCCTAGCCGTGGAGAGAGAGAAGACAAAGGCGTTCGCCCTGGACTTGGAGGCGTCTCAGGAAGAGTTAGCAACTGAGCGGGAGGGCTGGAAGGCTACAAAGGCTGAGAAGAAGGTCCAGGCTGAAGCTTTGGCCGCTCAGGAGGGTGCGGAGAAAGATACAGAGGAAGAGTTCGAGGTCGGCTTCCTTCAGGGCTATGCTGACCTGACCTAGAGGGCAGTTTTGGATCATCCCGAGTGGGATCTCTCGGGCTACTCATGGACTGAATCTGACTTTTGGAATGAGGGGAACATTGCTATTGAGGAGGGGGACCCTACTGATGGAAGGGCAGCTGCTGGTGGAGAGGCATCTACTGGTGGAGAGGTCGGGGAGGCCGAAGATAAGGTAGTCCTCATAGATTATCCTCAGTAAGGAACCTGCCTGACCACTTCTGGACCACTGTCTGTCCGTCCTGTACATTTGAATTTTCTCTTTTCTTTTTGTGGGGAAGCTGCTATAATTGCTCCCCAAGCAATGTACACCCCCCCCCCCCACTCCTTTTTTTGTGAACTGAAATGACAAAGGCCCTTCGATGTCACTTTTTATGCCATTTGTTGTCCGTAGTTATACTCTTGTTGCCTGCATTTATTTGTGATTGCCCGTGTCCAACCAGTTGTTAGCCTTATCAGAACCTTGCCTTAGCAAAAGATTTAGAACTGTGACTGGTAGGGAACACTCGGTCTTTAAGGGGTCTGTACAACCTTGGAATTTTCAGGTTTGTAGATCCCGGTCGGGGCATCGTAAGTGCTCGGGATCAATCGAGTTCCTTGTAACAACACGATGTGGACTCAGAACATTGTGGGTGCTTAGATATCTAAGGGTTTATACCTAGTTAATTCCAAGGCTTGTGAATGTTCTACGTGGTTTCCTGTAGTTTACTATACCCCTCCTACCCCCCACCCCTCTGAGCTTTAGGTAAGGCAGGTATTGTGGGAGTAAGTACTGTAGCTAACCGACCTAGAACGTATACGTTCCACGGTCTTTTGATTCCTTTATCGTGGGCCACCTAGGGGGTTTGCCCCATCGTAGGTTGCAAACCTAAGTGGAATTTGTGCCTCGAGTGTGATTTCAAGGACTTTTTGATGCCTCGAACGTGATCCCGAGGTCTTTTAGTGGTGTAATGAAGAGAAGGTAGGGAACACTATTCACAATAAAAATTCTTTATTGAATCTTGAAAACTACATTGAAGTGCTCGGAAAGAGCTACAACTTATTTAAAGAAAACATAAAAGTCCATAAGTAGTACTGATCCTCATTTTACTGAAAATACTTCCGTAGATCCTCCACGTTCCAGGGGTAGGATAGATCCTGCCCTTTTAGCGTCTGTAACCAATAGGTTCCCGACCGCTTGACTTGGGAAACCTTGTAGGACCCTTCCCAGTTTGGCCCCAGCTTCCCTTGACTCGGGTTTTTGGTGGACTGATTTACTACTTTGAGGACGAGGTCTCCTACTTGGAAACTGCGGTGCTTTTACTTTGCTGTTGAAGTACCGTGAGGCTCTCTACTTATAGGCTACCACTCTTAGGAGTCCCGACCCCTTTTTTTCTTTTATCAGGTCGAGCTCTCCTTTGAGGGCTTCCTCGTTGCCTTGCTCATTGTAGTTTGTCACCCGGTATGTTGGTAGTCCGAGTTCTGTGGGGACCACTGCCTCAAAGACATAGGTGAGTGAGAACGGAGTCTCTCCCGTTGCCGCTCGAGGAGTAGTACGAGAGGCCCACAGAAGGGTTGCTAGTTCCTCTGCCTATAGGCCCTTGGCCTTTTCAAGCCTGGTTTTAATGGACTGTAGAATTGTTCAGTAGGTTACCTCGGGTTGCCCATTAGCTTGAGGATTCTCGGGAGAAGAGTAATAATTTTTTTGTAAGGCCCAGCCCATTCAACTCCTTAAAACCTAGGGTGTTAAGGAGAGGGGAACCAAAGCCTTATAAACCGCACAGAGGGGCCATAAATGGGCAATGTGGGACATTTCAACACACCCCCTGAACCACAGGAGCCGGACACTCGGCATACCCTGGATCACAGCAGTCGGTCGACATACCGGAAGACAAGCCCAACCAAGCTCTGATACTACTTATAAGGCCCAGCCCATTCAACTCCTTAAAACCCAGGGTGTTAAGGAGAGGGGAACTAAAGCCTTATAAAATGCACAAAGGGGCCATAAATGGGCGATGTGGGACATTCCAACAGATTTGATATCCCGTAGCTTGAGCAAAACTGCCTAAGCACCAGTGTATCAAACAGTCTTCCATTGTCACTGACTAGTACCCGGGGCACGCCGAACCTGCTGAGGATGTTCTTCTCGAAACAATTTTCCACTTTCTTCTCGATCATTGTTGCCAAAGGCTCGGCTTCTGCCCACTTGGTAAAGTAGTCCACCGCGATGACGGCAAACTTGACCTGCCCTTTTGCCATGGGAAGCGGCCCGACTATGTTGATGCCCTATTGAGCAAACGACCAAGGGCTAAGGATTAGAGTTTGGAGCTCTGCCAGGTGGTTGATCATACCTATATACCTCTGACACTTGTCACACCACTTGACATACTCCTAAGAGTACCGGGCCATTGTTGGCCAGTAGTAACCTTGCAATAGGGCCCTGCGGGAGAGTGTTCGGCTTCCAATGTGGCTTCCACACACTCCGTCATGGATTTCATACAAGATTTCTTGGACATGGGTAGGGTGGATGCATCGGAGGTAGGGGATGGAAAATCCCCTCTTGTGCAGTACGCCATCAATGAAGTGATACCTGGCTACCCGGTACTTAACACATCGCGCTTCGTCCTTCCCAGTCGACAGACTCTCGGTCACGAGGAACATTACGATAGAATCCATCCAACTAGGTCCTAAATCGACTGGGTCGACCTCCATACCTTCCGAGTTGGACACACTGGGTTTGGGCAGGTACTCTACCCTTATCCCGGAGAGGTCCAACTCAGAAGATGATGCTAGGCATGCTAACCGGCTGGCCCTTGTGTTTTCTTCCCTCGGGATTTGTGTAACAGAGAACCCCTTGAGCTTGTTGGTAACTGTCTTGACTAGGGTCAAGTAAGCCACCATGTTATCTTCCCAGGCTTTATATGAAGGAAAAATTAAACGCGCAGCAGAAAGATTAAGTTTCAAAAAACTTATTGGTAGCCCAGGATCTACTACTCATTAACTCCATAGATGCGTACAAGAGGGGACAAGAATTATACCCCAAGTCTTGAACCCAATTCTGATTTTCTTCCTCCTTAACGGTACAATAGCTTCCACACTATGATCTTCATTCTTATGACTCCTATGGATGCTCGCCGGAAGGACTAGGGTTGGTGTGAACCTTAATGGAGAGGATAAAGGAGGTTTGGGAAGTCCTAAACAGCTTATGTAGCTACTGATATAATAAAACGATGAATTCCTTCTATTAATAGATTCCCAGAACCGACCTAACATTCAACCGATCGAAGTGGCTTCGATCGATCGAACCTTCGATTGATCAAACCATCTTCGAGCGATCGAAATTGTCTAGACTTCAATCGATCGAGACTCTTTCGATCGATCGATCGAACCTGTCTTGACAAGATCCTCATGTGTCTTTCCAACACTACAAGGAAAAAGGAATTTTATGTCACTTAAAAAGTGACATAAATAGGTATTTATGTCACTTTTTTTTCGAGTAAAAAGTGACATAAATGGGGGCGACATAAATGTTTTTAAAAGTGACATAAACATTGTATAAAAGTGACATAAATGTTTCATAAAATCAAAACATATGTTAATAAAAAGTAACATAAATACTTAAAAGCGACATAAATACCATTTTATTTATATCACTTTTAACCTAAAGTGACGTAAAAGTAAAAAAAGTGACATAAATACCAAACAAAATTATTACACCAAAGTCTTAAAAGTGACATAAATACGTTAAAAGAAACATAAAAGCTTTAAAAGTGACATAAATACTTGATAAAAGTGACATAAATGTGTAATTAGTTATGTCAATTTTTTAAAAAGGGACATAAATGTTTTCAATAATACTGATTCAATACCACCCTGTAAAAACAATGCTATCATGTAGATACAATACCACCCTGTACAAAATTACATCCAACTTCATGATCTATTTCAACCACTAAATTTCATCGATTCATCACAATATCAACCAATTAATTGGAATAAACAAAAAAAATATACAATCGATCCACGTCAAGTTCTAAACTAATAACATATACATGTTATATTCATAAAAAAAGTACTAAAAAAAACTATAAAAGCAACAAAAAAAATAGCCCAACCAAGGTTTCGCTTGTTAGAACTTTCCATTAAAATGTGAAACTTTGTACCTACAAAAAAGAAAAAGTTTTCATTAATTAGTTGTATATATAAAATAATAAAAGAGTAAAATTAAATTTTGGGGTTTTGAGAGACCAAAATGCATTTTAAGTGATATGCCCGAAAAAAAAGCATATCACTTATGTTTTGGGAACGTGCGGCTTGTGCTTTTAATGCACGGTTAGGCATATGACTATATTTGAAACCATATGTACAGAAAAAAGCACGAAAAAGGGGTCCAATAAAGCAATATTCCAACATATGCTAAGCTACACCAATCTTATCCACCATTCAAATCAACCTATGGCATCAGCTAGACATGTCTTTCCTTCCCAACATGATATATATTGGGGTTAGGGAATTCATCATCCTTTACAATCAAACCAATTTTCAAATTATTATCCACCGCTAGTGCCATCTAATTTTTCACAACTGCATCCAATTCTAGATCTCCTATCTTTTCCTAACAAGCACCAATACAGATAACAGAGACATGGACATGATACAACACACTATGTCAACATGAATAATCCTAAAAAAGTAGGACACGAACACGGCTAGGGCATGAAAAATGATGAACATTTTCGTTTGTGCTTGGTTGTGTCGTAGCTCTAAATCCGGATTAGAATTACCATTGGATGAACTGCATTACTGATATTGACCCCAAAAGAGAAAAAAAAATAGGTGCAGCTAGTTTGTGAGCAGCCGACCATCACAGTGTAAAAATTGGATAGGTGTGACCGATAGTCATTGGGATTTGGGGCCTTCTCTAGTTGTTCCAAACGATCAAAACGACCAATTGCTTGAGGAATTCCATGTCTTCTGTAGCGATGACACTTTACCCGAAAGCACAGGAGGGTTAAGTGGTCAATTTTAAACCACGGAAGGGGGGGGGGGGGGGGGGGGGGGAGTAAAGTGTCATCGAGCCGAACCATAGGGGGGTAAAGTGTAATTAACCATATGTTTTACATACCTCATTGATTCGTATTTTCAAATAGCCAAATTCCATGTTCAAAGATTGCTAATTGTCTTAATTGTTAAGAGATGTAACCATTTTCAACTTCTACTTTATTTTTGAAGTTTAACAAACATCACACTTGGTGTCAAAGTATCCATATGTGTTCGTCATATGTGTTATGGTGTCTGACCAAAAAGAAGAAGTATACATGACTTTTGATGCATACAACACCTGCCAATGAGTGTCCAGAGTCTAGGAGGGTCTGGTATATGCTTGGTAGCTATTGATCCATGACATTGTAAGACCTGCCCCCATACATATAATGTAATGGTAAAACCTGACAATTTGTAATATATTACTTACATTCAGCATATCCATGTTGTTTAAGATAACACCGACTGGATATCACTTTATCGAAATTAATAACTAAGTCATTGGAAGTGTCTTTTATCGTCGAGTTTTTTTCTAGCGTGTGTTATGGGGTTGGCGTGTGTTTTCTTTTGGCGTGTTCCAATATGTTTCGGTGGGTGTGAGTTTTTCTTTACACGGGTGTGCATTATTTTGGGGTCTCGACTGTGTCTATTTTTGTGATGAATTCAATGAGTCTTTGGATTATTGAGTAAGGGTGATTTGGCTGTGATTCTGAGTTACAGCTAATCGTCATATGGAGATTATTAACTCACAGTGGCTGAGAATTTTCCTGGCTGCTGTAGAAGTGTGGATCAAAAGTAGTTTTATAGCTGATGGAGAGTTCAGAATTGGAATGTTTGGGTTGTGATTCCTAGATATGCAGTGGTCTGGTCTTAGTTTGGGAATGCTGAGTTGGGCTGTCGACGACTTACAGATAGTTTGGGAGTGGCCTTTATTTTTGCAGAATTTGGTGTGTGCAGAATGTGGTTTCTACTTCGTAAGTGTTTCGATCTGGATTGGGAGTCTTTAGTTTTGTTTTGGCAACTTTAATGGATTGCTTTTTGGATGCAACGCTTATGGACTTTGCCCAGTTTAATAATAATGTTGTTGAGAATAAAAAGGCTCAATATGTCTCCTGCAGAATTTGTGTAGTTGGTTGCTTCGGTGGGGTCTGGCTCTTCAATTTGTGTAATGAAGTTTGTGCCTTAAAGCTAGTCTACCCCTTTAGAATAGGATGATTTTGCTGCTGGGCAGTTTTGTTTACTTTCCTTTTGGGCTATTTTTGAAGAGTTTTTTTTTTTTTGCAAAATTTTGTACTTTTGGTTGCTGCTTCATGGGGGTCTGCTGCAGAAATTGAGACACTCAGTGATTGGGGCTTATGATTGTAGTGGGTTATGCATTAATCTTTGGCTTATTCTCATCAGTTTGGGATTTTTTGTGTATCAGCGTGTGGTTTATGGCTGGGTTGGTAAGGTTTAGGCATGTACCTGTTTGGGATTTCTTTGCGGTCTTGTGTGAGATCTTTGTACTTTATGGTGATTATTCACTGTTTTAATAATACAAATCCTTTTGCTGAGCAAAAAAAAAAAAGAAAGAGAAAGTTGGTCTTTTTATTTTAGTTTTTTCCAAAGAAAGAACACTTGCAAACTCATCTTGAATAATATTAACAAAAGGATATATCTGAGTTCTTCCTTATTCTAGGCTTTGGACTATTCTTCAATCATTTTATAATATAAATATCGATGCCTTTAAAAACAAAATACACTAAGCACTTACAAGAGCTTTGCATTTTTCATCCAAAGAGCTCGACGAAGGCGCTTAGATTGCTTCTTAAAGTGAAATGCACTATCTTGCATTGTTGCAGTTTTGTCAACAAGAAGCTCTATCTGATCACCTCTCTCCACTATCTTCTCAATGTTATCCACCATAATAGTGCGTATCTGAATAGCATATTTAAGTTTAGGTGAGCATCAAATAAACATATTGACCATAGCTTAGGAAAAGTTTAATTGACACGGGAATTTATATTTAAAATAAATAAATAAATATCTCCTTCAAAATAGCTGCTTTACTCTGAACCCAGCTGCATCTTGAGAAATATCTAGATTTTTTTCCCCTGAGGCGTCGAAGAGTTGCTTCTACCTCTTTCACTTTACCAATCTTCGCCTGGAGATGATTGAACCATTAATCGAGCATTTCAACTTATCTTTCTTTTATCCATTTCTTGATTAATATTTAGTCATTAAAATCCCACTAGCGGTTTAAAATGGTCCAGGCCTGGCCCCAATATAGGCAGGCCCTACATATGTTTTGCATCCATATGACAGGTTTGAGTACTGGGATTTTCATAATAGTGTGAAAAAGAAGTGCTTTGAAACATTGTTTTATCACTCGGATGCTCACTGCATTCTTCAAAGTTAAAAACATGAAAATTTTAAAAATTCATAGGAGGCTCGGCACAGTGCCCTGTTAGACCAGCCCCGCAGCCACGCGATGACCAATCTAGAGTCCCTTTGAGAAGACAGGCCAGCACGGCCCGTAAAATTAAAGTAACATATTGTATTAAAAGTTTAAATCAAAGTCACCAGCCATCTTGGGGACTCTGGTACAAAGAACAAGCCTACAACTTATACCAGACAAGGTATTATTCCTGAAATTGTAACCACCCACAAGGCATTAAAACAGTGCTAACTTTGAACTGTACTAAACAATTGGAAGTGACACGATCGAGCTACCTATTAGAGCCAGAGCCAATGTGCGCCAATGAATGAGGTTCCCAAGGAAAAACAGTAGTGATGATCCACAACATACTAGTAACTGCAAGATTGACACTACATGTGTTAGCCCAGGCAGAAGCTTAAATAAGCTTTGGTCATTGTACCCAAAATTTAGATTATACTAGTTAAATATGTGAGGTGAATAAATGTTTATATTACTATACATGTTCTAGTGTGAAGTCAATGTTAAATTATCATAAAAAGTGTAAATTACACTTACCTCTTCTACGCCTCCATCGGATTTTCAAAAAATATACTGACATTACCTTTCAAAGATGGAATCCTAATGGCATCTCGGTGTACGTAAAAGTACAGATATACCCTTGAAAGAAACATATGATTTTGTAATCTAAAAAGTTAACGCATGATGAAATATAATGTGCCATAGGACATATAGGGTGAAGGGTAATTTCAGGAGACTCAGTCTTTTAGTATTATTTATTTAATTTTTTTTTAATATTGTAAGTTATTTTACGAAGCTTTCATCAAAAAATTAACAAAAGTATGGGGGGATGTGATATCTAAATATGAGCCTCAAATGGAGGTCCGTGAATTTGAAAAAAATGCGAGGAAGGTCTCTACCTTTGTAATGTACATTAGGAGAGTTGAATGTACTTAACAAAAGAAAAAGAAAAGGAAAAAGAAAAATGGAAAAATGAACCTTGAAACAACAATTCATTTTGGAGTACTTGAGACCATAGTCATTACTTCTTGTTAGACAGAGAATAGGAAATCAATAATCAATATAACTATAACTTGTAACAAATCGAAACAACATACTGTACATATTAAGTGTTGGTACTCTAATTCAATCCTATGATAGTGTTGGGTTACCTGATTAGTTGCCATGCATCCTCCTCGAATATCTTTGGGTGTAATTTCTCCTAGATATATATGCTCACCTGTTTGATAACGACAATGGGTCTAATCATGCATTAAATTGACAAAAAAAAAAGGAATTCGACTAGGGTAAGGATACAGTGAGCAGCTTCTCATATGAGAAAGCAACTTCTAGCCGTTAGATTCATAGCATGTGGTACAATTATAGCGGATCTCTAGTGGATATATGTCTACAACGATTACGCATCCAAAGGCTAGTTGCTCACTATAGCCTTACCCATTGGATTGTAAACCTAGCAAAAAGTACCATGATACTTTGTAAGACACCGTTGTACTGGAAATGACAGGACACAATGATAAATTGTCTACGCTAGTTCCAAACATGGATGCAGTAGTGGTACAATCATACAAATATGCCATGATACATATATAGCAGTGTAATGAATTGTTAACAGAATAATATACTAATATGATGGGGGTTTAATAACATTCGATAACTAATTACATTAATGGAGAATCCTTTCTATAATTCACTCTAACATCAGTTTCAACTTTAGGGTTGTTTTGCTATTATCTGCATTTGGGGCAAATTTATACGGTGTACACTTGGTATATCTTACTACTTCCATAAGGATCCAAATATCTCGACTTTTAAGTGTTTCTTCAGACATTAAGTTTAAACACTAAGGCCAAGTAACAGCTTTGCCTAGTTGGTAAGAAGGCTCTTCATGCCACGCTCATATCAGGGTTCCAATCTCGCCCCCCGCCCCCGAGCCTTGCAATTTTGTCCTCGTATGAGACCACTAAACCAAAATGATATAAATGACACGAGAATTATTCTGTGTGCGCTTGTGTGCTATACCCAAGTGTAGGTAATCGTGCAAGTAGTAATCTGGTTAAGTCCAGGTCGATCCCACAGAGAAGGTGTTAAACTAAAAACCTAGATTAATCTCAAAAAGTGAAAATAAAAATCACTATTTTTAAGAAATGTAGAACACGAAGTTCCACAGGTTATCAACTACTAACGATAAAATAATTAAACTAAATTAAACTAATGACTAACTAATTAATTAAAACGATGTTTAAAAATGTTTTTCTTTATAAAAAGGAATGTTGGGATCACACGAATCCATCGCGACCTAGCCTTCTACCATGCAGTTACGTTGAAGCTCAATGGAGCACACTCTCTACAGTATTCCATATTTCTCTTAGGATAAAGAATCCATAGTCCTTACATGACCGGGACTATGTCATCACAATTAAGTTTGAAATACATGAAAGCGGTTTAAAATAATAGTTTAGACTCGCACCTACAATGGTGTTAGCATTGAGGGTGGTTTGCAAAGTATATTGAAGAAAAATGCCTCAAGGCTTTAAGTTTATAGACTGTTTTGAAAGTCTAGGAATATTGCATAGGATATTCTCAAGAATCAGAGAGTTCGATTGATCAACGCGCTTTCGATCGATCGGACTTCTTCATCCCTCGATCTATCGAACTGACTTCAATCGATTGACTATGTCTCTGTTCCGATCGATCAAACTTTCTCGATCGATCGAACACAAGAAATATTCTGCTGCATGGCAGAGGCTTGAGATCACGGTTTCATCATGATCTCCCAACTTGGGGACTACTCAGACATAGTCTGGTGTGTCACAGATGCGTTTTTAACGTAAAAGTTCATTAAAGTTTTGTTTGTTTGTGTTTTAATCATGAAAACTACAAAAACTAATGGTGTGAACTTGTCTAGCATGCAAAACTACGAATTTAACAGATTATAATACTATAAACTACATGCAAAATGTATATAAACAATAAAGAAGTAACCTGGAATGACAAACTTTGATTAAACCAAGAGAATCCAAGCTACACTACCAAGAATCAATGGAAAACCTATAAGAACAAGAACAAAACTCTACTCCCTCTCTATAAAAACTGATAAAAGTCAAGTGCGCGTCCTTATGGACGTATACAATACGAATATTTATACTAAAACCTAATGCTAGGGTTAAAATCCCATTTTTGCTACGTGCGCATAAAATCTGATAAAAGTCATGTTCGATCGATCGAACATTTCTCGATCGATCTAACTCTGGGATATTTGAGCGCTTGAGCTTCTATCGATCGATCGAACCTTCGATCGATCGAATGACCTCAATCGATCGAGGTTCACTTTTCATCCTTTACTTGTCTTCATTAAAATTCAGCACTCCTTTTTTATCTTTCTCATCCAATTCTTCACACAGCAACAGTAATCTGCACAAACTACAGCTAAAACAAACAACTTATCATAGTTTAATCAAATTGTGTACAAACTAGCATTGTAATTCAAATTGCAGATAAATGAAGGAATTGTGAAATAATTTAGTATTCTTTTACCGCGGTTGTATTTTACAAATACCCCCGCTTGTCACAACCCCCAACTAGCGATTTGCTAGTCCCTAGCAATAGAGCGAAAATAAAACAAACTAACTACGACTATAACGGAAAAACTAAAATAAATTGAACTCCAGTCAACTAAAGTAGCAAGAAAGAAACTACCTAACTCACTTTCGCAGGAATTGCGGTTGAATTTAGCAAATGCAACAAGCCATTAAACCCCTAGGTTCCCCCTAGTGGACGAGTGTTGTCTCGTGAGGTTTTGTAGTGAATGTACCCACAAAATTCTCTGATTTTAAGCTCAAAAAGATATAGAATAACTTTTAAACACTCTCTTCTATTCAACTATTAATTTAGCTCTACAAAACATATTATCCTCATTCAAACCATGAAAGAAATACACATGTTCCTCATATCACCAAGATAAAAATAACATATGCATCACATCCATGTATCCGTATGTGTGTGAGATTACCAGCTATACATCAAACTTTATTTAGAGTTGTTTAAACTATCATACTCTCAGAACTTGTAGTTTCAACTCAATTCTCACATGGTTACTACACTGAAAAATCAATATCTCACAGAGACTTGATTAATAATGATCGCACATGGTATGAAAGCTTTGACGGAGTGATTTTTCGGATACTAATGCTTTCATACTGGACTCTATAAAAGACGAACATTTAGAGTGTATAGTCTCACGAACGGAATACTACTTACTAGAGGAGCAAAATACCGTGGATTACTCAATTTACACATTCGTGGTTAAACTAAGTTATTGAAAATCATTAAGGCTTTGACTTGATGGTTTTTATTTAGTAGGTAGAAATTAGAGGGGTAAGAAATTGCACATTTTCAGCATGTGGTTGTGTTTGGTAATTTATTCTTCACTTTATTCCAACCATCCTCTCCATACATATAAATATATATCATCATTTTTTTTTAACCTGGACTTTCTCCTTCATTTTTTTTCTTCTTTTATGCAGCCCTTCCCACTACTACTCCCTCCTCATACTTCAACAATTTAATCACATTGGGTGTGTAATGGGGTATATTGAGGTCAAAGTATACGATTAGGGATTTAGAATTTCATAATGGATTTGGAATTATTTACTAGGTGTGGGGTAAAGAACAATGCATATTCGGAAATGTCGATATAGGTAAATGGAGAAAGCAAGGAGCAAATACGATGGCTTAAATCATTTTCTCAACTTCTTAATTTTTACACGTCAATGTTCATTGAGTTTAGTTGGTAGATCCTGAATGTTCTCCTCTACTAAGAAGCCAAAATGAAAAATTAGAGACTATCCAACGAATTTAATACGCTTATTCAATAAAAACAATTCGAATTTAATGTGATAATTCCCTCAGAATTGAAGATTGGATTCAAAAGCTCACTAAGGGTAACTAGTTTCCACTACTTTATTCTTTTAAGTACGAAAGTCGTATTAACTCTAATTTTAAGTTTTCTGCATAGCTATTAACATGTGCAAATGATTTGGATACAAGAATGATCAACAAATGCATTCATCCTAGAGAAACTAGAAAAGCGCGTGAACTTAATTCATAAAAGGATGAGAATAAAATGGTTGTGTAATTGCTTAATAACAGCTAAATAGGAGTGAATATTCAAAATTATTCTACCAATTTAATTCAAACCTAACTTAATCGGTTCTTTGAAATTCTTGCAATTTATTTTAATTTATTTGTTTTCAAACTTTTAATGGAGCTTGTATTACTTATGTAATAATTAGAGTGATCCAAATGGCTAAGTAAGAATATGCACAGGTGATTATCTATCTACATCCCACCCCCAACTGAAAATTACAATGTCCGCAGCAGTTGATTTTCAAAAATAGATAAAGAGATATCACCTGATATGTCATTGTAAGAATCGCAAGTGCAACAACCTGTACAGAAAGCATACACACTCTAAACAACAAAGATCAAACAGGAATGAACTATAAAGCATGGGATCCATACATAAAACAGAACGCATCACTGAAAAGATAATAAAGTGAAAGAACAGAACAGTGATAATATACTGCATAAAAACTAAGATCCAACAAAACCAACCACAACCAACAAAAAACAAAATATCCGAACAGTGTCCAAAATATCCATCAAACCAACCAACAATATCCAAAAATCCATAAAACTGAACCAATAGACTACGCATCATCGGGAACATCAGATAATATCTCGATCAGTAAATCTGGAGCATCCGCAACTCCACCCTCAGCAACAGTCGTAGCTGTCACCGGGTCACTCGCGATCGTGGCAGCTAGAATAGATAGTGATGTGTCAGCCACGACCGGAGGTGGTGGGAGCGGTGTCTCATAAGCAGGCGGTGCCGCCGATGATGATGAAGCTGGAGGATCAAACTGAAAAGATGGGGTTGAAGGTGATGGGCCGGTGGTAGGTGGTGGAATAGCAGAAGTGGTAGGTGGGACGGTGGAAGTGGTAGGTGGATCGCTGGGGGGTGATGCAGAAGCTGCGTGAACCGCCTGGTCGACTCCGATCTAGATCAAGATTGCCTCCAGCAGAGTCGTCATCTGGTCTACCTTGCCCTCAAGTCTAATCCGGGCCTCTTTCTCCTCCAATAGTAACTGATGAACAATCGGGAGAGGCGCAGAAGAAGACTCTCCCTGGGCACAAGCCTGAGATCTCTGTCTCAGCTCAAATCTCGCAACCTCCTCCATAGGGTCACCCTCCTCCTCTGAATCATGCTCCTCAGCCTCGGTCAGCGTCCCAGAAGCTACATCCTCAGTATCTGTCCCTCCTCGCCTCCTCTTTACTCCAACTTGAGCATTTCCCTTTCCTTTCCTTTTTCTCTTCTAGGCGTCAGAGCAGCGAGCGGCGGTCTCACCAAAGCGGCTCTTGGGGGACTGATAGACATCGGTAGCAATAGGGAGTAATCCGCTCTGGGTCACAATGCGATGGATGCCCCACGCTCCTTTCAGGTGCTTCTTGGCCGAGATATAGTATGTGAGCTGCACCATGAACTCAATATACAATTGTGAGAGGCATACTCGTCTCCCTGTCCCCACACAAAATTGTGCTCGCACATACCAAGCCACCAGCTTCTCGTGATAGGAAGTCGGAAAAATACAGTTGCAGAGGACAAGATGGAGCATGTGGTACCAATCAGTGAGGAACTGATCCTCTATATGAGAGGAGCCATTCCAAAACCGAATGACACCACCTGTAATCTCTCTGACAATTGTGGCGTAAGGGATCTCGGGAGTACCCACACGGTGAGGACAGTCACACTCCAGTTCCTCAGGGACCCCTAAGGCAGCAGATAAAGTGGCAGGACTAATGATGATCTCCCGATCGCGGAAGTAAGATCAGTAAGTGTAGGGTGCGGCCGGGTCCTTAATCATCGTTTCACAGACCTCTCGTACCCACAAAACATTGACCTGTTTGGGCTGGGTCAACATCTCGTACCATCGTGTCATAGCCTTGATTCTGGCTAAGAACCAAGGAGTAGAAAGCCAGGTCGTCTCAAGTGGTTTCTCAATCATCACCTTATAGTGACTAAAGAATCTCGTGTAATTGGACTGGTCAACTATACGGCGGAACCCATGGTCAGGTACCGGATCTGCTACAGCCAGGTTGAAGGATTTCTCCTTAAAATAGCCCGTCGTGGGATTCATAGCGGGCCACCTGAAATTGAAAAGAAATAAAAAAAATGAAAATAGGAAGAAAAAAAAAATGAAAACTGCCACTGTTAAGGCGCGATCGATCGTAGGTGGTTCGATTGATCGAAGAATCTCTAGATTCGATCGATTGCAGAGTGTTCGATCGATCGACGAATCACTGGGTTCGATCGATTGCAGATTGTTCGATCGATCGAGCACAACGATTTCGTAGCGATAACAACCGGAAACAGAGAGGGTCCTCACACACGAAATAGAAAGAAAACACGAACAACAAATGGTTTAAAAACCAACGGGGGCACCCCCGTGACAATTTCAACGAAATGATTAAGAGGTGGAAACCATGGATTCTTACCTTAGTGAAAATGCGACAGAGGATGATGAGTAGATAAAAATGGAGATGATGAGACGTCCAAATGATGTGTGTGAATGGTGGGAGGAACAAAATCGCCCCGAGTTCCTCTATCTCCAATCGCTCGAGAGTGGTTGAAGGAGAGAGAAAACTGATGAAGTGTATGAACGACGCCTCATTTAAATACAGGTTTCGATCGATCGAGAAAGTTTGAGCGATCGAACATTCGATCGATTGAGACCTGATGAAGCGCTCGAGGTTCTGGTATGATCGATCGATCGAGAGTTGTTCGATCGATCAAACTCTAAAATTCTACAAGATCATAGAATTAAGAAATTAAACACCCCCAACTAACCAACATTGGTCTGGACATACAGAATAGTGATAAAACAGTTCATTGGCAAGATATGTACGCCAAAAACATCATCCTCATAGTAGAAAATTGCAAATTTATATAAATAAATCTTTATAATAGCATCCATTTGCAACATTATTGCCCCCAACATGGGATTTAAAACCTTATTGATAAGGAAAACTTAAAATAAAGCTGAAATTAATAAAACTTCGTCTAGGAATACACTTCAATTGATGAAAGAAAGATGAAATGACAGAGAACAATTGAAGTTAAACACTACTTTTCAAGAATGAAGATTTCTTCTTCCACAACCTCTTTCTCCGCCGGAACTTCAAATGTAGAGTCTAAACTTGATGATTCCCTTTCCCAGAATAGTCGAAAAGCAACGAGGACATCATCGAGCAAGTTTGAACTCTCTAAGGAATTGATTCCACGGACAATAGGGGATCCGGATGGAGACAAGGATAACGGAGTGTAATTGCGCATCGGACTTTCCTCTTACGGAGGAGTACCCGGGGACCTTATGTATGGTCCAAATCCATGAAAGAGTTGATGTGGAAGGTACAGCGGTGGAAATGTTGGATTCATAGTGATATTCCTGATAAAAGAAAACAAAAAAGGAAACGACAAAATAAATTAACTAGAACAAACGAAAGAACAAACAGGAAGAATTAAACAAAGAAACATGAAAAGAAAGATAAAGGAATGTGACCCAGAATTAACCTCACTATTGGCATGACAGACCCATATGCACTAGGAGGTAGCGGGCAGTGAAGCCGGAACAACAAATAACTCAAGTGCACATAAATGTAGGGAACCACTTAGATGACAAGGAAGTCGTCAACATATGTGAATACAGCATTATGGCATTCTGGCACCACATCCTATAAGTCCTCTTCTTCCCATGGTTCCCATATTGAGTCATTTTCCCACTATTCCATCAGAGCGTCATCGACTTCCCAAACAACATATCCCTCTGGTTCTCCCTCCTCTGCAGGGAGTTTCATGTGCTCAAAAGGATTGATCTGGAGGAGAGCAGGGTTGTATGGGATGAATCCGTGGGTTAAGTCAACGACGTCTTCTGCCCCTGGCCCTTGGTATGGAGATAAGCAGAATGCTATTTCATCAGCAGTCCACGCTGGGTTATGATATTCTAAATCAGCCCATGACCCAATTGAGTGAACATCGTCATCTCTCATGTTGGACAGCCTGCAGGAGATAGATAAAAATGGAATAGCAGATTACGATCAAGGTCACACTCAAAAAGATATAGATAAGCAAAAGAACAAAACAAAATGAGAAACAGTAAAAGAAAAAGTACAACAACATTGTAAAAATGCACTTGAGCGTTCTAGGTTGAGGCATAGTCAGGCTCATCCAGTTGGATGTGCTCGACCTCTGGTTGGAAATCTTCTAAGAACGATTTTACCCTTTGGCCATTGACCTTGAAACTCTCATCGTTCTTAGGATTGAATAACTAGACGGCCCCATGTGGAAAGACAGATTTGACAATGAAGGGTCCTATCCACCGAGATCGGAGTTTTTCCGGGAAGAGATGAAGGCGTGAATCATATAGTAAAACTTTCTGTCCAGGCTCGAAAGATTTTTGAAAAATTGATCTATCATGGCGAGCCTTCAACCTTTTCTTATGAAGTTTAGCATTGTCATATGCATCTCGACGGATTTCTTCCAGTTCCTCCAACTGGAGTTTTCGGAGATGACCTCCCTCTTTAATGTCGAAGTTTAATGAGCATGTCGCCTAATATGCTTTGTGCTCGATTTCGACGGGAAGGTGACATGCCTTACCGTACACTAAACCTATATGGGGACATTCCCAGATTTGTCTTGTAGACAGTACGGTATGCCCAAAGAGCATCAGTCAGTTTATAAGCCCAGTCTTTTCTGTTGAAACTAACCGTCTTTTATAATATATGCTTGATTTCACGGTTAGCCAACTCTGCCTGCCCATTCATTTGTGGGTGGTAGGCTAGAGCGATCTTGTGATTCACCCCGTATTTCTTGAGTAGTGATTCCAAAGGCCTATTGCAAAAGTGCCTGCCTTGGTCACTTATTAATGCTTTTGGGGTTCCGTAATGCGATAGGATGTTTTCCTTAAGGAAGGACATTACCATTTTATGGTCATTGCGTCTCGTCGGTATCGCTTCTACCCATTTTGATATATATTCCACAGCCAGGAGTATATATTCATAGTTATTAGATTTAGGAAACGGGCCCATAAAGTCTATGCCCCAACAATCGAATATTTCAATTGTGATTATGGGAGTTAGGGGCATCGAATTCCTTTTCAAAATTGTACCAAGCTTTTGACATCGTTGGCACGATTTACAAAAAGCATAGGCATCTTTGAACACGGTGGGCCAATAGAAGCCACTGTGCAATACTTTGTGTGCGGTCTTTTCAGAGGCAAAATGGCCACCGCAGGCTTCAAAATGACAGGAGGCCAAAATTACAGTTATGTCCTCATTCGGGACGTAACGCCTGATGACCTAATCAGCACAATACTTAAATAATTAAGGGTCATCAAAAAAGAAATGGCGTGCGAACGAAAAGAACCTTTTCATGTCCTGATTTGACCAATAACAAGGTAATTTGTTATATCTGCATACCAAGGCAAACTGGAGACAGCCATCAGTTGCTCGTCTAGGAATTCATCTTTTATTGGTACGGGCTCAGTGTTGTCAGTAATTGTCAACCGAGATAAATGATCGGCGACCACATTTTCTACTCCTTTTTTATTTTTGATAGTGATATCAAATTCCTGGAGTAGGAGTATCCAGCGGATGAGCCTCTGTTTCGCGTCCTTCTTAGATAGCAGGTACTTGAGGGCCGAATGGTCTGTAAAATAGACTATTGGGGACCCGATTAGATAAGACCTGAATTTTTCTAGAGCGAAGACTATTGCTAGTAGCTCTTTCTCGGTAGTCGTATAATTCATTTAAGCTTCGTTAAGTGTTCGGCTAGCATAGTAGATTACATAAGGCTTGTTATCCTTCCTCTGTCCTAGAACTGCGCCAATGGCATAGTCGCTAGCATCGCACATTGACTCAAACGGCAAAATCCAGTCGGGTGCCTGTATTATCGGTGCAGAGGTAAGGTGTTCTTTTAGTGCATCAAAAGATGTTTGACAGTCTTCTGACCATTCGAATGGCATGTCTTTAGCCAACAGTTGACACAGTGGTCGGGAGATTGCACTAAAATTTTTGATAAAGCGACGATAGAATCCTGCATGTCCCAGAAAAGATCGGATGTCTCGGACTGTACGAGGGACAGGTAGATTTGAAATTATATCGATTTTTGCTTTATCGACTTGGATACCCTTATCAGAAATAATGTGGCCGAGGACAATTCCCTTGGTCACCATGAAGTGACACTTTTCCCAATTTAGTACTAAGTGTTTGTCCTCGCATCTCGCTAACACATTCTCAAGGTTTTCCAGGCAGTTATCAAAACTATGGCCAAACACTGTGAAGTCGTCCATAAAGACCTCGAGTGTCTGTTCGACCATATCACTGAATATGCTTAACATGCACCGCTGAAAGGTGGCAGGTGCATTGAATAAACCAAAGGGCATATGACGGTAGGCGAATGTACCGAATGGACAAGTGAAAGTCGTCTTCTCCTGATCTTCAGGAGCTATTTTGATTTGGTTATAGCCACTATATCCGTCCAAGAAGCAATAAAATTTATGACCCGCCACTCTTTCTAGCATTTGATCCATGAATGGCAATGGAAAGTGGTCTTTCCGGGTCACAGTATTTAACTTTCGGTAATCAATACACATCCTCCATCCAGTGTGGACGTGTGTTGGTACTAACTCGCCGTCTTTGTTTGGGATAACTATTATACCAGCCTTTTTTGGCACCACTTGGGTTGGACTAACCCAATAGTTGTCAGAGATAGGATATATAACCCCAATGTCAAGAAGTTTTAGGACTTCCTTTTTCATGACTTCTTGCATATTAGGATTCAGACGCCTCTGCATTTGTCGCGAAGGTTTGGCGTCTTCCTCCATATATATCTTATGGGTGCAAATAGATGGGCTGATGCCTTTTAGGTCGGCAATAGTCCACCCTAATGCTCCGCTCCCTTGTGTTGTTTGAGTATTTAAATTAACTTATCCTCTTGTTTAGAATTTAACGTGGCTGAGATTATAATAGGATAAGTCTTTTTAGTCCCCAGAAAAGCGTATTTGAGCTCTTTTGGAAGCTCCTTTAATTTTAAATCGGGAAACTGAAAGTTCGAAGGCATAGTTAACTTCGTTTTTGGAGGCAAGGGTTCATATGGTGTGACCCACATGCATTCAGCTCTATCTTCCTTTTTAGTTTCCATCATGAGGCAGTCATGATTTAGAGCAGCGCCCAATGGGGTAGAATTGTTAGGTTGATAGGTAGCGTCGAATTGTGACACAACTACCTCCAAAGGATCTTTGTATTCTACAAGATCAGCCTCGTCTTCGATGACCGTTTCGATGAAGTTAACTTCTTCTTCATCCTCGTATTCTTTAGGTCGGGGATTTGAAAAAATCTTGACATTTAAAGTCATGTTCCCGAATACGATGGTCATGATACCACTCCTTATTTTGATTGTGGCATCAATGGTGTTGAGGAATGGACGTCCAAAAATCACCGGGATTTGTGAACATGGATTAGACACAGGTTCGGTGTCCAGAATCACAAAATTGACCGGAAAGACAAATGTATCTATCTGTACTAGAACGTCCTCCAGTATTCCTCTAGGATATTTGACTGACCTATCTGCCAATTGCAATGTAACTCGGGTAGGTTTGAGTTCACCCAACCCTAGTTGTTTATATACTGAATATGGCAGCAAGTTTACGCTAGCTCCTAAATCAAGGAGTGCGTTGTCTATCCTTTGATTCCCAATTCTACACGAGACAGTTGGGGTGCCAGGGTCTTTAAGCTTTGGAGGCTATTCATTTTGGATGATTGCACTTGCTTGGCAAGCAACATAAGCGTGTTTCTTCACACTTTGCCTCCTCTTGACCGTGCATAAATCTTTTAGATACTTAGCGTAGGCTGGCACTTGTTTGATTGCATCAAGGAGCGAGAGATTAATTTTAACTTGCTTAAACAACTCCAAGAATTCCTGATTCTTTGCCTCATTTTGGGGTTTCTTCAGCCTTTGAGGATAAGGCGCTGAAAAATGGCATTTAGGTAATTCGTCCTTGATAGGCTCCTTTCCAGGCCTTCTCTCAACTTCTTCTACTCCTTTAGGAGTGTCCTCATTTGATTCTAATGCTTTGTTAGTAGTAGACATCTCCTCCTTTTGAGTAGATGGTTTACTTTTATCCACCACTTCATCCTCTTCATACTCTTCAGGGGTAGAGAGAGGCGTGTTTTTCCCCTATGACCTTGCCGCTTCTCAGAGTTGTCACGGCTTTGGCATGCTCATGGTTATTGGGACCATTGTTGAATCCCTTAGGGTTTGGAAATGGTTGAGCAGGAAACGTACCACTCGAACCCTCTTGTCGTGCATCCATTCTCTCTAATGTCGCGGACATTTTACTCATCATTTGAATTAACTGTTGTATTAAATTCGCGTTAGAGAGTGGATCTTCCTCTTGTATCTTTTGTGAGGTGGCACGTAAATATTCGCTTATTGATTGTTAGAGGGTTGAGCTTGGTTGTAGTTATTTGCTCTATTTTGATGGAATGGCTGGGACTGCCTGTTGTATTGCCCTTGGTATAGATTATTGTTATTGTAGGGCTATTGTTGTTGATATTGGTTTTGGGTCCCAGTATTATTTTTTCAATCAAACCCGGGGTGATTCCATCTATTGTTATTATTTTGTGAATTATAATTGTTGTAGGAATTCCCCGCCCCCCTATAACCTTGCATGGCATTCATTTCCATGGGGGATTGTTCTTGAAAATACGGCACATTAGGACAGTATTGAGTATTGTATCCCAGCATGTTGCATGTGCCGCATGGTTCTTCAGGCAAAAACTGCCTAGAACTCTCTCCTTTCATTCCCAACTCTTCAACTTTCTTCACTAGTTCTTCATACTTGTTCATCAGATGATCCTCACTTTTTAGTTGGTATAAACTTTTCTCCTCCACACAGGATCTCTATTAGCGTGGGACATCGTCTGAATTTGACCACTCATGGGCGTGTTCAGCTAACCACTCAAGGTGAGCTTCAGCTTCTTCGGTGTTTTTGTGAAGAAATGGCCCTGAACTCATGGTCTCGACCAATTTCTTAGTTTCACCATTTAATCCTTCATAAAAGTAGCTTATGGTTCGCCATTTCTCGTACCCATGATGTGGGCATGAGAGTAGCAAATCCTTGAAACGCTCCCAAGTTTGGGTGAATGTTTCATTTCTCTTTTGTTTATAGGAATTTATTCGTCGTTTAAGCTCAGTGGTCATGCGAGGTGGAAATAATTTCTTCAAGAAAGCAGTGTTCATCGCATGCCAAGTGTAGATTGAATTTGGCTTTAAGGTGAGTAACCACGCTTTTGCTTTATCTTTCAGGGTGAAAGGAAATAGCATTAGACGTGTCATGTCTACAGGACAATTCTGTGAGAAAGTTTTACAAACATCCTCAAAGTCCTTGACATGTAGATATGCCTTCTCGCTCTCCATTCCATGAAAGGTAGGCAGGAGTTGAATCATTCCATTGCGAAATTGAAATTCGCCTGCATGGGGTGGAATGAGAATACAAGAAGGTGTAGGCGCGTGTTCAGGTGTCATGAGATCGCACAAAGGACGAAGTGAATCGTCGATTGGTACAACCACATTATCACCGTTTTCACTTTGATTATCAGCCATTGAATCAATAGGTGTAACTATGGGGTTAATAGAACTAGATGAATTGGATGAATAGAATGGGTTTCCGTAAATTCCTTCGATAGAATTATCGGACATAAAGGGAAAGACCCTAAGTAATTTTTAATCTAAAGAATAAAAGAAAAAGAAAAATAGAAAGAGATAAGGATAGATTGAGGTAAACTAAGCGTTAGCTTGTCGCCTTCCCCGGCAACGGCGCCAAAAACTTGACACGAGAATTATTCTGTGTGCGCTTGTGTGCTATACCCAAGTGTAGGTAATCGTGCAAGTAGTAATCTGATTAAGTCCAGGTCGATCCCACAGGGAAGGTGTTAAACTAAAAACCTAGATTAATCTCAAAAAGGGAAAATAAAAATCACTATTTTAATAAATGAAGAACACGAAGTTCCACAGGTTATCTACTACTAACGATAAAATAATTAAATTAAATTAAACTAATGACAAACTAATTAATTAAAACGATGTTTAAAAACGTTTTTCTTTATAAAAAGAAATGTTGGGATCACACAAATCCATCGAGACCTAGCCATCTACCATGCAGTTACGTTGAAGCTCAATGGAGCACAGTCTCTACAGTATTCCGTATTTCTCTTAGGATAAAGAATCCATAGTCCTTACATGACCAGGAATATATCATCACAATTAAGTTTGAAATACATGAAAGCGGTCTAAAACAATAATTTAGAATCGCACCTACAATGGTGTTTGCATTGAGGGTGGTTTGCAAAGTATATTGAAGAAAAATGCCTTAAGGCTTTTAGTTTACAGACTGTTTTGACAAACTGAGCGTTTGGGGACAATTTGATAACAAATCAGTAAAGCAAAAAGTCTAGGAATACTGCATAGGATGTTCTCAAGAATCAGAGAGTTCGATCGATCGACGCGCTTTCGATCGATCGGACTTCTTCATCCCTCGATCGATCGAACTGACTTCGATCGATTGACCATGTCTCTGTTCCGATCGATCAAACACAGGAATTATTCTGCTGCATGACAGAGGCTTGAGATCACGGTTTCATCGTGATCTCCCAACCTGGGGACTACTCAGACATAGTCTGGAGTGTCACAGATGCGTTTTTAATGTAAAAGTTCATTAAAGTCTTGTTTGTTTGTGTTTTAATCATGAAAACTAAGAAAACAAATGGTGTGAACTTGTCTAGCATGCAAAACTACGAATTTAACAGATTATACTACTATAAACTACATGCAGAATGTATATAAACAATAAAGAAGTAACCTGAAATGACAAACTTTGATTAAACCAAGAGAATCCAAGCTACACTACCAAGAATCAATGGAAAACCTATAAGAACAAGAAGAAAACTCTCCTCTCTCTCTATAAAAACTGATAAAAGTCAAGTGGGCGTCCTTATGCACGTATACAATACGAATATTTATACTAAAACCTAATGCTAGGGTTAAAATCCTGTTTCTACTGCGTGCGCGTAAAATCTGATAAAAGTCATGTTCGATCGATCGAACATTTCTCAATCGATCTAACTCTGGGATATTCGAGCGCTTGAGCTTCTATCGATCGATCGAACCTTCGATCGATCGAATGACCTCAATCGATCGAGGTTCACTTTTCATCCTTTACTTGTCTTCATTGAAATTCAGCACTCCCTTTTATCTTCCTCATCCAATTCTTCACACAGGGTGGATCAATCCGCATTTGTGAAGGGATCGATCCGCGTCTTTGCTGGGCCATTCTGCGAGAAACTCCTATAAATGGATCGATCCGGCCAATATGAGCTGATCGATCCGCGCCTTCTCGAGAAGCCGGTAATCCCCCAGATGAAAGGCGGATCGATCCGCCCATTACGAAGGGATCGATCCGCGCCTCTGCTGAAGACTCTCTTTTTATTACAACTTTGCCCTTTTTGTGGGAGGACTATATATAGTTAGTGATAATGTTTTGCTAGGGTTAACTTGTTTTTTTTTAGAAGCTCTTTCCCTCTCTCTCCCTCATTCACTCCCCATCTACCAATACTTACTTCCATTTAGTGTTAGAGAGAAGAGTGGGTCAATGCATTGAATTTTTGGTAGTTTTTATTGAAGATTTCTTTGGATATCCTATGGCATTTATGGTGATTTTCTCTTGTTAGTATAATTTCTCCTCCCCTCTCTTTAATATTGTTGTCATTATAATTATGAGTAGCTAGACCTTGAAGGTTGGGGATCATAAACCCACCATTGGACCCATGTGCATTTTATTGTAGAAATCACATACTTTGTAGCATATCTAGAGTTCGTGGGTGTATGGGTGGGTGTTTTGAGACTCCACTTCCAATGTCAAGCATTGGAAGTTGCTAAATCTCTAAACTCTAACCCTACACCCATGTATTGAATTGGAACATCCATCTAGCATGTTGGTTGTCTACCACATGTTTGATGGTTTGTCACAATGGAATTTTTTACTCTAGAATGTGCTACGAGTATGGACGTCATGTGTTGTTTGGTCCAAGGTGGGGGAATGCTCCCTAACCTCGATTCCTCCATTTGCAAAACCCCCAAACTTCACTTAAACTTAGCTTTATTCAAAGTCAATTACCATTTTCTAAATAGGCGTTGTGATTGAATTTAACACTAATTGAATCAAACCCATAGTCGAAAAGACTCATTTCTATGTCTTAGTTTGTTAATCGTTCTTCGTATTATAATTGGTTATTAAGCGCCCACCAAGTATTGTTGCACTCCAATGCCTATGGACTCGACACCCTACTTCCAACATACCACGTTTGTAAAAGGGTAATATAAGAACTTGATTTTGATGACATCTATAAACGCTCTCCTTCCTTAATCTCTTCAAACACTCGAAGCTGTGCTGTCACAGGCAGCATGGCGTAGAGGGGCAGAACACACATTTCACCTGCACAATGACCACCTGACCCGAGTATTCTCTGCACCAAGGTGGGATGGGAATGCTTTGAACGTGCTACTAGTGAAAAGACCAGTTTACCCTCGGTACTAGGATTTAAGGAGAGCTTTCTGGCCAAAGCATCAAAGGCAGCCTTCAATGGAGTAAGCATCCCATCATCACCCAGGATGTCATCAATATTACCATCAACCTCTAACATCTTCTCCACGTTCAAATTCCCATCATCCCCAACTTCCAGATCACTATCTGTCTCAGAATCATATGAAAAATCTGACTCGTCCTCATCTCCATGATCTTCATGATATGAACTAAATCCATCAGTTAGTTGGTTGTCAAAGATCCCATCCATCTCAAATGCTTCACAGATCGCCTGCACATCATATTCCTCATCGGCGTTCTCTTCAGAGACCGCAGAAGCCTTATTCTCCAGGTTTCTTCTAGATTTTTTCTCTGTCATTTTCCTTGAAATATTACGTAGCTTCTTGCACAAATATTCTACTTCCCTCTGTCCAGTGACAAAAACAAGTATGCCACCAGCCGGCAGCCTCTTGTGAATTGACAAAACCTTTTTATATGCTCGTCTGACATAATCCGCATCCGTTGTTTTTGAGTAGTGTAGAGTGACCGGATATTGTCGATTTGGAACTTCAATTACAGGAGGGGGAGTTTTGAATATATTTTCATTTGAAACGAAGTCTTCAACTCGTAAGGTAGCACTCATAAGCACGAGTTTTAATGGGAAGATCTTGTTTTCAGGACTTATTGTTTCTCCTGAAAGGATCTTTTGCTGCTGCTCCTCATATGTTCCCTGTCATCAGGGAAAAAATCACATCTCAATATGACCAAAAAGGTTTGCGATATAAATGTAATGCACAGCTTTCAATTATTATAAGTATCTTCGAGCTCTGCCTGGCGAGTTTTCACAATACGTGAAAACATTACAACAAGTATGTCCGTGTTCAAGCTCCTCTCATGAGCCTCATCCAAAATTATGACTGAGTAACGCCTCAATTGGAAATCTGACTGCAGTAGAAGAGAGAGTTTACAGAAGGCATATCATTTCGGAAAGAGAATAGAGTTACTTCAAACATAGCAGTGTTCTAAAAATCGGCCTTGGCCTAGGCGGTGCCCCGCCACCTGGATTTTCTCCTAGGCGTTTGGAAAATCGCCCAACATGTTAGGCACGGGTCTAGGCGAGATTAGGCGGGGCTAGGCGGGTTGGTGTGAGATTGTAATTTTGTTAAAATAAGAAGGGAAAAAATTACTCACATGGTTACGCCTAACATTAGTGTATGTATATACACTTAATGTTTAAGTTAATTATTAATAGATCCCTAATAGTTTTTTAAATATTAAAAACCTTCTCATAATATAATTTTGTTAATGTTAACATAGTAGAAAAACACCATCTACTGCTTATGTTCTTCACAACTACTCTAAACATGAAAGGGAAAGGAAAACTAGAAAAGGAAAAAGGACATAAGAAATAGAAACTAAGCCAACCATAACATCTGATTGGTTTATGTGCAAAGCATCAACCACTAGAGTGAAAGGAGATGGCCTAGAACTTTATTAGAACTAACTGTTATGGTAAAGAAACTGACATCTTCGAAGGAAGAACAGGGTAGGCAAAAGTAACTAGGGTATTAGAGAAGTGTAGAGTGAAGGGTGAACATTAATCTCTGACAGCCTGAGAGTCGATATATCCACAACGGAATTTTGGTGGTTGTGCCTTTTCTTCTTTTGTGGGCAGGCGGGGGTGTGTGTGTGTGCGCGGGTGTGTAGGGAAGGTGTGATACGTATACCATTGATGGAGAAAAGGGTGAACATATAGGGATTTCGTGTAATTATATGGACAACATTGAGTGGATTCGACATTCCATGTCCAATGTGTCGGGGTGCAAATCGAGGGGAAATTACGTAATATAAAAAGCAGGGTACTCTCCTACCTCAGACCAGAATTTCTAATTCCTATGGACTGGGAGAAGCATGTCTTAAACATCATGCGGTTTTCTTTCTCCGGCAGTCTAAATTCATATGCTCAAAAATATTGTGGTTCTAGGGAAGAGGTTCCGCTCAAAGAATGTAGGGTTGGTAGTATAGAGTGGGAGTTTACTAGTGCGATTAATATAGTTACTACTTTTTAGAATTTGCATTGGGCCATCTTTAGAGATGTGCTAATGCTTAGGGGTGGCAAAAACACACCCAAAACGCGAATCCGCCCAGATCCAACCGCTAATAATGAGTGCGGGTCGACTTATACTCCTACACGCGGGTCATATATGGGTTGTAAATTAAAACACATTATTCATGGGTTATCACGGGTTATACTTGTGGGCACCCGACGGGTTGGGAGTCTTCTCTCTCTCAAGAAAAACACAACGATCGATCCCTATTCTCTCTCTATCTCCTCACAATCGATCCCTCCTCTCTCTCACAGACACTCACTCTTTCTCTCCATGTTCTGAGTATCTCTCTCTCTCTCTCTCTCTCTCTCTCGATCTCGTTCTCGTTCGATTGATCCCTCTTCTCTCAGCAAAACCCTAGATCTCAATTCTCAATGGGGGATTTGCTGTTGAATTTGCTAGATTGAATCATCTCAATCTAAGTCACATCTGAAACCAAAATGATAAAAAGACAATACTTTATCATGTGCAAGTAGGAAGTGTAGAGAGAGAGAGGTGGCCAATTGATTGGGCAAAGAATGTCTTTGATTTCACGTCTTGTCATCTCTCTTCTGATGTTTGATTCTTAAATTGTCGCAAAGATCGCACTTCAATTGCTGAGTGTTTTGACTTAAATTGCTCTGTTTCTGGGAAGAAATGGAGGCCAATGCTGGTTTGGTGGCTGGATCGTACAAGAGGAACGAATTGGGTAATGGTTCATTTTGATTTTGAGTCTAGAAATTGTATTTTTTTTTTTCAAAACACAATATATTTTTTTCAGTCATTTAATTTAATTTTTCTGGGAAATGTTTTCATTTTTCTAGATCTGAATGTTGGTAGTATTTAAGTGGATCTTGAGCTCAGTTTTCATTTTTCTATAAATTGTTTTTTTCAGAATATATATACATATATGTATATACACATATATACATACATACGTAATATATTCTCATGGAGAAATGTTGTGTGTAGATCTGAAGTGTTTAGTTGTGGTGTAGTGAGTATTCAACTCAAATTTCGATTATTTTATTATGGAATTTGGAGATGGGTACTGATTAATTTTGATTTTGACTCTTACATTGTAATTTTGCAATTTTTTAATTGATTCTTTCCCCGCATTTCTGTATCTAGATTTAGATTTAGCTGTATAAGTGTTATTCAGCTTAAAGTCTCCTTTTTAATTTGGAGATGGGTCATATATGGGTTGAAAATTTAATTAGCAAAAAATTTTGGGCAAAAAGAAAAGGAAAGGAAAATAACGGGTCATTGGGTTTGACCCGACCCGGTTCCGACCCACCCAAATTTGATCCGAACAAACGGGTCGAATACGGATTAGAAACCCATTTCTTACCCGACCCGCATTTGACCCGCCCAAAACTAATCCAACCCGTCCAATTGCCACCCCTAGTAATGCTCCTCAAGATCATGTCTGCTCCACTAGGACCTTTCAATGACCGATTCCGTATGAATTAAACAGACACGCATGCACATAAACACACATAAAGATAGATATGCGTGTGTGAATATTTATATGTAGTGGGCGTTTGCGTAACTTTGTCTCACCAAACTACATCTATTACTTCATTTATTTACCTCAAACCTCAAGTAGCAATTGAGCATCCTAAAACACGTGTGGAAAAAGGACATTGACAATCTGACTCCACTTAATCCAAGATTCCTTCTTTCATTCTTATTCCTTATTTCTTTGTGCTACAGATATTATTCGGTTTAGTTCCGTTAAGTCAAGTCCCGTGAGTTATGGATCACAATGTCTATGGGATTAGCTTTTATTAGTCATATTTTTGTTTTCTATTTATTTCCTATTTGAGACTTCTTGTATAAATACTAATGTAACAATGTTAATAGAGACAATTTTTCTCAATCTTCTCGTTGTTTTCCTGTATCACCATTTGCCGTCATCCTATGCATATGCATCTTACAAAACCAAAGTAATTGCATTCGAGAACTGAAAGATATGATTAGAAATTGGGTAAATTACACAAGAACTCCCTCAACTATGACCTTTTTCACTATACCCCTAAAACTAAAAACGAGAACAAAATATCTCTTCATATTTCTAAACTAAATTACTAATTAACACTGTTAAAAAAATTCAGTAATCTAAAACTCGGGCTAGGTAGCCGCCTAGGCGCTAGGCGGCCCCCCACCGCCCGGAGTTTCTCCTAGGCGTTTTTAAAATCGCTTAATTTACTAGGCGGCTAGACGTAATTTTCATATTAAAAAAATTTTGTTTATATCAGTATATGTGTGTGTATCAGTGGCTGTGTGTCTATAATGTGTGTTAATTTTTTTTTTATTTTTTATTTGTTTCAGAACTTGTTTATATCAGTGTATGTGTGTGTATGTATCAGTGGCTGTGTGTGTATAGTGTGTGTTACTTTTTTTTATTATGGTTTTTTATTTATTCAGAACTTGTTTATAAATTAAACTTGTAGAATTGTCTCTATATTATAAATTTTGCTTTAAAATAATTTTTCCGAGGCCCCTAGGCGCTAGGCCCCCCTCCACCGCCCGAGTAGCGCCTAGTGAGTTTTAGAACATTGAAAATATTTTGTGATATCCCCCTATTAAAATAGAACCATTACCGCCAAAAGAAGATTCCAACCCAACATGCCCCTTGTTTCATTTCTCACTTTTCTTTGCAAACCCATCTCCACTACGCAAACCTTTCACGCAAGTAAACCGCAGCCACAAAAAATGAAACATGAAACATCACAATTTATGTCGAGCATAGGTCAAGGTAATGAAACAAAATCCGACTCAATTGGAGCAAAGATTGTGACCAAATTCAAATTTTGGGTCAAAAATTCAATTAAAAACAGAGTGCAAAACCATGAAGGTCCAAGAATTCCGTGGATCAAAAAATTTCCTCCAAGAAACATAATAGGACGAGATATCAACACATAGTTGATAGTTGATATTAACTGATCATTTTCTCCAATCCCTCCTTCATTTTTCTGTATTAAGTGCAGTCAACAACCTTTTGACCCACCATGGTCGCAGCCGGCAAACCAGCCAGCATCGCTGCCAACCTCGCCTCGTGATTCAATAGACATTCACCCGATTGTATTGAAGGAACAAGTCAACTTTCAAGGAAGTTTCCCAGAGACCTCAAGGGCCGAAAGGCGTCCTCTTTCTGGCTCAATCAGTGCCGCGACCTCCATTGTCATAATGAGAATTGTTGATTCATTTCTTTTAAAATAAAAGTCTTTCACAAAAAAAAAATATATATATATACAGATTAAAAAATACACTCTTTTGTTTCCTGGAGATGACTGTTATGGTCTCGATAAAAAGTAGTTGAATGTGTATGCTATTAGGGTTTTCTGCCAAAGAGATATGGGTGAGTGTTTATTAGTCTTAATAATTTCTTCAAAAGGATACAATGCGAAGATTACTAGCATTAAAAATGTCACATGATTATCACGTGACATGTTTTTGTTAAGTCTTTATCAGTTAACCTAACCGACTGGATTAAAGTCTCAAAATGTTATACCAAAAGGGCTCGACCAGTTGGTAAAAACAGATTCTCCAAAAAAGGGTCATAATTGAAGGGGTATCCGCGTTAATTACCCTTAAAAACTATTAATTTCCATGACTCCTTGTCTAAAAGATTCTCCAAAAAAAAAAAAATAGTTTACTTATAAAGTCTCACATATCACACTTTATGCAATTTAAATAATTGAGTGCCTTTTTAAAGGACGATTACAAGTAAAGAGTTATCAAGAAAAATCATATTATTCTGCAAGGACTCAAAGTGCACGCTAGTGAAGATTAGCAATTGAGGGAAACAGACCTGCACTTCTCGTAGCAAAATTCCATCAGTCATGAACTTAATGGAGCAATGGTCTCCAATCCTTCTGTCGTGCCTTACTTGAAATCCCACCTCATTACCCAGACGAAGACCAAGTTCAAAGGCCACTCGCTTGGCAGTTCCAAGTACAGCAACGCGGCGAGGTTGTGTAACACCAATAATACCACTTCGTATACTAGATTGTTTTGAACCAAATCCAGCTTCATAAAGGAACTGAAAAGATGCCCAACAATATTAGTACTCAATGATCACCATTTGCCAATGTGTAAAATCCAACATTCGAGTAGCTCACCTGCGGAACTTGAGTGGTCTCACCACAGCCAGTCTCCCCACATATAATAACACTCATACTTTCATTAATAGCTTCCATTATTTCCTGCTCCATCATGACTATTGGAAGATCCTTCCTTTTATTCTCAATTTCCTTTGGTCTTGATACATACACTACAGTTGGAGAAATTGGAACACTCTGAAAAGAACGTATCAGGTTTCTCCTATTGCTGATATCTGTTTTTGGACTTTGATATCTCCTATCCTGTAAAAATAAAAATAAAAAAATCAGCCCACGGCCCCCATTGGGGTGATAAATTTACACATACCACTTAGTGTTGCAAAAACAAATCCACGACTAATAATGGAAAGTGGCCCTTTACCTAAAATACCTGGACTCTCCTACTATCCCCCAAGTACCCGATCCCCGTGTCCGACCCCTATACCCAATTCGGACACTCGGATCCTCCACGGGTGATGTTGAAAGGTAAGAAGAAGCTCAAAATTGTGGGCAAAGAGGTTTCTAACAATTGATATTAAGAAACATAGTATGTTTATACGTTCAGAAGGTGTCCGCATACCCGTATCCAACGTTTAAACACATGTCCCCGGATTCTAAGATTTGGATTTAGAGGAGATCCGACACCTAGATACACACCCGCACCCGACATGCATACCTGAGTCTGGGTAACATAGCCCTTTACATGCAAAACGAGCAAATTCTATAGATTCAAAAAAGTAAACATATATTACCTTTGCAATATTGTGAAGGCTTGAAGAGATTGAAGAATTTCGTGCATCACCTAGCATACGTGCAACAATATTGTCATTGGCAACTTCCGCAACTGGTAAAGCAGTGAAAGATTCACCAATTGCACGAACTCTACAACCAGAGACTGATTGTTGAGAAGATCCCAAAGAAACAAACATATTGCTAGGGACACCTATTACTAATTTTGCTGGTTCTGGAAAGCAGCTGTCTTCTAAGTCGGGCATTGACTTTGTTACAGTATCAAGTCCCGTTTCAATGGGAGCACGGAGACTGACATTCCTCTTGAAAGGTTGACCACTACGTGACATTTCTAAACCCACCTTAGAAAACTGCATCTCCCTCAGTTTTTCTGGCGCACTTTCCTCCTGCAAGTAGATAGGCCAATTGATAAAACAGACCAACTACTTTAAAAACACAACCAATGCATCAAAATAATGAGACACACCTGACCAATGTTTCGCGCAGGCCATAGAAGTGAATACACATCATCATCTCCAATCTTGCATTTCCTGAACACATAGATGACCCCAAAGAAAAGAAGTATCAAACATTCATCCCTTGTTGGCATGGAAATCAACTTTAACCCAAATCAGCAATCAAAGTAAGTGTAATTACTCCAGTGTTTCAATGCTTTCGGATAAACAAAGAGCTTTCTCCTTCTCCTCCTAACATTTGAAAGCAAGTCATTCCACAAGTATTAAGCACAAAAATAAATTAAACAGGTAAGGAGCAACGTGCGCAAATGGACCTCTAGCCTTTTAAGCTTTCTTTTCTGTGATTTGCTCAACTTCTTTGCTATATCTACTTCGTGCACCTATAGAAGGAAATATTGAACATACAATAATATATATATATATATATATATAGAGAGAGAGAGAGAGAGAGAGAATGTTATGCACTTCTAGGTTTGCCGCATACCTGATTTTTGGCTCTCTTCATATCTCCTTTCTCTACTGGAAGGATTAGTGCATTGCTATCACCTCCTGTTGAACTACCAAATCCAAACCAAGTGAGAGAAAAACAATCCAATTGAACCCATCACAGAATTTCACAGTTCCAGCCAGAGACTTCAACTCTTTATGCCAGAGCAATGAAATATCTGCTCTAATTCTCTATGTAATACAATCCATGCATTGAATCCTAATTCCTAAGGCTAGGTTTGATAACCTAGTTAAGCGGTGAAAATGAAAACTTCAAAGACTTGTTCTCTTTTAATGTGTTTGATAATGTAGTACTTAATTGAAAAATAACCGAAACAAGTTCAAAGCTTTACTCTATTATAAAATAAATCAAATCAAATCAAAATTAACATTGAATGCATCACATTTCGGTACTTGAAACACTACCTCTAGTACCACAAACTCGATAGCTTAAGATTTTCAGCACTTCAAACTCGGTACTTGTTTTTCAGCACTCAAGTTTCAGCTTTTATCAAAAAGGGGCTTAAATAAGATCCAGAAGCAATTGGAAGGAAAATACAGATTAAAAATAAAACAAAAATATAAATTGGACATGTGTTTTGCCTCCACATATCCTGTCCTGGATCCTCCAAATACCTCTTCATTTAACCCTATTCAGTAAAAGTCCCACTTCTCAAAAAAGTCGGAAAAATTAAACACAATTAAAAAATACAAAAAAAAAAACTAACTACGGAGTGAAGTATTGAACTTTGCGGATTAATAATAGGATCCTAGTCAATTGAAACTAAAACAAACACCAAGATCACAAAAGAAAACAAATCCAGAGAATTTCAGGCTTCAACTAAAACCGAGTTTACCAAAAAAAAAAAGTCACGCACAGAGGCTTGAACACCCCGCGCCAATGTTTTGAAAACCTCACCGTTCTTCAAACCGAAAAAATGTCCCTTGCTTTTTCCTTATAGGAGAATCGAACCCATAGCCTCCCCATTAGGGGGATGAGAGCATTTTCGCTCACCCAAAAATTGCTATTCCATCTCTTCCATTTGCCAATGCACTGGGATCCAGGATTTTACAATATTAATTAATTCTTATTTAATCCCGAATCCCACTGCATTGGCCAATGAGAGAGTTGGGTGAGCAAAAGTGCATTTTGAGGGGATGGGCCCTGACCAACTCGGTTAGCGAGCTGGTTACCCATAACCACTTCACACCAAAAAACTCACACCCACTCATAATCACTTCTGGTAGACCCTACAATACCACCAAAGAATTATTGTGAATGAGTGTGTGTTTTTGGGTATGGGTGTGGGTGTAGCATTACTCATAATTTATGTTGCTCACCCAAACAAACATTAGGTGGAGAAATTATTATATGGTTCTAGAGAGAACTTATTCCATGGTCCTGCACCCAATGTCAAGTGGTGGTCTCAGCCAATAACAAACTGTCATGTGATTGAGTGTACGTAAGATTTTTGTCTCCCAAAAGTTAGACAAGTTTGTTACATGACAGTTCCTTACTAGTTGAGACCACCGTGTGGCAATGGTCCCGAACTAGTAATTGACTTCTCCATTTGGTAAATATATGAGACTCATCAGTCTCACGTGCTCACCCAGTGAGGTAGTTAAGAGCGATGGGGGAGCAAATTTTGGGTGAGTAAAAGTGCAATCAATATATACAGTCTAGGCATTTTCTTTTCTTTTATTTAGGAGATGTAATCTAGGTAATTAAGTACAACTAGTCGATGATAAATCATATTAATTCATTACCAAATAGTATAACTAATGTTGAATTAGTAACTAAATTCTCTAAAGTTCGTTGTATTAGTACTTGTGATCATATGCTATAATTTTCCAGGACATCAAACAAAAATATAAAATTTTTTTTTTTTTCTGAACATCAAATTTTTATTAGATTGCCTAAAAGGCCAAAGATGATACAACATTCAAAGCACTCACATAGGTCCTTAAACAAAAATATAATTAAAGAAAGTTATATGAAGTGAGTTGAATTTGTCATTCTAAAAACCACATATTCATGAAGCAGTATCAAAATGGTTATGCTTTTCAAATTTAAATCTCAAATTCAATACCCAAATATTTCAGCATTATTCCACATGTTGTGGCAATTGTTATAGTGTACAACACAAAAGAATCTGGGAATCATAACTTCATTCAAACGTAGAAGAGTTCGTAATAACTTGAAAATTGAATTTACTCCTACTTAGTTCAGTAGTACCATATAAGATAAACCACCACAAAACATATTACTCCAATGATAGTACACTTGACTGACAAACCTACACGAGTTGCTCATGATCGTGGACCTCTGCGAGCCGTTCATGACAATAACTCTGATCACTGTAAAAGAAGAAAACAACAATCTGTCAATATATAAAATTGATAGATTTATGTTTTGCCAAATAATGAAAATTACAATCAAAGTTAGTGGAGCCTCTTGAACCTTGAGCATTCAACGGTTTGATACGACATGCACAATAAAGATGCAAAAAAAAAAAGAGTCAACTGTTCCGTACAGTGAATATAAGAGTACACGAAAGGTTACATGCATGTATGGAATTAAGTTCTAAGAAAATTAAAGCTAGGGAAAAGAAATCATAATTCACAAAAATAATTTCCATTAAAACAGAAAGGGGGAATGTTATATGTATAGAAGCATCCTTTTATATATAGTACTTCTAAATCTGAACTACTTCACAAAAAGTACACATTATCGCAACAATGGAACAATATGCCCCATCCCTTAGAATGATAGCATACGAGGGGGGATTACATCATGACTTACTACTGATTTATTTTTTGGCATACTGAAGAGCAAAAACAATGAAGTTGATAGAAAACTACCAATGATCAACTTGAACGTTACCTCAAGTACAACAGATTTTTGCATTGACTGGTCCAAGATTGCACTTAACTGACCATTCTATTCGAAATACAAAGTAGGTCGTTCTTCTGATAATTGAAATGAGCCTTCACATTAAAAATAACAATGGTGTATTCTGCCAAAAAAAAAAAAAGAATTATGAGAAGTACGTAAGTCAATTAAGGGGAAAAAAAAGGAAGATAAATTATCGTGAACTCAGTTGAAAAGGGTCCAACTAAAAGTGAAATGACCAAATACACTATAATCCAAGAATTTTCAATTGATAAACTTACCAAATACAAATATTATCATGCAAAAGGATGGTTGTATATATATAAACTATAGCAATTGGATTGTTAAAATTCTCACTGGTCACCATTAGCCAATAATTTACTGTAAGTCCATAAGTAACAAGATTACAAGTCTCCATTGGCAATAGGTGTGCCTCTTTTGTATTCTTTTGCATGAAATAAAGATCAACCAAAGTTATAACATTACAAATGTTATCAAAGTGTTAGAATCTTAATTCAATATTAGTCTAGGTTCATCCGTTATTGTACTTTATCACACACTCTGTCTAGATATATTGTATTACCTATTATACTACCTAATTGTACTCTCCCTCTCCTTAATTAGGATTCTACAGTAGCCTATATGATGATGCCAAAAATTGGGTGAGTAAAGTAGAGCAGTTTAAGGAGAGAGAGAGTGAGAGACTGGTTTTTTGTATGTGGTTCGGCCCTGTTAATGAAGGTACCTACGTCCACGTGTGTGTCAGAGCATGTTCACTATACTGTAAAAGAGCCGGGGGCCTGTGGTGAACCAACAAGTCTGGAGATACTATAGGCCCACTACAACAAATCTGGTTTTTTGCCACGCGCTGGTGCGTGGCTAATAGTCAAAATGTGCGTGGCTAAAAGTATTTGCCACGCAGTCAGCGCGTCGCATGAGCGTGTGGGAAAGTGGGGTAACGAATAAATTTACGCGACGCAGTCAACGCGTTGCTAATGTTATTTTTATTAGCGACGCTCTCGTGCGTGGCAAATAATCCACAAATGCGTTGCTTATAAGTGTCTTGCTTAACAAAAATGACTGCGTCGCTAAAATAAATTATTATTAGCGACGCAATGATACGTCGCTATTAGCGAGTGTAATTATCAGTCACGCATTGGTGCGTGGCTAATAAAACGGTATTTGCCACGCAACAAAGCGTGGCTAATACTATATTAAGTATTTCGATAATTATCAGCAACGCTCATATGCGTTGCCAATAAGGTAGTATTTGCCACGCGCATATGCGTGGCAAATAATCATTAAGTATTTCAAATGATTATTAGGGACGCAATAAATGTGCGTCACAAATAGCCATAACAGATTTGATATATTCTTTTTTGTTTTTTTGAAAATTTTTTATTTGTACCAATAAACCTGCTAAAACTCGAATTCAATAACCAACAATAATTCTAATCTTCATAAATAAATTCCAATAATTTGTCAGTAACATAACCAAATCAAACCAAACCTAGTCGCTAATTCAAAAACATAATTATTACAAATCACAATATCAAAAGATGTTCAAATACTAGTACAAAAGTATCATAAATAGTATAAAAATCGAGAACAAGATCATTCAATGCAGGTACTAGTGCCTCTCAATCTGAAATAGAAAAGTAAACAAAAAAAACATTAGTCGCAAATTTATTTATAACAATCGAACTTAAAAATAAGATAATAAAAAATGAGGTGTGAGGTGTGAGGTGTGAGTTCCGGTCTTGTGCCTCTCCGAGTGCCGGAACTCGTTTCGACACCCCAAAACCTCAAAACTTGCTTATAAAAGGCTCAAGGACAATATTTTGCTTAATATTGCGTAACTTGCAAACCGTGTGTAGGAATTGCGTGCCATTTGTTCCCGCAAGTCTAGTTAGTTGTGTGTGAGGTGTGAGTTCCGGTCTCGTGCCTCTCCGAGTGCCAAAAATCGTTTCGACCCCCCAAAACATCAAAACTTGCTTATAAAAGGCTTAAGGACAATATTTTCCTTATTATCGCGTAACTTGCAAACCGTGTGTAGGAATTGTGTGCCGTTTATTCCCGAAAGTCTAGTTAGTCGTGTGTAAGGTGTGAGTTCCGGTCTCGTGCCTCTCCGAGTGCCGCAACTCGTTTCGACCCCCCAAAACCTCAATACATGCTTATAAAAGGCTTAAGGACAATATTTTGCTTATTATTGCGTAACTTGCGAACCGTGTGGAGGAATTGCGTGCCGTTTATTCCCGCAAGTCTAGTTAGTCGTGTGTGAGGTGTGAGTTCTAGTCTCGTGCCTCTCTGAGTGCTGGAACTCATTTCGACCCCCCAAAACCTCAAAACTTGCTTATAAAAGGCTTAAGGACAATATTTTGCTTATTATCGCGTAACTTGCAAACCGTGTGTAGGAATTGCGTGCCGTTTGTTCCCGCAAGTCTAGTTAGTCGTGTGTGAGGTGTGAGTTCCAGTATAGTGCCTCACCGAGTTTCGAAACTCGTTTCGACCACCCAAAACCTCAAAACTTGCTTATAAAAGGCCTACGGACAATATTTTACTTATTATCGCGTAACTTGCAAACCGTGTGTAGGAATTGCGGGCCGTTTGTTCCCGCAAGTCTAGTTAGTCGTGTGTGAGGTGTGAGTTCTAGTCTCGTGCCTCTCTTAGTGCGAAAACTCATTTCGACCCCCCAAAACCTTAAAACTTGTTTATAAAAGGCCTAAGGACAATATTTTACTTATTATCGCGTAACTTGCAAACCGTGTGTAGGAATTACGTGCCGTTTGTTCCCACAAGTGTAGTTAGTCGTGTGTGAGCTGTGAGTTCCAATCTCGTCCCTCTCCGAGTGCCGAAACTCGTTTCAACCCCCCAAAACCTTAAAACTTGCTTATAAAAGGCTTAAGGACAATATTTTGCTTATTATTGCGTAACTTGCAAACCGTGTGTAGGAATTATGTGTCGTTTGTTCCCGCAAGTCTAGTTAGTCATGTGTGAGGTGTGAGTTCCGGTCTCGTGCCTGTCCGAGTGCCAGAACTCGTTTCGACCCCCCAAAACCTCAAAACTTGCTTATAAAAGGCCTAAGGACAATATTTTACTTATTATCGCGTAACTTGCAAACCATTTATAGGAATTGCGTGCCGTTTGTTCCCGCAAGTCTAGTTAGTCATGTATGAGGTATGAGTTCTGGTCTCGTGCCTCTACGAGTGCCGGAACTCGTTTGGACCCCCCAAAACCTCAAAACTTGCTTATAAAAGGCTTAAGGATAATATTTTGCTTATTATTGCGTAACTTGCAAACCGTGTGTAGGAATTGCGTGCCGTTTGTTCCCGCAAGTCTAGTTAGTCGTGTATGAGGTGTGAGTTCTGGTCTCGTGCCTCTTTGAGTGCCGGAACTCGTTTTGACCCCCCAAAATCTCAAAACTTTCTTATAAAAGGCGTAAGGACAATATTTTCCTTATTATCGCGTAACTTGCAAACTGTGTGTAGGAATTGCGTGCCGTTTGTTCCCGTAAGTATTGTTAGTCGTGTATGAGGTATGAGTTCCGGTCTCGTGCTTCTCTGAGTGCCAGAACTCGTTTTGACCCCCCAAAACCTCAAAACTTGCTTTTGAAAGGCTTAAGGATAATATTTTGCTCATGTTCCCTGTATTAACAATTAATGTGATGATTTAAAAGTTAATCATATAAGTAACACACATACAACACATCTATCATCAACTTACTCAAAATAACTCAGTGTCTCATCACAATTATTCAGCATAGTGTAATAAGCTTTTCCCCATTCGAGTTCGTCGCAGAATTCGTAGGTTGAGGCACCTATTGTCCGCCAAGTCTCCTTGAAAATGACAAGGTCTTTTCAACATGAGCATTGTCTCTACCGTAGTTCCATTCTTGCTGGTTGATATCTTTGAGGTATATGGACATAAATGTGACGCATTCGAAATCAATGTATGCCTCGGCAATTGAACCTTCAGGTCATGCCTTATTGCGCACAAATTTCTTTAGGGTGCCCAAAAACCTGTAAGTTAACCTTTCATAGTTATAATTCATCGGGGTGTACTTGCATACATAAATGATGAGAAAAGGAAGTATGTAGACAAGTACCATTCGATGGGACACATCCATCGGTAGTGGACAGGTCCACCAATCATAGCCTCGATAGGTAAGTGGACTGCTAAGTGAATCATAACATCAAAGAAAGCTGGTGGAAATATACGTTCCAACTTGCAAAGGATTATGGCAATGTCATTTTCCAGGCTCTCTAGTACTTGGAGTTTCAACTTCTTGGCGCACAATTGTCTAAAAAATAATCCCAGCTTAATTAATGTGGTGGATACAAATTCATCAAGATAGCCTCAGATTACAACCGGAAGAAGCCGTTGTAAAAGCACGTGATTGTCATGGCTCTTCAAACCGGTTATTTTGCCATCTTTAACATTAACACTCCAAGATATATTTGATGCATATCCATCTGGAAACTTCACTGATTTAAACCACTCGCACCACTTCTTTCTCTCATCAGTCGATAACGTATACCATGCTGGTGGCACAGTAAATTTATCTCCATTTTGAACCAGGTGCAACTCCTTTCTCATACCGAGTAACTCTAGGTCCATTCGGGCTTTAGCACTATCCTTTATTTTCTCTTCTATATTCATTAAAGTGCCAAGAACATTATAACAGATATTCTTCTCGGTGTGCATTACATCCAAATTATGCCGCAACATAAGCGTCTTCCAATACGGTAATTCAAAAAAATACTACGCTTTGTCCAATTCAACTCTACCGGAGTACGCTTCCTCTTCTTCGTACCCGGTACCTTTCCAAACTTTCCATGTTCAATGTGTTCTAGTTGTTTCAAAACATCATCACCAGACAATAACTTAGGGGTGAATCTGTGCTCGGGCCTGCCATCAAACAAGTCCTTTTGGCGAATTTGCCCCCTGTGGTTCCGTGGTAGGAAACGACGATGGCCCATGTAGCATCTCTTCCTTCCATGGTACAATGACTACGAAGATGTATTCTTGTTGCAAACTGGACATGCCATAAACCCATGAGTGCTCCAGCCAGACAAGTTTCCATAGGCTGGAAAATCATTTATCGTCCACAATAACGATGCATGCATTTGGAACGTCTCCTTCCTAGATACATCATATGTCTCTACACCGACTTCCCATAGTTCCTTCAACTCATCTATCAAAGGCCGCAAGTAAACGTCAATGTCATTTCCGGGTGATTTCGGGCCTGGAATAAGAAGTGACATGAAAATGAACGGTTATTTCATGCACCTCCAAGGTGGCAAATTTTACGGCATAACCATGACCGGCCACATGCTGTATGCACTGCTCATGTCACCGAATGGATTAAACCCATCACTAGCAAGGCCAAGGTGTACATTACGTGGCTCATTGGCAAACCATTCATAATTCTTATCGAATTTAGTCCATGCTTGAGCGTCGGCCAGATGACTATACACACCTTCCTCCTTTGGACGCTTCTCTTCATGCCATCTCATATTGGAAGCTGTTTTTCGTGATGCATGCAACCTTTGTAGTCTCGGTGCCAACGGAAAATATCTCAATACCTTGTGTGGAATTTTCTTACCCTTTCCTTCAACATTTCATACCTCGGTTCATTACAAACCAAACAGTTATCCTCTTTCTCAGTCTCCTTCTAGAAAAGCATGCAAGAATGCAATCATTCTTGCATGCATGGATTGGTATATAGCCGAGACCTATATCCCGCATATACTTCCTTGCCTTGTAATGAGAGTTCGGAAGGGTCTCCCCTTTGGGGAGTGCTCTTTTAATCAACGCAAGATTCGTGTCAAACGATTTATTTGTCCAAAGGTTGATGGTCTTAAGATGAAGCAATTGCACTAGAAAGTTTAACTTCGAGAACGTCTTACAACCTGGATAAAGCTCTAGATTTGCATCCTTGAACAGGAGTCCAAGGGGACCTGATTCTCTGGGATCACTACTACTTGAGGCATCCCCTTGAGGCATGACATGACTCGTCGAACCCCCATCCAAGTCTGCCAACATTTCTCGCAAACATTCATTACCATCACCACAGGGTTCATCGTCATCCTCATCCTCACTCAATACTTCGTAAGCCTCCCCCTGATTGAACCATATAGTATAAGTGCTCTGCTTCCCTTTGTCGAGCAAATGCGCTCTCACTATATCTATGTGCATAAATTCCCTATTCCCACACATCTCACACGGACATATTATCCTACTACCACTGTCTGCACGCGGCCGTGCATACTCAATGAAATCGTCAACCCCTTTCTCATACTCGGGTAAATATCTAGTTTTAATCTTTATCCATTGCTTATCCATATCTGCGACCTATCACAAGTTTAACAAAAAAAAAATGAGCCCTATATAGAATCGAATATTGAGACCACAATCAACAAAAAACTAAAGTGCTTAACAGTCGTTAGCTAAAAAATCCAGTTAAGAAACAACTAAAAATCGAGTTGGGATTAAATATCTTTGAAGCTCCGACCCGATGTAGATGGCAAAGAAGCCTGAAGGAACGAGACCATGAGTTTCAATATATATATATATTTTTTTTATCAGCGAAGGGAAATTCAATTTCATAAACATGTGAAGAAACAAAGTACATTTGAGTTAAGCAATCCCCAAATCTAGCCGACCTCAACATTACCCAAAGAAAATAAAACAACTCCCCAAACAAATATATTGCTACCATATGATTTAAAGTTCAAAAATAAAATAAATGAATAATAGAAAAATAAAATATAAAAGCCTATAATTTACAATAAATTCCACATGTTCGACAAAAAATAGAAGTAAACTCACTTTTTTTTTATCTTGCACGTACTTTTTGACATCGTTTAATATATTTACACTCCAAAGAGATAGATTCAAATGACTAGAGGTAAATGGAAGCTCTTTTTTTGTGGAAATTGTAGTGTTAAAAAGTTTCGTGCGGTTATACTTGGTAGCTCTTGACATGGTTCCTATGACAAGTGGACAACACACACGATGTATAAGGATGTCAGTATGAGATGAAAGTGGTATGTGCATGAGGTACAAATAGACAATTAGCCATAGGAGCCAAGGTTCACAATCCGGGCAAACACTACAAAAGCATAGGGTAAGCTATGCATGGAAAAGTGATCTAGATCATGAGGGTGAAGCCAATGTGAGACAAAAGTAGTGCAATAGGCAAAAGTAAAGGGAACATGGTTATTCACAAGCCAATGTGAGCCAATGTGATTGTGGGGATCAGGGGCGGAGGTAAAGAGGTACAAGAGGGGGGGGGGGGGGGGGGGGGGGCTCAATTGCCTCCCCTAGGTTTTAAAAAATTCTACATTGCACTAAAAAAAATTACAATTAAGCCCCCCCCCTTTAATATTATAAAATTGTCATACTAAGCCCCCTTCTCTTATATTTTTGTGCTAATTATAAAATCCCTCCTCCCTCCTATGTTTTTGGGTTAATTTTTTAAGCATTAATTTATATCATCTACACAAAATACGTATAAATAGGTCCAAATTTTTTTTTCGGGGGCCTGTATTAATTTTCTAGATCCGCCCCTGGTGGGGATCAAAATGGTGTGATTGGAAGTGTGAACTTGCTGTGATATTGAAGCACAAAATGGATTCCTAAACAACTCAACATAGGGCCATAACCACAACTATCAAGGCATGAGAAATCTAGAGCATGGACCTTTGCTCATTAACAGTGTGCCTTTGGAGTATAGACATAAGGTTTGACATGAATGAAAATTGAGATGATCAAAATTAAATTGGTTTTAGTTTTTGAAATATTAGTTGATTCCCCAACCGCCAAGAGTGGCGAATTATTAATTTTTGTAAGGTTATATATCTCAGAAATAAAAGTTCAAAAAAAAAACCCCCAAAAAAACAAAACAATGATCAACAAATAATGAATCAAAACAGTTGCATGAGGTGTTTAGTAGCAAGAGACAAAGCAGTTTTAAGGACTTTATATCCAACTTACAAGAAATCGTGGTCAAATGTCCATAACAAATGCAACCAAAACATGGGCATTAGCATGCCAAAGTGATGCCAAAGTGAAGCACATATGGAACATATGAAAGTGGGCCTTAAGCAATCAAAACATGGGCATTAGCACAAGGAGGATTACATTGGGGCATTGTGACAAACACCTTATAGGTATGTTAAACTCTAAGCATTGATCATAACCCTGGGACATGGATTCCTACCCAAATGTGCCACATTGTGGTCTAAGCATGTCAAGAAAGTAAGAGTAAGCCAAAATTAGAGAGAATGAAAAGAGAATTAAATACTAGGAATATTGATGAAGAGTAAGCTAGACTTGGGTCAAGGCCACCAAACTATGAGCACAAGGTTGCAAACCATTTTATCCATTCAAGTCCCCACAACCACTGACCATTTGGGTGTTTTACATGCTAACTATCAAACTATGAGTTTCAATATGGAACATTAGTTTCAATTTTCTCAAATTTTTTGAACCTTAACACACCCACACACACATAGAGAGATTGAGAGAAAGAGAGGGAATGGTAACACATACCGGCCACGGCAGCGGCGGCGGCGGCGGCGGCGGCGACGGCGACGGCAGCGGCAGAGGGGTTGACGATGGCAGGGGGGGCGGCGACGGCAGGGGCGGCAGCGGAAGCGAAGGTGGCGGCTGATGTTGGCAGCAGGGGATGCGGCGTTCACTCCTTTTCTTCCTTTCCTTCGTTTCTTCTTTTCTTCCTTTTTTTTGTGCTAAGAACTTTTCAGTAAGTATGCTTGATTTGAGAGGGAATAGAAGGAGGGAAATGAAAATATATTTACCACGCACACTAAACGTGGCAAATACAAATAATATTATTTGCCACGCGCGTGGTGCGTGGCAGGTAATTTTAAACTTTTTTGCTACGCAAATGTGCGTTAGAAATAATCACCCTTGACTTTTCTAAAAAATAGTTGCCACGTTTCCAAAGTGCGTCGCTAATGAATTAATGCATCGCAAGAAAATAGTATTTGCCACGCAATTTGCGTGTGGCAAATTACATGGGTCACTGAAAAGCATATTTGTTGTAGTGGCCGGTCGGGCATGTTGATGAATGCTATAGAGGTGCTATGTAGACTGAAAAGTTGGCCCCTTCAATGGGGGGTGAGAGGTCTCTTTTATAGATGTAAGAGACCTACTCGTACATGGATAAGGAAATATAATCCAATTAGGATGTGATTGACACCAATGAAGTAAGTTTCCTAATTGTATTAGGATTGATTAACATTAATTGTGGGGGTTTCCTAATTAGATTAGGAAATAGTTTGCACTTTCCATTAGTCTTCTAGCTTGAGTAGAAAACTGTCCGGAATGCTCGGGATCATGCTTGTGGGCCCGGATGAGTTGTTCCCGCGGTGGGATGTGCCTGTGCGGTCTTTTCGACCTGTTGGCCGGGTCGTGGATGAACCGTTCGGGAGGCATCAGGTGGACCAAACCGCTCGGGATGATGCTTGTCAGTAGTTACAGAATAGAACCGCTCAGGCATGGGCTGATTTTGGGTGTATTAGTTGCCCCCCATTTCCAAGGTTGGCTGGATGCTATATCGGGGCAAGTTTGGAAATCTGCTTGATGCCACCTGCCACTGTCTGAGTGCTCGGGGAAGCTGCCTTGGAGCTTCTGAGTCTTGTGAATGCTCGGGAACTGGCTAAGAGTTGAGACTCAGCCTAGCTCAAAATTTTAAAGTGCTCGGGAACTGACTGGGAGTTGAGACCCGGCCTAATTCAGAGTCTTTGGCTTGAGTTAGCTCCCAGGATGGTTGTCTTCTGCCCGTAAACCTTCGTCAAGGTTGTGGGTAGAAGAATTTGACCATGTTGGAAAAGTTGACCTAAAGCGTATTACTTTATGGTCCTTTTATGTTAACTCCCCAAGATGGTTGTCTTCCGCCCAGCCTGTCACGCCCCGACGTAGCATAAATAAGGAAAGCGTTTAATTTCCTTTATGGACCCGTAGGTCGCGACAGTTTGAAGGATCGATTCCGTCCCAAACGTCGAACAGCAAAACATAAAAAAAATCAGAGCAGAGCAAACAAGGCTTACAAATATTATTCTAACTTAAACAATATTACAGCACGGGTTATCTAAAGGCACAGACCGCCTTGAAACAACAATAGCTTAATGTCTATTACAGTCATCCTTATTACAAACCAGTCATAACTTAAAATGTAGAATAAATAAACAGTTTCCTCATTCTGAAAGCAGCCATTCTCAATTAGCATAGTCATATGATTCCTCCTGATTATAACCTGAAAAGCCTGAACACGAATGTCCAGGACGCATCAACGTCGTCAGCTTCAAGAAGCTGGTGAGTATTAAAAACATAACTTTAAATGTAAAGCATACTTATTTACCATTTTCCAACTCCCATTTAAATCCACAAGTTTATATTTAAGATAAAGAGCTTGTTTAGAAAACAATCACAACATTATTAAAAAGGTAAATTCACACATATGCAACCGTGTATGAGAACGATGCACCATACTCATCTTGCCGACTCTTTTCTCTCGACAAAACCCAACAACCCACTATCTTACTCCTGGTATCTTTGAAACACTAAGATAGCCACACTTTAGCAACGGGGCGCCAGGGAGTGTCCAGTTTGCCTCACACTTTGGTCCGGGGTACCAGGGAGTGTCCAATGCCTCACACTTTGAATACCCTAACCGCCATGCAAATACCGGGGCAACCCCTCACGCAGTATCCAGACTCGAGTTATCAGGGAGTGTCCGTAGGCCACACTTTAGCACTACCATGGGTGCCAGTGAGTGTCCAAGTTCGGCTTCATACACTTTAACGCTTCCATGGGCGTCAGGGAGTGTCCATTTTTGCCACCGTCGCATTTCAAAGATACCCTCACCGCAATCTCAACCACAACCACAACCACAATCTCAAACACAACCACAACCTCAATCTCAAACACAACCACAACCACAATCTCATCTCAATCTCATACTCTTTCCACACTACCATAACTCTGTTCCACACTGACTGACACCCCCATGCATGTACTACTAACCCCACATGAATGATATGCACTTGAACCTAAGCAAAATGCTGAATTAAAGGAACAACACGCGTACGGGGATTGATAAGTCATAATACAATGTTTTAATCATTCTAACATAACCAAAAGAGTTCTGATTTACAAAATTTCCCAAACAGAACCTTACCAGTACTTAAAAGTTGAACCAAACAGTCCTTTAACAGAAAGCAGACAAAAACAGAAACTGCCAGAACTCGCGCGCGCAGGCCGCTCGCGCGAAAGATCGCTCGCGCGGGCCGCTCGCGCGATATGCCCACTTTTCATTTTATATATATACTTTTCTGTCTGCCTGGAGCAGCCAAGATCGCGCGCGCGGATCGCTCGCGCGAAAGGGTTATCGCGGGACCCTCGATCGCGCGACCAGCCTAATTTTCATTTATATATATATAAACTTTTTTGTCTGCCCGGGGAAGCATGCCTCGCGCGCGCGGGCCGCTCGCGCAAGGGGTCGCTCGCGCGGGCCGCTCGCGCGATTCTCGCGCGCACTATCGTGGCGCGAGTTAATGCTGAGGCTTCATCTTCTTCGTCAGAACTGCCCTGTTTCAGAAAACAGGGTCTAAATTGACCCATTTTCAAAACTGAAAGTTACTAGGCCTTGTTATATATGAATCTCTTTGTTTTTCGATGAGTATTAAGAATCCATAACAAATTTTACATGAATCAAACTACAATTCAAGATTTTTATGAAAAACTAAAAGATCACAAAGCAAATTTTCTTATATACTTTTTCATATGAATAAATTAAGCTCTAAAACTTTGGGTATAACATATATGACATGTAATCTATCATATTCATCTAACAAAACAGGTTTTGGTTGAGTTTGGAAAATCTCCATTTTGAGTGAGTTAGTAATACTCACTGAGATTAAAGCAAAGAGATTATTTGAGAAAGGATAAGCAAATATGAAATCAACTCCAAGCTTTGGCTATGGAGTCTTGAAGCTTCCTCTCTCTTCTAGAAAAATTACAGTGGAAAGAACTCTCAACTTTCTCTTTTCTCTCTGGTTTAGATTGCAAGAGCAAAGTGCAGAATGTGTAGTGTGAGAGTGTAGGGGATATACATATAGAAGTCTCAAAGAGCAACTTGGTGGCCAAGCAAAATTAAGAACTCACTTAGCAATCTCTAATTGAGTTAACAAAACCTTAATCCCTCTGAAATAACAGCATATATACATACGTATATATATGTACACCTCCACAGATTTAGTAAGAGCCATGTATAGACTAGTAGGGGACAACATAAGGTGTTTGGAAAATGATGCTTTTGGTCACAATTTAACACACACTAGATGCACTCATCCAAACAAGACATAGCAAATGATTACTTGCCATTAATGGAAATAAAGCACAAGTCATGTCCAACTTTACATCACTTCCAAAATCTGTGAAAGTTTAGCACAGCGCGGACAGTTTTGAACACAAACTGTTATTTTCGTGACGCGGTGTCCGTCACAAAAATACAGAAAATTCGTTTTAATGTAAGAAATGATTTTCCGATTTCATAAAAATACAGCTTGAATTAAAAGAGAACATTTCCACCGTTTGGAAATACAGATTTGAAATTTAATACAGGTGTTGCTAAAATTCACATAATCGCAGTTTGACCCCAAAAGTAATTTCAATTGTGAAATAAAGCAAGAAATAAATTCTACACATAAGAATTTAAAATAAAAATAGACAGTGAAATTAAAATATGCCAATGAATGAAAATGCAGGTCATTACACAGCCAGCCTTCGTTAAGATTGTTGGGAGAAGAGCTTGACCATGTTTGTGGAGCTGACCTAGAGTGTGTCGCCATAGGGTCATTTTTGTTCCTCTATCGTGGGCCAACCTAAGAGATTTTAGTCACCTCTATCGTCGGTTTGGACCTAAGTGGAGTTAATGCCTCTGAGTACTGTAGGTGCTCGGGTTGTCCAAGATTTTGACTTGGTTATCCGCGAGGCCTGTAGATACCCGGTGTGTTTGCCTGTTTAGTTCATTACGCCGTCTTGCCCCCCAAGCTTTCGCTAAGATGAGGGTCTTATAGAGGCTATGATTATAGGTAACCGACCTGGAATATGGTGGTTGCAAGGTCTTTTGAAGCTTGCCATCATCAGCCACCTAGGGGGTTTGCCCCCATCGTCGGTTGGACCTAAGAGAAGCTTGTGTCTTGGGGTTAGGCCCGAGGTCTTTGTATGCCTCGGGGTTAGGACCGAGGTCTTTGTATGACTCGGGGTTAGGCCCGAGGTCTTTGTATGCCTTGGGGATAGGCCCGAGGTCTTTATATGCCTCGGGGTTAGGCCCGAGGTCTTTGGAAGGGCTCTCTGACAATCGGTGGAGCCTCATGTGGTGATCAGGTAAGTACTATTATAGTCGGGCTCTTCTAGACCGATGGAGATATGAGGTCGGATCAGGATCATCGGGCTCCTGATTTCTCTGTGCTGAAGACAAAGTTGGAACTGTTTGATCCTAACCGATGTGAACTGGAGGTCGGGTCAGGGCTGCTGGACTCAGATCACTATCACCTGGAGGTTGGGTCGGGACTGCCAGACTCAGACCGCTGCGAACTGGAGGTCAGGTCGAGGCTGCCTGACCCGGTTTGCTGTGAACTGGAAGAACTGTCAGAACTCCCGGGCTGATCTCGCTTTTGCTTACTTCTGGAAGACTCGTTGCTTTCTTGCCCGGGGTCTTTGATCTTTAGAAATTCTTCAGTGTCAGTGTATTTTCCAACCCTCTCTACGAGTTCAACCAAGGTTACCGGTCAATTTCTGTGAAACGACGTGGCGCACTTGGTGTGTTGAACTCCTGAGCAGAAGGCTATAATAGCGGTGGTTTCATCAAGATCATGAATGCCGAGCCTCTCTTGATTAAACTGGCCAGTGAACTCCTTGAGGGTCTCATTATCCCTTTGTATGACTGTCAATAGCTGCATATCAGGCTTTGGCCGTTTATGCATACCGATGAACTGGTTGATGAACTACTTGCTGAGTTGCTTGAAACTGCGGACCGATCGGGGCTTCAAGGAGTAGAACCATTGCACGGCCAGGCCTTTCAAAGTGCTGGGGAAGGCTAGGCAGTGTAGTTCATCTGAGTTGGTGGCTAGGGCCATCTGAGCCTTGTAGGTCCTGACGTGGTCGACCGGGCTTCCCGAGCCGTACGCGGGATGGCAAACCTCGTGATCTGGCTGGACAACAGTGACTCTGTCTCGGTATTGGCTTGATTCTGAGTGCGGTTTTGACCAAGCTTTTTGGCCACTCTGTCAATCTGCTTTTGCAAGTCCTTGATTCGGGCTTCTACTCCTTCCCGACCGGTATCTGAGGCGTTGGTCGGGTCGGTGGAAGAGGATTCTTCTTCATGGTGGTGTGCTATCCTCTGGGATCGGGCTCGGCTATGACTCAGTGTAATTGTTCGCCTAGGGACAACTCGGCTCTTGACCGAGTGACCCTGGACTGATTCCCGTGCCATATGCTCCTGCCTTTCCTCTCGGACAGCACGCCCACTGTTGATGTCTCTGGCATCCTCAACACGGGACGGGTTGGCTCGGGCACGTTGTTTGGTCAAGGTCGGTTCCCGACCGTACGTAACATTCCTGGGTCGTTTCCCAGCCACTAGAGGACTGCTTTGCTGGGCTAGCAGGGCTTCGATCTATTGCTGGAATTGACGCTGGCCCTCCAAGTGTTGTGTCAGGGTTGCGGTGATTTGCTCAGATGTCATGACTGCCGCAGCCGGTGCCGGGGCCGGCGGAACATCCCGGTTGGCCTACTGCGCAGTCTTCTCAGTCTTCTTCGGAGGCATGGCTATCAGCCAAGAGATTTGTTGATGAGAAGACTTATCATTTCCCACAGACTGCGCCAAACTGATGATGACAAAAATTGGTAAGAGTAAACTAGAGCAGTTTAAGAAGAGAGAGAGTGAGAGACTGGTTTTTTGTTTGTGGTTCGGCCTTGTTAATGAAGGTACCTACGTCCACGTGTGTGTCTGAGCACGTTCACTATACTATAAAAGAGCCGGGGACCTGTGGTAAACCAACAAGTCTAGAGCTACTGTAGGCCGGCTAGGCATGTTGATGAAAGATATAGAGGTGCTGTGTAGACTGAAAAGTTGGCCCCTTCAATGGGGGGTGAGAGGTCTCTTTTATAGATGTAAGAGACCTACTCGTACATGGATAAGGAAATATAATCCAATTAGGATGTGATTGACACCAATCAAGTAAGTTTCGTAATTGTATTAGGATTGATTGACATTAATTGTGGGGGTTTCCTAATTGGATTAGGAAATAGTTTGCACTTTCCATTAGTCTACTAGCTTGAGTAGGAAACTGACCGGAATGCTCGGGATCATGCCTGTGGGCCCGGATGAGTTGTTCCCGCGGTGGGATGTGCCTGTGCGGTCTTCCCAACCTGTTGGCTGGGTCGTGGATGAACTGTTCGGGAGGCATCAGGTGGACCAAACCGCTCGGGATGATGCTTGTTAGTAGTTGCAGAATAGAACCGCTCGGGCATGGGCTGATTTTGGGTGTATTACTATATAAAGGCCACCTATTGTAATACTTAGAGTATTTTAATACAATATATTGTATTCCTTCTCTATACTTTATCACAAGGTACATAGGGAAAAAATATATGAAGCAAAGCATTATCGATTAAGTCTTTGTTTGGTGCGTGGGGTCTGACAAAGTACTGGTTCTTGGGTCATTTGTAATCTAGACCCAGACTCTTATATACCAAAAAAACAACTACAAACATAATACCATTTAGAACGGGTTTTTCTTTCAACCACAAAACTGGTTTGTGTATTATACAAACAATGGCACGCAATTTATAGACCGGATAGATTAATGCACGCTGTGAAAGAAAAATGATGCTCCATTGACACTGCCTGTCATTGATGCATATAGGTGAGATTTTATGTCTTCCCTTCCGTCCAATTTTGATTTAGATTAAGTTGAAGCAAAGTAGCTAAAGTCGAAAATTTTTGAAATTGCATTTGGAATTCGAAGTAGTAGACCAATAATAGAAATCCACATGTCGGTCAACAACTATAAAAAAATTTAAAAATTTTGAACTTTAAAAGTAAAAGAACAAAAATACAATATATTTGCGAACATTGAAGAGCTTTGAACTTTAGCAATGTAGTATTAACATTCACAAAAGGTACGTTCTGCATCAAACGTAAGGTTTGATCCATATGTCATAAAGTTAAGATCAAAGACGAAAAAGACGACTTACATTTGCTCTGGCTCTTCAGGTTGATGGCTTGCAAATTCATGCCCCGTTAAACCTTCCTGTAAATAAAAATGAAGTAAATAAACAAAAGTTGGAAATCTGTTTTCTCCCATTTCCATTCATGTAAACATATGAAAAGTCATAAAATTATTATAAAAAGGCTTAAAAATATTTTAGTACCCTGTACTTTACCCAAATTTCACTTTGGGCCCTGCACTTTCGATTGCAATACTTTGGGCCCTCTGTTTTCAGTCTCGTTTGAATTAAGGACAATCGATCATGCCGTTAGCTAAAATAGACAGAAATCATCACGTTGGGGCCACGTACATGCTTTTTTGCATCACCTCATGTCATTTTTCCTCTTTTTCCCTTAAAACCTAAGAGATCTAAATAGATATTGAGAAAATTCATTACAGAGAGCTTGAAGAAACAGAGGAGAAATGTTAGGTTTTAAGGGAGAAAGGGAAAAAATCATGTGAGGTGATGCAAAAAAGCATGCACGTGACCCCCACGTGATGATTTTCGTCTATTTTAGCTAACGACGTGATCGATTGTCATTAATTGAAACAAGACTGAAAATATAGGGCTCAAAGTGTTGCAATCGAAAATGCAAGACCAAAAGTGAAATTTCGATATAAGTGCAGGGTACTAAAGTGTTTTTATGCCTTATAAAAAAAAGATGTATAGAGAGAGAGACCAAATCTTTAACTCAGTAGGTGTCATGTTTAGTATTTTGTAAGGTTCCAATTGTCCATTCAGTAGACGTCAAGGCCAAGAGTGCATTGTTCTACAAAGAAATAAAGGAAAGATAAAAAAGTCACCAGAAATTAATAAAAAATTATACTAAAAAGGAAATAAGACAGAAAAAACTGTTGTCTTGGCACAATTGTAATGAGATATCTGACATGTCGTTACGAAACATTCTTACGCTACTTTTAATGTTGTCTCACTACAGTGTCACATTATCCCTTTCTTAAACAGTATTGTATAACGAAGGTATGAAAAGTATTTAAATAGCTAAGCAGTTCATGTCACAAACGATAGGCAATAATAGCATTCTGGAAGTACCAATCGATTGAGACTAAGGTTCAATCGATTAGGGAAAAAGTAGAGTCAATCGATTGAAAAAACTTTCAATCGATTGGGTCCCATCCAATTGATTGAATAAAAATTCAATCGATTAAGACAACTTCAATCAATTGGAACATTTCCAATCAATTCAGAAGCTCATCTTCTTACCAAACTTGGGCAAAAGTGGACTGAGGTATGGAAACCCCACTTTTGCTCGTCTTTCCTCCTTTTAAACTTCTGAAAACTACATATAGATGTTATATGGTGAGTTTGGGACTCACCAAAGTGAAGAGGGGTGCTTGGGTGAGCTTTTGAGCTTGAGCTCCAATGGAGTCTTCTCTCTCTCTCTCTCTCTCTCTCTCTCTCTCTCTCTCTTCTTGATTCCTCTGTCTCCTTCTCCTCTCTCCTTCTCTACTTTCTATCCTTCTTTTCCTCTTTTTTTGCTTTTTTTGTCTCTCTCTCTCTCTTGATAGTGTGTGTGTGTATATATATATGAGGGTGTATGTGTGTGTATATATATGTGACAGTGTATGTGTATATGTAAAACACTAAATATTTCTCTCTCTCTAACCCTCTAAACTATCAAACATACACACACACACACACATACACACACACGCGCGCAAAATGGTCATATATATCAAGGGGGAGGGGTGCAGGTGGTAGCTCCATGTACATACTTGGAGATCAAGTTCTGACCCTTTTCAATTGATTGACATGAGTTCAATCGATTGAGAATACGTCAACAGAGGTTCAATCAATTGACATGGGTTCAATCGATTGAATCCATGTCATTAGGGTTTCAATCGATTGAAATGGGTTCAATTGATTGGGAAGGTCATAAGGTCAATCATTTGGCATGAGTCCAATCGATTGGGAAAGACTTTGTAAGAATAACTAAGGCAAATATGCTAAATATCATATGATTAATATACATTAAAAAATACAGGGTATTACATATGTAGATCATGGGGTTTTACAACTCAGACTCTTCCTCTATGAGGTTGACATTTTGTGGTGGATTTCCCTATGATCAAGGAGAGGGTTCCTCTTAACATTTGGTTGTGCAGGCAGAGGGGTGATGATCCCTCTTTCAATTAGATCTTCAATTTCGTGCTTGAGCCTCCAACATCTATTTTGTATTGTGTACGCGGCTCTGATGGAATCGTAGTAAAATTCAATCTTGAAATTTGCTAGAAGTGGATCAGGTTCTGGATTGGGTTCTAGCTTTTTCAAGTATCGTTTCTCCAACATTCGTTCAAGTGTGGTGCTTAAGGACATCCCCAACTCAGAAAATTCCCTTTTCTATCTTGATTGTGTAGCACCCGATCTCGCGGATTATACTAATTGCATTTAGCATGCATTATTAATATATAATAATGACGTGGATATATGTGATAACTTAGTTTTAACTCACTACGATGTTTAGGGGTGTCCAGTTGGGAACCCGAAATTGGCCAATGTGGCAGTCCTAATTTGAGATAGTTATGAGCAGTCCCCATGTGATAGGACAGATATTTAGGATAATCTTTATGTGCTTAAATGTTTATTAAGGCTTGTGTGATTAATATTATTATGTTGTTTTAATAGTATGCTAATTGTTAGAGATCACTTTTGTGTTCATTTAGAGGTACCTTTGTGAGAGCGAATTAGACACGTTGCATAATTAGTAAGTTAATTATCAACTTTATAATATTATGTGGGACCATTTATAGGACCCATACGTGACATAGACTAACACCCATTTAAGTTTGGGATAGTTTTAATAAGTTTTATAACTAGTAGGGGAATAATTGCAAAACTAATAAAACCTAGTGTAGGCTATTATAGAAACATATAAATAGGAAGTTATATGTTAGGTGACACATGGGAGAGTGATTCGTCTCCCTTATTCTCTGTCCCTTAGCCGAAAATTTACAGAGAAAAGAGAGAAATCTCGATGAACTTATGTCGACGATCTCAACACCTTAGAACACATATTCGGGCTCCTAGAGATGAGTCTAACGCGTAGGTACCAATCTTATCGATTTCTGTCATAGTTGTTTCGTAACCCGTTTTAGGGGTTTAGATCATAATTTGCAAATTTTGTAGAGGAATTATACCTGGAACTTTCTAGGATTTTAATTTAGTGAATAGGAGCGAAAACCAAGAGGTGAGTGACAATAATTATGGAAATTGGATAATTCCATGTTTGAGATTAACTTTGTGATATTAAGCATGTTTAGTTAGCTTAATTTCACATATTTAGTGTAATTTTGTAAATCATGAAGAAATTGTGTGATTATATGATGCAATGTTATGTGAGCATGTTGAGTTGTTTATATGGGTCAAAGGGGAGCTTGTAGTTGCCATGGGGTATTGTGATAGAGCCGATTTGGCTATGAGGTTGCATGTCTGAATGAAAGAGGTATGGGTCGCGGCTAGTCGCGTGGACTTATGGAGAAGTCGCAAACTAGTGTGAAAGGGTGGTTGGTATTTGTGTTCCAGAAGACCATAATTATGTGTAAGAGATGAGATTGGGCATGTTTATTATCCATGAGTATAATTGTTATTATTCACTAAGCATATAGCATATATGTTGTAGTGGTTATTGCATAACCATTGTAGGTGATAAGGGAAAAGGTTCAAAGAAGTGAAGAAATGGAATCAGCGAGACAACGGGGGGTTTTTGTAAAGGCTAGAGTAAATGTTGTTAATTCCATACTCTTGACCTTAAACTTGTAATATGGTTGTGTAGACACGCGGAGTTCCACCTCTTTTGTTTTGAAACTTGTTTGAAATTGATTTGGATCAAAGAAAAGGAAGGGTCTGTTGAAAACAGATACAGAGTCGCCACTTAGTCTTTAAGGAACCAAGAAACCTAATTTTGACTCACCCAAACGGATAAAGGGCACTGGCCCTTCATAACCAAAGAACTTGGCTCGGGGTTTTGGTATGAGATAAGAAGGAGCCTTTGTCGCGACTAAAACACCCTCAACTCGCCCCGTCTTTCGACAGGCCTCAATTAGCATCCAAATAATCATCTTATACTATGTATGGTTCGACAATTAATACTATGATAGTATATTACATCACATAAGAAAATTTGAAGTGGAAGATCTAAAGATAAGATATCATTCATAAGATCTAAGTCAAATATCATGCAATGTAAAGTGAGAGATCACACAAATAAACCTAGGAAAAATCGTCTATTCATGTATCAAGTAATTAAGTTTCCCTAATCCAAAGGGGACATGAATTGTTCTTGAAACAAATAATCAAAGAAGTCAAAATATGCTTAGCAAGCTAGTATGATGCATGTTAATCTTTGAGAAAAGAAGATCTCTCAAAACCCAGGACGGATGAGAAAGGATGATTAGATCAAGGGAAAGCATGGACGTGTGATCATGTTCATTCCTTATAATCTTCTTAGATTAGGAGTCACAAAAGCCTCAAATCTTTGCATGGATGCAATGTGTGTATCTAGAATGTGCTAAGGTTGTAGTGTGGCTTGTGTACATGGATTCCTAGAATGACTTAGAAATCTAGAATGTGTATGAATGGATGAATGAAATCATTATGAGATATGTACAAATGTAGTATGAACTACTTCCTAAAACACGAGCTAATTTGGAATGCATGTAAGCATCAAATCAAAGAATGAAAGTTAAAATGTGCTTGCTGTGAATAGTGGACAGAACAGTAACATGATCTTTTGGAAATTGAAACGAGGGGTTAGAAATGTTTTCAATAAATGATTTTTTATGGAGATCTTCCTTATTGTGTCTAGAACACAACCCAAAAATCCAATCTTTAATAACTATTACAGATGGAGAGAAATAATATAAACAATAGAGGTCACTCAGAAACAGAGTCCGTATTGTCGACTGAAATGTTAAAAAATCTTAGAAACTGAAAACAAATGATCCAGAGGCCCATTTTATACAGAAAGTTCCCTAAGACATTTAAGTTTAAGGGAAAAATAAGTTAGGACCACTCCTTTTGGAAAGGTTTTCTGAAAAAGAAGTTGGAAGTCAACTAAGCTGTTGTGACAGTAGAGGCAGAATGTCTGGAAGGAATGTTTGGGTTCAAATGGACCATTTTCAAGTATTTCCAAGTCAAACCAAAAATCATGGGTGTTCTCTAATGTGTCAGGAAGAATTTTCAAGTGGCCTTCCATCCATATATTGAGTATTGAGTTCTAGAAAAATCTTTGAACTCAGACCACTCACTGTTTTGACTCACTGTTTTGAAGATTTTGGGAAAAACTAGAGTTTTCTTTCTTGAGATCAAAATGAGGGGTTTTAAGAGTGGTTTTGAAGTAGATGTTTTGAAAGCACATTTTCAATACTCAATAAAGATTATAGCCACTTAAAATGTCAACATCATACTCATCATCAAGAACCTCCAAGATTGTTGGAGGGATTTTTTTTCATTTGAACATAACTTCAAGGATACCTTGGAGGTATTGAAGTTATGATCATCATCTATCAAACATGTTTTTAAGGTTAAGAGCTACTATCCATAAGGATTCACTCACCTCAAACTTCATGTCATCATCTAGATGATGATGAACTAGTAAGTAAATAAAGAAAATAAAAAGAAACGATGTAAGAAGAGATGAACATTGTATAAACAAGCAAGGAAATAGCAATCAATAGATGATATTCATGATGTATTGAACTTGTAGTTTGGTGTTTCACTCATATGTGATGACATTGGACATAGAAGAAGCTTCCACTCTCTTAAATGCTCACTAAAATGGTGGTTGGATGTATTGAATATTGAAGTAAATAGGAGTAATGAAGTAAAAATAAAGTTTAGAACTCACTTTTGTTTTGAAAATCAAAGAAGAAAGCTTCTTTTCTCTCTATTCTAACCTTATCTCTACAACTTTCTCTCCCAAAACTTTTCAAAGCTTACATTTGACACCCCCTAAATGAGAAGTCAAGGGGGGTTTATATAGGTCAATTTGGGGTGGTTTTGGGGTTTTAGAAGTGTTCCCATTGGTCCCAAACATCTGTGAACATAGAACTACGTCGTTTTGGTTTTCAATTAATCAAAATGAACCCCCAAGAAAAATTACAAAAATACATTGTTCTGGAGGAGAGTACCGCGGTGGCACTGGGCCTGTGCCGCGGTGGTAGTGGGCCTGTGCCGCGGCGGGATTGGGCCAGTGTCGCGGCGGCACTGCTCTTCAATCGTCTGGATAATCCTGTTTAGGCCCCCAGAGGTTCCGGTATTGGCGAAAAGGCCCTATTTCGTCCAAAATTCACAGAAGATGCATACGAACTCCAAATTGAGGTTGTGATATACCGTTGGAAAGGTAATGGAGTCTATTTTACATAAAAAAAATAAATCGGGAATAGGTCACTTTGAAAAGTTTTGCGGTATTTACGATAAAAGCCGATTTGATCACCTTTTTTGCCTTCGAAAATTCATAATAAACTCGTTTTAAATCCAAAAATTATGTGCGATATACCATTCGAAATCTCTTGACCTCTAGTATCCATGAAAAATATTTGAAAATTGTTACAGTGCCTCGGTTCTAAAGTCAAATTCTGGTCAAACTGGTCAAACTTGGGATTCCCGGGTAGTTCTGGAAATCTCCGGGAGTTCCCAGGAGCTGACGTTTTCGCTCGATTTTCTTTTAAAACTCATTTGAATACTTTTCTCATGATCTAGAATGATTCCTGCGAATTCGGACAATTTTGGTCAACCTTGGTCAAACCGGTCAACGGGGACTTTCCGGGAACTTCCGGGACTTCCGGGGGTCTCTGGGAGCTGACAATTTCATCTGATTTTACTTAAAAACTCATTTTATCACTTCACTTATGACGTAGCATGTTTCCAAAACTTTTGGTCGGGCTTTCAGGGGCATTTTGGTCATTCTGAGCATTCTGAGAGATAAAACTGGCTTCCAGGAGTCCTTTTGAGTCTTTTACGATCATTGTGAACCACCAAGCTATGGGTCTCCTAAATCTGATAGCCGACAAAATGGGGTGTCTACAGTTTGCCCCTCTTTGGCATGAACTTGCGAGGCAATGCATGTCGCAAGCGAGTGCCAAAGCTTTGTAGAGACAGGACTTTTTGGAGGCTATTGATTTAGGATAAAAGCGTTGAAAAAGATGCAATGATGCTGAGGTCTAGTGCTGGTCGTGCTCTGCGTGAGCTGCCTACGTATCCCAAAGGGAATTAGACCAGGACGTAGTTCAGGGCACAACGGAATAAATCACACATGCATGTACACAACAATCAGGCGGATGCTATGCTATATGAGTGATATGCCATATATGGATGTGATATGAATTGTGTCATGAGTCCTATCGTGTCTAGTATTATGACCCTAGTGTGAGCAGGTGTTGTGGGGTGTGCCACTCCGAGTGGGCTGGTGTTGTGCTGGTGACTGTGATGTGGATGACTCGGATGAGGACACTATGGTTTAGAAGACTCTGGGTCTAGGGGCAAACTTCTGAAACTTGGAAAGTGTGCTTTGCAAATGAGTGAGATAGATCAGAAGCGCTTTGTTTAGAAGACGACAGCCAAAAGTGACCGAGGGATCTTGTGATAAAGCTATGAAAAGGGACAGATGAGAAAATTCTTGATAATCAGGAGATCTGGATGCGGGCGATGTTCTGATTGTTCCTGACGGCCGATTTCTGGGTGTCGGTTTCTCTTTTGTTACTTTCTGCTGAGGGTAGTGGGAGCTAGTATCTTTCCGTATCTGTCCTCGGGGGATGATGTAGGGTTCTCGGGGAATCTCTTTTTCTTGATCGGGAACCAGGACCCATCTCTGAATCTCTCACAGTTGATCAAATCTTTCGGTGCTCAATCCAAGAGGGCCGGTCGGGGCCTTCGGGAGCTGGTATCTGTCTATTTCTGTCCTCGGGGGATGATGTAGGGTTCTCGGGGAATCTCTTTTTCTTGATCGGGAACTAGGACCAATCTCTGAATCTCTCACGGTTGATCAAATCTTTCGGCGCTCAATCCAAGAGGGCCGGTCGGGGCTTCCGGGAGCTGGTATCTGTCTGCTTCTGTCCTCGGAGGATGATGTAGGGTTCTCGGGGAATCTCTTTTTCTTGATCGGGAACCAAGATCCATCTCTGAATCTCTCACAGTTGATCAAATCTTTCAGCGCTCAATCCAAGAGGGCCGGTCGGGGCCTCTGGGAGCTGGTATCTCTCTGCTTCTGTCCTCGGGGGATGATGTAGGGTTCCCGGGGAATCTCTTTTTCTTGATCGGGAACCAGGACCCATCTCTGAATCTCTCATGGTTGATCAAATCTTTCGACGCTCAATCCAAGAGGGCCGGTCGGGGCCTCCGGGAGCTGGTATCTGTCTGTTTCTGTCCTCGGGGGATGATGTAGGGTTCTCGGGGAATCTCTTTTTCTATTTCTTTGGTGCACAGGCCAAAAACCAGGATTCGTTATTGAAACCCTCGTGCTTGATCAAAATTTGTGACGCTCGTCCTAAAACAACCGATTCAGATCTTCGGGAGTCGATTTTTCCCAATTTCTGCCTACTGGAGGTAGCCCTGATGACTTTTGGACTACTGGGGGTAAAACCTCATAAACCTCGACCGGAATGGGCCACTGGAGCTGATCGGGGCCAGAAATGGGCTGAAAAAGGCCAAAACGGTTCAAAATGGGGCGAAACGGAGCAAAACGGAGCAAAACGAGGCCCGCGGGGAATAGTGCCGCAGCGGCACTGGGCCACTGCCGCGGCGGCAGTTGGCCAGTGCCGCGGTGGCACTGGGTAGCCGGACTCCATTTGTGTATAACTCGGTTTTTTGAGCTTTCCAAGCTCATTCTTGGCCATTTTAAGGTGTTTTTGGAGCCAAAATCCTTCAAAATGCAGCTTGTGCGCGCTCAGGTGGTTAATCTTTCCCTGTGGTTGGAATTTTGATTGGTGTTTTGGTTTGCTCAAATTTGTAAGAAGAAAGTTTAACTTTGACTTCCAGTTTCTTTGTAGATCCATGGCTTCAAGCTCGAGGAGACCGTCTAAGAAGGCCAAAGAACGAATGAAAGTCAAGATGCAAACCCCGGACTTGATTTTACGGGACCCCCAACGTCATCTTTCGGCTGCGGCTCTAGCGAGCTTGGTATGTGAAACTTTCGACAGTTTAGGACTATTTTCATGTACTATTCTAGTTTTGCGGGCCGTAATGTGCACCTAGAGATTGTTAGAAGTCTGATTTGTGCTCGAACGTTGATTTTGTGAATTTGGACCTCGGGTCGTGAATAGTGATTTTATGCATCGTATTTGTTGTCTTTGGTATGTGCATGTGCCAGAAGTGACATTAAAGGGGGCACGGTAGCCTCGCTCACGCTTTCCTGTGGTACACTCAACTCTCACCTACCGTTAAGAAAATGGTAGACGATGCTGGGTTTGGCAGCTTTGTCCGCCTGGTTTCAAAGATCAGCAATGATCTGGCACACTTTTATGCTCTGACTGAGAGATGGTGGGACACCACCAATACTTTTCACCTGCCGTTTGGTGAGATGACAATGACGCCCTTTGATTTCTCTATGATTACTAGCTTGAGGGTTGGCGGGAAATGCCTGATTCTGGATTACTTATATGAGATCAACCCGGAGGCTATAGAGATGTTGATTGGGGCTGTTCTCCCTAATCTGGAGAGGCACTGGTTTCCTTGTGGCTGGCTATACCGGGCCTATGGCAGAGGGAATCACAACTTGAATAATTCCCAACTCTTGAGAGTGTATCTTCTGTATATCCTAGGTTGCTCGATCTTTGTGACACGGAATGACCGGGTGAGCTTGAGACTCCTTTCTTGCCTGGGGACCATTGATGAGATCCCCTCATACGACTGGGGTGGTGCTGCCTTGGCCCATCTTTACAAGCACATAGGTGAGGTTTCCCGTGGCGATATTAAATCGACAGGGGGATTTTTGCGAGCTTGGGAGGTATGTACTGCATCTTCTTTTGTCTTTTGGCTTTTCAATTTCCGTACTCTTTCTAATTTTTTCCTTTGTCTGTGCAGCTTTGGAGCTTTGAGTACCTGAAGATTTTAGCTCTCTCCCCTGCGGATGAATCAGGTGAAGAGGAGGATGGCATGGCTCCTGTGCCTCTGTTCACACGAGGCTTGAGATGGCGGAGGGATGTTGTTGGGGTAAAGAGCGGGACCCACCGGATTGTTTTACTCAGAAACTTCTTAACTGGGCTGACGACTGCTAGTGTTGATTGGACGCCTTGAGAGCGCGTCGCCTATGCTGCCCCAGAGGAGATACAAACGGTCAAACCTCTTTCCTCTTGCCGACTTCTGATGGAGAGTACCGAGTACAGGCAATGGTTCCTTGGAGAGCGAGTGTCCCAGCAGGTGGTCGGCGGTTCAAGGTATCGCGTCCCTTATAATCCCCCTGCGATGGATGCTAGTGACCTTTCTGGTGATGCTTTGCTGGCGGCCTTAGCCGGTACAGATGTTTGGGATCACTTTCTCTCTGAGACCGGCTACGAGACTTACCGTGGCCACTTTTTGATGCCTAACTTCCCACTCCCAGAGGTAAGTTTCGTTTACGTTTTTGTCTCTATCTGTTGCCTATGTTTTTTGGTTAACTCATCTTTTCCTAACTTGTTTTGTGCCTACAGCTTCGCGAGATGTACATGAGACAGGCTCCTCCGCCTTCCGATCCTATCCCTCCTTGGGATTGGACCGTCAATGTTCTAGGCGCTGATGGCACTCCCCAAGTAATGGAAGTGCCATGAGTCACATGCGGGTACCCTACTCAGCCAGCGGGCGTCCTCAACGTTCCTTGGAGTTACGCTGAGGAGGGTCACGCCTTGGCGGCTAGCTTACGGTCCTTGGTTCTCACACGAGACCATCGGGTATGTCTCTAATTTTGCTCTCCTTAAGGTTATGAGGTTCTAATCCTGATTTTGCCCTTGACAGATGGATGGTATGCGGCAATTTGCCACCAATCAGATGGCGTCCTTGGTAGGTTTCTGACTCGACTCGATTTTTGTACTTTTTGTTGTTTCCCTACTAATTACCTTCATTTTATTTATGTGTGCAGTACCGTGGGGGCAGGGCTGGCTCATCGAGGACTGGACCGAGGTGCAGAGGTGGTAGGAGGAGGCCGTCGCCGACATACACTCCGGGTGGTCCGACAGAGGATGAAGAAGAGGAGGACTGAGGCCTCCTGAAAAGGAATTTTATTTTATCTTCTTTTCATGTTTTCGATTGGGTTGTACTGGTGATGTGACTATTTGGATAGTGTAGGATGATGTATGGGACGATTTATGACCTTTGACAGAGTATTATGATGCTTTACCTTTTAGGCCGGATAGCTTCCGCCTTGAAGGCACAGTTGTGTGCTTGTTTTAGTTGATGATCGTGTGATGATACATGTGCACTTTGATTACTGGGTGTTACTGTGATGGGCAGTTTTGTGATGGTGAGTGTTTTTGCCTTGCAGGTGGGATAGTCCTTGAAACGGGGAGGTGCTGCCGAAATTTCGAATTTTTCTAGAGCCGCGACCGAAAAAATGGCTTTGTATGATCCCGCTCAACTCACAGCTTGGCTGAACATCATGGATGGTGTGGAACGAATCAACCTCTTTAGCTACAGCTTGACCGAGCTATTCTCTCTTCGCCAGATGACCCTGAACACTGAGTTCTTGCGTGCTGCTATTGCCCACTGGGACCCGGAGAACCATGTCTTCAATTTCAATGGCCTGGAGATAGGCCCCCTGTTTGAGGAGTTCTGTGCTATCCTTGGCTATGATTCTAATTCTGACCTGATTCTCCCTTCTACTGATACCCTCAGTCCTACGTGAGGCTTGGCTGAATATCTGAATTATTCCATCACTATTATCCGCCGGCTAATTCAAGGTGAGGTTCTTGACATTGCTTCCATCATTGCCCGGTATGCCAGTCCTGGGAATCCTAGCGTATATGATGCTACCCGCGGGGCCGCTCTGATACTGTGCATGACTTCGTATTTTCTGTTCTCGAGTGCTTCTATTGACTTGGTGCACGTGTGCCTTGGGCTGAAACTTAGAAGGAACCCCATGGCCATGGTTCTGGCTGAAACCCTGAATGGTCTGGATCGCGCTTCTAATCAAGGAACGCTTCTACTTTATGGGGCGCCTTTGGTGTTACAGGCTTGGCTCTACGAGCATCTTCAGTTATGGACAGGTAATGTGCCGCCAATTTATTTTTGCAGAGCAGTGCTTCATCCTCATTATACTTTTGCCGATTGGGTAGGCATGATGGGTGCTTTATCTGAGGCTGACATTTACTGGATCTTGAGGCGTTGGGGCCTTTATGCTGTGACCACTAGTCTTGGGGATTTCCAGAGAGTGTGGCTGATGGGTCTGAGAGAGACCTCCTTCTATCATCCTCGTTGATTGGCCAGACAGTATGGGCAAGTTCAAGAGGTCCCCCGGGGGTTTACTGAGAGGGTCTTTGCTTCCAGAGTCAGAGCCACTACTATCGCTGCTTTCATCAGGGGCTGGGCCAGTCTAGCAAGGGCCTATTTCTAGGGACTTTTGAAGAAATAAAAGACACCAAAAAAATAACTAGACTTGACTGATTCTGCTTCTTTTCTCCAAGTGTCTTTGATATTCGTGATTGCTTTCTGAAAGAACTTTTGTGTTTTAATTTATCCCTGCTTATGTAATATTCGAAGTTCGTTTATCGGTGAACCGTGGTTACTTGGAGAACCTTGTTTTATGTATTTGATTTTTTGAAAACACTTGTAATATGATTTCGATTAGATGTTTACTTTTGGTACTTGCTTGGGCATGCTAGGACGATTAGAGGCAAACGAGGCGGGTAGCCAAAGTTTGCCCCTAGTTTGGGTTATGGAAGGTTGTGAGGCAAACGAGGTGGATGACCGACGTTTGCCCCTAGTTTAGGAGGGTTTTAGGCAAACGAGGCGGGTGGCCGAAGTTTGCCCCTAGTGTGGAGGGTGATTTCTGGGCTATGGTAAGGACCGCGACTTTATTTTTCTCACACGCTCATAATTTTGCCTAGGCACCAGTTAGGTGACCTAGCGAGCTCTTTTCTCTCTTTTGTTATTGCTCACCTTGGATTTAGCTCTGACTTTTGCCTAGGCGTCCTTTCAGATTTTCAACCTAGCAAGCCATCCCCTTTTTTTTTTAAAGTCTGCCTACGTACCCCCGAGTGGGGATCAGGTCCAACGTAGTTCGGGCCATGGTTGGAAAGAAGCGGGTTGATTTTTAGGTAGGTGGGGTGACCGAACCGTTGTGGTTACCTACGTATCCCCGAGCGGGAATCAGGTCGAGCGTAGTTCAAGGGAAGCTTGAAAGAAATTGGGTTATTTTTGTGAGTGGAGTGACCTAACCGATGTGGTTGCCTACGTATCCCCGAGTGGGAATCAGGTCGAGCGTAGTTCAGGGCAAAGCTTGAAATAAAATGGTTTTGGGGAATGGTCAAGCATAGTACTTTTTGAGGCGGTCCATGTTGATTGGTTCTTTGAATTCGACACCATCGAGGTCCATGAGATAAGTTGCTCCTCCGAAAAGAATGGTTTTGACGATATAAGGGCCGACCCACTTGGGTTTAAACTTCCCATGGGGATCAAAGATCGGGGCTCGCAATTCCTTAAGGACAAGGTCGCCTTTGACAATCTTCCTCGGACAAACCCTTTTATTGAAAGCACGGGCTATCCTCTTTTGATAGATTCGGACATGGTCGACTGCCGCTAGGCGTTTTTCATCTATGAGAGCCAATTCTTCGTATCTTTCCCTCAACCAATCTGATTCCAAAATTTCACATTCTGCCATCTCGCGCAGGGACGGTAGTTCTATCTCGACTGGAAGTACCGCTTCCATCCCATACACTAGTGAGTAAGGAGTTGCTCCTGTGGACGTCCTTATCGATGTTCTGTATCCCCAAAGTGCGAATGGTAGCTTTTCATGCCAGTCTTTGTAGGTATCGGCCGATTTTTGTAGTATAGCCTTGACATTCTTATTTGCAGCTTCGACTGCCCCATTAGTTTTTGGTCTGTATGGCGATGACTTGTGATAAGTGATTTTGTATTCTTCGAACAGATCCCTGACTTCTGCTTTGAAATGACTCCCGTTGTCCGAAATAATCTCATGGGGGACTCCATAACGGCAGATGAGATTTCTCTTGATGAATTTGGCCACTTCCTTGGCCCCCAACTTGGTGTAGGATGCGGCTTATACTCATTTTGTGAAGTAGTCTATGGCCACCAAAATGTACCGATTTCCATTTGAGACTTTTGGAACGACTTCACCAATGATATCGATTCCCCAGGTTGAGAATGGCCAAGGTGAGGTCATGCTGTATAGAAGGGATGGTGGTACATGCATCATGTTTGTATGGATTTGGCACTTGTGACACCTTCTTACGTATTCGCAATAATCTTTCTCCAATGTTGTCCAGTAGTACCCTTGTCTTATAATTTTCTTGGCCAGCATGTGACCGTTCATGTGCGGACCGCATACCCCCTCGTGTATTTCCTCCATCATTCTTTTGGAGCTTTTTCCAAACAAGCAAGTCAGGTTGTGACCGTTGTACCCTTTCTTCAACAATTTCCCACCGAAAATGATGAATTGCGCTGCGAATCTTCGAATGGCCCTTTTGTCTTTCTCGGTAGATTCTTGGGGGTACGTCCCCTTTTCTATGAAATCCCAAACATCCTGATACCATGGTGTTCCATTCTCTTCTTCTTCGATTGCGGCGATTATGTTGAACGAAGGCTCGTACCTTTGCTCAATTACCAAAGGCATTATCCTGACTCCCACAGGAATCTTGATCATGGAGGCTAAGGTAGCCAATGAATCTGCTAGCTGGTTCTCTTCCCTGGCAAAGTAGAGGAATGTGATGTTCTCGAACTGCCTCTTGAGTTGGTCGAGGTGATCATGATAGGGCTTCAACCTTTCTTATTTTACTTTCCATTCTCCTCTAGCTTGTGATATGATGAGATTTGAATCCCCGAAGACATCCAACTTTTGAACTTTCAGCTCTATGGCTGCTTCCATTCCCAGAATGTATGCTTCGTATTCAGCAGTGTCTCCATTTGGTGATACTAGAATCATTCCTACTCCGTATCCTTTCATGTTGGCTGCTCCATCAAAGTACAACTTCCACTGTTCTTCCTTGATTTCCATGATATTCTCGTCCGGAAATGGAAAGTCACCACTGTCTTCGGAGTCAACGCCATGTTCTGCGAGATGCTCAGCTACGGTTCTCCCTTTTACCGATTTGCTTGTAACATACGTGATATCGAATTCGAATAGTAGGAGTAACCAACGGGATATACGACCGGTCAGGGCGGGTTTTTCGAGAAGGTCTTTTAGAGGATCCATGCGGGATATAAGCACAATCAGGAAGGCCAGCATGTAGTGCCTTAGTCGGCGAGTGCACCAAACCAAGGCCCAACATGTTTTTTAGAGGGTAGAGTAGTTGAGCTCATACCCAGTCATCGTCTTGCTGAGGTAATATATGGCTTTTTTGGAGTGGCTTTCTTCTCCTTCTTGGGCTAGCATGCAACCCATGGCATTTTCGGAGACAGATAGGTAAAGGAATAAGGGCTTATGAGGAGTGGGTGCTAAAAGGACAGGCGGATTTTGAAGGTAGGCTTTTATTTTGTCGAAAGCGGCTTGGCATTGGTCATCTACGTACACTTCTACTTCCTTGTGAATCATGTCATGTAGCAGAGTGGTGGCAGCTCTTTGGTAGGTTGCCCCAGCATTCTTGAGTCCGAAAGGCATTACTCTATAACAGTAGGTTCCCCAAGGTGTAGTGAATGTCATCTTTTCTCGATCTTCTGGCGCCATTAGAATCTGATTGTACCCCGAAAAGCCATCCATGAATGACAGTAACTCATGTCCAGCGGTGTTATCTACCAAGACATCAATGTGGGGAAGCGGGAAATCATCCTTGGGACTGGCTTTGTTTAGATCACGGAAGTCGACGCACACACGAACTTTTCCATCTTTCTTGGGGACGGGCACAATATTGGCAACCCATTCCGAATACTCGGTGACAATGATGAACCCTGCCTTGAATTGCTTCTCCACTTCTTCTTTAACCTTGAGTGTCCATTCCAGCCTCATGCGCCTCATTTTCTGCTTGACAGGTTTAGAATTGGGGAGGAGAGGAATATGATGTTGGACAATGTCGGGATCGACCCCAGGCATGTCCTCGTAAGACCAAGCAAAAACATCTTTGAATTCTTTTAGCAAGAGAGTTAATTCTTCTTTTTCTTTTTTATTAAGAGTTGAGCCAATTTGCACAACTTACGGATTATCCGTTTCACCTAGGTTAACTGATAAAGTATCTTCGATTATTTCGTAAGCAGGTGGTTTTTCAATTAGTTATTTAAGTTCGATTGGGAGAACCTCGGAGGGATCTGTGCATTCACGAGTATTAGACACAGAGGAGTAAGCAGAATCGTCTTTTATTTCATTCATGACACGTGAAGTGATTACATTAGACAGTGGTGGGCTTATAGTAGCCGACTCTGGTACAGACTTGATAATTGGCAGTACAGACTCTGGGGGAACAGGGGATAGGGAGACACAGACAGATGACTCTACAGCCTGGTTGCTCAGACCCTCCTCAGTTGGCTTGATCTGATCATCTTGGCTCTTGGCCCTCTTTTCTTCCTTCTTCTCAGCGAATTCCTCCCACATTTTCTCAATGGCTTCAGTGTCCAGGTATTTCAACCAGTCTTCCTCCGGGGTTTTCACAACTTCTTCGGGATAGAACGGATCTTGATAGGGGGGCCTTTCACAGTCAGCGAAAATTTCCAACCCAGGGTGCCTTTTTCCAGTGGCCTGATGGATCCAGGGTTCCGGGAACCCAAAGTAGGGGAAATCATCCCCTTCTTTGATGAATTGCCCATTCAAGGTTTTGCGGTACGGCAGGAGACGTTGTACTCTTTTCTTCTATGGCCTCTGTAGCTCGATGTCTTCTTCAGTGGGCTTGTATCCCAACCCAAAAGTGCCTTGTTGCCCTTTGTTCTGCGGGATCTCTAGAATTCCTTCTGGCGTCGGCCCAATCCCATTCCAGGGAAGTAGTTCATTTTGCCGACAATATTGACAACCGCAGAGTGGATCTCAGGGAATCGGTCTTCATCATTGACCATGTGGACTTCTTCTATGAAGAATCCTCCAATTTCTCCTTCTTCTAGCTCAGGTATTTGGATTTTGAAGATGGGAGCGTAGTTTGGGAAAGCTTTATTGCCCCAACTATTGCCGAGTATGATTTTCACCTCGTTCTCATGAATGTACTTGATCATTTGATGCACAGTGGATGATACGGCTTTGTTGGCATGCAGCCAAGGCCTTCTGATCAACAAGTTGAACGAGGCAGGTATGTCCATGACTTGAAAGACTTCAGTGCTCACCAAAGATCCTACCCGGATTTGGAGAGAAACGGTTCCCATCACATTCCTCTTGGTGTTATCGTAGGCCCTCACGGATTGCACAGATGGTGTGATGTCAAGGATATCGACCCCCAAGGCGGTGGCAGTCCTTAGGGCACAAACATTTAAGGCAGAACCTATATCGACCAGACAAAATGGCACCTGCTATCCCTTACATCCAACGGTGATGTACAATGCTTTGTTATGTGCAGATCCTTCTGGTGGCAGGTCTTCATCAGAAAATGTAATGATTGGGTCAGGGATAAGTGCGCCTAAGAAAGCCACCATGTCTTTTGGTGCGGCGTCAATGGGGACTTCAATTCCAGCCAAGGCATTCAACACGGCTTGCCTATGCTTGTAGGATGTTACCATGATGTCCCACATCGAGAGAAGTGCTTGGGTTTTCTTTAGCTATTTTATTAACTCATTATCTTGTTCGATGATCTCATCCATCTTACCCTTCCCCTTGTCTTTAACCGGACCTTTCTTAATAGCTTCAGTAGTAGGCTGTAGAGGCTGGTAATGACGGCCCGATCTAGTCAGATGATCAATCTCGGCAAGAGTAGGCCCTTCTACAGTCCCATCTTCTTTGAACCAATCACAATCCGTTCCCACAAATGGTTTCTCTGGCTCGCAGATAGAAGCATCACTTTCATTGTTGGGATCATACCATTTGAGGTCTACCACCCCTAGATCATGCTCTTCCAGAAAGAACAAGTCTTGCTCATCGTCTAGCTGTTGCTGCCACTCGTCATTCTCCCCTTCAATCAGATGAATTCCCACAGAGTTTGGGATGTCAATGAGGGGTAAGGGTTGTCCTAGGGGAGTGATATAGGTAGCAGGGTTGAAGGATACAGGGTTGGACTCGATAAAGCTGACATTTTGGTGGTTTGGTAGAGGATTTTGAGTGATATGGGGCTGCTTTGGAGGCGGCTCAATGATATTCTGGTCAATGAGGTCTTGGATATCATGGCGGAGGCACATGCAATCATTGGTGTTGTGGCCAGGGGCGTGGTGGTAGGTACATCGTTTGGACATATCGCAGATAGGCGGGGGCGGGGTATTTCGAGGCTGGAGTAGTTGGAGATGGCCCTTTTTGATGAGGCGGTCTAAGGCTGAGGAGAGAGATTTCTAACTTGGCAAAGTTGCGAGAGGGCTTTTTCTGGAAAGGGTGATTGGAGGAATTTACCTGGTTGGAGGGTTGGTATGGCCTAGGAGGGTACGCCATGGGTTGGCTACTAAGGGCATTGACATTCGGGGGATTCCGGGAGTAGTTGGGCCTTCTTGACTGACTCGGAGGCTCTTCCTTTTTGATCTTTCCTTCTCTAATAGCGTCTTCAATTCGAGTTCCAACTTCAAACAACTCCTCAAAGGTGGAGATGGACTGGTAGAACAATTTCTCATGGTAGAGCGGCTTCAGATTCCGAATTAGCATCCTCACCTGTTCCTTTTCAATTGGCCGGTGGGTCATTTGGGCCACTTTATTCCTCTACCTGCTCAGAAACGCAGCGAAGGACTCATTGCTGTTCTGTCGAGTAGTCTCCAAATCCTTGATGGTGGCATCCAGCTCTTGATTGTAGGAGTAATGATCAATGAAGACTCGAACGATGTCTTCCCATGCCCGGGTTTTGGAGGCTTCCAAGGTTAGGAACCATGATAGTGCAGACTTTGCAAGAGTTTGCGGGAACAACATTGCAATGTGCTCGTGGGTACAACCCATGGACTGGAAGATACTCATACATAGCTTCACATGACTTTTCGGATTCCCAGTTCCGTCAAAATGGTCGATGGCAGGCATTTTGAAGTTTTCCGGCAGTTTCAGCTTAACAGGCTCAAAGAGGCCTTCCAGGTCTAGCATGTAATCATCGACCCCCTTGCTTTTCCTCAGTACACTTTCCAGTTTGTCAACCTTATCCATTTTCTCTTGGAGCTTCCTCTCATACGCAAATGGTGGGACCCCTTGAAGCCAGTCTTCCTCCCCATTATTCTCATGTGGGGGTGGTTCAAACCCCGGTGGTGGAAACCCAGGCGGAGGTTGTGGCCGTTGCTGCTTTAATTCTTCCATGAACTTCAAAATTTGGGCTAGGCTGTCGGACTGATGGCTTATGGTTGCTCCCAACTCGGTAACCGTGTTTTCTAACTCTTCTCGATTCATGTTGAAGTAAGCTGTCGGACTGATTCTGACCAGATGGTTATCTGAACTTCTGACCCAAGACGAGGATCCTAGCTGCTGACTCCGGGAATCTATACTTACCTGACAGATTTCGAGAGAAGGGGTGTATCAAATCCTGATAGTGATGACTTTAGATAGACAATGACAGTGATGTTAACAGACGTGGACTAACTTGTGTAAGACGGACTAAGATAGTGCGTGCAGACCGATTGGAATGGTGCATGCATGTGAGACAAGCATGCGGATGTAAGCCCTAATCTATATGATGCTCCTATTTCTAACAGATAGCAGTTAAACAATTAAGGTCCTAACCATATAGAGTGTGCCAATCTTGCTTTCCAGTATGACCACCAAGGGATAACAGGGATTTCCGGGATACTCCGGGAATTTTGGACAGAGTTTCTGGGAGAAACAGGGACTTTGGGTATTTTTAGGAAATTTGGATAGAGTTTCTGGGAGAAACTAGTATATTTGGGAAGATAGGACACGGTTTCTGGGATAAACTGGTATATCTGCGAAATCTGGGAGATTTAGACAGAGTTTCTGGGAAAAACTGGTATATCTGGGGAATTTTAGACAGAGTTTCTGGGAAAAACTGGTTAATATGGTTATATCTGGGATATCTGGACAGAGTTTCTGGGAAAAACTGGTTAATATGGTGATAGTGGTCATACTGTCTAGCAGGTTTTCATACTCCTATGTCTTAGGAGCGACAAACAAGGTTTGCGGTGTATATCTTTGTGAGCATGGAGCAGACATCCTTGTCATGGTGCCTAGGCAGGTCAACTCAATGTGATCACATGTGAGTGATTGCCTTGGAGATCATAAGAAAGAGGTTCTGTTCTATGCCACATAAGCGTCTACACCGCTCAGGTAATCCCATCAGGGCATTCAGCAGTTATATCATATTGTCCTATCTGAAAAGATAAATGAACAGTCCTATGAAAGGTTCTATAGGAATCTATATGCGAAGGCCGGGTTTAATCAAAGAGGGTCCGTTGATGAGAGTTCCAATATACCGTCAGGGAGACAGTACGGAAGTTTTTACTCTTTTTGATATACCTTGGAAGGTACAGTATCAACGGTGACTTGTGCCCTGGCACAGCAAGACCTGAACAATGTCAGCACCGCGTTTCAGACACAGTTGAAGGGGAAATGCAGAAGTGCAATGCGGTGAACCAAACACAGTAAAAAGATGATTTTAAGGATGCTTCTTATGAGTCAAACCTCTGTATTATTTTGTTTTAAAATAAAAATCCCCAATGGAGTCACCAGATTGTGGACACGCGGAGTTCCACCTCTTTTGTTTTGAAACTTGTTTGAAATTGATTTGGATCAAAGAAATGGAAGGGTCTGTTGAAAACAGATACAGAGTCGCCAATTGGTCTTTAAGGAACCAAGAAACCTAATTTTGACTCACCCAAACAGATAAAGGGCACCGGCCCTTCATAACCAAAGAACTTGGCTCGGGGTTTTGGTACGAGAGAGGAAGGAGCCTTTGTCGCGACTAAAACACCCTCAACTCGCCCCGTCTTTCGATAGGCCTCAATTAGCATCCAAATAATCATCTTATACTATGTATGGTTCGACAATTAATACTATGATAGTATATTACATCACATAAGAAAATTTGAAGTGGAAGATCTAAAGATAAGATATTATTCATAAGATCTAAGTCAAATATCATGCAATGTGAAGTGAGAGATCACACAAATAAACCTAGGAAAAATCGTCTAATCATGTATCAAGTAATTAAGTTTCCCTAATCCAAAGGGGACATGAATTGTTCTTGAAACAGATAATCAAAGAAGTCAAAATATGCCTAGCAAGCTAGTATGATGCATGTTTATCTTTGAGAAAAGAAGATCTCTCAATCCCCGGGACGGATGAGAAAGGATGATTAAATCGAGGGAAAGCATGGACGTGTGATCATGTTCATTCCTTATAATCTTCTTAGATTAGGAGTCACAAAAGCCCCAAATCTTTGCATGGATGCAATGTATGTATCTAGAATGTGCTAAGGTTGTAGTGTGCCTTGTGTACATGAATTCCTAGAATGACTTAGAAATCTAGAATGTGTATGAATGAAATCATTATGAGATATGTACAAATGTAGTATGAACTACTTCCTAAAACTCGAGCTAATTTGGAAGCATCAAATCAAAGAATGAAAGTTAAAATGTGCTTGCTGTGAATAGTGGACAGAACAGTAACATGATCTTTTGGAAATTGAAAAGAGGGGTTAGAAATGTTTTCAATGCATGCGTTTTTATGGAGATCGTCCTTATTGTGTCTAGAACACAACCCAAAAATCCAATCTTTAATAACTATCACAGATTAAGAGAAATCATATAAACAATAGAGGTCACTCAGAAACAGAGTCCGTATTGTCGACTGAAATGTTGAAAAATCTTAGAAAATGAAAACAAATGATCCAGAGGCCCATTTTATACAGGAAGTTCCCTAAGACATTGAAGTTTAAGGGAAAAATAAGTTAGGACCACCCCTGTTTGAAAAGTTTCTGAAAAAGAAGTTGGAAGTTAACCAAGCTGCTGTGACAGCAGAGGCAGAATGTCTGAAAGGAATGTTTGGGTCCAAATGGACCATTTTAAAGTATTTCCAAGTCAAACCAAAAATCGCAGGTGTTCTCTAATGAGTTAGGAAGACTTTCCAAGTGGCCTTTCATCCATACATTGAGTATTGAGTTCTAGAAAAATCTTTGAACTCAGATCACTCACTATTTTGACTCACTGTTTTGAAGATTTTGGGAAAAACTAGAGTTTTATTTCTTGAGATCAAAATGAGGGGTTTTAAGAGGGGTTTTGAAGTAGATGCTTTGAAAGCATATTTTCAACACTCAATAAAGATTATAGCCACTTAAAATGTCAACATCAAACTCATCATCAAGAACCTCCAAGATTGTTGGAGAGATTTATTTTCATTTGAACATAACTTCAAGGATACCTTGGAGGTATTGAAGTTATGATCATCATCTATCAAACATGTTTTTAAGGTTAAGAGCTACTATCCATAAGGATTCACTCACCTCAAACTTCATGTCATCATCTAGATGATGATGAACTAGTAAGTAAATAAAGAAAATAAAAAAGAAATGAGGTAAGAAGAGATGAACATTGTATAAACAAGCAACTAAATAGCAATCAATAGATGATATTCATGATGTATTGAACTTGTAGTTTGGTGTTTCACTCATATGTGATGACATTGGACATGGAAGAAGCTTCCACTCTCTTAAATGCTCACTAAAATGGTGGTTGGATGTATTGAATGTTGAAGTAAATAGGAGTAATGAAGTAAAAACAAAGTTTAGAACTCACTTTTGTTTTGAAAATCAAAGAAGAAAGCTTCTTTTCTCTCTATTCTAACCTTATCTCTACAACTTTCTCTCCCAAAACTTTTCAAAGCTTACATTTGACACCCCCTAAATGAGAAGTCAAGGGGGGTTTATATAGGCCAATTTGGGGTGATTTTGGGGTTTTAGAAGTGTTCCCATTGGTCCCAAACATCTGTGAACATAGAACTACATCGTTTTGGTTTTCAATTAATCAAAATGATCCCCCAAGAAAAATTACAAAAATACACTATTTTGGAGGAGAGTGCCGCGGCGGCACTGGGCCTGTGCTACGGCAGTAGTGGACCAGTTCCGCGGCGGCACTGCTCCTCAATCATCTGGATAATCCTGTTTAGGCCCCCAGAGGTTCAGGTATTCGCGAAAAGGCCCTATTTTGTCCGAAATTCACAGAAAATGCATACGAACTCCAAATTGAGGTTGTGATATATCGTTGGAAAGGTAATAGAGTCTATTTTACATAAAAAAAAAATAAATCGGGGATAGGTCACTTTGAAAAGTTTTGTGGTATTTGCGATAAAAGCCGATTTGATCGCCTTTTTCGCCTTCGGAAATTCATAATAAACTCGTTTTAAATCCGAAAATTATGTGCGATATACCGTAGGAAAGCTATTGACCTCTAGTATCCATAAAAAATATTTGAAAATTGTTACAGTGCCTCGGTTCTAAAGTCAAATTCTGGTCAAACTGGTCAAACCTGGGATTCCCGGGAAGTTCTGGAAATCTCCGGGAGTTCCAAGGAGCTGACGTTTTCGCTCGATTTTTTTAAAAACTCATTTCAATACTTTTCTCATGATCTAGAATGATTCCGGCAAATTCGGTCGATTTCGGCCAACCTTGGTCAAACTTGGTCAAACCCTGGTCAAACCGGTCAACGGGGACTTTCCGATAACTTCCGGGACTTTCGGGGGTCTCTGGGAGCTGACGATTTAATCCGATTTTACTTAAAAACTCATTTTATCACTTTTATTACTACGTAGCAAGTATCTAGAACTTTTGGTCCAAATCTGGGAGCTTTTGGTCTTTCAGGGGCATTTTGGTCATTCTGAGCATTCTGAGAGATAAAACTGGCTTCCAGGAGTCTTTTTGAGTCTTTTACGATCATTGTGAACCACCAAGCTACAGGTCTCCTAAATCTGATAGCCGACAAAATGGGGTGTCTACAGGTTGGGGTAGTTTTGTACTCAGATTAGTTGATGTTAATAACTTATTTTGTTAGTTCATGTAAAGTTAGTATGTGAATTCTAAGACTATGATTGTATATTTTTAGTTTGAGTAATTCAAATACCATGGATCTTGTATTAGCTGGTTAACAAGTTCGACTTGTGTAATATATGACTTGTGTCATATTGGTTTAGTTGGGAATGTTGCGATTCTTCTTTACTTTGCTTAGTTGGTTTGGGCAACGAACTCGGAAGTTATACTCAAAGAGTTGCATTTGAATTAGATTTTACTTATTGTAACACGGGCCCTTTTATCTGCATTTATCTATATATGAATGTATTTCTGTTTTTCGATATCCTTATATGTAAGTTATGATTGTATGTATTGAACTGTGGTTGTACATTGTCGGCAGCGAGGGGAGACCCTGAGGCAGAGAGAGAAAGAGAGAGGCGTGCGAGGGAAAGACTGTTTAGGGGTGCAATTTGGAACGAAAATTCCAATTCTGATTGAGTTCCATCCAAAAAATTCCGATTTTGGCTACTAAAATAATTTTTGAATTCCGAAATTCTGAATTCTGAAAATTTCTGAAAAAATTGAAACGGAATCAAAATCATTTTTAAAATTTTGAAAATTACAAAATTCTATTTCGAAAATTTCAAAATTATTCCGAATTAATTCAAAATTATTTCTGACTTATATATATATAATATACATACAAATATACTATATCACAATTACATAAGGGTAGGGGACTTAGTAAATTGTCAAGAGTTTTGTACTACAATAAAAAAGTACCAACGTTACAATATTAGATTTTACAAAGGAAACCACTCATTCAGTCTCATTCTCTAAAAGTGTACGGTTTCAAACTATCAAAGACTCAAAGTGCGCTGCTACTGCTCCTCCAGTCCTCCTCATTACCAACGCTGCTGCTCACTGCTGCAATTTGGTTCATCTCTCTCTCTCTCTCTCTCTCTCTCTCTCTCTCTCTCTCGCGCTCTCTGTCACTCTCTCTCTCTCTCTCTCTCTCTCTCTCTCTCTCTCTCTCTCGATTTGTCTCTCGATCTCTCTCGAGCTTATTCTAAAATTATTCCAAAAATGTTCCGAAATTATTCTGAAAAATTCTAATTCCGAAAATTCAGAAATTCTTCAGAAAATATTCCGAAAAATTCCGATTTCAAAAATTCCGAAAAATTATGAAAATTCCGAATCGGAATGGATTTTGGAAATTCCGAATTTTCGTAATCAGAATCGGAATAGATTTTGGAATTCCGAAAATTTTGAATTTTTTTTCCAAAATAGTGATTTTCTATTTCGTTCTGTTTAGGCCGAAGCACACCCCTAGTTTAGAATAATTCTAAACCCGCAACTTTTTCCTCATAAGTTTTGCTCACAACTTTTTTATGTGTCTCTCTTGATGGGTGTCACTGGCACTGTGGGGTCCACTGACACTGTGGGGCCCATCAGGAGACAGATAGACACATAATAAAGTTGTGAGCAAAACGTTGTGCCAAAAGTATTACTCATTTGTCTAACACTAGCTAAATTATAAGTAATACTACACCCATAACTACTTTTTTTTTTTGGCTAGTGTCTGAGAAATAAACCACCTCTGTGACATGAGTGGGATTAGTAGGTTAGAGTTATTAACACACACACAAGGAGGGGAGGGGGGGTATACCCTACTTTAAAGAAATTGTCTCCCTTTCTTTCTCCTTAATGAGAATCGAACCCACATATGAGAGCATTTTCGCTCACCCAAAAATTGCTCACCCAACTCTCCCATTGGTCAATGCACTAGGACCCAGGATTTTACACCATTAATTAAGTTTGGTAGAACATCAACTTCCAATAAAGTCAGGATATAAGCCTTATAAGCAATCTCCAAGAAGAATGGCGAATGAAATCATCCTGAAAGTCAAGGAAGAGGTAGAATGATTATTAAACATAGGATTCATCCATACAACCAGGCATGCTGAATGACTTTCAAATATTGTTCTTGTTATAAAAAAGAATGGAAAATTAAGAATATGCATAGATTTTAGAGATCTTAATAAAGCCACTCCCAAAGATGAGTATCCCACGCCTATTGCTGACATGCTAGTTGATTCCGCATCTGGGCATGGGATCCTCAGCTTTATGGCTGGACACTCTGGCTATAATCAAATTTTTATAAACAAGGATGATGCTGGAAAGATATCATTTTGATGTCCAGGGGCAATTGGAACCTTTAAATGGGTCGTAATACCGTTTGGATTAAAAAATGCTGGGGCAACTTACCAACGTGCCATGAATGCCATATTCCATGATATGATCGGGAAATGGATGGAAGTCTATATAGATGACGTGGTGGTGTAATCAACATTTGATGACCACATCAAGTTCTTGACAAAAAGTTTTGAAAGAATGAGATGCCATAAATTAAAAATGAACCCTTTAAAATGAGCATTTGGTGTCTCAGCGGGAAATTTTTTGGGCTTTTTAGTACATCAAAGCGGAATCGAGGTTGATAAAAATAAAGCCAGAGTCATCAAATAAGCCAAACCACCAGCTAACAAGAAGCAATTGCAGAGATTGCTTGGCCAAATAAACTTTTTGCACCGCTTTATCTCTAATTGTGCAGGCAAGACTAAAGTTTGTTGTCCAGTGTTAAAACTAAAAAATGAAGAATTCGCATGGATACAAGAACACCAGATGGCTTTTGATCAAATCAAGGGCTATCTTGCCAAGCCACCCATTTTAGTTTCTCCTCAGCCAAATAAACCTTTAAGATTGTATATTTATGCCTCTAGTGATTCAATTGAAAGTCTGTTAGTTCAAATTAACAATAGAGGTGTCAAACAAGCAGTTTGTTATTTGAGCCTCATACTAACTGACGTAGAACAAAGATATACATCAATTGAAAAGTTTTTCTGAGTTAGCAGTGTAGTATGTGCCAAGGGAAGAAAATGGAGAGGCTAATGAGATGGCCCAGATGGCCTCCGGACTTAAGATCCCGATGAATGTTCTTCGGAGGATGATTATAGTTGAAAAAATATTTAAGTCATTAATTATGGAAGAGGATGACACTATTTATGCTATGCCCCTTCAGACTGATGGTGATGATAGGAGGGAGTCAATCATTAAACTTTTGGAAAATCCTAATATGCACGCTGATATCAAGATCAGAAGGAAGGCAATGCATCATTTCTTTGCTGATGGTGAGTCGCTTAAGAAATCAGTAAATGAATTAGTGTTACAGTGTCCTAGTAAGTTAAAAAGAATTGAAACTGATGAAACAAGTACATAGCAAATTGTGTGGTGCTCATCAGGCTGGGACAAAAATGAGATGGTTGAATTAACTTTGCTAAAGGTTGTCAAGCTTGTCAGAGGCATGGGCCAATTCAACATGTACCCGCCATCAGTCTCTAGTCTATTATCAAACCATGGCCATTTCAAGGATGGGCAATGGACGTTATTGGTAAGATTAGTCCACCTTCATCAAAAAATCATGCATACATTTTGGTGGCAACTGATTATTTTACTAAGTGGGTAGAAGCTATTCCGCTTAAATCATTAAGCCAGAACGAGGTAATTAAATGCATTAAAGAAAATATCATTCATAGGATTGGATTACCACAAACCATTACTGCTGACCAAGGTACCCCATTTACTGAGGATGATATGTTGGAGTTTGCCTTTAAATATGGTTTTACTGTTCTTAATTCAACTCCATATTATGCTCAAGCCAATGAACAAGAAGAATCAACCAACAAAATTCTCAAACTAAACATTCAAAAAATGGTTGATAATAACCTTAGAGTTTGGCATGAGTTACTTTCAGAAGTCCTATGGGCTTATAGGACTTCAAAAAGGTCAATCACAGGTACTACACCGTTTGCACTTACTTATGGTCATGATGCCATGTTACCCATGGAATTAACAATTAAGTCATTAAGAGTTGCTAGCAGAATGACAAGGCTATAGATGAATACAATCAAGCCATGTTAACAGAACTAGAAGACCTTGATGAAGTAAGGCTTTTGGCTTTGGACCATCTTAGGTTGCAAAAACGTAGAGCTAAAAAAGCTTACAAAAAAAGAGTAAGAGCCAAATCCTTTTCCATCGGTGAACTAGTCAGGAAGGCTATTTTACCATTAGGACTCAAGGACCTTAGATTGGGCAAATGGTCTCCTAATTGGGAAGGACCCTTTGAAATTCATGAAGTATTAAAAGGGAGAGCTTACCACTTGAGGAATTTAGATAGGCAGATACATAACAGGCTTATAAATGGCAAGTACTTAAAAAAATATAAGCCATGTATGTGGGAATCGTATTTACGACAGTTAGAGAAGGAAACTAAGAATTCCCAAGATATGTGGGTTGATCCATATCAGTCTGAAGAATTGGACCATGAGAGTGTCTAGACACAGACTGATGGAGTTGGATAGGGACCAGGAAGCTTGTTGGATATGGCGTGTTAAGAAACAAACTGAAATATAAATATAAGCATGCCATATAAGAGCCAAACATGGGTAAATAAACAAAACAAGTAGTTTTGGCCCTATGGCCACTTAGTAAAATCTGAAACTACAAAAAAACCACAAAATCTCAAGAGAAATAAGAGGAAGAAATCATGGGAAAAAGATAGCCAAAAGGAGCAAGGCTTGAGCCCATTATTCATCAACCTGTGATACTGCAGTGGTTGCGACTTTTTGAACAGCCAGCCACGATTCCTCTTGTGCATCCAAGGCTGAAATCTCATCAGTCAATTGATCGAGTTGTTCTGGAACCTTCTCTAAGTCAGCTTGTTGGGAGGCATAATTAGCTTCCATCTTTTCAAGAGTAGACCGCATCTTCTTAATATCCTCTAAGAGCAAGATAAAGCATTTTACCCGAGCCTCCGTAGTCTCAGCCAACATGATACACTGATTGGCCACCTCTTCTCTCTTTTCAAAGAACTCTTTCACGTCAGCCAGTTTTTGGGTTGCTTCAACCATATTGCTGGCAATTTTCTTAAACTATTGCAAAAAAGATACTGATTGTGAGAAAGAAGAAGAGCCTATAAAATCATTAGAAAGCATGGATACGGCATTCTCAATGGCTTCCTGTTGCCCCATGGCATTTCTAAAAGTTGAAGAGCGTAAGGAAGCTAAAAGGTTCTTTGCTTGGAGTTGAGCCTCTATGTAAGACGGGGTGGTCTTTGTCGAGGTAGGCTTTGGAAGCAAGGAGGCTGAACTAAGTAGAGAAGCAATTGGGCACACATATCAAGGCCATTCGATCTGATCGAGGTGGTGAGTACCTCTCTAATGATTTTATTGATCACCTCGTACAGAATGGAATTCTGTCATAGTTAACCGCACCTGGTATGCCTCAGCAAAATGGTGTAGCAGAGAGAATGAATCAGACTCTTTTAGACATGACTAGATCGATGATGAGTTATTTTGAGTTGCCATTATTCCTTTGGGGTTATGCTATGGAAATCGCAGCATACATACTAAATCTAATACCATGCAAATCTATTCCTAGGACACCACGGGAGATGTGGATTGTGCGCAAGCCTTCTTTGCAACATCTCCAGATATGGGGGTGTCCGGCACATGCCCTGAAAGGAAAGATGAGCAAGTTGGATTCTAGATCAAAAGTATGTTACTTTGTAGGGTATCTAAAGGGTACTTATGGATGGTATTTTTATTATCCAAGAGAACAGAAAATGTTTGTTAGCACAAATGCTAATTTTTTGGAGGATGATTATATCATAAACCATAAACCTAAGGGAATGATAGATCTTGGAGAGATAGAAAGAGAGTCCTCTATCCTACCGCCGTTGATTACGATGTAAGACAAGAAAATACCACTTCTTCACCCATTTTTGCACCGATACCTCGTCGTAGTGGGAGGAGTATCAGCAAGCGTGATAGATACATGTTCTTAGGAGAAATTTTTGAAGCTCTCTCTATAGAATCTGAATCTGATCCTACCACATACAAAGAGGCAATGACTGATGTAGGCTTAGCTCATTGGGTTAAATCTATAAAGGCTGAATTGGAATCTATGGATTCTAATCAGGTCTGGGATCTTGTAGAACTTCCAGCCAATATTAAATTCATTGACTACAAGTGGGTTTACAAGAGGAAAAAAGGAACTAAAGGAAAGGTTGAGACCTTCAAGGCTAGGCTTGTAGCGAAAGGTTATATAGAGGGAGGGCATTGACTATGAGGACACCTTCTCGCCGGTAACCCTGCTCAAGTTTGTCAGAATGCTCTTATCCATCATTGCATGTCTAGATTATGAGATCTGGGAGATGGACGTCAAGACTGCATTCTTTAATGGTAATTTTGAGGATGACATCTATATACAACAACCAGAAGGGTTCATAGCTGGCGGACAAGGTAACTTGGTATGCAAGTTACGAAAATCCATTTATGGGCTTAAGCAGGCATCCAGAAGTTAGAACATTCGATTTGACCAAGCGGTCAAGTCGTTTGGTTTCATACAGAATCTAGATGAACCTTGCATATACAAGAAGTATGAAGGAAAAGTGGTGGATTTTCTAGTCATTTATGTTGACGAGATTTTACTCATTGGGAATGATGTAGTGACGTTGTCATCAATTAAGACAATGACTGCCGTGACAGCACTCAGCGAGTGTTGCGCGGTAGTCAATGACTGGCGTTCGCGACTTTTCGAGTGTTGTTCGCGGCACAAATTAGTTTTATATTTTTTTTATTCTTCTTTCTTTCATTCTTGAATTCTTTATAACTTGGATCTCTCTCTAAAGATTTTTCTTTATTCATTTGTAATGATCTATGAGATCAACAATTTAGTTCCCCTCAATCAGAACTTTAATCTTCTTCCTTATTATTGTTGTTCTCTTGATTTCTTTTTTTGTTTCCTTTTTTTCTTTTCTTTTCTTTCCATCTCACGAATCTCTGAAACTTAGATCTTCTCTATCTCTCTCTCTCTCTTTATCTTTAGATTTGATTTCCACGGCCAGCGGTTCGGGTGGTTCGAGTAAGAGGAAAAAGAAGTATAAGCCTGCTCCTCATAGTGACCCCGCTTTTCTACTACGAGATCCTGAGCAGCACATATCTACTCAGGCGTGCTAACGAGAGGTATATTCTTGGTTCTTATTCTCTTTCGATTCTTCAATTTTCTACTTATTACCCCATGCCATTCAAATACATGTGCTTGATGATGAAAATTTTCAAATGCTTTCATTCATTATTATTTTTCTTTCATTATTATTTTCTTTTCTTTTTTCTTTCTTTACTTACCCCATACTGACATAAGAATTTTTGACTTTTTGCAGCTTCAGCCCGAGTCACTGAAGTGCCATGGCAGCCTCGCTCACGCCTTTGAGTGGTATGAGTCTCTAAATGTCACTGGGAAGGGCTATGTAGATGCCACCAGCTTTGGGGGTTTCTTTCAGCTCATCACGAAGAGCTCTAACAACCTTCCCAGATCCATGCTTTTGCAAAGCAGTGGTGGAATACCACCAATACTTTTCACTTCGAGTTCGGGGAGATGATGATGATCTCGCTCAATTTTAGCATAATCACAGGTATCCTTTTTGGGGGAGAGTATCTACAGATGATTGACATAGTGACAGAGTGGGACCAGGTGCCCGTACTATTGGGGGTTACTCCAGATAAGCCTTGGTTACATGATGATGAGATCAAAACTTTGACCCTTCGAGTGAGGGAGTTAGAGTTGCAGCTTGGGGCAAGCCCCAGTGGTGTTTATAGTGGTGCCAATCGAGGCGAGGCATAGGTCATAGAGGTGGCAGTTGTGATGGGGCTGAGAGTGATACGGCGTCAGTGTTGGGTTTGTGCCCTTAAACCATTACTTTATGTATGAGACATTGACATTTTAATATATGGATATCAGCATTACATTTCATTGTGTATGTTTCTTTCATGAGATGATTGTTAATCCTTAAGTATCATAGTAAGCAATTCATGTGTGTATGAGATACATACAAGCGAGATATGAATTACTATTCTTTGATACTTAGAATTTATCACAGTGGATGATGAGACTGGATATCTCATCAGATTTATACTGTAGCGTAATTAACTATCATTGGATAGAGTAATGAATCTCACTCTCTAATGTTTAACTCATAGTTAATATGCTAGTGCTTATAGTGCATTGACGGACCTGAGTTTTTCTATTGACACTTAAGACTATCAATAGTTAATAGGAACTCATAACTTGTATAAGGTACGTGTTCTCAATCTTGAGACAACTATGAACACAGACTGTGGATATGGCTGCTTTAACTTGCCAATCAGTGAGGTCTATAAAAGATCAACACCTGGGTATCTTGGGTATGTCATGTTCGTAGGGTTGTAAACATATATTATCAAGATAGAATCTACCCTCTGATACAAAGTAAGCATTCCCTTGAGAATGTCACCAAGTTGATTACTGAGAACTACAGTCTTGTTTATAAGTAGTTATCAACATGTTTGGTAATCATGAGGAGTGAATGGGACTCAAGAAATACAAGAAGTAATCATGATTCAGGTTGACAGTAATAGTTATCCAACTACCTGAATATGATTATGAATGCTGACGGTAGAGGGACATTAGTACACCATACAAGTCTAGTTATCGCTTCGGATATGTTCTTTTGCGTTGGAGTTCAGTTATCGCTTTATAGTGGAGAAAACGTTAACTGACTAGTTGGTTAGTTTGCTGATCAAAGAGTTTGGTCATGGAAATTAACAACTAATATGAGCCAAGAATAAAGAGCCGAGGAGGTCCCACTCTTAGCTCCGCTAGGATACTTGGAAGGGCACTTGAGGATTTTGTCAAGACAAGTTCGATCGATCGACAGTGTTTCGATCGATTGAAGTCTAGATAAGTTTGATAGATCAAAGGCTTAAAGTTGGTTTGGAAATCTATAAATAGGGCAACTACATACAGAAAATTTCTAATCATCGTTTTATTGCCCAAAATGATGCAGAAACTATGTAGGGCTCCCAAACCTTCTCTATCCTCTCTAATAGGATTCCCACCAACCCTAGTCCTTCTGGAAAACATCCGTAGGAGTCATAAGGGTGAAGACAACCTAGTGGAGGCTGCTGCTCCATCAACAAAGAATAAAATCAGAATTGGGTTCAAGATCTGAGGTATAAACTCTTCTCCCTCTTGTATATACGCATTTATAGAGTTAACGAGTAATAGATCCGAACTACTAATAAAGTTTCAAACTTTGTTTTCTGTTGCGCCTTTAAATAAAATTTTAAACCTAATTTCCCAATAGTTAGAGCAGGAGCCTCGTAGGCATGTTACCCATCAGGGCCGACACCGAGGCTGGGGTTGTCCCTCATCTTTTATTTTTTTCTTATGAGTGTTTGGGGAGGATATTATACATGTTGGATTACTGTACATATTCTACTATATTTTTTATGACGGCTCTGAATATCCAGATTTACCTTTTGGATAGGATAGGCACACACATGCCTCACTATAATTAGCACTTTTATTTCTTATCTTAGATGCATGCTCTTATTTGTGAATTTGACCATGGCTTGGTCGTGCTTTTATTTCTATATGAATGATGCACGTGATGCAAAATGATGCACACATTTTTAGTGCGTTTCTCTTGTATTTTCCTTTGTAGGTTTGGGCCCAAAATAGTTAAAACAGGTTTTGGCGGGAAAAGGGCTCCTTGCGACATTCGATGAGAATTGGGAGGCACTTGGTGAATGCTGATGCGGCAGTCAGAGTACCGCTAGAGTTCCTGTGTGCCATTCGGAGGCCTGGATAGGGTTTTTTCCTTCTTTTATACTTTCTTTTCCCAAAACTCCGGAATGACACCATTCTTTTCCTTCTATTCCTTTCTTAAATGGCTCCTCTTGATCACCGACTCCTCTTCCTTTGGATAGATGATATTAATGGTATGGATCTTCTCCACTTCTATTACTTTGGTCTCAATTCTCTTATTCCCTTCTGACATGTATGACTTGAGGAAGACATCCTTTGTAGAGCTATTCAGTTCTGGGATCCAGAGTTCCATGTATCCAGATTAGGCTACCAAGAAGTTTCCCCTTTACTTGAGGTGTTCAGTGCTATTCTCAGCCCGTACTCAGATCTGATTTTCCCTTTTTGTTCAGATTGGGTATGTTTAGGACCTTTCATCAATGCTTGGATGTACCCATCCTGCTGCGAGATCCTTGATTTCTAATCATGAGATTGACTTCCCACGCTTCTTTTCTCAGTATTGCCCAGCTATGGGTGGGCATTTTGAACATCATACATTTAGATGGAGTGCCTTGAGCTTAGCCATGATTTCTAATTTCCTCTTTTCTTCTACTTTCGACACTGTCATACCAATTGCTCTTGGACTTCGTGCACAGAAGAATCCCATGATGCTTATTCTTGCTGAGACCATGATGGGCTTAGATCGGGCTCATATTGATGGGACCGATCCCTTTTGTGGTGCCCCACTAATCTTGTTGTTCTTGCTATTCTCCCTTTTGACCAAAGACAGGTTTGGAGGCTCTTCAGTACATATGATGGTTGGCTTAATGGCTTAGGGCCTTATCGGCTGAGGATATCTGCTGGATTTATGCTTTTTGGAGTATTGCTCTGTCACTGTTCGATTTCCTGGATGGAGCAGGATCTGGCTTCCTGGCTTTCGTGCCATCACTTATTCCATTCTGGATAGGTTTCTAGGTAGTACAACTGCTACTAGGAGACTTTAAAGGACACCCTCAGGGTTATGAGAGGTTCTAATCTTCGCTTCTCTTCCATTACTGCTTGGCATATGCGAATTGCTACGCCTTTCTTGAGGGTATATAAACCCCATTTGTCGGCTATCAGATTTAAGAGACCCATAGCTTAGTAGTTCACAATGATAAAAAAGACTCGAAAAGGATTCCTGGAAGTTAGTTACATCTCTCAAAAAACTCAAAAAGTGGTATAAATGACCAAAATGCCCCTGAAAGCCCAAACAATCCTAGATTTGGACCAAACATTTTGGAAACACACTACGTCATAGGAAAAGTAATAAAATAAGTTTTTAAACAAATTCGGATGAAATTGTCAGCTCCCAAAGACCCCTGGAAGTCCCGGAAGTTCCCGGAAACTCCCCGTTGACTGGTTTAACCCAGGTTTGACTAGGGTTTGACAAAAATTATTTGAATTCGCCCAAAAGTTTTGACATCACTCTAGATCATGTGAAAAGCACTAAAATGAGTTTTAAAAGAAAATCGGACGAAAATGTTAGCTCTTGGGAGCTCCCAGAGGTTCCCAGAACTTCTTGGAGGTCCTCGATTGGACTGGTTTGACGTAAAAGTTGATTTTGAAACCGGAGCATCATATCATCTTTCAAACATTTTTCATCAATGGCATATCGCACACAATTTCTGGATATAATACGGATTTATTATGAATTTCCAAAGGTGAAAAGGGCGATTAAATCGGCTTTAATCGCGAATGTCACAAAACGTTTCAAAACTCCAATATCTTTTCAACGGTATATCACAATCTCAGTTTGGAGTTCGTACGCATTTTTTGTGATTTTCAGATGAAATAGGGCCTTTTTGCGAATACCAGAACCTCAGGCGGCCTAAACATAATTTTTGGGTGTCTGAGGAGTAGTGCAATGGCGGCACATGGCCAGTTCCACAGTGGCACTCAACCCCTGATGGGTCCATTTTTTAAATTTATTTTGGGGGTCCAAATTGAATAATTAGAAGTCAAAAGGACATAGTTTCATGTTCACAGATGTTTGTAACCAATGGGAGCACTTTCTAATTCTCAAAACCACCCCAAATTGGCCTATATAAACCTCCCTTGCTCTTCATTTTTTTTGGGGGGGGGGGGGAAGTGCAAAGCTTGAGAAAGTTGTAGCCTAGAAAGAGAGATAAAGATAGGCTAGAAGAGAGAAAGTAAGCTTCCTCCTACTGATTTTTTTATTTATAAAAAGTGAGTTCTAATCTTGTTTTATTCCATTACTCTCTTATACTTCACATTCAAATCCTCCCTAACCACCATTCTTGAGCAATCTTGAGTTAGGAATCTACTTCTATGTCCAAATTTCAACACATATGAGTGAAACACAAAGCTACAAGTCCAATATCTCATTGATTGATGATGCCAAAATTTGGGTAAGAGAGTAAGAAGAAATAGACAAGTAAGTTTGGATGTGATTTAGCCCTGTTAATTAAGAGACGTACGTCCATGTTGTGTATCGAAGCACTTGCACTATGATAAGAAAATCACCGGGAATCCTTGCTGAACCAACAAGAGCTTGGGGCTACTAGACATCGGCCGAGCAGAGTGCGTGTGTACAATAATATTATGATTCTGCTGAATAAGAATGCGATACGACGATAGTTTTTCTATTCCCCTCCATGGGGGTGAGGATCTCTTTAATAGATACAAGAGACCACTCGTACAAGGTAAGTGGTCTGATTAGGCAGTCTAATCAAATAGGGATTGATTAACATGAATCATGGAGTTCCCTAATTGAGTTAGGAAACTATCTAGGCTTTCCATTTGTCTTCTAGCTGGGCTAGGCAACTGCCTGGAACCTTCTAGAGCAAGTCACATGACATGCTTGGACCCACTGTGGGTCCAAACCAAGCGATCCTAGAGGGATAGCCCAGGATCGCCTAGAGCCATCGTTGGATGACTTGGCATTCTTTGCTAATGTGCCAGGAGTTAACTTTGACCTAATATTTTTGTATGTATCAGTTGTCCCCCCTTTTCAAGGCTTAGCTGGTGTTGCATCGGACCAGGTTTGAAAATTCGCGTAGCTTAGAAAACCATCTGGGAAATTGTCCGAGAAGAAGCTCGGGAAACTGCTAGGGTCCGGGTTGGTCGCGGCGGTTGCTCGGTGCTTAGGCCGATCGGCTGACCTCGGGAGCTTAGGATTGGTAATTGCCACGTGTCAAAGGATGAGTGGTCCAGTTAGGATCCAACTAAGTCGGTGTGATTGTAATCAGACAGTTGCAGCACAACCTAGCCATCATGTCACGCATTAAATGCGTATGTCTTTTGAGGCATCACTTGGGCTGCCCGAGGTGACAACTAGTGGTGTTTTAGTCAGAGTCGTGCAGGACTGTTGAATCTGATTTGATTTGGACTATTCGTGCTGCTTATATAAGGAACACTTGTGTATTTTCACTGTCCAGCCCATCTACAAAGTTTACCGAGAGGTCTGAGAGAGAAAAAGCATCTGGTCAAGATCTCTGAGCTTTTTCCTGCGTCTTTTCCTGTAAGTCCCTCCCTCCCCAGTTACAATTCATTGTACTTCTCCTTCTCCTTTTTTTCCCGAGTGAAGCTGGAGAGCACGAATCCACTAGGGCTTGTGAGGGAGTGGGATTTTTTCTTCCTTAGGTTCATCTTCTTTTTCAATTCAGGTAGTTCATCCTTCTTGAGGGAACTGAACCAGTCGGGGTGTCCTAGGGGTGCTGACCGAGTGTTACGTTGCCCTAAGAGCCTTGTACGCCCTGCCCTATAGGCTTTGAGACTTGCCCCCTTGTACCTTAGGCTTGGGGTTCCTGACCCTTAGTTAGGTCTTCATCAACTATCTCATCCCACCGTAGAAGTTCCAGAGATGTATCACTCTAGCTTCGACCCGTCATCCCGATCGGAAGGCGAACAATCTAGGTCGGGGACCCTAGACACGGGTTTGATTCCTCCGCATGTGACTCCGTCTGACCAACATAATGAGGGCAGGATTCCCATTCTAGTGTCCGATGATGAGGCAGTTCAAGAGCTCCCAGTTGCCTCAGTATTGAGAGGGTCAAGAGATGAGGCGTCGGTGCCAAATAGCCCCGACATAATCTTTTCTTGCGACTTGATTGTTAGCAGATTGCGTGTCTAGGACCTAGGCCAGCAGGGACAGGTATAACATCCCCGGCCATAGCTCCTTGACCAAACCCGCCGGTGGGCTCACTTCCACTGGTCGGGTTTCATTACTCTTTACGAGGATGCCCTCATAGCGGGCCTTCGCCTTCCCCTCCACATTCTTGCCCGGGATGTGCTGACAAACCTTAAAATTGCTCTTGGTCAGCTCGCTCTGAATAAATGGAAGTCCTCGATGGTGGCTTCTCCCCGTGGCCCCAGATTCTCGGGTACGAGATTACCATACAAGAGTTTTTCTGGACACAGTGACCGTTCCCAATTCACGGGGAAGCTGGCTTCTTTTCGCTGGGACCCAGGCAAGGGAGGAGAATAATAGTCAACTGCCCGAGCAACAATAGGGGGTGGAAGAAAAAACTATTGAGGAGTGTCCACCCTCGAGCTTTGTAGGAGGCCTCGAGGATCTAGCTGAGGACTTCCTGGGCGGGGAAGTTGAGGAGTAAGCTCCCGTCCTGTGTGGTTTTTAATTTTATTTTGCTATTGGTGTGGAGCTAATTGCCCTTTGTTTTGTAGTGGAATCAACCGACCTGCCTAGTATTCCAGAGGACTGTCAGGCCAGGATCATATTTTTAGCTGAGGACCCCACTGACATCAACAAACTATTGACCCAGTCGGGAGACAAAAAGACCACTTACGAGCACGACCAGTAGTTTGTGGCGCCCGTGCTCTCTCCGACCATCGCTGGTATGTTCCCCAGTCATTTTCAGACTACCTTTCTATTTGATTGAGTCTTTTTATAATTGGTTTGTACCTTTCCTTGGTCTCGCAGAGATGGCTCCGAGAGACGCGACCGCCCTGAAGGACAAGGAAGCTGCCTTGGCTGCGCGGGTGAGCCAGAGGAGGAAGAGGTAGGATCCTGTTGAAGGTTAGTAACTAAAGAGGATCCACCACGGTCCCCGGGTGGACGCGGTCGGGACTTCAACTCTCAAAGTGATGATTTTTGTACCCGCCGAGAGCCTTGCTGACACTATACTGGCCGGGATGCCAACTCAAGCAGAGGCCGTTACGCCTAGGCCACAAAATATTCTAGCTGGGATGCCAACAGTGGAGATGGCGGAAGACATCTGAGCAAGGGTCCAACCCGGGCTGCTACAGAGTCAGATCGATAAGTGCTCCGGGTTGGGCCCCGAGGCCCTGATCGGATGGCTGTGCAGTATCAGCCACATGGTAGGCAGCTTTGCATGCATCATTTTTCTTATCTCCCTAACCAGAGCAACTTAATGAGTTTCCTCCCCTATTCTTGCAGGTTGGTTGCTTAGCGGTAGGGGTTGAGGCATACTTTCTTGGTGCAGCCGAGAGATTGGCTTCTGTTGAGGCTACTTTATCTATAGAGAAGGCGGCCTGGGAGGCTTCAGACTTCATTCTTACTATGGAGGAGGAGAAGGCGAGGGCCTTGGCCCTTGAGTTAGGGAAAGCTCAGGAGCATCGTGCGGCCGAGTGGGCAGTCGGAAGGCTGCAGAAGCCAAAATGGAGGCCAGGATGGCAGTGGCGGAGGCTAGGAAGGAAGCCGTAGAAGCTTGCTCTTTTTGAAGTCATCGCTGCCCATGAGGCGGGGGTGAAGGATGAGAGGAGGAGTTTGAGGCTAGCTTCCTCACTGGCTACGCTGATCTGACCCAGTGGGCTGCCGTCGACCATCCAGATTAGGACCTCTTGGGCTACTCCTGGGCTAAGTTTGGCTACTGGAAGGAGAAACAGGCTGTAGAGGAGGCAGAGGGGGCTGCCATTGAAGACGCGTCAGTTGAGGATGCTATCACCGGGGATGAAATGGTTGTTGTGGACAACCCTTAGTCCCCGGCTTGTAACTTTATTTAAATTTTTTTTGGGGAGGCTGCTATAATTGCCCCCTAGGCATTGTATATACTTTTTTGAACAAGTAATGAAAAGGCCCATTGAGGTCACCTTTTACCGAAAATGTTGTCCATGTTCTTGTATTTTTTTTGCCTATGTTTATAATTTCCCATGTCCGTCCGGTTGCTAGTCTCATCAGAACCCTACCTCAACAAAAGGTTTAGGACCATGACTGGTAGGGAACACTTGGTCTTAGGGGACTTGTACTTACAAACCTCCAGAGTCATTGATGGCTTTGGGGATTTGTAGGTCACGTCTAGGATAATGTATGTTACTGCCCGGTTGGTTAGCTCTAGGCATTGTAGGTAAGGAATATTTTAGGGGCTAATTCCAAGTCCTGTTAGTGCTTGGTGTAGTTTCCTATTGAGTTCAATTTCCCCTACCCCCAAGCTTATGCTTAGGCGGGTGTCTGTGGACGAGGTGACTGTAGGGAACCGACCTAGAGCGTTGGTAGTTCCAGGGTCTTTCTAAGTTTGCTATCATTAGCCACCTACGAGGATTTTCCCCCATCGTAGGTTGTGAACCTAAGCAAAACCGATCCCTCAGGTGTAATCCTGAGGTCTTTTGCTATTGATTACTGGTGAGGAACATTACTTGCAGTAAAAACAAAATCTTATTTCTTCTAAAAACTATGGTAATTGCTCGGCAAGATCTACAGTGCGTGTTAAAAAAATGAATGTCCCTAACCAATGCTGACCCGCACTGATCCGTGTTACTACAAGTACTTACGGAGATGCTGCACGTTCCAAGGGTGAGACAGATCTAGTCCGTCAAGATTCTATAACTAATAGTTTCCCGACCTGTTGACCTGGGTAAACCTGTAGGGTCCTTGCTAGTTTGGCCCCTATTTTCCATGGCTCGGGACTTTGGTAGGGTAGTTTACAGCCTTAAGGACTAGGTCTCCCACTTAGAAACTATAGTGTTTGACTTTGCTGTTAAAGTACATTGAGACCCGTTGCTTATAGGCTACTATTTTCAGATATGCTCGGTCTGTTTTTTCTTCTAATAGGTCGAGCTCACCTCTGAAGGCCTCCTCGTTGCCTTGCTCACTGAAGTTTGCTACCCGATATGTTAATAGTCCCAGTTTTTTGGGGACAACTATCTCATAGCCATAAGTTAGTAAGAACGAAGTTTCACCTGTTGCCGCTCAGGGAGTAGTGCGATATGCCCATAGAAGGGTCGGTAGTTCCTTTGCCCATAATCCTTTAGCGCTTTCAAGCCTAGTTTTGATGGACTACAGGATCGTCCAGTTCATTACTTTGGCTTGGCCATTGGCATTGGGGTGCTTGGGGAAAGAACAATGATTTGATATCTCACAGCCCGAGCAGAACTGCCTGAATACCAGGGTGTCAAACTACCTGCCATTGTCGCTGACTAGTACCTGGGGAATGTTGAATATGCTGAGGATGTTCTTTTTAATAAAACTTTCCATTTTTTTCTCGGTTATAGTTTCCAAGGGCTTGGCTTCTACCACTTGGTAAAATAGTCCACAACGATGACGAAAAACTTGACTTGGCCTTTTGCCATTAGAAGGGGGCTGACAATATTAATGCCCCATTGAGCAATCAGCCAGGGGCTGAGGATTGGGGTTATGTCGGGCGATTGATCATGTTAGCATGTCTCTGACACTTATCACATCTTTTGATGTCCTCTTGAGAGTCCCGGGCCATTGTTGGCCAATAATAACCTTGCAGCAGGGCCTTATGAGAGAATGCCCAGCCTCCAACATGGCTGCCGTACACACCTTCATGAATTTCGTATAAGATTCCTTGGACCTGAGAAGGGTGGATGCATCGAAGGTAGGGGATAGAAAACCCCCTTTTCTAGAGGGCACCGTCAACGAGGTGGTATCGAGATGCCCGGTATTTGACCCGGTGGGCTTCATCCTTTCTGTTTAGGAGGTCTCCGACTGTGAGGAACTTTACGATGGGGGTCCGTCCAACTTGGCCCTAAGTCAATTAGGTCAACATCCATGCCTTTTGGGTAGGACACATTAGGCTCAGGTAAGTATTCTACCCTTATGTCGGGGAGGTCTGACTCGAAAGATGACGCTAGCCGTGCCAACCGGTCAACTCTTGTGTTATCCTCTTTCAGGATCTGTTTAATTAGGAAACCTTTGAGTTATTTGGTAACCGACCTGACTAGGGCTAAGTAGGCCACCATGTTATCTTCCCGTGCTTCATACTCCTAATTGCCTTGGTTCACAACCAGTTGGGAGTCGCTGTATCCTAGAATCTGCTGTACGCCCATTGAGGTAGCCAATTGTAACTCGACCAACAAGGCTTCATATTCGGCTTCATTGTTGGAGGCCCAAAACTTGAACCTTAGTGCGTACTCCAGTTGGATCCCATCGGGTATGGTCAGGATGATCCCTACCCCGCTGCCCTGTTAGTTGGAGGATCCTTCCACATAGAGTATGCAGGTCGGGGTATTAGGATGTAGGTCGGGCGGTAGCTCAGGTGGGTTGAACTCCTCGACTGGGTCTTCCGGGTATGTGAATTCCAGTAGGAATTCTGCCACTGCTTGTCCCTTGATGTCCGTTCGGGGTCTGAACACCACTTCAAATTCTTCTAACTTTAATGCCCACTTTATGAGCCTCTCGGATGTTTCAGGCCGAGATTGGATCTTTCATAAAGGCTGGTCAGTGAGCACCACAATGACATGAGCTTGAGAGTATGTGTGGAGCCCTCGAGCTGAGGTAATGAGGGTGAAGGCGAGCTTCTCTATTCAGGAGTATCTACTTTCTACACCTTGTAATGCCCGGCTCGTGTAGTAGGCTGGGTATTGTACCCCGTGCTCCTCTCTAACCAATGCAGAGCTCACCACCGAGGGTGACACTGCCAAGTAAAGCAATAACTCCTCCTCTGGTACGGGCGTCGTGAGTAGAGGAGGCAATGTCAGGTACTTTTTGAGCTCTTAAACCGCCTCTTCTCACTCTTCTAACCACTAAAAAGCTTTGCGGAGGATTTTAAAGAATAACAGGCACCAATCAGTTGCCTCGGAGATAAATCTGTTTAAGGCAGCTACCCGCTCGGCCAATTTTTATACTTTCTTTTTTAACCGGTGTGACTGCATGTTTATGATGACTTGAATTTTTTTGGGTTTTGCCTTGATTCCTTGTCGGCTCACCATGTGTCCTAGGAACTTCCCGGATGAGACTCCAAATGTGCACTTGGCTGGGTTCAACCTCATCTGGAATTTTCTTAAGATGCTGAAGGCCCCAGCCAAGTGCTCGAGATGGTCAGACTCATCTCAGTTTTGACCAGGAGGTCGTCAACATATATCTCCATTGTTTTCCTGATCAGATCCTTGAACATATGGTTGACCAGGCATTGGTAAGTTACCCCAGCTTTTTTTACGTCGAAGGGCATCACCTTGTAGCAATACGTCCCCTGGTCGGTGATCAAAGACGTCTTCTCTTCATCCCCGAGATACATGCTGATCTGGTTATATCTCGAGTAGGCATCCATAAAAGGGAGAAGCGAATGACCAGCAATGGAGTCCACGAGGAGGTCTATACTTGGTAGTGGATAGTAGTCCTTGGGGCAAGCGTTGTTCAGGTCAGTAAAGTCCACACACATTCTCTACTTCCCGTTACTTTTCTTGACCTTGGCCAACCAGTCGGGATAATGAACTTCTCGGATCGACCTCACCTTAAGGAGCTTTTTGATTTCCTCACACACTGTTGCTTGTCTTTCGGGAGCCATGCCCCTTCTCTTCTGCTTGTTCGAACGGGAACATGGGTCAACGTTGAGATGGTGGAACATGAGCCAGGGATCTATTCCCGGCATGTCTTCATGGCACTAGACGAAGACGTCTTGGCTCTCTCTCAGGAACTAGATTAACTATTCTCTGAGACTTGGTTCTAGGAGAGTGCCAATGCTGATGAACCAGTTGGGGAACTAGGGGTCCAGCACCACTTGATTTAGTTCCTCCACCGGGCCTATTCTGTCCCTCGGATCCATCTTCTGAATGTTCAGCGTTTCTCTCATCGCCTCTATGCACAGGGAGCTGACATAACAGCTCTGGGCGGTTACTTGATCTCCACGTAGGCTTCCCAAACCCTAGGAGGTGGGGAACTTAATCACTAGGCTGTAAGTTGACACCATCCCTTTGGCTTTATTGAGTGTGGGCCTTCTGAGGATGACACTATAAGCGGAAGGGGTTTCCACTGCAATAAAACTTACAAGTACAAAGACCTACTACGGGTAGGTCCCCATATGAATTAGCAATTCGATCATCTCGAGTGGTTGGGTGCTAGATCCGTTGAACCTTACCAAGGGAGTGGCCACTGGTCGGAGCAACTCATCGAAGGCTGAAGCAAATAGAATGTATGAGGAAATGCCAGTGTCCACCAACACTCTCTTTACCATGTAATTGGCTATAGAGAGTGTCACGACAAGCGGATCATCGTGGGGGCAATGCTGATCTTTTACATCGTCGGAGGAGAATGTCAGAACATCGGTCGGTAGGGAGTTAGCTGGTTGGACTTGTAGGACATCCGCTCAGGATGCTCGAGTGTGCCTTTTTCTCGCCGACTGTGAGTCCCCTCTGCCCGATGTTCCTCTGGAGACCACATTGATGTGATCGAGGGTGTAGACAGCCCATTTTATCGGCTAACATATTTAGGAGGCCACAAGCATGTCAAACCTCGATGATTATAAAGATCAATTTTTTAGAGATTGCCTCTAACTCTCAAGAAATCAAAGAAATGACCAAAATGCCTCTAAAAGCTCAAAACTCTCCGGATTGGCCCAGAATCTCAGAAATCATTCTATGTTGTTCAAAACAAAAAAAGGGTATTTTAAAAGATGACTTTTTGAAATCATAAGCTCCCAGAGACCCCCGGAAGTTCCCAGAAAGTCTCTGTTGGCCTGTTTGACCAAAGTTTGACTAAGGTTTGACAAAAATCATCCAAATTCGCCCACAACTTATGAGATCATCCTAGATCATGTGAAAAACCTTAAAATATAGTTTAAAAGAAAATCGGACGGAAACGTCAGTCTTTGAAGGCTCCCAGAACTTCCCGGAATTTTCTGGAAGTGTACTGTTTGACTGATTTGGCTGAAAGTTTGACCAAAAATCAAAGTCTTCTTTTCGATGTTGAAATATTTTTATCAAATACTAGAGGTCAATAGCTTTCCAACGGTATATCGCACATAATTTCTGGATCTAAAACGAATTTGTTATGAATTTTTTAAGGTGAAAAATGTGATCAATTCGATTTTAATCGCGAATACCGCAAAACTTTCCAAAGTGACCAACTCCAAACTATTTTTATGGAAAGTGGACCTCAATACCTTTCCATTAGTATATCACAATCTCAATTTGGATTTTGTATGAATGTTCTGTGAATTTCGGACGAAATAGGGCCGTTTCGCGAATTCTGGGAGTTTTAGGGGCCAAAATGCAAATTTTGGTCAACGGGGGGGGGGGGGTTGACTGTTTCGGCGGCACTGGCCCACTGCCGCGGCGGCAGTGGCCAAGTGCCGCGGCAGCACTCTGAGTGATTTTTCATTTTTTTTGTAATTTTTGGGTTATAATTTAAATTTTCAACAAATAAAACGACATAGTTTTGATAATCTGAACTTTTTGGATCAATTAGAGACTTTTAAAAATCCAAAATACACCCCCATCTTGGCCTATAAATGAGACCCATTTGCTTCCATTTGGGGAAGAACTTGGAAGCCATTAGAGAGAGATATAGAGAGTTAGGGAGAAAGAGAGAGAGAAGTAGAGATTTTCTTCTTCCAAATCCAATCCAAAATGTGAGTTTCAATTAGTTTTCTAAAAACTAAACTTTTGTTTTCAAGATTTCAATTCATCTTCTTCATCTTAGTTGACTTTCCTATGAGTTAGAGAGTGATGTACTCACCCATATACACATATATGAGAGGTTGAATGCTTGTGGTTCCACCATTGAATATCATCTATTGATTTGTTCATTTGCTTGCTTATATACAATGTTCATCTCTTCTTACCTCATTTCTTTTTTATTTTCTTTATTTACTTGCTAGTTCATCATCATCTAGATGATGACATGAAGTTTGAGGTGAGTGAATCCTTATGGATAGTAGCTCTTGACCTCAAAAACATGTTTGATAGATGATGATTATAACCTCAATACATCCCTATGTATTTTTGAGGTTATTTCCAAAATAAAACAAACCCTTCCAATAATCTTGGAGGTTCTCTAAATGAGTTAAGGGTTGATATTAAAAGTGGTTTTAATCCTCTTTGAGTGTTGAAAATATACTTTCAAAACCCCTATTTGAAAGCTCTCATAAAACTCCCAATATTTGGATTTCAAAAAATAAACCTTGTTTTCTCAAAAACCTTCAAAACAGTGAGTTGTTTAATTTCAAAGAATTATTCTGAGTTCAATACTCAAGGTATGGATGCAATACCACTTGCAAAGTGTTCCTAACTCGTTATAGAACATCCATGATTTTTGGCTTGACTTAAAAGCACTTGAAAGTGGTCCATTTGGACCCAAACATTCTGTCAAGATATTCTGTTTTTGCTGTCACAATAGCTTGGTTGACTTTCAAATTGTTTTAAGAAAACGTTTCCAAAAAGAGTGGTCCCAATTTATTTTTTCCTTAACCTTCAATGTATTAGGAAACTTTCTGCATGAAATGGGCCCCTAGATCTTTTGTTTTTATTTTCTAATTTTCTTAACATTTTAGTCGACAGTACGGACTCTGTTTCTGAATAACCTCTATTGTTCATATGATTTCTCTCAATCTGTAATAGTTATTAAAGATTGGCTTTTTGGGTTGAGTTCTAGACACAATAAGGAAGATCTCCACAAAAAATCATGCATTGAAAACATTCCGAGCCCCTCTTTTTAATTTCCAAAATATCATGTTACTGTTCTGTCAACTATTCGCACACTTTTACTACCACCCTTTGATTTGATGCTTACATGCACTCCAAATTAGCTCATGTCTTAGGAAGTAGTTCATACTACATTTTTACACATCCCATGATGATTTCCTTCATTCATACATGCACATCCTAGACTTCCAAGTCCCTTTAGAAAACCCATGTACACAAACACACTACAACCTTTGCACATTCTACATACATACATTGCATCCATGCAAAGATTTGGGGCTTTTGTGACTCCTAATCTAAGAAGATTATATGAATTTGATCACACGTTCATGCTTCCCCCTCAATCTAATCTTCCTTTCTCATCCGTCCTGGGGATTGAGAGGTCTTATTTTCTAAAAGATTAACATGCATCATACTAGCTTGCTAAGCATATTTTGATTTCTTTGTTTATTTGTTTCAAGAACAATTCATGTCCCCTTTAGATTAGGGAAACTTAATTACTTGATATGTGATTAGACGATTTTTCCTAGGTTTGTTTGTGTGGTCTTTCACTTTTGCATTGTGTGATATTTGGCTTAGATCTTATGAATGATATCTTATCTTTTGATCTTCCATTTCAAGATTCTTATGTGATGTAATATACCTATCGTAGTATTAATTGTCGAACCAAACATAGTAAAAGATGATTATTTGGATGCTAATTAAGGCCCGTCGAGAGACGGGGCGAGTTGAGGGTGTTTTAGTCGCGACAAAGGCTCCTTCCTCTCTCATACCAAAACCCTGAGCCAAGTTCTTTGGTTATAAAAGGCCGGTGCCCTTTATCCATTTGTGTGAGTCAAAATTAGGTTTCTTGGTTCCTTAAAGACCAAGTGGCACCTCTGTATCTGTTTTGAACATACCTTCCTTTCCTTCTTGTTTTCTTCAAAACAATCTCAAACCAAAACAAAAAGAGTGGACGACCGATTCTGCGTGTCCACAATCTGGCGACTCTGCTGGGGATTCTTATATTAAAACAAAATAATACAGAGGTTTGATTCATAAGAAGCATCCTTAAAATCATCTTTTTACTGTGTCTGGTTCACCGCATTGCACTCTTGCATTTCCTCCCCTCCGACTGTGTCTGAAACGCGGCGCTGACATTGTTCAGGTCTTGCTATGCCGGGGCATAAGTCACCGTTGATATTGTACCTTCCAAAGTATATCAAAAAGAGTAACAACTTCCGTACTGTCTCTCTGACGGTATAATGGAACTCTCGTCAACGGACCCTCTTTGACTAAACCCAACCTTTTCATATAGATTCTTGTAGAACCTTTCAGAGGACGGTTCATTTATCTTTTTAGATAGGACAATGTGATATAACTGCTATATGCCCTGACGGGATTACCTGTGCGATGTAGACGCTTATATGGTATGAGGCAGAACCTCCTTCTTATGATTCTCAAGGCAATCACTCACATGTAATCATATTGAGTTGACCTGTTTAGGCACCATGACAAGGATGTCTGCTCCATGCTCACAAAAATATACACCACAAACCTTGTTTGTCGGTCCTAAGACATAAGAGTATGAAAACTTGCTAGACAGTATGATCACCATCATCACTTGTTCTTGTCATATACACTTGTTTCTCCCGAAAACTCTGCCCAACTCTGTCCAGATATCCCAGATATAACCTGTTTCCCCCAGAAACTCTGTCCAAATATCCCAGATATAACCTGTTTCTCCCAGAAACTCTGTTCAGATATCCCAGATATAACCTGTTTCTCCCATCCAATCTGCCTAGATTTCCCAAAAATCCCTATTTCTCCCAAAAATCTTGAAATCCCTGCTTTTCCTAGAAACTCTAATTTCTCCCAGAAACTCTGTCTAAATTTCCCAAAAATCCCTATTTCTTCCAGAAACTCTAGATTTTCTTGAAATCCTTGTTTCTCCCATAAATTCCCCCGATTATGGAAATTCTTCTTTCTCCCATGGTAATCATAGTAGAAAGTAAAGTTAGCACACTTTGTATGGCTAGGACCTTACTTGCTTAACCGTTGTCTGTTAGAAGTAGGGGCATCATGTAGATTAAGGCTTGCATCCGCATGCTTGTTTCATCAGTTTGCATACACTGTGATAGTCCGTCTGTACACGAGTCAGTCCTCACTTGTCAAAGTCTAACACACAGTCTTTTCACATCTATATGTCAGTATAAGTTCTAAGCACCCAGGATCTGCATTATGGGTCAAAGGATCAGGGAGCCGCCTTATCAGAATCACTTCATTGAAAGTTAGCGTTATGGATCCGGAAGGTTTGGAAGCAAGAATGACTGAAATGATCAACCAACAGTCTGACCGGTTGGCCCAAGTTTTAGCCTTTATGGAAGAACTGAAACAGCAGCAACCACAATACCCACCTGGGTTCCCACCGCCACCAAGGTTCATACCACCACCACCGCCTAGGTTTGCACCACCTCCCGAGAACAATGTAGATGATGATTGGTTCAATGGGGCCCCACCACCTACACTTAATAAGAAAATTCAAGAAAAACTGGATAAGGTCAACAAGCTTCAGAACATACTGAGAAAGAGTAAGGGGGTCGACGATTACATGTTAGATCTGGAAGGATTGTTTGAGCCCAACAAATTAAAGCTGCCTGAGAACTTCAAAATGCCTGAAATTGACCGTTTTGATGGGACTGGGAATCCGAAGAGTCACGTAAAGTTCTGTGTGAGTGTTTTCCAATCAATGGGCTGCACTCATGAGCACATCGCAATGTTGTTCCCTCAAACCCTCGCCAAGGCTGCTCTATCCTGGTTTCTGACCTTGGAGGTTTCTAAGACGCGCACTTAGGAAGATATAGTCCAGGTCTTCATTGATCATTACTCCTACAACTAAGAGCTCGATGTCACTATCCGGGATCTGGAGACTACCCGGCAGAACTTCAATAAGTCCTTCGCTGCGTTCTTGAGCAGATGGAGGAACAAAGTGGCCCAAATGACCCACCGACCATTCGAAAAGGAACAAGTCCGGATGTTGATAAAAAATCTACAGCCGATGTACCATGAGAAACTATTCTACCAGTCCATCTCAACATTTGAAGAACTATTTGAGATTGGGACTAGAATTGAGGATGCAATCAGGGAAGGGAAAATCAAGAATGAAGAATCACAAAGCCAGTCCAAGAGGCCCGACTACTCCCGAAACCCTTCGGATGTCAACGCCCTTAGGAACCAACCCATGGCCTATTCTCCCCAACCATACCAGCTCACAAACCAAACCAGCTCGCCTAACCGCCCTTACCAAATAGGGTACCCCATGAATTTTCCAAGCTAGATATCTCCCCCTCCGTAGCCTTAGGCCGACTGCTAAAAAAGGGGCACCTCCAACTCCTTTAGCCTCGTGCCGATCCCCCACCACCTAACTGTGACCTATCCAAACACTGTACCTACCACCAAGGCCCAAGCCATGACACCGACCGGTGCATACGTCTCTGCCATGATATCCAAGACCTCATTGAGCGAAGAATTATCGAGCCACCACCCATCCAATCCCATATCACCCAAAATGTCAGCTTCATTGAACCTAAGCCCTTGGCCTATCCTTTCAAATGAGCTCTTTTGCTGAGGCCCATGAATGTTGAACCTGTGCAAGTGAAGTGGTGGTGTTTGGGACTTTTGTTAGCAAAACAAATGAGGACACTCTTTTAAAAAATAAAAATAAAAATAAAAATAAGCAAGTCACCATGACACTCCATTTGAGACCGGGTCGAGTCCGTTCTATGTTTTGAGTATATTTCAAGTTTAGTCTTGTGGTCAAGTCTGTTTGTCATCGAGTTATTGTGAGTCTGTATTGAGTAATGTAATCCTTCTCTTCTGATGGAATGAAGTCTCATTTTGCCTAATCTGATGTGTATAGTCATAAGTGCATGAATCGCTGAACTGAAAATTTCACTTTTCAAATTACCATGGATATTACTCTGCTAATAAATTTTTGCATCAAACAAAAAAAAAGAGAATCCCAAAAAGGCCAAAGTCGATTTCGCGCTGACCCCAAAGAAGAGCTGAGAATTGAATAGTCTTACTTTAAGAATTTAAAGATGCTTTTGCTCAAATATCAAAAAGACATACTTGGAACTAACTTGGGACTTACCCAATACCCTTTTTTCACCATTTCAAAGCCTTGGGCCCAACCCAATTGATAGCCATGCGAATCTGTGCAGACTTGGTCCTTGATAGTAGCCAAACATTTCAGTGAGTTTCGTCTCCACTTTCAAAAAACAAAAAAAAATAAAATAAAAAGAAGAGAAAAGCTCGCTAGGTTGAAAACCCGAAAGGGCACCTAGGCAAAAGTTAGAGCTGAAAAGGTATTGATTTCCAAGATCTGACCCTAGCCAGTCAAAATGATTTTACAAATGAGAAAATTGTACGCTTCAAGGTACATAATGAGAATGTGTCTAGATCATGTTTCCAAAGGCTCCGAACGACCACAAACAAATAATGAGAGCTGACATGCACATTGTGAAATTTCGAGATTGCGATCGGAAGATCTCACGTGAATCAACTATGTGAAAAGAAAAATTGACTGGCTAGGCAAAAGTGAAAAGGATCAATCCTCAAAACAAAAAAAAAACAAAAAAAGAAAAAGGAAAAAAAGGAAAAAAAGAAAAGAAAGGGAGATTGAAACTGAATCCTCCTATTCAAGGCTAACACAAGTGACCTAAGTTTGAACTTCTTTGACGATTGGTTTGACAAATCCTCACCTCTTTCCTTTTTCAAACCCTTTAGCCTTGAACTATGCTCGACCTGATTCCCACTCGGGGATACGTAGGCAACCACATCAGTTCGGTCGACACCATCATAATCAACCCCTCTTTCTTTCAAGACTTTGGCTTGAACTATGCTCGACCTGATTCCCACTCGGGAATACGTGGGCAACCGCATCGATTCGGTTGACACCATCAACATTAACCCCTCTTCTTTAAAGGTCCTGGCCCGAACTACGTTGGACCTGATCCCCGCTCGGGGGTACGTAGGCAGACTTTCAAAAAGAAAAGAAGGATGGCTCGCTAGGTCAAAAATTCGAAAGGACGCCTAGGCAAAATTAGAGCTAAATCTAAGGTGAGCAATAAAAAAAGAGAGAAAAGAGCTCGCTAGGTCACCTCACTAGTGCCTAGGAAAAAGTTATGAGTATCTGAGAGATTTAAGTCACGGTCTTTGCCTCAAGCCATAAAACATCTCCCACACTAGGGGAAAACTTCGGCTACCCGCCTCGTTTGCCTAAATTTTACTATCTACCCTTCATACAAGGGGCAAACTTTGGTCACCTACCTCGTTTGCTCAAGACCTCCAATAAACCATTGTCCAAACTAGGGGCAAACTTCGGTCACCCACCTCGTTTGCCTATGAATTCTACTTCCTACACCTCAAACTAGGGGCAAACTCTGTTTGCCTAACATGATCCCTTCACACTAAGGGGGAGTTTTCAAGTCACCTAATTCTTTTTGAAATTTTTTGAAATGGAGCATCTTTATTCTAAAAGCTAAGGCACTAATTCAAACCACTTCCTGGGAGAAGTAGAGAATTGATTAGATTAATAGGGAGGAATTTTAAAAAACCAGATTTATCAGCAAAGTGATGTCATATTAAGATGAGGAGTGAACATAAAAGATGAGCGGTATATCATTCATGATGAAGGCACATTGGATCGTGGCAATTTGAGAATTTCATGTCCAAGTCAATCCTTCTTTGTTTGAGTCAGAAGTAATCTGATCAAAAGTGTGTCAGAGATCGAGGTTTCATACAAACTAACCCAACTTTCCTTGTCGTTCCTGTTAAGTCCATTTGTCCTGATGGTCTCAAATGTTTGGGTTAAAGGTGATTCCCAATTATAAAAAACTTTGGATACCAGCAGAAGTACGAAACATTATTACTACACCGGTCAAGGTAGCAACATAAGAAGCATCCCAAGTACGAGTGGCATAAACTCGTTAGTGGCTGCAAACTACAAACCGATAGTTATTTCTCAAGGCGACTGATCGGAGGAAATGTCGCCAACACCAAGAAACTATTGCTGATGTGTTGATGAGGTGTGTCAATGAGATGTGTTGTTGAGGTGTTTTATGGTCCAGAGTCTAGTTGTGTTGATAAGATGTATTGTTGAGGTGTTCTAGGGCTCAGAGTCCAGGTTTGCTGATGAGATGTTTTTATGAGGATGTTTTAGAACCCAGAGATTAGAGGAGCATTGAGGAACATCAAGAGAATTGATAAGCATTGTTGGAGCATCGAGGAACATTAGAAGAGTTGAGAAGCATTATTGGAGCATCGAGGAACATCATAACAGTTGAGAAGTATCGTTGAAGAGTTGAGGAACATCAGATGTGTTGAAGAGCATCAGATTTGTTGAGGAGCATCATTGAAGAATTGAGGAATGTCAGATGTGTTGAGGAGCATCAGATTTATTGAAAAGTCAAGGAACATCATTGATGATTTCAGGAGCATCGTTAAGATTTGAAGAACATCGTTGAGAATCAAGAAGCATTGAGAATCACAGTCAAAGAATTGAGGAACAACATAAGCACCGTTGAGAATTGAGGATCATCATTGAAATTTGAGAAGCACTGTTGAGAATCTGAGAGTCACCGGGTCTATAGCATCATGATTAAGGGGAGCACGAGTCCAGTCTAGAGGATCACTTTACCAAACACAACAAATTGGGCATGACATGACACATAGCCCATCGGTCGCAGCACACGCAAATCACAAAGCCCACTAGGAGTGGTAAACACACCATAAGCATTCTTTTGAGCACCGTAGTATCAGTTTGAGCACCAATGCTCTTTCTTGGGTAAGACCCCCTGGTCGAGATCCTTTACAAAGTCTATTAGTCATAGCGAAGCATAAATCACCAAGCCCACTGAGAGTGGTGAATACACAGAACACATGTACTAAGTGGTACACCCCACAGCACCAGTTCATGCTAGGATCAGAACACTAGACATGATAGGACTCAGGACACAATTCATATCAAATCCATGCATTGCATATCATTCTCACAACATAGCATCATCCCCGCATAGCATCTGCCTGATTGTTGTGTATTTGCATGTTCTGTTTCTTTGTGCCCCAAACTACGTCTTGGTCTGATTTCCCTTGGGATACGTGGGCAGCTAATGCAGAGCATGACCAGCACTAGCCTCAGCATCATCCTTGCATCTTTTACAATGCTTTTATCCTAAATCTATAGCCTCCAAAAAGACCTGTCTCTTCAAAGCTTTGGCACTCGCTTGCGACATGCGTTGCTTCGCAAGTTCATGCCAAAGAGGGGTAAACTATAGACACCCCATTTTGTCGGCTAACAGATTTAGGAGGCCACAAGCATGTCAAACCTCGATTATTATAAAAATCAAATTTTCAGAGATTGCCTCTAACTCTCAAGAAATCAAAGAAATGACCAAAATGCCTCTAAAAGCTCAAAACTCTCCGGATTGGCCCAGAATCTCAGAAATCATTCGATGTTGTTCAAAACAAAAAAAGGTATTTTAAAATATGAATGTTTGAAATCGTAAGCTCCCAGAGGCCCCCGGAAGTTCCCAGAAAGTCTCCGTTGGCCGGTTTGACCAAGTTTGACAAAGTTTTGATCAAAATCATCCGAATTCATCCAAAAGTTCCGAGATCATCCTAGATCATGTGAAAAGTCTTAAAAAATGTTTCAAAAGAAAATCAGACGGAAACGTCAGTCTTTGGAGGCTCCCAGAACTTCCCAGAATTTCCTAGAAGTGCACTGTTAGACTGATTTGACTGCAAGTTTGACCAAAAATCAAAGTCTCCTTTTTGATGTTGAAATATTTTTATCAAATACTAGAGGTCAATAGCTTTCCAACGGTATATCGCACATAATTTCTGGATCTAAAACGAATTTGTTATGAATTTTTGAAGGTGAAAAATGCAATCAATTCGGATTTTATCGCAAATACCGCAAAACTTTCCAAAGTGACCCAACTCCAAACTATTTTTTAATGGAAAGTAGACCTCAATACCTTTCCTACGGTATATCACAATCTCAATTTGGATTTCGTATGAATATTTTGTGAATTTGGGACAAAATAGGGCCGTTTTACAAATTTTGGGAGTTTTGGGGGCCAAAATGCAAATTCTGGTCAACGGGGAGGTTGATTGCCGTGGTGGCACTGGCCCACTGCCGCAGTGGCAGTGGCCAAATGCCGCGGCAGCACTCTGAGTGATTTTTCATTTTTTTTTGTAATTGTTTGTTAATTTTTGGGTTATAATTCAAATTTTCAACAAATAAAACGACATAGTTTTGATAATCTGAACTTTTTGGACCAATTAGAGACTTTTGAAAATCCAAAATACACCCCCATCTTGGCCTATAAATGAGACCCGTTTGCTTCCATTTCGGGAAGAACTTAGAAGCCATTAGAGAGAGATATAGAGAGTTAGGGAGAAAGAGAGAGAGAGAAGTAGAGATTTTCTTCTTCCAAATCCAATCCAAAATGTGAGCTTCAATTAGTTTTCTAAAAACTAAACTTTTGTTTTCAAGCTTTCAATCCATCTTCTTCATCTTGTTTGAGTTTCCTATGAGTTAGAGAGTGATGTACTCACCCATATACACATATATGAGAGGTTGAATGCTTGTGGTTCCACCATTGAATATCATCTATTAATTTGTTCATTTGCTTGCTTATATACAATGTTCATCTCTTCTTACCTCAGTTCTTTTTTATTTTCTTTATTTACTTACTAGTTCATCATCATCTAGATGATGACATGAAGTTTGAGGTGAGTGAATCCTTATGGATAGTAGCTTTTGACCTTAAAAACATGTTTGATAGATGATGATTATAACCTCAATACATCCCTATGTATTTTTGAGGTTATTTCCAAAATAAAGCAAACCCTTCCAATAATCTTAGAGGTTCTCTAAATGAGTTAAGGGTTGATATTACAAGTGGTTTTAATCCTCTTTGAGTGTTGAAAATATACTTTCAAAATCCCTATTTCAAAGCTCTCCTAAAACCCCCAATATTTGGATTTCAAGAAATAAACCTTGTTTTCTAAAAAACCTTCAAAACAGTGAGTCGTTTAATTTCAAAGAATGATTCTGAGTTCAATACTCAAGGTATGGATGCAAGACAACTTGGAAAGTCTTCCTAACTCATTATAGAACATCCATGATTTTTAGCTTGACTTGAAAGCACTTGAAAGTGGTCTATTTGGACCCAAATATTCTCTCTAAATATTCTGTTTTTGCTGTCATAGCAGCTTGGTTGAATTTCAACTTGTTTTACAGAAAACGTTTCCAATAAGAGTGGTCCCTCCTTATTTTTCCCTTAAACTTCAATGTAGTAGGAAACTTTCTGTATAAAATGGGCCCCAAGATCTTTTGTTTTCATTTTCTAAGATTTTTTAACATTTTGAGTCCACAATACGGACTCTATTTCTGAATAACCTCTATTTTTTGTGTGATTTCTCTCCATCTGTAATAGTTATTAAAGATTGGATTTTTGGGTTATGTTCTAGACACAATAATAAAGGTCTCCATAAAAAATCATGCATTGAAAACATTCCTAGCCCCTCTTTTCAATTTCCAAAAGATCATGTTACTGTTCTGTCCACTATTCACAGCAAGCACACTTTTACTTCCATCTTTTGATTTGATGCTTACATGCACTCCAAATTAGCTCATGTCTTAGGAAGTAGTTCATACTACATTTGTACACATCCCATGATGATCTCCTTCATTCATACATACACATTCTAGACTTTTAAGTCACTTCAGAAAACTTATGTACACAAACACACTATAACTTTTGCACATTCTAGATACATACATTGCATCCATGCAAAGATTTGGGGCTTTTGTGACTCCTACTCTAAGAAGATTATAAGGAATGAATTTGATCACACGTTCATGCTTCCCCCTCAATCTAATCTTCCTTTCACATCCATCCCGAGGATTGAGAGGTCTTCTTTTCTAAAAGATTAACATGCATCATACTAGCTTGCTAAGCATATTTGGATTTCTTTGTTTATTTGTTTCAAGAACAATTCATGTCCCTTATAGATTAGGGAAACTTAATTACTTGATATGTGATTAGACGATTTTTCCTAGGTTTGTTTGTGTGGTCTTTCACTTTTGCATTGTGTGATATTTGGCTTAGATCTTATGAATGATATCTTACCTTTTGATCTTCCATTTCAAGATTCTTATGTGATGTAATATACCTATCATAGTGTTAATTGTCAAACCAAACATAATAAAAGATGATTATTTGGATGCTAATTGAGGCTCGTCGAGAGACGGGGCGAGTTGAGGGTGTTTTAGTCGCGATAAAGGCTCCTTTCTCTCTGATACCAAAACCCCTAGCCAAGTTCTTTGGTTATGAAAGGTCGGTGCCCTTTATCCATTTGGGTGAGTCAAAATTAGGTTTCTTGGTTCCTTAAAGACCAAGTGACGACTCTGTATCTATTTTGAGCAGACCTTCCTTTCCTTCTTGTTTTCTTCAAAATAATCTCAAACCAAAACAAAAAGAGTGGACGACCAATTCCGTGTTTCCACAGAGGGGTTGCGACTACTTGGGTTCTGACACGAAGATTTTTCTGTGTGCGCTTGTGTGCTATACCCAAGTGTAGGTAATCGTGCAAGTAGTAAACTGGATTAAGTCCAGGTCGATCCCACAGGGAAGGTGTTAAACTAATTACTAAGATTATTCTCAAACCATAAAATAAAATTCAATATTTTAAGGAAAAGCAAACTAAATTAACAATTACTAAAAGTAAAGCATAACCTAGATTACCAACTACTTACTAATTAACTAAAGCTATAATTTAAGATGTGTTTGTTTCTTAAAAAAGGAATGTTGGGATTACACGAATCCACCGCAACCTAGCCATCTACCATGCAATTACATTGAAGCTCGATGGAGCACACTCTCTACAGTATCCCGTATTTCTCTTAAGATAAAGAATCCATAGTCCTTTCATGACCGGGACTATATCATCACATTTACGTTTGAAATACAAAAAGGCGGTTTTAAACAATAGTTTAGACTCTCACCTACAATGGTATTAGCATTGAGGGTGATTTACAAAATATATTGAAGGAAAATACCTTAAGGCTTAAAGTTCATAGACTGTTTTGACAAACTGAACGTTTTGGGACAATTTGATAACAATCCAGTAAAACAGAAAGTCTAGGAATACTGCATAGAATGTTCTCAAGAATCAGAAGGTTCGATCGATCGACGCGCTTTCGATCGATCGAACTTCTTCATCCCTCGATCGATCGAACTGACTTCGATCGCTCGACAATAACTCTGGTCCGATCGATCGAACCACTTCGATCGATTGAACACAGAAATTAATCTGCTGCATGGCAGAGGCCTGAGATCACGGTTTCATCGTGATCTCCCAACCCGGGGACTACTCAAACTTCGTCTGGAGTGTCACAGATTTATTCTTAACGTAAAAATTCATTAAGGTTGCGTTTGGTTGAGATTGAAGCATTAAAACTATGTAGAACAATGGTGTATACTTATCTAGCATTCAAAACTACTCGTCTAACTGATTATAGTACTACTGACTAAGTGCAGAATGTAAATGAACAATAAATAAGGAACCTGGAAATATAGCTTTGATTAAACTAGCGAAGAAGCAATCCAACAATCAATACCCAAGCTTGTAAACCTACAAAACAATGTAACTCTCTCTCTTTCTCTCTAAAAACTGATAAAATGTAAAGGGGGCGTCCTTGTGGACGTACACAATAAGAGTTTATATAGAAAAACCTATTGCCTAGGGTTAAACATCCATTCTGCTGCGTTCGCGTATAATCTGATAAAAGGCATGTTCGATCGAATGAACCAATCTCGATCGATTGAACTTTGGGGACTTCGATCGCTTGAACTTCTCTCGATCGATCGAAACTTCGATCGATCAAACGGTCTTCAATCGATTGAACTCTGTATTTCAACTTTTGATTGTCTTCATTAGAATTCAGCATTTCCTTTTATCGTCATCTTTTAATTCTTCACACAGCAACTGCAGTCTGCACAAATTACAGCTAAAATACACAACTTATCATAGTTTAATCAATATGTGCATAAACTAGCATTGTAATTCAAATTGTAGATAAATGGAGGAATTGTAAACTAAATCCATACTTTTTCTTCTTTTAGCGCAGTTGTATTTTATAAATACCCCCGCTTGTCACAAACCCCAACTAGCGAGTTGCTAGTCCCTAGCAATAGAGCGAAAATAAAAACAAGCTAACCTATAACTATAACAGAAAAAAAACTAAAATAACAAAACCAGACTACTAAACTAACATAACAAGAAAGAAAACTATCTAACTCACTTTCGCAGGAATCGCGGTTGCATTTAGCTAATGCAACAAGCCGTTAAACCCCTAGGTTTCCCCTAGTGGACGAGTGTTGTCTTGCGAGGGTTTGCAGTGAATATACCCACAAAATTCTCTAATTAAGCTCAAAAAGATATAGAATACTTTTAAACAATCTCTATCATTAAACTGTTAATTTAGCTCCACGAATCATATCATCCTCATTCAAACCATGAAAGAAATTCACATGTTCCTCATGTCACCAAGATAAAAATAACATAAGCGTCACATCCATGTATCCGTGTGTGTGTGAAATTAATAGCTATACATCAACTTTATTTAGAGCTGTTTAAACAATCATACTCTCAGAACTTGTAGTTTCAACTCAATTCTCACGTAGTTATTTCACTCAGAAATGAACATCTCACAGAAACTTAGTGAATGATAATCGCACATGGTATGAAAGCTTGGATAGTAGTAATTTTTTTTCGGATACTACTGCTTTCATACTTGACTCTATAAAAGACGAACATTTTAGAGTGTATAGTCTCATGAAAAGAATACTACTTACTAGAAGAGCGAAATACTGTGGATAACTCAACTTACACTTTCATGTTTAAACTAAGTTATAGAGAATCATTAATGCTTTGACTTTTCGGTTTTTATTTAGTAGGGTAGGAATTAGAGAGGTAAGAAGTTGCACATTTTCAGCATGTGGATGTATTCACTTTAATCCAACCATCCTCTCCATACATATCATCATTCATTTCATTTTTTTTTCTTTAACTTCTTCTCCTTTCCTCCTTTTTTATTTTTTATTTTTTTTCAACCTAATATATGCAGTCACTCTCACCACTATTCCCTCCTTATACTGCAATAATTCAATCACATTGGGTGTGCAATGGGGTATATTTAGGTCAAGGTATAAAGTCAGGAATTTAGAATTTCATAATGGATTCGGCATGATTTATTAGGCGAGGGGTTAAGAACAGCACATATTCAGAGATGTCAATATAGGTAAATGGAGAAGGTAAAAAATAAATACGATGGCTTAAGTCATTTTCTCAACTTCTTAATTTTAACAATTAAATGTTCATTGAGTTTAATTGGTAAATCCTGAACATTCTCCTCTAAAGCAGCAAAAATGAAGAAATAGAGACTAGTCAACGAATTTAATCGGTATTTTCAATGAAAACAATTCGAGTTTTAATGTGATAATTCCCTCAGAATTGAAGATTGGATTCAAAAACTCACTAAGGGTGACTAGTTTTCACTACTTTATTCTTTAAAGTACAATAGTCGTATTAACTCGTATTTTAAGTTTTCTGCATAGCTATTAATACGTGCAAATAATTTGGATACAAGAATGGTCAACATATGCATTCATCCTAGAGAACTTAGAAAAACGCATGAACTTAATTCATAAAAGGATGAGAATAACATGGTTGTGTCATTGCTTGACAACAGCTAAATAGAAGTGAAAATTCAAAATTATTCTACCCATTTAATTCAAAGACTTGGTTAATAGTTTGAAAATTTTGAAATTTTGTATTTAAATTTTGTTTTGAAATCGAAAGTTTAATGATTTTAATAATAATGGAGATTGTATGATGTTTGCCAATAGATAGAGTGATCCAGATTGCTACGTAGAAAATATGCACAGGTGAGCCAACTGAAAATCGCAATGACCTCAGCAAGTGATTTTCAAAATAGATAGAGAGATAGCACCTGAAATATCATCATAAGCATCGTAACAGTAACAACCTGTACAGAAAGCATACATACTCCAAGCAGCCAAGATCAAATAGATAGGAAAAATATTACATCAGATCCAAACATAAAATAGAATACAGCACTGACAATATAGGAAAGTGAACGAACAGAACAACGATAATAATATTTCTCTATATGCCATACAAACAAAAATCCAAACTATCCAAACCAACCAACAACATAAACAATAACCCAACAGTGTCCAAAAATGCCCAACAAACAACCCAGAATATACAAAACCAACCAAAAATACATAAAACAAAACCAATAGACTACCCATCATCGGGAACATCAGATAAATTGTCGATCAATAGATCCGGAGCATCCGTAACTCCACCCTCGACACCCGTAGTAGCGGTAGTCGGAGCACTCGCAATCGTGACAGCTGGAGTAGAAACTGATGTGTCGGCCACGACAGGAGGAGGTGGAAATGGTATCTCTGAAGTAGGTGGTCCCGCTGATGATGATGGTGTAGTAGGTGGTACAGCGAATGTAGCAGGAACGGAGAGATCAACCGGGGGATCGGAAGATGAAGGACCAGTAGGGGCAGAGGAGGATGGGGCAGTGGTGGGTGGTGCAGGTGCAGATGGAGGGGAAGATGGGGGCACGATCGGATCGAACCCTAGCTGGACTAACAGGGTCGTCAGCATGGTGGATATGTGATCTATCTTGCCCTCGAGTCTAATCCAGGCCTCTCTCTCCTCTAATAGAAACTCAGGAATAGTAGGGAGAGGCGCGGAAGAAGACTCTCCCTGGGTGGGAGCCTAAGACTGCTGTCTCAACTCAAAACGGGCAACCCCCTCCACCGAGTCACCCTCCTCATCAGAATCCTGCTCCTCAGCCTCTGTGGGCGTCCCAGAAACAGCTCCCTCAGTATCAGTCCCTCCTCCACGTCTCCTCTTCTCTCCCATCTTCGTCTTGCCTTTTCATTTTCGCTTCCTCTTCTGTGCATCGGACCGGCGGGAAGCTGTCTCTCCAAACCGACTGCGGGACTGGGCAGTCGCGTCCCCCGCCAAAGGAATGATGCCCGCATGCTCGATCACCCTATGAATAGCCCAAGCACCCTTCAGGTGCTTTTTAGCCTGAATGTAGCGTGTAGGGTGTCGCATGAAGTCGATGTAAAGGCGGGGCAAACAGACTGGCTTCCGTGTCCCTATCACATATAAAACCCGGGCATACCATGGTGCAACCTTCTCCTGATATGATGTCACTAATAAGCAATTGCTCAGGGCGAGGTGGAGCATATGGTAATTATCTGTGAGGTGGAGGTCGGGAATGAGGACCTCGCCATCCCATGTCGGAAGAGCTCCCCTGGTGATCTCTCGGATAATGATGGTCGGTGATAGCTGAGGTGTGTCAGGACGATGGGGACATACACAATCAAGTACCTCTGGTACCCCAAGAGCAGCAGCAACGGTGGCCGGGCTGAAAATGATCTCCCGGCCACGAAAAAATGAACGAAGGGTGAACGGAGCACCCGGTTCCCGGATCATCGTCGCACATGCCTCCCGTATCCAGGATAGATTCACAAGCTTAGGCTGGGAGAATAGTGCGTACCACTGGGGTATGGCACGTATCCGCGCATGGTACCACGGAGTAGCCAGCCAGGCAGTCTCAAGGGGACACTCGATCATGACCTTCCGTGACTGGAAGTAACGGTTGAACCAAACGCGGTCTTCCTCGTTTCTAAACCCGTGATCTGGAACTGGGTCGGGTATAGAGAGGTCGAACGGCTTGGATTTGTGGTTGTCAGTGATCGGATTCATGATAAAGCCCTGAAATGAAAGAAGCAAGGAGAGAAAACATTAATTCTGGGCAAATAATAAAGAGAAAGAAACTGCCACACTTCGATCGATCGAAGCCTATTCGATCGATCGAGAATATTGCAGGTTCAATCGCTCGAGAATGTTCGATCGATCGAACGGATGCTGGGTTCGATCGTTCGAGAATGTTCGATCGATCGAACGGATGCTGGGTTCGATTGATCGAAACCAGTTCGATCGATCGAGAATAGCGAAATGTTAGTGACAGCGATTGAGAATGGGAATAGCCCGAAAACAAAAAATACGTTACTAAAACTAAGAAAAGGAGTGAAAGAATCAATGGGGGGCTCCCCCATATGAATTTGAAATGAAAAGAAAAACAAGGGATGACTCGGGGGCTCACCTCAAGAGACGCACTGGGTAGAGGGTGCCGGTGGTTCCACTGATGATCCGGGGGACCCAGAGCTCCTAAATGATGTGGTTTGACGTGGGGGAGGCCAAAATCGGAGGAGTCGCCCTCTGTGTTCGATCGCTCGAGCAAGGGAGAGAGACGGAGAGACTGATTGAAAATTCTGAAAGACGCCTCGTTTAAAAACAAGGTTCGATCGATCGACTAGTTTCGATCGATCGGATCTTCGATCGATTGAGTCCTTCTCAAGCGCTCGAGGTGATGACACTCTCGATCGATCGAGATACGTTTGATCGATCGAGCATAGAAATTCCACAAGATCCTTGAATTGAGAAATTACACACCCCCAACTAACCCATTTTAATTTGGACATACAGAATAGGGATAAAACAGTGCATTGCCAGAATATGTAAGCCAAAAACGTCAACCTCAGAGTAGATAAGTGCAAATTTATATAAATAAATCCTTAAAATAGCATCCCTGTGCGATATTATTGCCCCCACAAATGGTATTTAAAGCCTTAATGAAAAAGAAAACTAAAATAAAACTGAAATGACATAAAACAATTGGAGTGAAACACTATGCTTCAAGCAGAAAGATATCTTCCTCCACAGCTTCTTTCGCTGCCAGAACTTCAAATGTAGAGTCTAAACTTGATGATTCCCTATCCCAGAACAGTCGGAAAGCAACGAGGACATCATCAAGCAAGTCTGAACTCTATAAGGAATTGATATCACAGGCAAGAGGTGATCCGCATGGAGACAAAGATAAAGGAGTATGATTGCGCAACAGATTTTCCTCTTGTGGCAGAGTATTCGGGGACCGTATGTATGGCCCAAACCCATGAAAGAGTTGATGTGGAAGGTATAGCGGTGGGAATGGTAGATTCATAGTGATATTCCTGACAAAGGAAAACAAAAACGAAATGGAGAAAGTAAGTTAACAAGAACAACAGAAAAACAAAAAGGAAAAGATGAATAAAGCAAAACGAAAAGAAAAAGAAAAGAACGTGACCCAAAGTTAACCTCACTATTGGCCAAATATCCCCAGATGCACTAGAGAGTAGAGGGCATTGAAGCCTGAACAACAAGTAACTCAAATGGACATAATTATAGGGAACCACTTGAATGATCAGGAAATCATCAACATATGTGAAAACAGCATTGTGGCGTTCAGGTACCACATCTTGTAAGTCCTCTTCTTACCATGGCTCCCACATTGAGTCATTTTCCCATTGTTCCAACAGTGCGTCATCCATTTCTCCAACAGCATACCCTTCAAGTTCTCCTTCCTCTCCAGAAAGGTCCATATGCTCGAAAGGGTTAATTTGGAGGAGAGCAGGATCATAAGGGATGTACCCATAGGTCAGGTCCACTACATCATCCGCCCCTGGTCCTTGGTAGGGAGACAAGTAGAATGCTATCTCGTCAACAGTCCAAGGTGGGTTCTGATATTCTGAATCAGCCCATGACCCTATGGAATGAACATCGTCGTCTCGCATTTTGATATCCTGCAAGGGAAAGACAGCACGAAATTGCAGATTAAGAATCGCAGTCACATTCAAAAAGACAGACAAAAGATAAAACAAAACGAAATGTAGGAAAAGGAAAAGTACAACAACACTGGGAGAACGCACTTGGGCGTTTTAGTTTGAAGTATAGTCGGCCACATCCAGTTGGATGTGCTCGACCTCGGGTTGAAAATCTTCTAAGAACGGCTTCAACCTTTGGCCATTAACCTTGACTACCGTCGTTCTTAGGGTTAAATAACTCCACGGCCCCGTGTGGAAAGACAGATTTGACTGTAAAAGGTCCTGTCCACCGAGATCGGAGTTTACCTGGGAAGAGATGAAGGCGTGAATCATATAATAAAACTTTCTGCCCCAGCTCGAAAGACTTTCAAATGATCGTTCGATCGTGGCGCGCCTTCAACCGTTCCTTGTGGAGTTTGGCATTGTCTTATGCATCGTGACGGATTTCTTCCAGTTCAGCCAGCTGGAGTTTCCGGAGATGTCCTCCTTCTTTAATGTCAAAATTTAATGAGCGTGTTGCCTAATAAGCTTTGTGTTCTATTTCGACAAGAAGGTGACACGCCTTACCATAGACTAGCCTATATGGAGACATTCCCAGATTTGTCTTAAAGGCCGTGCGGTATGCCCATAAAGCATCAGTCAGTTTGTAAGCCCAATCTTTTCTATTGAAACTAACCGTTTTTTCAAGTATATGTTTGATTTCACGGTTAGCCAACTCCGCCTGCCCGTTTGTTTGTGGGTGGCACGCTAGAGCGATTTTATGGTGTACCCCATATTTCTTGAGTAGTGCTTCCAAAGGCCTGTTGCAGAAATGCTTGCCTTGGTCACTTAATAATGCTTTTGGGGTTCCGAAATGCGATAAAATGTTTTCCTTAAGAAAAGACATGACTGTTTTGTGGTCATTGCGTCTCGTTGGTATTGCTTCCACCCATTTTGATACGTACTCCACAACTAGGAGTATGTATTCGCAGTTGTTTGATTTAGGGAACGGGCCCATAAAGTCTATGCCCCAACAATCGAATATTTCAATTGTGATAATAGGGGTTAAGGGCATAGAATTTCTTTTTGAAATAGTACCTAGCTTTTGACAGTGTTGGCACGATTTACAGAAAGAATACGCGTCCTTAAATATGGTGGGCCAACAAAATCCGCTGTGTAGGACTTTTTGTGTGGTCTTTTGGGAAGAAAAATGGCCACCACACGCTTCAGAGTGGCATGAGGCTAAAATGACGGTTATATCCTCATTAGGGACGCAACGCCTTGTTGGGTTTGTGCCCTCAAACCATTACTTTCTGTATGAGACATTGACATTTTAATATATGGATATCAGCTTTACATTTTATTGTGTATGTTCTTTTCATGAGATGATTGTTAATCCTTAAGTATTATAGTAAGTAATTCGTGTGTGTATGAGATGCACACAAGTGAGATACGAATTACTATTCTTTAATACTTAGAATGTGTCACAGTGGATGATGAGACTGGATACCTCATCAAGTCTACACTGTAGCATAATTAACTACCATTGGATGGAGTGATTAATCTCAATCACTAGAGTGTAGCTCTTAGTTGATATGCTAGTGCTTATAGTGCATTGACGGACCTGAGTTTCCTATTGACGCTTAAGACTGTCAAACAGTCAATAGGAACTCATAACTTGTATAAGGTACGTGTTCTCAATCTTGAGACGATTATGAACACAGACTGTGGATATGACTGCTTTGATTTACCAATCAGTGAGGTCTATAAAAGATCAACACCTGGGTATCTTGGGTATGTCATGTTCATAGGGTTGTGAACATGCATTGTCAAGATAGAATCTACCCTCTGTTTCAGAGTAAGCATTCCCTTGAGAATGTCACCAAGTCGATTACTGAGTACTGCAGTCTTGTTGATAAGAGTTATCAACATGTTTGGTAATCATGAGAGGTGAATGGGACTCAAGGAATACAAGAAGTAATCATGATTCAGGTTGACAGTAACAGTTATCCGATTACCTGAATATGATTACGAATGCTGACGGTAGAGGGACATTAGTACACCATACAAGTCTAGTTATCGCTTCGGATATGTTCTTTTGCGTTGGAGTTCAGTTATCGTTTTATAGTGGAGTAAACTTTAACTGACCAGTTAGTTAGTTTGCTGATCAAAGAGTTTGGTCATGGTAATTAACAAACTGGTCTGAGCCAACAATAAAGAGCCTAGGAGGTCCCACTCTTAGCTCCGCCAGGATGCTTGGAAAGATGCTTGAGGATGATGTCCAGACAGGTTCGATCGATCGAAGATGTCTCGATTGATTGAAGTCTGAAGGTTCGATCGATCGAAGATGGTTCGATCGATCGAATGTTCGATCGATCGAAGGCACTTCGATCGCTCGAAGTCTAGGTCGGTTCTGGGAATCTATAAATAGGGCAGCTGCGTTCTGGAAAAGGTTGTTCGTCGTTTTGAACGTCAGAAGCTGCAGAAACTGTTTTGGAGTCCCAAAACCTTCTCTATCCTCTCCATTAGGGTTCCCACCAACCCTAGTCTTTCTGGCAGGCATCCGCAGGAGTCATAAGGGTGAAGATCATCTAGTGGAGGCTGCTGGAAGTTGAAGATCAGAATTGGGTTCAAGACACTAAGGTATAACTCGTGTCCCCTCTTGTGCGTATCTGTAGAATTGACGAGTAGTAGATCCAGGCATGCCAATAAAGTTTCATAACTTGATTTTTCCGCTGCGCGTTTAAACTTTTCATTTAAACCTGTTTTTCCAACAATTGGTATCAGAGCCACGCTCGTTTGGATCTATAGATGCATTTTTTGGAACACTATTTTGATTTGCATGTTGATTTTAGAACTGCTTTCGAAACTGCATCGTCACAGATCTGTTTCTGCAGTGTTATCACAGCAGTATACAAATCTGTGATTGCATTGGATGCAAGATGGGTTCGATCGATCGAAGTAGTCTCGATCGATCGAACGCTCTGTACTCGAGCAATCGAACAGGTTTCGATCGATCGAAACCTTCTGTTGTTCGAGCGATCGAATAGAGTTCGATCGATCGAGACAGACTCTTTGTCAGGTTTTCTGTTTCACAGTTTTAAAAGTATTTTGAAATTAAAAGTTTAATTTTAACGTATTCTGCAAAATTTTTAATCATTCTGTGAAATAGAATGTTCAAGCGATTGAACAGTGTTCAATCGATCGAAGGTTCGAGCGATCGAACGGTCTTTGATCGATCGAACTATGACAGAGAAGTTAGATGCTGTTTTGAGTTCTAATTCAGTATGTAAAGAGTTTATATACTGTGTGAATCAATTAAGGGTTCCAATAGTTATATTTTGTTATATATATGCGTGGATGTGTGTTCAACTAACCTTTTACAGCAAAAGATTAGTCGCTATCTCCCATGGCGCCAAGAGCATTTAATTTTGTGTTTGAATGTTTTTAGATTGGTGTGTTATTTTAAGTTTGGTTTGGTTTTAAGGCATATGTAAAGGGCGCTGCGACTTCAATCCTACGAAAAGGAAAGTCGCACCGGTTTCCCTAGCCTTTTATTTTGTTGTTGCTATTTCTATTTCTAGATAAATTGTAAGCTTCAAAAGAGGCATAGGTTCAATGTAATAGAATTAGAATATCCATGAAGATGGAGCAAGGAGCCGTTGTCCATGAAGATGGAGCTGGAGGCGATCAAACCAAAAGCAGGTTCTATGGAGATAGAGCCATGGGAGATAGAGGCATCGTTTGGATGTCTTTTATTTCATTTTAGTTTTTTGTTTTATGTGCTTTGTTTGTGATTGGCGTACAATACATTGTTGCATGCACGCAAAACAAGTTTTCTAAAATAAAATTCAAAAACCGTTTTCAACACATTAGTAAACATTAGATGTTTATGGGAAGTGTGTAGAAACAGATTTTCTCAAAAAGCAAAATCCTTTTTTACTAAATCTAGTGGGAGAGGGTCTTATTAATTACACCCACGATCTTCCATTAACGGTTCACTGTAAGATGAGTGATGCATTCTGTGTCACCTCGCCAGGGGTGATCATTCCATACGGAGGATGCATTACTCATTGGTTACTAGATGTGAACTTCTTTTGATAAGGATCAATCAGACGTGTTAGAGGGTGACCACCATACGGAGGCGCTACTTGAGACGGTTGTGATTGGATCCTAGTTAATGGTACACACTAGCTAAGCTATGGATAAGGGATCCCACACGGGGCATTATTCAGAAACTTAGAGATCAAATAGGTTCGGAAGTCATAACTTGTTTTGCAAGAGTTGCATAGCGGATAAGTTATGATAAATTGAAAGATCGAACATTGACCACCACACGGAGGCTTTATTCTTTCGTTTCGATATTCCGGCGACTTAGTTTTAAAATAAGAGTTTTAAAAGGATTCTTTTATTTCAAACTGTCAAATTCTGATATCCATATTTATTTTGTTTTGATTTTTTCAGTAAATCATAATGTCTGGATCTGCATTTAGTCCACTTGCCACCATACTCACTCAAAACAAGTTAACTGGAAACAACTACACTGAATGGAAACGTAATCTTGACATCGTGTTAACTGCGGAGGATCACATATATATCCTCACCACCCCATGCCCCGAAGAACCCGCTGCAAATGCTTCGGCTGCTGCTAGACGCGAGTTCGATAAATGGAAAAAGTCGAATGGGATGGCTCGTTGTTACATATTGGCTTCTATGGCTAATGTGTTACAACACCAATACCAGTCGAACAGTTCCGCCAGTGACATTATCGAATCCCTGAAAAAGATGTTTGGGGAGCATGGCAGGCCTGCCAGACAGGTAGCTATGCAGAAGATAATGAGTGCTAAGATGTCGGAAGGGACTCCAGTCAAAGAACATGTTTTGAAAATGATTGGTTATTTAAACGAGCTGGAGACCCTAGGTGCTAACATCGATGCACAGACCCAAGTTGATATGATCCTCAATACGCTGTCGCCATCATTCGCTCAATTTAAACTGAATTATAATATGAATAAAATGGATTTTTCAATGAGCGAATTGATGAGCTCTTTATTGGCAGCGGAAGGGGTGATCAAAACTGGGGGCAGCGTTTTAAACGTTGAGAAAAGCGCTTCCTCTTCCCGATCTATGCCGAAAGGAAAGAAAGGGAAGAAGAAGGCTAGCACTGGTGGTTCAAGTGTTGGACCAGTCCCTAAGATTGCAAAATCTAAGGGAAAAGGTAAGGGCAAAGGGAAGGTGGGTGGTCAAGGCAAAGGAAAGTGTTTCCAATGCGGTGAGAAGGGCCACTGGAAGAGGAACTGTCCAGAATTCTTAGCTACAAGAGTTCAAGGTATGATTGAATCACATGTGATTGAAGTAAGTTTTATAACGGATACTTCAAACACTTGGTGCATTGATTCTGGTGCGACTAACCATATCTGTAATTCATTGCAGGGGTTCAGATCAACCAGGAAGTGCAGTGATGGGGAAATCGTACTTACTCTAGGTTCTAGCACAACCGTTTCTGCGGTTGCTATAGGAGTCGTAGTTTTAGAATTTCTAGACAATAAAGTTTTGATTTTATCAGATGTACTTTACGTCCCTTCAATGAGACGTAATTTAATTTCAGTTTCTAATTTATCGAATAATGGTTATTCTTTTCATTTTGGAACTGAAGTTGTGATTAAAAGAAATAGTTCTTTTATATGTTCTGGTGTTAAATCAAATGGTTTATATGTAATTACTCCCAATATTTCTAAAGATTCTTGTATGGAACTTAATAACTCAGTGGTAACTGTACCATCTAAAAGAAAGAGACCTTCCACTAATCCAACAAAGCTTTGGCATATGAGGCTTGGTCATATCAATCTAAATAGGATTGGCAGACTAGTCAAAGAAGGGGTCTTAGGCGATTTGGTTCTCGAACCAATAGAAGTCTGCGAGTCTTGTTTAGAGGGTAAGATGACCAAAAGGCCCTTTCCTGCAAAGGGCAATAGAACCAATGCATTGTTGGAATTAGTTCATACTGATGTGTGTGGACCAATAAATATTAGAGCAAGGGGTGGTTATGAGTATTTCATAACATTTACTGATGACCACTCTAGGTATGGATATGTGTACCTAATGCAGCACAAGTCTGAAGCCTTTGAAAAGTTCAAAGAGTTTAGGGCTGAAGTGGAGAAGCAATTGGGCACACATATCAAGGCCATTCGATCTGATCGAGGTGGCGAGTACCTCTCTAATGAATTTATTGATCACCTCGTACAGAATGGGATTCTGTCACAGTTGACTGCACCTGGCACGCCTCAGCAAAATGGTGTAGCGGAGAGAAGGAATCGGACTCTTTTAGACATGACTAGGTCAATGATGAGTTATTCTGAGTTACCTTTATTTCTTTGGGGTTATGCTTTGGAAACCGCTGCTTACATACTAAATCTAGTACCAAGCAAATCTGTTCCCAGGACACCACGAGAGATGTGGATTGGGCGCAAGCCTTCTTTGCAACATCTCCGGATATGGGGATGTCCGGCACATGTGCTAAAAGGAAAGATGAGCAAGTTGGATTCTAGATCGGAAGTATGTTACTTCGTGGGGTATCCAAAGGGTACTTATGGATGGTATTTTTATGATCCAAGAGAACAGAAGGTGTTCGTCAGTACGAATGCTATTTTCTTGGAGGATGATTATATCATGAACCATAAACCTAAGGGAAGGATAGATCTTAGAGAGATAGAAGGAGAGCCCTCAGTCCAACCCGTAGTTAATAACGATGTAAATCAGGAAAACACCACTTCTTCACCTATTTCCGCACCAGTACCTCGTCGTAGTGGGAGGATTATCAGCCAGCCTGATAGATACATGTTCTTAGGAGAAGTTTTTGAAGCTGTCTCCATAGAATCTGAATCTGATCCTACCACATACGAAGAGGCAATGGCTGATGTTGATTCAGCTCATTGGGTTAAAGCTATGAAGGCTGAATTGGAATCTATGGATTCTAATCAGGTCTGGGATCTTGTAGAACTTCCAGCCAATATTAAACCCATTGGCTGTAAGTGGGTCTACAAGAGGAAAAGAGGATCTGATGGAAAGGTTGAGACCTTTAAGGCAAGGCTTGTTGCGAAAGGTTATACTCAGAGGGAGGGCATTGACTATGAGGAAACCTTCTCGCCGGTGGCCATGCTCAAGTCCATCAGAATACTCTTATCCGTTGCTGCATGCCTAGATTTTGAGATCTGGCAGATGGACGTCAAGACTGCATTCTTGAATGGCAATCTTGAGGAGGACATCTATATGCAACAACCAGAAGGGTTCATAGCTGGTCGGAAAGGTAACTTGGTATGCAAGTTGCAAAAGTCCATTTATGGGCTTAAGCAGGCATCCAGAAGTTGGAACATACGATTTGACCAAGCGGTCAAATCGTTTGGTTTCATACAGAATCTGGATGAACCTTGTGTATACAAGAAGAGTGAAGGGAAAGTGGTGGCTTTTCTTGTGCTTTACGTTGACGACATTCTACTCATTGGAAATGATGTAGCGGCATTGTCAACGGTCAAGGTTTGGCTAGCTAGTACTTTCGATATGAAGGATCTAGGAGAGGCGAGCTATATTCTTGGGATAAAGCTCTTTCGGGATCGCAAGCGAAAGATAATGGGATTATCTCAAGCTGGTTATATCGATAAGGTGCTAACTAGGTTTTCAATGGATAATTCGAAGAAAGGTTTGTTACCTTTCAGGCATGGTTGAGCGTTCTCCAAGGACCAGTGTCCAAAGACACAGGAGGAGAGGAATCGCATGACAGGAGTTCCCTATGCTTCTGCAGTGGGAAGTCTCATGTATGCGATGTTATGCACTAGACCAGATATCTGCTTTGCCGTTGGCATGGTTAGCAGATATCAGTCGAATCCGGGTCCAGAGCACTGGACAGCCGTTAAGCACATTCTTAAGTACTTGAGAAGAACTAAAGATTACATGCTTATGTACGGTGGTAGTGAGTTAATTCCAGTGGGATACACTGACTCGGACTTTATGTCAGATAAAGATTCGAGGAAGTCGACATCCGGTCATCTCTTTACCTTGGGAGGTGGTGCTGTCAGTTGGAGGAGCATTAAGCAGAAATGCATTGCAGACTCAACTACAGAAGCTGAGTATGTGGCTGCTTGTGAAGCCGCAAAGGAAGCTGTTTGGCTCAAGAAGTTCCTTATGGAACTCGAGGTGGTACCAGCGTCGCTGTCGCCTATTACGCTTTATTGTGATAATAGTGGGGCAGTGGCTCAGTCCAAGGAGCCAAGGAACCACGGAAAGGGAAAGCACGTAGAGCGGAAATATCATCTTATCCGAGATATTGTTCAACGTGGAGATGTGACTGTCACCAAGATTGCCACAGCTGACAATCTTGCTGATCCGTTTACAAAGGCCTTGCCACAGAAGGTCTTTGATCGTCATCTAGATAGTCTAGGTCTTAGATGTAGTTCTGAATGGTTATGAGTGCAAGTGGGAGTTTGTTGGGTTTGTGCCCTCAAACCATTACTTTCTGTATGAGACATTGACATTTTAATATATGGATATCAGCTTTACATTTTATTGTGTATGTTCTTTTCATGAGATGATTGTTAATCCTTAAGTATTATAGTAAGTAATTCGTGTGTGTATGAGATGCACACAAGTGAGATACGAATTACTATTCTTTAATACTTAGAATGTGTCACAGTGGATGATGAGACTGGATACCTCATCAAGTCTACACTGTAGCATAATTAACTACCATTGGATGGAGTGATTAATCTCAATCACTAGAGTGTAGCTCTTAGTTGATATGCTAGTGCTTATAGTGCATTGACGGACCTGAGTTTCCTATTGACGCTTAAGACTGTCAAACAGTCAATAGGAACTCATAACTTGTATAAGGTACGTGTTCTCAATCTTGAGACGATTATGAACACAGACTGTGGATATGACTGCTTTGATTTACCAATCAGTGAGGTCTATAAAAGATCAACACCTGGGTATCTTGGGTATGTCATGTTCATAGGGTTGTGAACATGCATTGTCAAGATAGAATCTACCCTCTGTTTCAGAGTAAGCATTCCCTTGAGAATGTCACCAAGTCGATTACTGAGTACTGCAGTCTTGTTGATAAGAGTTATCAACATGTTTGGTAATCATGAGAGGTGAATGGGACTCAAGGAATACAAGAAGTAATCATGATTCAGGTTGACAGTAACAGTTATCCGATTACCTGAATATGATTACGAATGCTGACGGTAGAGGGACATTAGTACACCATACAAGTCTAGTTATCGCTTCGGATATGTTCTTTTGCGTTGGAGTTCAGTTATCGTTTTATAGTGGAGTAAACTTTAACTGACCAGTTAGTTAGTTTGCTGATCAAAGAGTTTGGTCATGGTAATTAACAAACTGGTCTGAGCCAACAATAAAGAGCCTAGGAGGTCCCACTCTTAGCTCCGCCAGGATGCTTGGAAAGATGCTTGAGGATGATGTCCAGACAGGTTCGATCGATCGAAGATGTCTCGATCGATTGAAGTCTGAAGGTTCGATCGATCGAAGATGGTTCGATCGATCGAATGTTCGATCGATCGAAGGCACTTCGATCGCTCGAAGTCTAGGTCGGTTCTGGGAATCTATAAATAGGGCAGCTGCGTTCTGGAAAAGGTTGTTCGTCGTTTTGAACGTCAGAAGCTGCAGAAACTGTTTTGGAGTCCCAAAACCTTCTCTATCCTCTCCATTAGGGTTCCCACCAACCCTAGTCTTTCTGGCAGGCATCCGCAGGAGTCATAAGGGTGAAGATCATCTAGTGGAGGCTACTGGAAGTTGAAGATCAGAATTGGGTTCAAGACACTAAGGTATAACTCGTGTCCCCTCTTGTGCGTATCTGTAGAATTGACGAGTAGTAGATCCAGGCATGCCAATAAAGTTTCATAACTTGATTTTTCCGCTGCGCGTTTAAACTTTCCATTTAAACCTGTTTTTCCAACACGCCTGATGACCTGATTAGCACAATACTTGAATAAATAAGGGTCATCAAAAAAGAAATGGCGTGCAAATGAGAGGAACCGCTTCCTGTCTTGATTTGACCAGTGTCTAGGAGTTTCTCCTGCGGCCAGGTAGTTTACTATGTCTGCATACCAGGGTAAACCCAAGACTGCCATAATTTGCTCGTCTGGGAATTCATCTTTGATTGGCATGGGCTCAGTATTATCCGTGAATGTCAACCTAGATAGGTGGTCAGCAACCACATTCTCTACTCCCTTTTTATCCTTGATAGTGATATCGAATTCTTAGAGTAGGAGTATCCAACGAATAAGCCTCTGTTTCACGTCTTTCTTAGATAACAGGTACTTGAGGGCTGAGTGGTATGTAAAACAGACTATTGGGGACCCTATCAGATAAGACCTCAATTTGTCCAGAGCGAAGACTATTGCCAGTAGCTCTTTTTCAGTAGTTGTATAGTTTATTTGAGCTTCGTTGAGTGTTTGGATGGCATAGTATATAACATAAGGCTTGTCGTCCTTCCTCTGTCCTAGTGAGGACTGCGCCAATGGCGTAGTCACTAACATCGCACATTAACTCAAAAGGCAAACCCCAGTCGGGTGCCTGTATTATCAGTGCGGAGGTAAGGTGTTCCTTTAGTGCGTCAAAAGATGTTTGACAGTTATCCGACCACACAAAAGGTGCATCTTTGACTAGGAGTTGGCATAGTGGTCTAGAGATCGCACTAAAGTTTTGGATAAAGCGTCGATAAAATCCTGCATGTCCCAGAAAAGATCTGATGTCTTTAACTGTACGGGGGACCGGTAAGTTGGAGATAATATCGATTTTCGCTTTATCGACTTGGATACCTTTGTCAGAGATAATGTGGCCGAGGACAATTCCTTTGGTCACCATGAAGTGGCATTTTCCCCAGTTTAGTACCAGGTGTTTGTCCTCGCATCTCGCTAACACTTTCTCAAGGTTTTCTAGGCAGTTATTGAAACTATGGCCGAACACTGAGAAATCGTCCATGAAAACCTCAAGTATCTGTTCGACCATGTCACTGAATATGCTTAACATACACCGCTGAAAGGTAGCAGGTGCATTGCATAATCCAAAAGGCATGCGGCGGTAAGCGAACGTACCGAACGGACATGTGAATCTTGTTTTCTCCTGATCTTCAGGAGCAATTTCTATTTGGTTGTACCCACTGTATCCGTCCAAGAAACAATAATACTTATGACCCGCCACTCGTTCTAGCATCTGATCCATGAATGGCAATGGAAAGTGGTCTTTCCGGGTCATAGTATTTAACTTGCGATAATCAATACACATCCGCCATCCAGTGGGGACGCGTGTTGGTACTAGTTCACCGTCTTTGTTTGGGATAATCGTTATACAAGCCTTTTTGGGCACCACATGGGTAGGGCTAACCCAAGGGCTGTCAGAGATAGGGTATATTATCCCAATGTCTAGAAGTTTTAAGACTTCTTTTTTCACTACTTCTTGCATATTTGGATTCAGACGCCTCTACATTTGTGCGAAGGTTTAGCATCGTCCTCCAGATATATCTTATGGGTGCAAATAGATGGGCTTATTTTAGGTCGGCAATAGTCCATCCCAATGCTCCCTTGTGCAGTTTGAGCATTTGAATAAACTTATCCTCTTGTTCTGGATTTAACGTAGATGAGATTATAACAGGATAGGTCTTCTCAGTTCCCAAAAAAGCGTATTTGAGCTCTTTTGGAAGCTCCTTTAATTCCAAATCAGGAAACTGAAAATTCAAAGGCATAGTTAACTTGGTTTTTGGAGGTAAGGGTTCATATGGTATGACCCATATGCACTCATCTCTATCTTCCTCCTTTGTTTCCATCATGAGGCAGACATGATTTAGGGCAGCGTCCAATGGGGTAGAATCATTAGGTTGATATGTAGTGTCAAATTGTGACACAACTACCTCCAAGGGATCTTTGTACTCTACAAGATTAGCCTCATCTTCGATGACCGTTTCAATGCAGTTAACTTCTTCGTCATCCTCGTATTATTCAGGTCGGGGATTTGAGAATATCTTGACATTTAAAGTCATGTTCCCGAATACGATGGTCATGATACCACTTCTTATTTTGATTGTGGCATCTATGGTGTTGAGGAATGGACGTCCAAAAATTACCGGGATTTGTGCACATGGGTTAGACACAAGTTCTGTGTCTAGAATCATAAAATCTACCGGGAAGACAAAAGTGACTCTTTGCACCAGAACATCCTCCAATATTCCTCTAGGATATTTGACCGACCTGTCTGCCAATTGTAATGCAACTCGAGTGGGTTTGAGTTCACCCAACCCTAATTGTTTATATACTGAGTATGGTAGTAGGTTTACACTAGCTCCTAAATCAAGGAGTGCGTTGTCTATGCGTTGATTCCCAATTCTGCATGAGACAGTTGGTGTGCCAGGGTCTTTAAGCTCTGGAGGCAACTCATTTTGAATGATTGCGCTCGCTTGGCAAGCGACATAAGCATGTTTCTTTACGCTTTGCCTCCTCTTGACCGTGCATAAGTCCTTTAGATACTTAGCGTAGGCTGGCACGTGTTTGATGGCATCAAGGAGTGGGAGATTGATTTTGACTTGTTTGAATAACTCCAAGAACTCCTGATTCTTCGCCTCGTTTTGGGGTTTCATGACCCTTTGAGGGTAAGGCGCAGGGAAAGGGCATTTAGGTAATTCGTTATTGACAGGCTCCTTTCTAGGCCTTTTCTCCACTTCTTCTACTTCTTTAGAAGCGTCCTTGTTTGGTTCTAATGGTTTGTCTTTAGTGAACGATTCTTCTGCTTGAGTAGATGGTTTGCTCCTAATTACCACTTCCTCCTCTTCATACTCCTCGAGAGTTGAATGAGGCATGTTTTTCCCTATGACTTTGCCGCTTCTTAATGTAGTCACAGCTTTTGCCTGTTCATGATTAGGAGGGCCATTGTTGTAACCCTTAGGGTTTGGAAGTGGTTGAGCGGGAAATGTGCCACTCGAACCCTCTTGACGTGCATCCATCCTCTCTAATGTTGCGGACATTTTGCTCATCACTTGAATTAACTGTTGCGTTAAATTTGTGTTAGAGAGTGGATCTTCCTCTTGCACCTTCTTGTGAGGTGGCACATAGACATTTTGCTTGTTGATTATGTGAGGGTTGAGCGTTGTTATAGTTGTTTGTTCTATTCTGATTGAATGGCTGAGACTGCCTGTTGTATTGCCCTTGATATTGATTATTGGTATTGTAGGGCTGTTGTTGTTGAAATTGGTTTTGGGTCCCAGCGTTGTTTTTCCAGTCGAACCCGGGGTGATTCCATCTATTGTTATTATTTTGTGAATTATAGTTGTTGTAGGAATTCCCCGCCCCCCTATACCCTTGCATGGCGTTCATTTCCATGGGGGGTTGTTCTTGAAAATATGGTACATTGGGACAGTATTGAGTAGTGTGTCCCAGCATGTTGCATGTGCCGCACGGTTCTTCAGGCAAAAACTGCCTAGAACTCTCTCCTTTCATCCCCAATTCCTCTACTTTCTTTGCTAGTTCTTCATACTTGTTCATAAGATGATCCTCACTTTTTAGTTGATATAAACTTTTCTCTTCTACACAGGAGATCTGTGAGCGTGGGACATCATCTGAATTTGACCATTCATGGGCGTGTTCAGCTAGCCACTCAAAATGAGCTTTAGCTTCCTCTGTGTTTTTACGAAGAAATGGCCCTGAACTCATGTTCTCGACCAACTTTTTAGTTTCCCCATTCAACCCTTCATAGAAATAGCTTATGGTTCGCCATTTCTCGTACCCATGATGTGGGCATGAGAGTAGCAAATCCTTGAAACGCTCCCAAGTTTGAGTGAAGGTTTCATTGTTCTTTTGTTTGTAAGAGTTTATTTGTCTTTTAAGCTCGGTGGTCAAGCGAGGTGGAAAGAATTTCTTTAGGAAAGCAGTGTTCATCGCATGCCATGTATAGATTGAATTGGGTTTTAAGGTGAGTAACCACGCTTTTGCTTTATCCTTCAAGGTGAAGGAAAACAGCATTAGACGTGTTACATCTATAGGACAATTCTGTGAGAAAGTTTTGCAAACATCCTCAAAGTCCTTGACATGTAGATACGCCTTCTCGCTCTCCATTCCATGAAAGGTAGGAAGAAGTTGAATCATTCCATTGCGAAATTGGAATTCCCCTGCATGAGGTGGAATGAGAATACAAGATGGCGTAGGCGCGTGTTTGGGGGTCATGAGGTCACACAAAGGACGCAATGAATCGTCAATTGGTATGACCACATTATCACCGTTTTCACTTTGATTATCAGCCATTGAATTTATCGGTGTAACTATGGGGTTAATAGAACTAGATGAATTGGATAAATAGAACGGGTTTCCAAAAATTCCTTCGATGGAATTATTGGACATAAAGGGAAAGATCCTAAGAAATTTTTAATCTAAAGAACAAAAGAAAAAGAAAAACAAAAAAAGATAATGAAAGATTGAGTTAATCGAAGCGTTAGCTTGTCGCCTTCCCCGGCAACGGCGCCAAAAACTTGACACGAAGATTTTTTTGTGTGCGCTTGTGTGCTATACCCAAGTGTAGGTAATCGTGCTAGTAGTAAACTGGATTAAGTCCAGGTCGATCCCACAGGGAAGGTGTTAAACTAATTACTAAGATTATTCTCAAACCATAAAATAAAATTCAATATTTTAAGGAAAAGCAAACTAAATTAACAATTACTAAAAGTAAAGCATAACCTAGATTACCAACTACTTACTAATTAACTAAAGCTATAATTTAAGATGTGTTTGTTTCTTAAAAAAGGAATGTTGGGATTACACGAATCCACCGCAACCTAGCCATCTACCATGCAATTACATTGAAGCTCGATGGAGCACACTCTCTACAGTATCCCGTATTTCTCTTAAGATAAAGAATCCATAGTCCTTTCATGACCGGGACTATATCATCACATTTACGTTTGAAATACAAAAAGGCGGTTTAAAACAATAGTTTAGACTCTCACCTACAATGGTATTAGCATTGAGGGTGATTTGCAAAATATATTGAAGGAAAATACCTTAAGGCTTAAAGTTCATAGACTGTTTTGACAAACTGAGCATTTTGGGACAATTTGATAACAATCCAGTAAAACAGAAAGTCTAGGAATACTACATAGAATGTTCTCAAGAATCAGAATGTTTGATCGATCGACACGCTTTCGATCGATCGAACTTCTTCATCCCTCGATCGATCGAACTGACTTCGATCGCTCGACAATAACTCTAGTCCGATCGATCGAACCACTTCGATCGATCAAACACAGAAATTAATCTCCTACATGGTAGAGGCCTGAGATCACAGTTTCATCGTGATCTCCCAACCCGGGGACTACTCAGACATCGTCTGGAGTGTCACAGATTTATTCTTAACGTAAAACTTCATTAAGGTTGCGTTTGGTTGAGATTTAAGCATTAAAACTATGTAGAACAATGGTGTATACTTATCTATCATTCAAAACTACTCGTCTAACTGATTATAGTACTACTGATTAAGTGCAGAATGTAAATGAACAATAAATAAGGAACCTGGAAATATAACTTTGATTAAACTAGCGAAGAAGCAATCCAACAATCAATACCCAAGCTTGTAAACCTACAAAACAATGTAACTCTCTCTCTCTTTCTCTCTAAAAACTGATAAAATGTAAAGCGGACGACCTTGTGGACGTACACAATACGAGTTTATATAGAAAAACCTAATGCCTAGGGTTAAACATCCATTCTGCTGCGTTCGCGTATAATCTGATAAAAGGCATGTTCGATCGATCGAACCAATCTCGATCGATTGAACTTTGGGGACTTCGATCGCTTGAACTTCTCTCGATCGATCGAAACTTCGATCGATCGAACGGTCTTCAATCGATTGAACTATGTATTTCAACTTTTGATTGTCTTCATTAGAATTCAGTATTTCCTTTTATCGTCATCTTTCAATTCTTCACACAGCAACTGCAGTCTGCACAAATTACAGCTAAAACACACAACTTATCATAGTTTAATCAATATGTGCATAAACTAGCATTGTAATTCAAATTGCAGATAAATGGAGGAATTATAAACTAAATCCATACTTTTTCTTCTTTTAGCACGGTTATATTTTACAAATACCCCCGCTTGTCAGGTTCTCAGGTATCTTGCCTCGGCCATCTATCAGTGGTGACAAACTCGGCTAGATAACCTTAATCGATCAGCTTCTCGATGGAAAGCTTGAGCTTGAAGCAATCTTCTGTATCATGGCCATGATCTCTATAGTATCAACAGTATTTGTCCCCATTCCTTTTCTCAGGCAGGTTCTTGAGTTTTTCCAGTTTCTTGATTAACCTTTGAGCCTCGGTGGCAGTCATGACTTCTTGGATAGGTCATGATAGTGGTGTAAAGGTAATCAAGGCTTGATCCCGACTGCCCTGTTGCCAGTCCTGCTTCGACTTCTTTCCCGAACCTCTTTCAGAACCTTCCCGCTTCCATTTTCCCTTCGGGGAGTCATCCTCTGTGAAGCTTGAGCGCTTAGCCTTCAGGAATTCCTCCATGTTAATGTACTTTCCAACCCTTTCTGAGAGCTCAACTAGGGTGGCTGATCGGATCTGAAGCTTACGGATCTGAAGCTTTTCTTGATTGAAATGGTCAACATAATCCTTTAGGGATTCTCCTTACGCTGCTTGAGAGCCAATAATTGGGTGTCTAGTTGTGATCGATCAAGCATCCCCACGAACTGGCTGACGAAGAGCTTCCTGAGTCCTTTGAAGACGTTGACCGTTCAGGGTTTGAGTGAGTGGAACCACTGTGCAACCAGCCCTTTAAGGGTGCTCGAGAAGGTCAGGCACAGTAGTTCGTCGACATTGGTAGCTAATGCCATCTGAGCCTTGTAAGTCCGGACATGATCGATCGAGATACCCAAGTAGTCATAAGAATCAAGATGTGTTTGCTTAAACGTAAAAGGAATGGGGAATCCCGTGACCCAGACTATGAAAGGTGACTCAGTTTTGGTTTTTGTGTAATTGCGACCTGGCCTGCAGTTCAACTTCTCGATTTGTTATTGCAGGTCGTTGATCTGGGTCCCGACGTCCTTCTTTCCAGTCTCCTGCTCTGTATCTGTGTGGAAGGTCAGGTCGGACGATGAAGCCTCTTCTTCAAAATGCATTGTCCTCAGAGATGGTGCACAGGTTAGACTCTGGGTAATTGTGTGCCTAAGATCTCCACGGCTTCAGGCCAGGCGTTCTTGGGCTAATTCCTGGGCCGTTTACTCTTGCCCTACCCTCATGGCAGCGCGTCTGCTATTGATGATCTCTCTGGTGTCCCCCGCCTGATTAAGATTGGCCCGGGCTCATTGCCGTGTCCACTCGAGGGCACGGCTACGCTCATCATTCCTGGACCGCTCCAAAGTCGGGGAGGATACCGGTACGGTATGGGCACGCCGTCGAGTCTGCACGGGTGTGCAATCACATACGTCGTTCTTTAGATGATCCTCAGTTTTAGAGGGCTTGTCCTGTCGGACCAGTAGTGCTTTGATTTGTTGCTGATCTTGACACTAGCCCTCCAGGAGTTGCGCAAGAGTCGTGGTAATCCGCGACAATTTTCTTCTTACCCTTCTTTGGCGGTATGTTAATCAGTAGCTGATTTGTTTTTGGGAAAAAACTGTCGCTTTTCCCACAAACGACGCCAAACTGATGATGCCAAAATTTGGGTAAGAGACTAAGAAGAAATGGACAAGTAAGTTTGGATTGTGGTTCGGTCATATTAATTAAAAGACCTACGTCCACATTATGTATCAAAGCACTTGCACTATGATAAGAAAATAGCCGGGGATCCTTGGTGTACCAACAAAAGCTTGGGGTTACCAGAGACCGACCGGGAAAAATGAGTGTGTAGAGTAATATTGCGATTCTACTGAATAAGAATGCGATACAATGATAGTTTTTTGATTCCCCTCTATGGGGGTGAGGGATCTCTTTTATAGATACAAGAGATCACTCGTACAAGGTAAGTGTCCTGATTAGGTAGTCTAATCAAATAGGGATTGATTAACATAAATCATGGGAGTTGCCCAATTGAGTTAGAAAATTATCTAGGCTTCCTTTAGTATTCTAGCTGAGATAGGCAACTGCCTGGAACCTTCCTAGAGCAAGTAACACGACATGCCCGGGCTTTGACCCACTGTGGGTCCAAGCCGGGCGGTCCTAAAGGGATAGCCCGAGATCGTCGAGCGCCATCATTGGATGACACAGGATTCTTTGCTGAGGTGGTGAAAGCTGGCTTTGACCAAATATTTTTGCACGTATCAGCTACCCCCCATTTTCAAGGCTAAGCTGGTGCTGCATCGAATGAGGCTTGAAAATTTGCGTAGCTCAGAAAACCATCTGGGAAACCGTTTAGGAAAAAGCCCGGGAAACTGCTCGGGTCCAGGTTGGTCACGGTGGTTACTCGATGCTTGGGCCAATCAGTTCACTGTTCTATCCACTATTCACAGCAAGCATGTTTTAGCTTTAATTCTTTGATTAGATGTTCACATACATTCTAAATTAGACCATATCTTAGTAATTAGTTCATGCTACATTTGTACATATCCTATAATGATATTCTTCATGCATTCATGCATATTGCATAATCTCAAATCACTTTGATAAATCAATGAACACAAGACACACTACAACCTTTGCACATTCTAGGATCATACATTGCATTCATGCAAGATTTGGAGTTTTTATGACTCCTAATCTAAGAAGATTATAAAGAATGAACTTGATCACGTATTCATGCTTCCCCCAATCTAATCTTCCTTTCTCATCCGTTCCGAGGATTGAGAGGTCTTATTTTCTCAAGAATCAACATGCATACATTCTAGCTTGCTAAGCATCATTGTTTTCTTTGATTATTTGTTTCAAGAATAATTCATATCCCCCTTCTAGAGTAGGAAAACTTGATTACTTGATATATGATTAGACGATTTTCCTAGGTTTGTTTGTGTGATCTTTCAAATTTGCATTGCGTGATATTTGGCTTAGATCTTATGAATGATATCTTATCTTTTGATTTTCTATTTCAAGATTCTTATGAGATGTAATATACTATCATAGTATTAATTATCAAACCAAACATAATATAAGATGATTATTTGGATGCTAATTGAGGCCCGTCAAGAGACGGGATGAGTTGAGGGTGTTTTAGTCGTGACAAAGGCTCTTTTTTCTCTCGTACCAAAACCCCGAGCCAAGTTCTTTGGTTATGAAGGGCCGGTGCCCTTTATCCATTTGGGAGAGTTAAATTGGGTTTCTTGGTTCCCTAAAGACCAAGTGGCGACTCTATATCTGTTTTCACAGACTAAACTTTCTTCTTTTCTTCAAACAATTTCAAATGTAAAATCAATTCTGAAACCCCTTGGAAAGAACAGGGAGGGGGCTCCCGGAGGCTGCGTGTCCACAGAGGGTTCCAACTTGTATTGACCTTTCTAAGGAGGACATTTTGGAGATCCAAGGAGTGATTATGAGATAGGCTTAGACTGAGTAGAGATATGCATTCACACATTTACAAATGTTGTGACCAATTCTGCTTTCTTTTCTTGCGCTTTTCTGGTTTCTTGATGATTTTTAGGAAAATTTGGTAGGAAAATCATCAACCTACAACACCTCTTCATTGTATTTTCCTCTACAAATGACTTATGATAATGAAGAATTATCCTTTCTATGTTTCTATTCAGCTTTAATTACTCAATTTCAGATTCTTGCATTGAATTTTTCTCTCTTATCTTCCAGAATTTTTAGGATGTTCAAACTTGATTCCTATTTGGAAAGCCAGTAGACCCAAAGGTATGTTGGGGTTTCTTTTTGGCAAACATCAGTTTACCCCTAGTTAAATAAGGGGCTTTTGAATGCTAGGCAAATGAAGTTTTCCCTTTGTTGAATGGTGGTGAAGTAGTTTCCTGGCGTTTGCCCTTAGTTTGAAGGGTAGGAGATAGATCGGTTGGATTTATTTGGGACCAAAGGCCATGAGAGGCCCGCCTACTAATCACCGAATGGGCATCAGGTACTATAGTAGTTCGGCTGAGGCCTGAAAGAAGATCATCATGTGGTGTGAGGGTATTCGTGACCAAACCGTGTAGGCTGCCTACGTATCCCCAAGTGGAAATCAGGTCAAAATGTAGTTCATCAACTCCGGATGTCTTGAAGGGATGGCTTCATAAAGAAGGCTTTCTAAGCAAAATACTTATTGAGAAGATCGATATTGATTGATTGCTTGAACTCAACTCCATCTAAATCCATGAGATAGACAGCTCCTCCTGATAGGAGTGCTTTGATGATGTAACGACCAACCCAATTTGTTTTGAACTTTCCTCTAAGATCGAAGACTGGTGCTTTCAACTCTTTAAGAACGAGATACCCTCAGCAAGCTTCCTTGGGCAAACATTCTTGTTAAAAGCGTGGGCTATCCTTCTCTGATACCCTCGAACATGATTCAAGGGTGATAGTCGTGTCCATGAGTACTAACTCCTCATACCTTTCACGCAACTAGTTGAATTCTAACACTTCATGGTCTGCCAATATACGTAAAGATGGAATCTCCACCTCGACTGGTAAGACAACCTCCATTCCATATACCAATGAATACGGTGTAGCTCCCATAGATGTCCTCATAGATATTCAGTATCCCCATACTGCAAATGGCAATTTTTTGTGCCAATCCTTGTAAGTATCTATGGTTTTCTCCAAGATCACATTGATGTTCTTGTTGGCCACCTCAACTGCCCCATTCGTCTGTGGCCTATATGGTGATGACAGATGATGCATGATCTTGTACTTTTCCAACAAAGGAATGACTTCTCCTTGGAAATGACTGCCGTGATCAGAAATAAATTCACTCGGAACTCCATATATACAGATTATATTCTTCTGGATAAAGTTCACCTCATCTTTAGCTTTTAACGTTGCATATGACACTACTTCCACCCACTTGGTAAAATAATCAATTGCCATGATTATGTATCGATGTCCATTGGATACCTTTGGGACAACTTCCACAATAATGTTGATACCCCACATAGAGAATGGCCAAGGGGTGGTCATACTATAGAACTGAGACGACGGTGTGTGCATTATGTTAGCATGAACCTGACACTTATGGCACTTCCTTACATACTCACAGTAATCTTTTTTAAGGGTAGTCCAATAATATCCTTATCTGATTATCTTCATTGCCAACATGTGTCCATTCATGTGGGCTCAACAAACTCCTTCATGTATCTCTTTCATCATTCTTTGGGCTTCATTCCCGTACAAGCACACCATATTATACCCAGTATATGATTTCTTCCATAATTTGTCTGCGTAGATGATAAACTGTGCTGCGAATCACCTAATTGCCCTTGTATCATTCTTGAACGACCCTTTAGGATATTCTCCGTTCTTGATAAAATTCCATGCATCTAAGTACCACGGCAATTCATTTTAAATGAGGGCTTGTCCCTTTGTTCTATTATAAGCGGAGCTATCTTGACACCTATGGGGATCTCGATCATCGAAGCTACGGTTGCTAAGGAATCGGCCAACTGGTTTTCCTCATGGGTATGTAATAGAAAGTGATCTGTTCAAATCGGGTTCTTAGACTCTCAGGTACTCATGATATGGTATCAATTTCTTGTGCTTCACCCTTCACTCTCCCCGAACTTGGGATATGATTAGGTTTGAATCTCCAAAAATATCTAGCTTCTTAACTCCCAGATTTAAGGCTGTCTCTAACCCTAAAATGCAAGCTTTGTACTCGACGAAATTGTTGGTGGAGGTGTACCTAAGTTTGATTGCTAAGGAAGTGTGGGCTCCATTAGGCGTAACCAAGATGATTCCTACCCCATAGCTCTTTTGGTTGGTTTCCCCCTTTAAATACATCTTCCACATGACTTCATCTACCCCTATTATCTCCTCATCGGGGAACTGGAATTCCCTTTCTTCCTCTCCTTCTGTAGGAAAGTCAGCTAAATGTTTTGTGACAGCTCTTCCTTTAACAGACTTGCCAGTGACATACTTGAGGTCAAATTTTGCTAACATTAGCATCCACCGGGAAATTCTACTAGTCCAGGCGGGTTTTTCAAAAAGGTATTTGAGAGGGTCCATACGGGAAATAATTATGACAGGAAAAGCTAGCATGTTATGCCTAAGATGCCGAGTGCTCTAGACTAAGGCACAACAAGTCTTTTCTATTGGTGAATAATTCAACTCATACCCAATGATCCTCTTACTAAGGTAATAAATGGCTCTCTCAGAATGTTTCTCCCTTTCCTCTTGGGCTAACATGCATCCCATCAAACTTTCAGTGACTGACAGGTAAAGGAGTAAGGGTTTATCTAGGTTAGGTGGTGAAAGGATAGGTGGCTTTTGGAGGTACGCTTTGATCTTATCAAAGCTTCTAGGCATTGGTCATTCCACTTAAATTTCTCCCCTTTTCTTAACAACCTAAAGAGCGGGTCACAGGTCATGGTATGCTTCGAAATGAATCATCAAATAAATTGGACTCTACCTAGGAACCCTCTAATTTCTTTTTCATTCTTCGATGATGACATTTCCGTAATGGCTTTAATTTTTGTAGGATCTACTTCTATCCCCCTTTGAGTGATTAAGAATGCTAACAGCTTCCCTGTGGTTACCCCAAAAGTTTATTTATGTGGGTTCAGCCTCATCCTTTACTTCGTCTCTCAAAGAATTTTTCTAAAGCCTCTAGTTGTCCCTCTATCTTCTTCAACTTCATGATCATATCATCGACATATACTTCTACTTCCTTATGGATCATGTCATGCAACAATGTGGTTGCTGTCCTTTGTAAGGTTACACCTACGTTCTTAAGCCTGAAAGGCATGACTCTATAACAATAGGTACCCTAATATGTGATGAAGGTAGTCTTTTGTCTATCCTCGGGTGCCATTAGTATCTGATTATATCCTGAGCATCCATCTGTAAAAGATAAGAGTTCATGACATGCTATGTTATCCACTAATATGTCTATGTGTGGAAAAGTCGTCATTCATACTAGCTTTGTTCAGGTCTCAGAAATGAACACACACTCGTATGCATCCATCTTTCTTAGGAACTGGTATTATTTTAGCTACCCATTCTGGATATTCTATGACTATCAAGAACCCTACCTTTAGCTGCGTTTCAACTTTCTCCTTGATTTTGAGAGTCCATTCTGGTCTCACTCGCCTCAATTTTTGCGTTATGGGTTTGGAATTTGGAAAGAGGGGAATATGGTGTTGAACAAATCTCTGGGTCTATTCCTGGCATATCATTATAAGACCATGCAAAAACATCCTTGAATTCGATTAACAGTGAGATTAATTTTATGCCTTCATCTTCATTGAGTGTAGTGCCAATAAAAAACATTTTGAGGATTTTCTTCATTACCTAAGTTAACTGTTAAGGTTTCCTCAATGATATTCCATGTGGGTTCATTTTCTTTTTTAATTAATTTTTGTACATCAGATGGAATATTATTTTCACAATCATTATAATCATTAAGCACAGTCGAGTAAGTAAAATCAGTCACATTTTCGTTGATAACACTGTTCTGGGTTACATCATTTTCATTAGCTAAAATTAAAAGTTGGCTCATATCAGCCATTACAGACTCCGGGGAGGGAAAAACCCTATCACTAGACCCATACAACCAAAATTAAAATTACCCACTTGTCCTTCTTTACCGGTGTATACCACTCAGCTTCCACCATCTTTTCCTTCCCTTTTCCGTTCTCAGACTCTTCTTCTTCCATCAGATTTGTCATTGCACTCTCATCCAGAACTGTCATCAAATCACCAAATGAGTAAGGATCCTCATATTTAGTGAACTCATGATCGAAGAAAATCTCAAATTCCAGCTTTAGGCACATGTATGCCCAATCCAACCATGGTTCCAAAAAACTGCAGAAAGGGAAATCTTCACCGTCTTTAACAAAATACCCATTCAGAGTCTTCTGATACGACTTCATTTTCTCCGCAGCAACGTTTGGTTTCTTCTTCTTGTCTTCCTCCATCAGAACATACCCCAACCCAAAACTTTTTCTCTGACTTTTTATTTTTGGAAACTCCACCAACCCCTGATTTCTCTTACCTAATCCCATGCTTGAAAAGAATCTCATCTTCTTGATGATGCCGGCCACCATCAGATTGGCGTACTAATCAAAGTATAGTGGTAGCAACTTAGACGGCGTACTTTCTCCTATCAGATTAATCTGAAAAAACTTAAAGCCTTTGATGTCACTATGTTCCTCGGGGAAATGGAACTGCAGTATAGGAGAGTCAATTGGGACCTCCAGTTCCTTGATCCAACTATCTCCTAGTATCTCCTTGACTACATTCTTCCCTCCATTTTCTTCCTTCAAGATGTGTTTGACCTTTTGATACAATGTGGATGACACACCATCTATGCTATGCATCCAAGGTCTCCCTAATAGAAAATTAAATGATGAAGGTATAGCAATACCTTGAAACTTTGTCTCTCTTTCTCCAACGGACCCGTGATTACCTTGAGAGTCACTCCCCAATGATAGTCCTTTGAGAGTTGTCATATGCGCGTACAACTTGGGTTGATGGTTGAAACATTGATTGGTACAGACCCATCCTTATAGCAATCCTCATTGGACAAACGTTGAGGACGGACCCATTGTCAACAAGACACACTGGTATAGTTCTCCCCAAGCATTGGACAATAACATACAAAGGCATGTTATGAGCTTGTCCTTCGGGTGGTATATCGTCATCCGTGAATGTGATCGTGGGTGCTGGTGCTTGAGCATTGATGATAGCAACTAATTCCTTCGGCGTGGTCTCAATATGGATTTCTAATTAGTGTAGTGCATCTAACACAGCCTACCTATGTATTGAATTCTCTTCATCTATTGTAAAACCCGGTCTTCTTCCTCTTCTTCTTCCAACATTTTCCCTTTTACCTTCTCCAAATCTCTGCCTGGATGGTCCCCTTCCAAGTTGTGGGGCTTAAAATGCCTCATTGATCCGGTAAGGTGGCTGACTTCCTCTTCCAGTCCCCAAAGGTCATATATCAGAGCATGACTAATTAATTTCGTGACTTCTTCTATCTTCTCACTCTCTTCCTCCTTGTATCACAAGCTATCGATTTCACTATATGATTCCTCTTCTTCCCAAACAGAGTTATCAGTCGGGTTATTCAGATCCCACCAATTAATTTGAATGATTTCATTATCGATATGTTCTTTGAAGGGTTGCTTCTCTTCTCCTCCCACTATCCATTCTTTCTCGACGACCTTTATGGTGCATATGCTCTGGTCTTTCAAAAATTTATATGGCTTGACAGCTTGTCCCATTGGTACAATCAAATTAGGTGAGTCAAAGCTTCATCCCCGATATCCAAAAAGTTGATATTTTGCAGTGGTAGTATTGCATGATGATTGGGGAACGGGTTTTGGGTCACATTTGTCCTGTTTGTAGGGGGCAGAAAGATGACCTTGTTATCGAGCAAATCTTGCACCTCGTGCCTCAACCTCATACATCAATCGGTTGTGTGGCCATGAGCTTGGTAGAATTCATAGTAGAGGTTTACATTGAAGCCTAGTGGAAGCGGATTAGGTATGGACCTTAGATCTAGAGGTTTTATAACTCTTCACCACTAGTCGCTTAAGGGTGGTAGACAGTGAAATCCCTAGATTTGTGAAATGATGATCTTTTCCTTCCAACTTGGGTCTTGATGTGGTTCCCCTTCTCGACGAATTTTGCCTTTCTTCTGGCTGGCTTAATGTATTAACATCAGTTACCACATGATTCCCTCTATTTCCTCCCATAGAAAGGCCTTTGAGGCCGGTTCCCTTGAGAATCTTCCTTCTTAATTTTACCCTCTATGATTGCGTCCTCGATCCTGGTCCCTATCTCAAGCAACTCTACGAACGTATGAATGCACTGATACATGAGCTTCTCTTGGTAGACACCTTGTAAGTTCTTTCCCATGATTCGAATCTGGTCTTTCTCAATCAGTTGTTGGGTCATCTTCGTAGCCTTCCCTCTCCAGGAGGCACAAAACTCGGGGAATGATTCCTTACTTTCTTGCCTGGTTGTTTCTAGAGCCCTCATGGTTACATCGAGCTCTTGATTATACTCATATTGCGTGACGAAAGCCTTCACAACTTCTTCCCATATGCGAGTCTTGCTAGATTCCAAAGTAAAATACCAGGATAGGGCTGCCCTAGTCAAGGTTTGCTGGAATAGTATAGTGGCCATAGCAGGACTCAAACCACTCGGCTAAAAGGTTCCTATGCACATCCATACATGATTTTTGGGATTCCCAGAACCATCGAATTTGTCAATCTAGGGCATCATAAAACCGAGTGGCAACTTCTTTGAGCTCCCTCAAACTAATCTTCTAGCTCTAGTAGATAACTGTCAACCCCATTGGAATTACAGACAACCTTCTTTAACTTTTCAACCTTCACCATCATCTCAATATGGCCTTTCTCAACTTTCTCAATTTTTTCTCTCTCTCTCTCTCTCTCTCTCTCTCTCTCTCTCTCTCTCTATCTATCTCTCTCTCTCTCTCTGCCCTATGCACTTCAACTCTAGGTGGTTCTAGATCTTCATACTAATCATCTTCCCCAACTCGATTCGCAGGTGGAGGAGGGTAAGCTATCTACAGGTCAACCACGAGCCTATGGCGGGCTAAGGTTTCCAACATAGTAAGCATCTGATCCATCCTCTCATTATTTGTGCCATCTCTGTAGCATTTTGTTCTTGATCCACCTCTCTTTCTATCTCTGGTTCTCTTCTTACCAACCTTGCACTTAAGTCCCTAACCCAAATTGTCCCAGTGTTCAATGCTATCTTTGCCTACAATCATAATTTTATTGTGTCAATGTTTTATTTACAAAACTTTGATGTGCAATGATTCTTTTTCTTTTAAGAAGAAATTTTATTTGAAAGATTCTTTTTACAGGTGTGATGTTATGAATCGCACACATGTCATGCAGATGATAATGCACGTATATGTGCCTACTCTATGTGCCAATGAAAAAGGAAAATTCTAATCCTAAAAAATAGCACATGAGCAGATAAAATCCTTATCCATGTCAAGTGCGATAAATTTTCCTCTTGTTGCGATCCTTGTCACCCTTTCAAAACTTTCGAAGTTTCCTCTTGAAAACCATTCTTGGAATCTTTTCTAAAATCAGATGAATTTTTCAGAATTTCGAGAAAGTAGGGGTATGAAAACACTTTTCCAAAAAGACATTTGAGTTTCAACATTGCTTGCTTGAAAGATAGACCTTGGACCTTTTCTTTCAAAAGGGTGATTTTCAAAATATCTCAAAACATTTTGCAAATTTCAATTTGTTCAATCATAAGATGGTGAATTATGGACTCACGGGTAATAGTATCACAAGATTGGATAATCACCATACTTTTCATGGATTTGGATACATACAAGGTCAATGATGCTTAGCTAACAAGAGATAAGAAGTGTAATCTTATAATCAAGGTTCGGCATGTTCCCAAATGTCATGGGACATAAAGGGAATTGTTAAGAAGTGATTAGAAGGTTACACATCGTATGTCAAGCAAGCATCATTATCATCTCAAATAATCCCTTCCGGGCATCCAAGTGTTACATCACATAGTTCCTAACCAAGAATAGAATCCTAAATCCGAAAGGTTTTATGGAAGCTATCATGCAAAAGGTCGTGTTTTATTCTCAAATTAGGGTCCCTTGACGAGCATCTATTATACCTTCCAAAAAGGGCTGGAAAGGCATGTAGATGACTTTTAATATACCAACACATGGTACGAGATCAAGGATGATCACAAGGGTTTATGGTTACTTAACTGACCAGGTCACCCCGTTTCTGCAAGTCCATAGCTCTGTGCGATCAACTGGCAGAACATGCAAGTGATATGAAAATGGACACATATAAATCAAATAAATTAGATGAAAGGATGCTTTCAAGTCTAATCCTCAAATGAACCCAAAATGGAATCTGGTCTACGACTCCAGAGATTCTGGTTTGATCCCTAGCAGAGTTACCAGATTGTGGATATCGGGGACCCAATTGGCTTCTGCGGCCTACTCTAACTCGATTTTTCAAATCAATTTAAAGCAAAAGAAAGAGTTACCACTTAATTTTTCAAAGGAAAATTAAAAAACCATTTTGAAAGCTACTTTTCTATGAAACCAAAGATTTCTAGGTCCGGGGATCACAGAATGAGAGGGAAAAGAGCCCGGTGGGACTAAAGCACCCCCTCTCATCCTATCATGGATAGGCCTCTACTCACCATCCATTTATTCAATTCAAAAGCTTATGTATGTCCCAAATCAATACAAATGATATGCAACTTGAGAACGAGAGAACTAACTCGGGATCCAGCTATGAATTGGAAATATGCAATGCATACAAAATATAGAAAACCTAGAAAAAAGGTCTCTAATCACATAAGCATATAAGGCAAAACCCTAATCTAAGATGTCACACATGGAGTCACAAAATCAATAAAATGACTAAGATTGAATGAAACAGAAAAGAAAATGAGAGATCATACCCAATTGCTCTACAAAAAAAATGTTGTCCACATGCTTGAACATAATACTATCAAATTTTCATCCAAATCTGACAAGACAAATAAATTTGCCCAAAGTCATGAATTCTCTCCAATTGTTGAAATCGTAATGTTCCTATAGACATACAAGTCTCGATGGGAAGGTCCAGAGGGACCTTAACCTAAAGACAAAGTAATGTCCATATAGAGATTATATGGTTTCAACATGTTTGAAAATAATTTATGACGACATTGGAACAATCATGACTTATTCCTATACTCAGTGATTCGAAATACATGCATTATCTTAAAATACGATGATCATGAATGCATGGAATGAACAAGACATGTATCATTTGATGATTTGGATCACTTGACCTCTGGATTTGAGTTTGATTATTCCTTTTCAAAACATGTCCCAAGCCTTAAGGCTTTAGAAATCCACTAGAATCAAAATGAATGTGACTTACCGAATTTGCTTCAGAATTTCAAAAATTACAGGGAAGGAGCCAAACATTCAAAAATAGGAAACTCACAGTTCCTATGGCTTAATCTAAAAGATTTTTTAATATGACATGTCTCTGTGTGTCTATTATCTAACCCAAAAAAGAAATCAAAGATCAAATGATCCAATCTCTAGGAATCGGACCAAGATCAGACACTATTTAGAGTTTATTAACTCTCTGTCTAGAGACATTTTATGATTTATTAAAAATAGTAAATGAATTTGAATCACTCCAATCTTTTTAGAGGATCTTACTAACTCATAACAATTTATAATAAAAAATTTGGAGCTTAAAATTTTTGGATAAGGCTCTGATCCATTCATCTAAAAAGAAGGTCACTATTCTAAAATTCTGGATAGAGAACAATTGGGTTTTAAAACCCATGATCAAGCTATGTAAACCATGAAATCTCATCAAAACAAAAATTATAGTGGTACATCTATGAGTTAGGAAAAAATTTTAATTTGTCTCATCCAAATGCAATGGATCATGATTTAACTAAAAATCATAGATCACAGGTCGTCATTGGAATCACTGCACCATTATTGAATTGTCGTTTCTCATTTAAACTCAATTTGGTCCAAAATTCTAAAGAGAATTTGAACCAAGTATTGATTATAATCACTCAAGATAGTCAAACAAATGTTAAGGATGATCATGAAATCAATCTTGAAGAAACCTCCATGGAGATCTCTAAGGAATCCACTCAAGTTCATGAACATACCCAAACACTTAAACTAAATTGGATCTAACTATCAAACCATGACAATTTGTTTGTTCTAGATCCAATTTCTCTCTCAAATTGATGGTCCTTGACGAATTGAGATTTATTTTGCTTGATTCCCCTCCCAAATCAATGGTCCTTGGAGACTAAGAATGCTAAATTTTCATGGATTTCAATAGAATATGAAGAGCCATGGATACAAGACTTGAATCCACCAATTGATCCTAAATATAACCAAAATCAACATTAACCCACATGTAAATCACCAATTTACAAAATATTAAGAGTTTTGACTCAAGGAATTCAAGTGGGTTATCAAAGATCCCATTGACTTCCATGAAAAGAGTATGAACAAAAAGAGAAGAGCATGAACAAAGAGAGATAGAATTCAAACTATCTTGATGATTCAAAGAAAAACTTTTTTTTTAAGAAGCTTATTTCAAAACTCAATCCATGATCAACTAGATCCAAATCAACAAATAGATGCGAATTCAATCACAATTCAAGTGGTGTGTGATGAAATGGGGTTAGAAGAGACTTTTTAAAAATTATGTAAAAGGATCCTAGAAATTGTGATTGAATTATGGAAATATAACACACTAAATGAGAGAATTACCTCTAGGAATACTCATATTTACAAAGATCTTGATTGATTTGGATCAATCTTCAAGTCCTCTTCACTTCTCTTCTTCAAGCGTTTTCTTCTTTTTCTCTTTTCTTCTTCTAAATTTCTTCAAACTCTATCACTTTCTCACTTTAGATCTTTAAGGAATGAGTTTCTATGGAAGAAACTCATATTGTATCTCTCTTTCTTTCAATTCTCTAATTTCTCACCCAAAATTCACCAACCTCTCAACCAACCCAAGAAAGTCTATATTTATAGAAGAACCTCAAAGTGGAGGGTACTCTTGTCCTTTTAGGATGATCTTATCATGTTAAAGATGACTTAAGGGTATAAAATACGTCCTTAAGAAATGAGGTCTTTTGGAATATTCTAGAGATCAAAAGAAAGTTCTAGAAGCAATTTTATTTCTCAACACTGCGTACATGGCGGCACTCAATTTGAACTCTGCGGCACTCAGTGAATGCCGCAGTGGCACTCGTTGAGTGCTGGCTCTTAGTCCCGCGTGCCATTTTTTTTCTTTCTATTTTTAGCATTTTCTTTTTATACTCTATTTCCTTTAAAGAAATCATCATTAAAGTTATTCTAGCTTTAAAATATTATAAATAAATATTTTTAGGATTGTTTCAAAGCCTAAACAAGTAGAAGTCATCTTAAGAGCCTAAATTTATTGGTTCTTTACTGATTTTTTTTTCGTTTTTCTCCTTGTTAAAATATAGAAAATAGGAAAATGTTGATTTTAAGCGTCTAAACCCTCTTTCCTTGGATCTTTGTTATCCCGAACGCTCTGATTCCTTTCCACGCGTAACTAATACTTGACGAATCATAGAAACTTATCTTTGAAGATCTGTTTACTCTCCTTTTTTTTAAATAACATCGTTTGAAAAGCTTCCAGAAGTTCATGAAGAGATCTCGAAGACTGTCCAAGCATGCCAGACAATATCATCATTGTATCCAAAGGTATTTCTCCCTAGGTTCAGTAGTCTGGTCAGAATTGGGGTGTCAACACAGTCCATGTGGGTGTGTGAGTGTGAGAGTGTAAGGATGTATGTAAGTGTGTATATATATATGAGTATATATAACACAAACACTCTCTCCCTCTCTCTAAAAACTAGTCTCTAGAACCCCAAACACATAGAAAATTATCACATATATATAGAGGATTTGTTATTCACATGGACAAACCCCAGCCAAAGCAAAAGAATATAAACTACTGCTGCCAATCGATTGGCCAAAGTGGCAATCGATTGAGGTAGGTAGTTGATGCTCCAATCGATTGGGACTAGGGTCCTATCTATTGACGATTGGTATTAATGACTCCAATCAATTGCGATGAAACCCAGTAGATTAGGTTTAGGTGGAAGGTACAAAAGTGGCAATCAATTGGTATAAGATGTCAATCGATTGGTGTCCAAGGTAAGGCAATCGATTGGGAAAAAAGTCCAATCGATTGGGACACAGAATGCACTAAAGGTAAAGTTAAACTCATACAAGTATTTAAAGGAAGAAGACAAGGTCTTCTTCATATAATTATATTACAAAATATAGGGTATTACATTGTTGCAGCTTATAATCTGACTTTTTCAGCTTATAGCTTATTATAAGTTTAAGTTGTACCATACAGGGTGTAGTTTATAACTTATTTTAAGCAAAATAAATAAATTAAAAGTGGAAAATAAACTAACTTATTAACAGCAGGGTTTTAGATTCTTTTGAGATTATAGCTTCTTATTATAAAATAAGCCTGCAACAAATCGAGCCAATACATAGTAAAATAAGTGAGGTGCCCTTACTAATTAAAGTATAAGGTAAAAAACTGACTTTTTAACTTAAAATTAGGTGCCCTAATTAAAAAATAAATGTGCCTTATCGCCAGCCATTATTTTTCCTCTATTTTTTTTTTTACGTTTCACTTTCTAGGAAATGTTTTTTTTCAGGGCCGGGACGGGTTTCTAATTACGGGGCAGGTTGGAGTCGGGGTTGGGACTCATATATCCTTGTGGCGGAGCGGGGGTGGGGGAAGGGTTCATTTGGGGGCCCCATCCCATACCCACCACGTTATCATCCCTAGCCAAGACGTACATTGGACACAAGAGAAATATCATGTAATGAGTTGATTTGCTCCCTTTTTCTTGCATTATATATTGTACTCCATTTGTCCTAAATTAAGAGTCATTGATTCTATTTTTTAATGTCTCATTTTAAAAGTATCTTTGAAAATTAAATATATTTTAACTACACACTTTCCAAGTTTACCTTTTACTATGTAAATCTCTTCCACATTTTCCTGAAACAACACTAAAATTTTCAAATTTAAAAAGGTCGGGCAAAAATGAAAGTTGTAAAATTTTGTAACAATCAAAAATGTTTCCTTTAGAAGTTAAAATTCCCAAAAGAGACTCTTATATAGGACAGAGAGAGTATTTGACATTTATGCAAGATACATACATATATATATATATTCTGAAAATATATGTATATATTTGCTACATTTTTACTATTTGGAGCTAGACATTTTATTTTTATCCTGATGATTAAAAGCTTTTGGTTTAAAACTATAGTGCAGTTTTGCTCACCCCAAAAAAGGTCATTCTTTGCTCACCCTCCACTCCTATTAGCTAATGCAGTAGGCCAGTTCTTTAGACCATTAATTAATTCTCATTTAATATTGGACCCTATTGTATTAGCCATTGGGAGAGGAGGGTGAGCAATTTTGGGGTAAGCAAAAATGTATTCTTAAAACTATTAATGATACCATGGGTAAGGATAAATTAAGGACAATGCTATAGGCACTCTATTGATTACTAAATGCACTCTATGGACTACATTGAATGCATGGTTCTATGATAGTTTATAGAGTGCATTAGTTAATTTTTAGAGTGTTAATAGTAATTCCCTAAATTAGATGATATTTCTCTTGAGCCCAAAGTCTTCACGTTAATCGATGCCGTGAGATGTAGAGCTTCTACCATTTTTCAAACTAAATGAGGCTTAATATATAAAATTACCTTATAAACTAAATGATAGGGGTATCTAAAACTGAGATGTCAATCCTAGGTGGCATGTTTACCAATAGGTTTTGATTTCAAGTGTTATTGATTTCTCATCTCCCAAATAAAGAAGAATGATATATGTACTTCATAAATTTGTATCTCAAATGTGATTCCTAACACATGTGAAGAAATTCATATTGTATCTCTCTTTCTTTCAATTCTCTAATTTCTCACCCAAAATTCACCAACCTCTCAACCAACCCAAGAAGGTCTATATTTATAGAAGAACTTCAAAGTGGAGAGTACTCTTGTCCTTTAGGATGATCTTATGATGTTCAAGATGACTTAAGGGTATAAAATACTATAACACCCGCATTTGTGTTATTGCATTTCATTATGATAGGTACAAAAGTATCCAGCCAAAGTCAAATTGCCACGTTAGAAGCTGGATGCCCAGTAACCCGGGATATTGACATGTTGCTCGCCCGTCCCGGGTTGTCTAGCCCAGGACTGCCCAGTCAGTTAAAACCATTCGGGAATATGTACTGCTGATAGACCAAGAGGGGCGCAACCCGGGCCTGATCCCGTGAATCACGCTGGATCGTTCCAGCTATTTCCTAACTCAATCCAAAGACTAATGGAAAGTAGAGGATGTTTTCTAAACCACTTAGGAAACATCCCATGATTTATGCGCATTAATTTGTAATTAGAATAGGCTTCCTAATTTGATAGTTACCTTGTGCGGGTGGTCTCTTCCACCTACAAAAGAGGCCACCCATCCTCGCAAAGGAGAATCGCATTCTGAACCTAAAGAATAGTGTAGACACCCCATTTTGTCGGCTATCAGATTTAGGAGACCCATAGCTTGGTAGTTCACAATGATCGAAAAAGACTCAAAAGGACTCCTGGAAGTTAGTTCTATGTCTCAAAATGCTTAGAATGACCAAAATGCCCCTGAAAGCCCGAAAACTCGCAGATTTGGACCAAAAGTTCTGGAAATATGCTATGTCGTAAGAAAAGTAAGAAAATGAGTTTTTAAGTAAAATCAGATAAAATCGTCAGCTCCCAGAGACTCCCGGAAGTCTCGGAAGTTCCCATAAAGTCCCCGTTGACCAGTTTGACCTAGGTTTGACCGGTTATACCAGGGTTGACCGAAATCATCCGAATTCGCCGAAAAATTCCAAGATCATTCTGGATCATGTGAAAAGTACTTAAATGAGTTTTAAAAGAAAATCGGACGAAAACGTCAGCTCCTGGGAGCTCCCAGAGGTTCCCAGAACTTCCTAGAGGTCCCTAGTTTGACCAGTTTGACCAAAAGTTGACTTTAAAACTGGAGCCCCGTATCATTTTTTAAACATTTTTCATAGATACTAGAGGTCAACAGCTTTCCAACGGTATATAACACATAATTCCTAGATTTAAAACGAATTTATTATGAATTTTCGAATGTGAAAAAGGCGATCAATTCAACTTTTATCACAAATACCGTAAAACTTTTCAAAGTGACCTGACTCCGAAACATTTTATATAGAAAGTAGACTCCGATACCTTTCTAATGGTATATCACAAGCTTAGTTTGGAGTTTGTACGCATTTTCTGTGAATTTTGGACGAAATAGGGCCTTTTCGCGAATACCGGAACCTCTGGGGGCCTAAATACAATTTTTTGGGCATCTGAGGAGCAGTGTAGCGGCGACAGTGGGCCACTGCTGCGGCGGCACATGGCCAGTGCTGCGGCGGCACTCAACCCTCGCAGAGTCCATTTTTGTAATTTATTTGGGGGTCCAATTTGATTAATTAAAAACCAAAACGATTTAGTTTGATGTTCACAGATGTTTGGGACCAATGGGAGCACTTTCTAAATCCCAAAACCACCCCAAATTGGCCTATATAAACCCCCCATTGCTCTTCATTTGAGGGGGGCCAAGTGCAAAACTTGAGAAAGTTTTAGAGAGAAAGAGAGATAGAGATAGGTTTAGAAGAGAGAAAGGAAGCGTCTCCCACTGATTTTCTATAGAAAGTGAGTTCTAAACTCAAGTTCTTCCATTATCCTTCTATATACTTCATCATCAATACACCCAACCACCATTTCTCTAAGCATTTATGAGTTAGGAAACTACTTCCATGTCCAAATGTCAATATCTATGAGTGAAACACCAAGCTACAAGTCCAAAATCACATTGATTATCATCTATTGATTGTTATTTACGTGCTTGTTCATATTATGTTCATCTCTTCCTAACCTCATTTCTTTTTTGATTTTTTTTATTTACTTACTAGTTAATCATCCTCTAAATGATGACATGAAGTTTGAGGTGAGTGAATCCTTATGGATAGTAGCTCTTGACCTCGAAAACATGTTTCATAGATGATGATTATAACTTCAATACCTCCAAGGTATCCTTGAAGTTATGTTCAAATGAAAATAAATCTCTCCAATAATATTGGGAGTTCTTGATGATGAGTTTGATGTTGATATTCCAAGAGGTCATAATCTCTATTTAATATTGAAAATATACATTCAAAACTTCTATTTCAAAACCCCTCTCAAAACCCCTCATTTTGATCTCAAAAAAAGAAAACTCTAGTTTTTCCCAAAATATTCAAAACAGGGAGTCAAAACAGTGAATGATCTGAGTTCAAAGATTTCTCTAGAACTCAATACTCAATGTATGGATCCAAGATCACTTGGAAAGTCTTCCTAAATCACTAGAGAACACCCATGATTTTTAGTTTGTCTTGGAAATACTTGGAAGGGTTCCATTTTGGCCCAAAATATTCTCTCCAGATATTCTGTTTTTGCTATCACGGCAGCTTGGTTGACTTTCAACTTGTTTTACCGAAAACTTTTCCAAAGGGAGTGGTCCCAACTCATTTTTTCCTTGAACTTCGGTGTCTTAGGGAACTTTCTTTATAATATAGGCCTCTTGATCTTTATTTTTCATTTTCAAAGATTTTTCAACATTTTAGTCAACAGTACGAACTCTGTTTCTGAGTAACCTTTATTTTTCATATAATTTCTCTCAATCTGTAATAGTTATTGAAGATTAGCTTTCTGGGTTGTGTTCTAGACACATTAAGGAAGATCTCCATAAAAATGCATGCATTGAAAATATTCCTAACCCCTCTTTTCAATTTCCAAAAATCATGTTACTGTTCTGTCCACGATTCACAGCAAGCACACTTTTACTTCCATCGTTTGATTTGATGCTTACATGTACTCCAAATTAGCTCATGTCTTAGGAAGTAGTTCAAACTACATTTGTACATATCCCATGATGATTTCATTCATTCATTCATACACATTTTAGACTTCTAAGTCATTCTAGGAATCCGTGAACATAAAACACACTACAACCTTGGCACATTCTAGATACATACATTGCATCCATGCAAAGATTTGGGGTTTTCGTAACTCCTAATCTAAGAAAATTATAAGGAATGAATTTGATCACACGTTCATGCTTTCCCCTCGATCTAATCCTCCTTTCTCATCCGTCCCGGAGATTGAGAGATCTTCTTTTCTCAAAGATTAACATGCATCATTCTAGCTTGCTAAGCATCCTTGTTTTCTTTGATTTATTTGTTTCAAGAACAATTCACGTCTCCTTTAGATTAGGGAAACTTAATTACTTGATATGTGATTAGACAATTTTTCCTAGGTTTATTTGTGGGATCTTTCACTTTTGCATCGTGTGATACTTGGCTTAGATCTTATGAATGATATCTTATCTTTTGATCTTCTATTTCAAGATTCTTATTTAATGTAATGTACCTATCAGAGTATTAATTGTTGAACCAAACATAGTAAAAGATGATTATTTGGATACTAATTGAGGCCCGTCGAGAGACGGGGCAAGTTGAGGGTGTTTTAGTCGTGAGACGGGGCAAGTTGAGGGTGTTTTAGTCGTGACAAAGGCTCCTTCCTCTCTCGCACCAAAACCCCGAACCAAGTTCTTTGGTTATGAAGGGTCGGTGCCCTTTATCCGTTTGGGTGAGTCAAATTAGGTTTCTTGGTTCCTTAAGGACCAAGTGGCAACTCTGTATCTGTTTTCAACAGTCCTTTTCTTTTCCTTTCAAAACGATTTCAAACAAACAAGGAAAGCGAAATTCCGCGTGTCCACAATCTGGCGACTCTGCTAGGGATATTTATTTTCAAAACAAAATAATACAGAGGTTTGACTCATAAGAAGCATCCTTAAAATCATCTTTTTACTGTGTCTGGTTCACCGCATTGCACTCCAGCATCTCCCCTCCGACTGTGTCTGAAACGCGGCGCTGACATTGTTCAGGTCTTGCTGTGCCAGGGCACATGTCACCATTGATACTGTACCTTCCAAGGTATATCAAAAAGAGTAAAAACTTCCGCACTGTCTCTTTGACAATATATTGGAACTCTCGTCAATGGACCCTCTTTGACTAAACCCAGCATTTGCATATAGATTTCTATAGAACCTTTCATAGGACTGTTAATTTATCTTTTCAGATCGGACAATGTAATATAAAGTGTTGTATGCCCTGGGGGGATTACCTGCGCAGTGTAGACGCTTATGTGGCATAGAACAGAACCTCTTTCTTATGATTCCCAAGGCAATCACTCACATGTGATTATATTGAGTTGACATGCCTAGGCACCATGACAAGGATGTCTGTTCCTTGTTTACAAAGATATACACTGCAAATCTTGTTTGTTGGTTCTAAGACATAGGAGTATGAAAACATGCTAGACAGTATGATCACCGTCATCACTCGCTCCTGTCATATTTACCAGTTTTGCCCAGAAACTCTATCTAAATCTCCCAGATATACCAGCTTTTCCCATAAACTCAAAAACTCTGTCCAAATCACCTAGATTTCCCCGAAATCCCTATTTCTCCCTGAAACTCTGTCTAAATCTCCAAAATTTCCAAAATATACCTATTTTCCCATAAACATACCCAAATGTACCTGTTTCTCCCAAAACATTGCCCGAACTATCCAAATATCCCTGCTTCTCTTAGCAACTCTGTCCAAATCACCCAGAAACCCCTATTTCACCCAAAAACTCTAAAATCCCTGTTTCTCCCAGAAACTCTCGTATATACCTGTTTCTTCCAGAAACTCTGCCCAACTCATCAGGATATCCCTGTTTCTCCTAGAAACTCTGTCCGAATCACCCAGATTTCCTAGAAATCCCTATTTCTCTCAAGATTACCCAGAAATCTCAGTTTCTTCCAGAAACTCCGATATACTTATTTCTCCCAGAAACTCAGTCCGACTTACACAAATATACCTGTTTTCCCATAAGCTCTGTCCAAATCTCACAGATTTCCCTAAATCCCAGCAACTCCGTCCAAACTTCCCTGAAATGTCTAGATGTACCAATTTCTCCCAAAAACTCTTAGACATAACCAGTTTCTCCTAGAAACTTTGTCCAGTTTCTTAGAAATACCCGGATATAGCTGTTTTTCCCAGAAACACTATCCAAATTTTCCAGAAATACCCATAGTACTTGCTTCTCCCAAAAATTCTGCCCAAATCACCCTGAAATGCCCAGATATACTTATTTCTTCTAAAAACTCTATCCATATTTCTCAGAAATACCCAAAATACCAGTTTCTCCTATAAGCTCAGTCCAAATCAACCAGAAATCCCTATTTCTCCTAGAAACTCAAATAACTTCTAAAAATTTCTCCGAATCTTCCAAATCCCTGTTTCTCCCAGAAACTCTGTCCAAAATTCCCAAAGTATCCCAGAAATCCCTGTTATCACTTGGTGATCGTACTGGAAAGTAAGGTTAGCACACTCTGTATGGCTAGGACCTCATTTGTTTAACTGCTATCTGTTAAAAGTAGGGGCATCATATCAATTAGGGCTTGCATCCACATGCTTGTCTCATATGCATACACAATTCATGTCAGTTCGCATGCACGCACATCTCGTCAGTCTCACACATGTCAGTCTCTGCACATCAAATGCATACGTATCATCATCCTCACCCATCTCAATCATTGTACAGAAGTTATATACTTACTGCAACTGTCCTCGATTCGCATCGTTAAATCCTTCAAAATTTTGATCATCTCCTCTCGCTAGGAGTCCATAAGAAGTATTTTTGTGCCTTTGCTAATTTGGGCTTTTACTTCTATTTGCAGAAAACGTAGCCCCAGGTAAGGACACTATTGTACCTCCCCGAATTCATTGTCGTGATTGCGAGCTAGCCCAGGCTATCAAAAACCCACTAATGGCCTACCAAGCTCTCGAAGGGAAAATGAACAAACTACAAACCACTGTTGAACATCTAAGTTTAAGGATAAGCCAATTTGAGAAGATGGTGCAGAGCATCAACAAAAGGAAGTATGGGTTGTCCGACGCCGTCTATCCAAGCCGATTTCCACATCCGAATCGCTACTTGTATCCAAACCCACACCCTAGCCTTGGTAATCCTAGTTTATATCCAAATCTAAAAGTCACGCCAAGGACCCACTTGAACTCAAAGTTTAACAAAGCTCGCAAGCCAAGAGCCTTTGCCAACCTGGGTATGCTGTTGTCTGTTATCCTTGATAACCTCATCAAGAAGGGGCACCTCCAACTCCTTCAGCCTCGTGTCGACATCCCTCCACCTAGTTGTGACCTGTCCAAAAGTTGTACCTACCACCAAGGCCGAGGCCACGACACTGACAGCTGCATGTGCCTTCGCCATGATATCCAAGACATCATCGATCAGAAAATCATTGAGCCTTCACCCATCCAACCCTATGTCAACCAAAATGTCAGCTTCATCGAACCTAAATCCCCTGGCTCATTTGTTCAAATGATCCCTTTTGCTGATACCCATGAATGTTGAACCTGTGCCAGTAAAGCGATGGTGTTTGGGACTTTTGCTAGAAAAACAAATGAGGATGCTCTTTAAAAAAAAAAAAAAGAATAAGCGAGTCACCATGACACTCCATTTGAGACCAAGCCGAGTCTAGTCAAGTCTGTCCTATGTTTTGAATCTATTTCAAGTTTAGTCTTGTTGTCGAGTTTGTCAGTCTTCAAGTTGTTATGAGTCTGTGTCGAGTGATGTAATCCTTCTTCTTTTGATGGAATGAAATCTCATTTTTGTCTAATTTGACGTGTCTAGTCATCAATGCACGAATCATCAAACTGAAATGTCACTTTTTAAATTACCATAGATATTGCTCTGCTAATATTTTTTTCTGCAACAAAACAAAAATGAATCCTAAAAGGTCAAAGTCGATTTCACGCTGACACCGATGAAAAGCTGAGAATTGAATAGTCTTACTTTAAGAATTTAAAGATGTTCTTGCCTCAATCTTGAAAAGACATGTTTGAAACTAAATTGGGGATTGCCCAACACCCTTTTTCCACCATTTTGAAGCCTTAAGCCCAATCTAATTGGGAGCCATGCAATCTGTCCGATTGGAAGCAATGCAGACTTAGTCCTTGATGGTATCCAAACACTTTAGCGAGTTTCATCTCCACTTTCAAAAAAAGAAGAAAAAAAAAAGAAAAAAAAAGAAGAAAAGAAAAGAAAAAGCTCGCTAGGTTGTAAACCTGAAAGGGTGTCTAGGCAAAAGTTAGAGCTGAAAAAGGTGTTGATTTCCAAGATCTGACCTTAGCCAGTCAAAATGACGGGGAAAATGAAAGGAAGAAAATTTTGGTGATACAGAGAATTGTACACTTCAATGTACATCATGAGAAAATGCCTAGATCACTTTTTAAAAGGCTCAGAACGACCGCAAATAAATTTTGAGAACTGATATGCACATTCTGGAATTCTGAAATTGTAATCAAAAGATCTCACAAGAATCAACTACATGAAAAGTAAAATTGACTTGCTAGGCGAAAGTGAAAAGGATCAATCCTCAGAAAGAAAAGAAAAGAAAAGAAAAGAAAGGGAGATCGAAACTGAATCCTTTTATTCAAGGCTATCACAAGTGAGCTAAGTTTAAACTTCTTTGACGATTGGTTTGAAAAACCCCCAACCAATTTCTTTCAAGACCTTGCCTTGAACTACGCTCGACCTGATTCCTACTCGGGGATACGTAGGCAACCGCATCGGTTCGATCGACACCATCATAATCAACCCCTTTTTCTTCAAGACATTGTCCCGAACTACGTTGGACCTGATCCCCGCTCGGGGGTACGTAGGTAGACTTTCAAAAAGAAAAGAAGGATGGCTCGCTAGGTCAAAAATTCGAAAGGACGCCTAGGCAAAAGTTAGAGCTAAATTCAAAGTGAGCAATAACAAAAGAGAAAAAAGAGCTCGCTAGGTCACCTCACTGGTGCCTAGGCAAAAGTTATGAGCATCTGCGAGATTAAAGTCGTGGTCCTTGCCTTAAGCCAAAAATCACCTTCCACACTAGGGGAAAACTTTGGCTACCTTCATACAAGGGGCAAACTTCGGTCACCTACCTCGTTTGCCCAAAACCTCCAATAAACCATTATTCCATACTAGGGGCAAACTTCAGTCACCCACCTCGTTTGCCTATAAATTCCACTTCGTACTCCTCAAACTAGGGGCAAACTCTGTTTGCCTAACACGATCCCTTCACACCAAGGGCAAGTTTTCAAGTCACCAAGTTGTTTTGAAAATTTTAAAATACAGCATCTTTTATTCTGAAAGCTAAGGCACTAATTCAAAGCACTTCCTAGGAGAAGTAGAGAATTGATCAGATCAATAGGGAGGAATTTTCAAAAACCAGATTTGTCAGCAAAGTGCTATCATATTAAGATGAGGAGTGAACATAAAAGATGAGCGGTACATCGCTTATGACAAAGACACATTGAATTATGCTAATTTGGGCACTTCGTGTCGTTATTTCTGTCAAGTCAATCCTTATTTGTTTGAGTCAGTAATAATCTGATTGAAACTATATCAGAGTTCATGGTTCATACAAACCAATTCAATTTTCCATGTCATCGTTATTGCTATCAAGTCCATTTGTCCTAATGGTCTTAAATGTGTGGGTTTAAAGTGATTACCAATTATAAAGCCTGTGGATACAAGCAAAAATTCCAAGCACCATTACGGCACTTGTCAAGTCTACAACATGATATGAGTCCCAAGACCCTCGAGCATTGGTGATACCCCCAATCACAGTCACTTGTCTTCATAAATCAGTTCATAAGATACACTGGCTATCTTCTACCAGCTCCTCAGCAACCAAGCAAAAATTATGTCACGAATGTTCTTCATCCCCAGCTGAATTACTCTATTCACAATGCAACCATTCTTTTCCCAGCCGAATCTTCTCATTCCCAATAGAGCTAGTTCATCTCTAGAAGAGTGTCCTGAACAAATATGGTGTATCTCAGTCAAGACTACATCCTTTCCTCATAAGAAAGAGTTGTTCATCCCCAGCAGATTCATTTTAATCCCCAGCAGGCATATCAATTCGTCAGTTTTTTTTATCACAGTTAGTCCAACCGTTGGTCCAAGCCATGACAGTCACAGTAGTTCACTGTCGACTCGTCATCGTCAGTCCAATCCATGACAGTCACAGTAGTTCACTGTTGACTCGTCATCTCGATTCGTACATCATCAATCCATGACAGTCACAGTAGTTCACTGTTGACTCATCATCTCAATTTGTCCATCATCAGTTCAATCCCTGACAGTAACAGTAGTTCACTGTTGACTCATCATCTTGATTTATACATCGTCAGTACTTCTAATCACGGTGAGTCCAACCGTTGATCCAATCCATGACAGTCACAGTAGTTCACTGTCGACTCGTCATCGTCGGTCCAACCCATGAAAGTCATAGTAGTTCACTGTCTACTCGATTCGTGCATCGTCAGTTCATTAGTCATCATTAGTTCACCATAACTCTTATTCAAAATATGTCGTGTTCATCGTCCCCTCTAAATTGAGGCAAATCTTTTATTGTAGACCCTTTGGATTAAGGTAGACTTTCGCGTCCACCAGTTATCTAGGACTACCCCGTTTACTCTTTGATATCTGGGACTGCCAAGTCCGTCAATCATCTTAGGGATTCCATGTCCATCATTAGTGTTTCCACATCCGTCAATCATCTTGGAGGCCTGAATAGGCTTTTCGAACCGACCATTGCAATATTTGATTATCCGTGAGAGATTTGGATTTAAATCCTAGTTCTCGGTCAAGAATTTAAAACGGTTAAGAGAGATTCTCAGAGAATCCTGTACCATCCCTAGCAGAAGTCTAAACCAAATTTCCGAATTGGTCGTCATAAAAATCGATCAACGATTGAAAAATCCGCCCGCAGACAAAAGACACTGACTCCTAGGGCAAGCGTTGTCTATTCACAATCCAAGGCTCCACGTCCGTTGGTCATCTTGAGCTTTCTCACTTATTATGAGCTTCCTCACACCTTTGTCCAAATCGTGAGCTTTCTCACACCTTTATCCAAATCCCGAGTTTTCCCACTTATCATGAGCTTCCTCACTCCTTTATCCAAAATCGTGAACTTTCTCACTTATTATGAGCTTTCTCACACCTTTGTCCAAATCGTGAGCTTTCTCACTTATTATGAGCTTCCTTACACCTTTGTCCAAAGTCGTGAGCTTTCTCACTTATAGTGAGCTTCCTTACTCCTTTATCCGAAATTGTGAGTTTTCTCACTTATTGTGAGCTTCCTCACACCATTGTCCAAATCATGAGCTTTCTCACTTATCGTGAGCTTCCTCAGTCCTTCGTCCAAAATCGTGAGCTTTCTCACTTATCGTGAGACCTTTTTCTAAATCATAAGATTTCTCACTTATTGTGAGCTTCCTCACTCCTTTATCCAAAATCGTGAGCTTTCTCACTTATTATGAGATTCCTCACACCTTTGTCCAAAATTGTGAGCTTTCTCACTTATTATGAGCTTCTTCATACCTTTGTCCAAATCGTGAGCTTTCTCACTTATTGTGAGCTTCCTCACCCCTTTATCCAAAATTGTGAGCTTTCTCACTTATTATGAGCTTACTCACACCTTTTTCCAAACCTGAGCTTTCTCACTTATCTTGAGCTTTCTCACTCCTTTATCTAAAATTGTGAGCTTTCTCACTTATTATGAGCTTACTTACATCTTTGTCCAAATCATGAGCTCTCTCACTTATCGTGAGCTTCCTTACCCCTTTGTCCAAAATCGTGAGCTTTCTCACTTATTATGAGCTTCCTCACACCTTTGTCCAAATCATGAGCTTTCTCATTTATCATGGGCTTTCTCACTCCTTTGTCCAAAATTGTGAGCCCCCTCACTACCCATCAGCTATTTGTGAGCTTTCTTGCTTGTCGGTTATCGCGAAGTCCTTCTCTGATTGGCTAGCTTGAACTTCCTCATCCATCACTTGGTATCCAGGACTTTCGTGTCCGTCGATTATCTTTGATATCTTCATCTGATTCTATTCAGTCACAAAGCACACTTCTCGCGATTTAAAAATATGCCCCGAGGCCCAGAGTCTTTAAATACTTTGATATCTTCATCTGATTTTATTCACTCGCAAAGCACACTTCCCGCAATTTAAAAATTTGCTCCGAGGCCTAGAGTCTTCAAATACTTTGATATCTTCATCAGAATTGACCGCTACTTAAGAATCAGATGAACTCTAGCACAACACCAGCCCACTCAGAGTGGCATAACTCACAGCACCTGCTCATACTATGATCAGAACACTAGACATGGTAGGACTCATGACACAATTCATATCACATCCATGCATTGCATATCACTCTTTTAGCATATCATCCGCCTGATTGTTGTGTATGTGCATGTGTGAGTTATTCCTTTGTGCCCCGAGCTACGTCCTGGTCTGATTCCCCTTGGGATACGTAGGCAGCTCACGAAGAGCACGACCAGCCCTTGCTCCAGCATCATATTTTCTATCATTACATCTTTCGCGATGTTTTTTTTATCCTAAATCTATAGCCTCCTAAAAGATCTGTCTCTTCAAAGCTTTGGCACTCGCTTGCGACATGCATTGCCTCGCAAGTTCGTGCCAAAGAGGGGCAAATTGTAGACACCGTATTTTGTCGACTATCAGATTTAGGAGACCCATAGCTTGGTGGTTCACAATGATCGAAAAAGACTCAAAAGGACTCCTGAAAGTTAGTTCTATGTCTCAAAATGTTCCGAATGACCAAAATGGCCCTAAAAGCCCGAAAACTCCCAGATTTGGATCAAAAGTTCTGGAAACATGCTATGTCATATGAAAAGTAAGAAAATAAGTTTTTAAGTAAAATTAGATGAAATTGTCAGCTCCCAGAGACCCCCAGAAGTCCCGGAAGTTCCCAGAAAGTCCCCGTTGACCGGTTTGACCTAGGTTTGACCATTTTGACCGAAATCATCTGAATTTGCCAAAAAATTCCAAAATCATTCTGGATCATGTGAAAAGTACTAAAATGAGTTTTAAAAGAAAATCGGACGAAAACGTCAGCTCGTGAGAGCTCCCAGAGGTTCCCAGAACTTCCTAGAGGTCCCCGGTTTGACCAGTTTGACCAAAAGTTGACTTTAAAACTAGAGCACCAAAGTATTTTTCAAACATTTTTCATGGATACTAGAGGTCAATATCTTTCTAACGGTATATCGCACATAATTCCTGGATTTAAAACGAATTTATTATGAATTTTTTAAGGTGAAAAGGCGATCAAATCAGCTTTTATCGCGAATACCGTAAAACTTTTCAAAGTGACCTGACTCCAAAATATTTTATATAGAAAGTAGACTCTAATACCTTTCCAACGGTATATAACAAGCTCAGTTTGGAGTTCATACGCATTTTCTGTGAACTTCGGACAAAATAGGGCCTTTTCGCGAATACCGGAACCTCTGGGGGCCTAAATATAATTTTTTGGGCATCTGAGGAGCAGTGCCGGGGCAGCACTGGGCCACTACCGTGGCGGCACATGGCCAGTGCTACGGCGGCATTCAACCCTCGCAGAGTCCATTTTTGTAATTTATTTGGGGATCCAATTTGATTAATTAAAAACCAAAACGATGTAGTTTGATGTTCACAGATGTTTAGGACCAATGGGAGTACTTTCTAAATCCCAAAACTACCCCAAATTGGCCTATATAAACCCCCCATTGCTCTTGATTTGAGGGGGCCAAGTGCAAAACTTGAGAAAGGTTTAGGGAAAAAGAGAGATAGAGATAGGTTTAGAAGAAAGAAATGGAGCTTCTCCCACTGATTTTCTATAGAAAGTGAGTTCTAAACTCAAGTTATTCCATTATCCTTCTATACACTTCATCATCAATACACCCAACCACCATTTATCTAAGCATTTATGAGTTAGGAAACTACTTCCATGTCCAAATGTCAATATCTATGAGTGAAACTCCAAGCTACAAGTCCAAAATCACATTGATTATCGTCTATTGATTGTTATTTACTTGCTTGTTCATATTATGTTCATCTCTTCCTAACCTCATTTCTTTTTTGATTTTTTTTATTTACTTACTAGTTAATCATCCTCTAAATAATGACATGAAGTTTGAGGTGAGTGAATCCTTATGGATAGTATCTCTTGACCTCAAAAACATATTTTATAGATGATGATTATAACTTCAATACCTCCAAGGTGTCCTTGAAGTTATGTTCAAATGAAAATAAATCTCTCCAATAATATTGGGAGTTCTTGATGATGAGTTTGATGTTGATATTCCAAGAGGTCATAATCTCTATTTAATATTGAAAATATACATTCAAAACCTCTATTTCAAAAGCCCTCTCAAAACCCCTCATTTTGATCTAAAAAAAAAAAAGAAACTCTAGTTTTTCTCAAAATATTCAAAACAGGGAGTCAAAACAGTGAATGATCTGAGTTCAAAGATTTCTCTAGAACTCAATACTCAATGTATGGATGCAAGATCACTTGGAAAGTCTTTCTAAATCATTAGAGAACACCCACGATTTTTAGTTTGGCTCGAAAATACTTGGAAGGGTTCCATTTTGGCCCAAATATTCTCTCCAGATATTCTGGTTTTGCTGTCACAGCAACTTGGTTGACTTTCAACTTGTTTTACAGAACACTTTTCCAAAAGCAGTGGTCCCAACTCATTTTTTCCTTGAACTTTAGTGTCTTACGGAACTTTCTGCATAATATGGGCCTCTTGATCTTTAGTTTTCATTTTCAAAGCGTTTTCAAAATTTCAGTCGACAGTACTAACTCTGTTTCTGAGTAACCTCTATTTTTAATATAATTTCTCTCAATCTGTAATACTTATTGAAGATTGGCTTTTTGAATTGTATTCTAGACACATTAAGGAAGATCTCCATAAAACATCATGCATTTAAAACATTCCTAACCCCTCTTTTCAATTTCTAAAATATCATGTTACTGTTCTGTCCACTATTCACAGCAAGCACACTTTTACTTCCATCCTTTGATTTGATGCTTACATGTACTCCAAATTAGCTCATGTCTTAGGAATTAGTTCAGACTACATTTGTACATATCCCATGATGATTTCATTCATTCATTTATAAACATTTTAGACTTCTAAGTCATTCTAGGAATCCGTGAACATAAAACACACTACAACCTTGGCACATTCTAGATACATACATTGCATCCATGCAACAATTGGGGGTTTCATAACTCCTAATCTAAGAAGATTATAAGGAATGAATTTGATCACACGTTCATGGTTCCCCTCGATCTAATCCTCCTTTCTCCTCCGTCCCGAGGATTGAGAGATCTTCTTTTATCAAATATTAACATGCATCATTCTAGCTTGCTAAGCATCCTTGTTTTCTTTGATTTATTTGTTTCAAGAACAATTCACGTCCCCTTTAGATTAGGGAAACTTAATTACTTGATATGTGATTAGATGATTTTTCCTAGGTTTATTTGTGTGATCTTTCACTTTTGCATCGTGTGATATTTGGCTTAGATCTTATGAATGGTATCTTATCTTTTGATCTTCCATTTCAAGATTCTTATGTGATGTAATTAATTGTTGAAACAAACATAGTAAAAGACGATTATTTGGATGCTAATTAAGGCCCGTCGAGAGACGGGGTGAGTTAAGGGTGTTTTAGTCGTGACAAAGGCTCCTTCCTCTCTCGTACCAAAACCCCGAACCAAGTTCTTTGGTTATGAAGGGCCGGTGCCCTTTATCTGTATGGGTGAGTCAAATTAGGTTTCTTGATTCCTTAAAAACCAAGTGGCGACTCTGTATCTGTTTTCAACAGACCTTTTCTTTTCCTTTCAAAATGATTTCAAACAAACAAGGAAAGCGAAATTCTGCGTGTCCACAAATAGCAAGATATATCACTGTTACACATACACCCGGCCGGTTACTGGTAGTGCCGCCCATTATGTTTGGTCAGCCGATGATCTGTTAGTGAAAGCGCCTTGACGCACCCGTGGACGTAGGTCACCTCTTTAACGGGGCCGAACAACATACTATCCTTTGGCGTGCATCTCTCTCTCTCTCTAAATCTCTCTTACCCGAATTTTGGCATCATCAATTTGGCGCCGTATGTGAGAAGCGACTGCTTTTTCTGAAAACTATTTTTTAATTGACAAACATGCAACTGAAGGGTAAGAAGACCTCTCTCCGAGAGGGTTGGAAAGTATATTGACACGGAAGAATTCCTAAAGGCCAAACCCGCCAGTCTCACGAGAGATAAGTCCCCAAGACCTAAGCGCAATCGTGAGGGCTCTAAAAAGGGCCCGAAAAAGAAGCTAAAGCAGGAACAGCAAAGAGGTGGTCAAGATCAAGCTCCAGTTGCTTTTACCCCACTTTCCCGGCCTATCCACGAGGTCATGGCCGTTGTAGAGACCCATCGGCTGCTCCAAAAGCCGACAAAGCTGAAGGGCCCGCTCGGGAAGAGAAGCTGGGATAAATTCTATCGGTAGCATAAAGACAATGGCCAGGACACGGAGGACTGCTTTAAGCTTAAGATGATCATCGAAAGGTTGATAGAACAAGGCCATCTATCTGAGGTCGTCGTGACAGACAAACGACCTAGGCCGGACACCTGAATCCCTGAGCAACCCCAACCACTCGGGCAAATTAACGTGATCTCTGGAGGAACCTCGGGCAGAGGGGACTCACAGTCGGCCAGGAAGAGGCATGCTCGGGCATCCCGAGCAGATGTTTGGCATGTCCAATCCACCAACTCCTGACCAACCGATGTGTTAACATTTTCATCCGACAACGTGAAAGGCTTGTACTGCCCCCATGATGACCCGCTAGTAGTGACAATCTTCGTAGCCAGCTACACGATGAAGAGAGTGTTGATGGACTCCTCCGACATTCTCTTTTCTTCGGCATTCGACCAGTTGGGGATCTCAAGGGACAGACTCCGACCGGTTGCCACACCTTTGGTCAGATTCAATGGCTCAGGCACGCAGCCCCTCGGCATGATCGAACTCCCAGTCCTTATGGGGACCTATCCCTAGTAGACCTCCTCACTGGCAAACTTCATGGTTGTAGAGGCCCCGTCTGTATATAACGCCATCCTTGGAAGGCCAAATCTCAATCAAGCCAGAGCCGATGTGTCAACGTACAGCTTGGTGGTTAAGTTCCCGACCCCTAACGGTCCCGGCAGCCTACGGGGAGACCAGCAATCGCTCAGAGCTGTTATGTTAACTCCCTGCGCCGAGAGGCCATTGTAGAAACGTTGAACATCCAGGAGATGGACTCGAGAGACAAAAGTGATGGAATAGGCCCCACGAAGGAACTAGAGCAAGCGGTTCTGGACCCTCAACTTCCCGATCGGTCCTTCAGCATCGGGACTTACTTAGAGCCAGGACATCTTTACTTGGAGTCACGAGGACATGCTTGGGATTAACCCTCGGGTTATATTCCACCGTCTCAATATCAAGCCGGACTCCCGACCTGTCAAGAAGAAAAGATGGGGCATGGCTTCGAAGAGATAAGCAGCAGTGCGGAAGAGGTTAAAAAGCTCCTAAAGGCGAATTCCATCAGAGATGTCCACTCTCCCGATTGGTTCGCGAATGTGGTGCTAGTCAAGAAAAGCAACGGGAAGTGGAGAATGTGTATAGATTTCACCGATCTGAACAAGGCTTTCCCTAAGGATTGCTACCCACTGCCCAGGATAGACCTCCTTGTAGATTCAACGGCAGGTCACTCACTCCTCTCATTTATGGAAGCCTACTCCGGGTACAACCAAATCAGTATGTACCTCGGGATGAGGAAAAGGCCTCCTACATCACGGACCAGGGCACTTACTGCTACAAAGTGATGCCCTTCGGCCTCAAGAATGTCGGGGCGACTTACCAACGTCTGGTCAATTAAACGTTCAAGGATATAATCGGGAAATCGATGGATGTTTACGTCGATGATCTTTTGGTTAAGAACCGAGACGAGTCCGACCATCTCGAGCATCTGGCTGGGGCCTTCAACATCTTAAGAAAGTTTGGGATGAGATTGAACCCAGCCAAATGCACATTTGGCGCCTCGTCCAGGAAGTTCCTGGGACACCTAGTAAGCAGGTGAGGGATTGAGGCAAACCCCGAGAAAATGCAAGCAATCATCAACATGCGATCACCAAGATCAACCAAAGAAGTTCAGCTGGACGGGTTGTCGCATTAAACAGATTTGTCTCTTGAGCTACAGACCAGTGCTTGCCATTTTTCAAGATCCTTCGAAAGGCTTTTCAATGGTCTGAAGAGTGCGAGGAGGCCTTCCAGGAACTCAAGAAGTACCTGGCATCGCCCCTTCTGCTCTCAATGCCAGTACCAGGGGAGGAATTTTTCTTATACTTAGCAGTATCGCCCTCGGTGGTAAGCTCAGCGCTCATTTGAGAGGGACTAGGGACACAGTTCCCGGTGTATTACACTAGTTGGGCACTCCAAGGTGCAGAAAGTCGATACTCCGGCATCGAGAAGTTGGCCTTTGCCCTTATCACCTCTGCTCAGAGACTCCGTCCGTATTTCCATGCCCACGTCATCATAGTCCTCACAGACCAACCTCTCCGCCAGATCCTGAGCAGGCCTGAGACATCCGGGAGACTGGTCAAATGGGCATTGAAGTTGGAAGAATTTGAGGTAGTTTACAGACTCCGGAGTGTAATAAAGGGCAATTAGTGGCAGATTTTCTTGTAGAATTCACCTACCCAGAAGAGGCAACCAAAGAGCTCGAACCGCCAATCACACCTCCCGGTTTATAGCCTGACACCCCGACCTGGGTACTTTATGTCAATGGATCATCCAACAAATAGGGCAGCGGGGCAGGGATTATCCTGACCATACCCGATGGGATCCAATTAGAGTACGCATTGTGGTTCGGGTTCTGAGCCTCCAACAACGAGGCCGAGTAAGAAGCTTTACTAGTTGGACTAAAGTTGGCTACTTCAATGGATGCACAGCAAGCTCAGGGGTATAGCGACTCCCAACTTGTGGTCAACCAAGTCAATCAGGAGTATGAAGCCTGGGAAGACAACATGGTGACCTACTTGACATTCGTCCAAACGCTCACCAAGAAGCTCAAGGGATTTTCATCGCACAAATCCCGAGGAACGAGAACACTAGGGCCGATCGGTTAGCCCGCCTTGCCTCGTCCTCTGAGTCAGACTTACCTGAGATAAGGGTGTAATACCTGCCCGAGCCCAGCGTGGTTAACCCGAGGGGCATGGAGGTCGATCGGTCACCTAGGGCCCAGCTGGATGGACCCGATTGTGACCTACCTTACAACTGCTGCGTTACCAGCCAAAAGAAAAGAAGCTCGATGGGTGAAGGACCGGGCAGCGAGATACTACCTCGTTGATGGTAACCTCTACAAAAGGGGGTTCACTATCCCCTATCTCCAATGCGTTCACCCCGCACAGGTCCAAGCAATATTGCATGAGATCCATGAAAGAGTGTGCGAAAACCACGTAGGAGGCCGAGCACTCTCTCAAAAGGCCATGCTGCAGGGCTACTATTGGCCTACGATGGCCCAGGATTCCAGGGGTATGTTAAGAGGTGTGATAAGTGTCAGAGATACTCGCCAATGATCAACCGCCCAGGAGAACTCCAGACACCAATCTTCAGTCACTGGTCGTTCGCTCAGTGGGGTATCAATATTATTGGTCCCTCCGGATGGAAAAAGGGCAAGTCAAGTTTGCCGTCATTGATGTTGACTATTCACCAAGTGGGCAGAGGCCGAGCCCTTGGCAACAATCACAAAAAAAATATGGAAAATTTTGTTGAGAAAAGCATTCTTAGCAGATTTGACATTCCCCGGGTTCTGGTCAGCGACAACGGCAAGCAGTTCGACACCCCGGTATTTAGACACTTCTGCTTGGGCTACGGGATATCGAATCACTATTCTTCTCCCGAGCATCCCCAAGCCAATGGCCAGGCTGAGGTGACAAACTAGACAATATTGTAGTCAATCAAGACTAGGCTTGAAAACGCCAAAGGTCTTTGGTCAGAGGAAATACCGACCCTCTTGTGGGCATACCGAACTACTCCCTGGGCAGCAACAGGTGAGACACCATCCTCACATACTTATGGCTTTGAGGTGGTGGTTCCCACGGAGCTCGGGTTACCCACATACCGAGTGATAAATTTCAGCAAGCAAGGCAATGGGGAAGCCCTCAAAGGAGAGCTTGACTTAATAGAAGAAAAAAGGGATCGGGCGTATCTGAAAGTGGCAGCCTACAAACAGAGGGTCTTCAGGTACTACAACAACAAGGTCAAGCTTCGCAGCTTCCAAGTGGGAGAACTGGTCCTCAAGGCCATGAACCGGTTAACAAAAGTCCCGGGTCATGGAAAGCTAGGCCCCAATTGGGAAGGGCCCTACAGGGTCACCAACATAAACCGCCTGGGCTCGTATTGGCTACAGACTCTAGATGGGCAAGACCTCTCTCATCCTTGGAATGTGCAGCACCTCCGCAAGTACTTTCAGTAAAGCATGAAAGGAGTATTGGTTAGGAAACTTATAGCTTTCCCCGAGCAGTCTTAATAATGAATAAAATTTCCTTTTTGCCTAGCAATTTTTCTCCTTTAGTGCGATCGTACAAAAAGACCTCGGGGTCAAACCCCAGGCATTCAAAAGACCTCGGGGTCAAACCCCAGGCATCCAAAAGACCTTGGGGTCAAACCCCAGGCATTCAAAAGACCTCGGGGTCAAACCCCAAGCATCCCAAAGACCTCGAGGTCAAACCCCAAGCATTCAAAAGACCTCGGGGCCACACCCCAGGTATAGAAGACCTTGGATTGATACCCAAGGCATGGCAGCTTCGCCTAGGTCCACATCCCCTAGGTGGCTGATGATGGAAAGCCTCAAAAGACCAAGCAACCACCCATATTTCAGGTTGATTTCCTATGGTCGCTCCCTCAACCAACGCTTGCCTTAGCAAAAGCTTGGGTAGCAGGGGGGATACCGGTATTTAACTCCAAACCAAAATAGGTAATCATACCGGGCATTCAACAGGAAAGACACAAGGATAGGCACGTGATGCTATCGTTAAACAGTCCCGAGTACCTACAATGTCTAGAGAAGCTGCTCAGGTAATAACAGGACCTAGGTCCCACATCGTACCGAGCATCACCTATAATACAGGTCCCCAATAGACCTAGTGTTCTCTACCGATCACAATCCTAAAACTTTTTCTAAGGTAAAGTTATAGAAAGACTAAAAATCGGTCGGTCATGGGCAATAGTAAACATACAAGTATAGAAATAGCATGGCGATCGATGAAAAAAGGTGGCCTCGAAGGACCTTTTCATTAAAAAAAAGTTTGTACAGAGCCCAGGGGGCAGTTGTAGTAGCCTCCCAAAAAACAAACAAGCTAAGATAAGGGCCGTCTATGACGACCACATCCTCTGTTTCTCCAATCTCTCCCTCCTGGGCGGTGCCAACCCCCGGGGCAGTAGCTCCGCCCGGGGCAATGTCGTCAACAACTCCAGCCTTATCAGTAGTAGTGAGACCCACATCCCAATAGTCTGAATCGATCCCTTCTTAGGGAAAGATGTCCCACTCGGGATGGTCCCGTGTCAGCCTCCTCTTTAGGTCCTCGTAGCCTTATAAGAAAACCATCATCGAAGGCTTCCTCCGTGGACTCCGCCACTACTGTCTCTGCCACGACCTTTGCCTTGGCCTCCGCCTCCGCTGCAACTGTCCGGGCGACCTCCAAATCTGCCAGGACGGTTGCTAACTCTGCATGTGCCGCACCGAGGCTTAGGGCCAAGCCCCTAACCTTATCCTTCTCCATAGCTAGGGTAGTTTTCTTAGCCTCCGAAGCTGCCCGTTCTTGAGATAAGGCAACCTCGGTGATAGTGGCCCTCTTGGCTAGAGAAGGCAGGAAGGACTCAGCACCGGTAGCCATGCAGCTAACCTGCAATGAACACAAACCGATCAGTTACTGAATAAGCAAGGGAAATAGAGGAGAATAATGAAAAATGAGCAGAGGTAAAAAGACATACGAAGTGAGCCAGGCTTTATAGCCACCCCTGGAAGGCTTGGGGAGACATGTTTATATACATCTCCACCTGGCTAGGGAGAAGGACTGGCCTGATCCTCTCCCTAGCCTCGGCTAATTTGCCGAGAGGCATACCGGACTGTATGTCTGCTCGGGGGGTCGTTTCCTCTACCACCACTGCAGGGGGCACTGAAGTCTCATCGAACATCAGGTAAGCTCTCAGCCCGTGCCTTAATTGCTAGAGCAGGCAGTTGCTGCCCGAGGTCTCAGTAGTGGGTCTCTTCCATCTACCCGTAACCCGGGTAGCGACAGCGACGGCGGTGACCTGTTTTTCCCTCAGCCACTCGACATATCTCTGGGGCCCATTTCTATGAAGGAATAGGAGAACCATCAGGTCAATAGCCAGCAAAAATAGTGAAGAATATAATAGGAAAAAGGCCAAGGCCAGATGATCCTAAGCACTTATCAAAAATGATCGGAGGAAATACTAGAGCTTCAACAGGCTCGTCCGGGCTATAAGTGGTAACGAAATCTCCCATTCGGGTAAGCACGTTCCAGATGTTTATAGGCAGGCTGGCCAGGTGCCGGATCCGGTTCTGACACACCTTGGGAATGTCCAGAGGATTGAGTGACCCCGTTGTAAAACAACACATACAAATGGTTAGTCACGCGGTTGTGTTCAGAAGCAAAGAAAAGCAGAAAGAAGAGCGATGGGCAGGCTTACCCCTCAGCTCCCCTACCCAGGAGGTCCTCAACTAGATACCCGAGGCCCTATCGCAAAGCCCTAGGGTGGAAGCCTGGAATAATTTGTTCTTCCACCCCTTGTTGCTCGGGCAGTTGACAATAATTCTTCCCTGTAGAGTTGATAGAGAAAAGAATCCGACTTCCCTATGAACAGGGAACGGTCGGTGGGCCCACAAAAATTCCTGAAGGGTAAGTTCATACCCGAAGACTTGGGGCCGGAGACAGATTGACCCCATCAGGAACCTTTACCCATTCAGAGCTAACTGGCCGGGGGCAATCCCGAGGTAGATAAGCAAGTCTCGGGCAACGGGGGCAATCCCGACCCGCTCGCGCAACCTGTGTAAAAACCAAATACGTGTATTTCAGTATTCTGAAGACTCCTATGCGAATGAAACTGCCTAATTACGTCTGGAAAGCTAAATACCGCAATTTTAGTGCGAATTGAGTTAGGAAAGCTTCCAAAACTTGCTCCAAATCTATTAATACTCAATTATAATTCAATTCTTGGGTAGGCAATTATTATACACACAATATACAACAAAAACTCCAGCCATTGAAGAGAGGAAAGCAAGGAGAAGAAGAAGAAGACCAAGGATTCCCATGGCCTCCTCCATCAACCTCTTACCTGAATCCGTTTCCATGGATAACTAAACTCAAGATCTAGGGTTTCAATGAAACCCTAGCCAAGTAATAGGGTGTATTTTATGTTTTTATTTTAGTTTTATTATGTATGGATGACAGTTACATGTTCTGAGGATTTTTCTAAATAAATCGTGCTTTTATTGATTAAATCGTTACTTTCAAAGTTTACTCTTGTCTTAGATCTATTTTGATGGTAGTGTGCTCAATGATCTATGCTTGATGTGCTTGTTTAGATTATTTACATGTAATGGTGCTTAAATTGAATTGTGCTATCAAGTATCCGAATAGTCCATGCCTAGATTAGATGGATTATACCACAACCCTAGTTTAGTGTGGGATAATTCGTGCTAACCGAAGATGGATTATGTTGGTGCTTGAAACATAGTTATTTTCTTGATGGAGGAATTGAGATTGTAGCTACAATTCCCCATTATCATCCAACGTAATAAGCTAAAGTAATTCATAAATATCCTTATTATGAAGCTAGTGGTGGATTTGCTATCCTAGGTTCCTTAAACTTATTATAAAAATAAATATTTAATTTCTTTCATAATTTAGATTTAATTTTATTGTTATTAGTTTAATTCAAATTAAATCCAAAATCCGATTTTCTTAATTAACTAAATTTAGGTTTTAAAAATTAAAGTGCGTAGTATTCAATCTCTGTGGGTTCGACCTTTACTTCCACACTGCAAATCTTTTGAAAGTAAAGCAAAAGTTAAGCATACTTTTATATCTTGATTTTGACAATATCAATTTTTAGCGCCGTTGCCGGGGATTGCAATTCACTACCTTTAATTTTAGAATCTTAGTTTAATATTAGATTAGTTTTTATTTTTCTTTTTTTCCGTTTTTGTTTTAAATTACTAATTTTTTTTTTTTGTAGTATTTCAAGTCTTCAAGTTCTAGCGTTTCGGAGAAGAATAGCTTAGCACATCAAAGGAGCGTACGCGAAAAAAAATTAAAAATAAATAATTCCAAGTAAATTGCTTCCTTTGGAATTCGCTTCCAACCACTATAAGTCAGGGCGCTGAGACGCACTATTTGCATTAGTTTAGGAGTGATTGTTCACATGCATTAGCTAGGAAACCCAGGGCGTTGGGCTTGACGCGATCATTGCATAAGGATAATTACATGCATCATAGTAGTACTGTGTGCTTGCTTGTTGTCTTACTTGCGTGATTATTTTTTGTTTTTGTTTCAGTTGGTCTTTATTTTAGTTTATTTTCTTTTTAGTTTATGTTTGGTACACGTTCTAGTAAACCAGAATTAAAATCTTCTGATCTTGAACTTGAACGTACCCTTAGAATTAGTAAGTCTTCAACCCAAGCTCCGAGAGCTCAGTTGAAAATAGACGACGAGTCGACTCCAAAACCATTGTCATTATTTCAGTCTGAAATTCAAAGCACCCGTAAACGTTTATGAAAAACTCGAACTTTGAACATAGAACCTATTCCAATGGCCGACATTGAAAACAACGGAAACAATGGAAATAACCCTAATATACCGCCACCTCTTCCGCTTAAAGATTATTTTATTCCTACGACTTACACGCCTCAAGCAGGTATTGAATTACCGGAGGCGACGATATCTCACTTTGAGATAAAGTCGTCTACCATCTCACTCCTCCCTTCTTTCCATGGCTGTTTAAATGAAGATCCATATCAACACTTAAAAGATTTTCAAAACATTTGCTCTACATTAAAAATCCAAAATTTCACTGATGATGAATTAAAACTGCGTCTCTTCCCATTCTCTTTAAGGGATAAAGCGAAGTATTGGCTTCAATCACTTGAGCCAAACACAATTAAATCATGGGAAGCCTTACACAACGCATTTTTACAAAAGTTTTTTCCAATCACAAGAACTAATCAAATAAGAAAATCGATAAAAAATTTTGTGATGCAAGATGGGGAATCGCTTTATGACACATGGGAGAAATTTAAAGAATTATTATGTTCCTGCCCACATCATCAGGTTCCTAAGTGGCAATTGGTATAGGTCTTTTATGCGGGTACAATCCTACACAAGAACTAATCACGTTCCTGCCCTCTGTTCGTAATACCGTCGACGCCGTTTATGCGGGTACATTCCTACACAAAAGTGCCGACGGGGACTGGAAAATTTTTGAAACTTTAAACGAGAATTCGATGCACCAAGCGGTGTCTGTCCGTCCTGAGGGGTACCTTCGACCTAAGCAAGAGGTAAAGTTTGAGTCAAGTCAATCAATTGAATTTCAAGAATTAAATAAAAAACTTGACCAACTTATGAGGATGGGAAATAGGTCTACTCCACCTTCTTCTGAAGTATGTGCATTATGTTCTGAACCGTCTCATAATATCTTCGCATGTCCTTCTGCATCTCAATATCCAGAATTTGTTGAGCAACACATTAATTCTATGCAACAATTCCCACGAAATAACTATAATCCTATGTCGAACAATTTTTCTAATACTTACCGACCCAATTTTCAACAAAGTCAATACCAACACCCGCCTCCTAATCCTAACCCTCCACAGGTTAATGCTTTCGAGGAGAAGGTGTTGTCTTCCCTTAAAAACATAGAAATACAAGTACAAGCACAAGCACAGATAGTGCACTCTCACACACAATCTATTGTGAATCTTAAGTCCCAAATGGGATAAATAGCTACTGCGGTGAGTCATAGAAATGAGGGGAAGTTGCCTGCACAAACTATTCAAAACCCTAAGGGACAATACGAGAATGGGGGGTCGAGTGAGCAAGTTAATGCCATGTCAACTAGGACGACTATTCGTGAGGAGGAAATTGTTGAAATTCCGAATGTAAGAGAAAAAGAGGTACACATTAACTCTAATAAAGAAAAGGGTGGGAAAACGAGTAGAAATAGGAAACAAAATGTAGCAACCGCGACGACGTATATTCCAAAACTACCTTTTCTACCAAATGTCGATGAACTGTCAAATTTTTCAAAGAAAACGTCAAAAGTTGAGGATATACTCTAGGTATTTAAACAAGTTAAAATCAATATTCCATTCCTCGATGCGATAAAACAAATTACCGCGTACGCTAAATGTCTAAAAGACCTATGTACTGAAAAGCGTAAATTGCGTAGTCACACTCCGAAAAAGGTATTCCTCACTAAAAAATAAGTTCAATCTTTCAACACGCTCCTCCAAAGTATAAGGATCCGGGTACGCCTACTATTTCATGTGTCATAGGTAACACTATCATTCATCGGGCTCTCCTTGACTTGGGAGCTAGCATTAATCTCTTACCTTATCACGTCTATAAACAACTAGGACTAGGTGAACTTAAGCCTACGGCCGTTACCATACAATTAGCGGATCGTTCTATTAAAATACCTAGAGGAATCGTTGAGGACGTCTTGGTTAAAGTTGATAAATACTATTATCTTGTCGACTTCATGATCCTTGACATTGAACCCGTGCTAGATACTAGGAAACACACTCCTGTCATCTTAGGCCGTCCATTCTTAGAAACCGCTAACGCTCGTGTTTACTGTCGGACGGGGGTAATGAAGGTGTCATTTGGGAACATGAACTTAAAATTAAACGTTTTTAATGCTATGGATCAACCTCCTAAAGACGAAGATTACCTATGTGAGGCGGAATGTGAGGTAAGACGGAATATTGAGCCTAACAAAGAACTGAATATGGGTGAGGAAAATAATATAATTTGTAATGAGCGGATGAATCCTGACAACCAAGACCTGAATGATGAATTTACTTGAAAGGTAAGAAATCGATGTAAACATAATTCGGGAGAACCGTCGGTCGAATTAATTCAAAGCGACGTTATTTCGGCTTATCACCGGGCTCTTTCTAATGGCCTAAGGGGTGCAAAGTTTGATTTTCAACCTCCACAAATCTTGAGCTAGAACGGTCTAGCTAAAGACCTAAAAGATAGCGCTTCTTGGGAGGCAACCCAAGCTTTATTTCGTCCGTTTATTTTAATTCTAAGTATTTTTGGTCATTTTGGGTCAGTTTTGAGTCCTTTTTGGGTCATTCTAGACAGGTTCGGTGGTCAGAGTAAACTTATTTTCAACTTATATACAGAAAATAAAGAAAAAGAAGAAAAATGGCAACTCGCACTCGTGCGGCCCGCCCGCGCGAGCTTGCCCCTTAGTGAAATTTTTTTACACCTTATGTGATATTTAGCCTCAGTATCACCTCGCACCAGAATTCGCGCGCGTGAGGAGGTCGCTCGAGCGGCCCGCTCACGCGATCTGAGGACTTAGAAATCTTTCTTTTATAAAATGTAAAACAAGCTTCTGCTTAAACTCACAGAGGCATTCGCGCGAGCGAGGGTCGCTCGTGTGGTCCGCTCGCGCGAGGTAGGGATTTCCCACTTTTTCTTGATGTTCTTTTACCTTCTGTTTCCCCAACCTATCTAGTTGTTTTTCATTTCTGTTTGTTCTTTTCAGTTCTTTTCGTTTAAGTTTATCTTTGTTTCCATAGTTCTAGTTTTGTTTTTCTTGATTTCCTTTACGTTCTTTTAATTCTAGTTTAGTTTCTATTGTTTACAAAAAATAAATAACAAAATAAAAAAAAATTATGTATTATTGTAACAACCCTAATTTTCTAAGTGCTTTTAGTAATTTTATATTATTATTTTCGAGTATTAGACATTAACTGTGTGTATGTATCTTAGTGACACCTAATAAAAATGTTGAAGTAGCGTGTACGAGTAGTTAGTATGTTAAGTAGTGTGCTTAACATAGAAATTTAGTGCCTGGGGTCATGGGTACCCATTGGGCTAATCATTTGTCACATTAGAATGCATTTTCGGGTCTATATAAAGCCCTTTTTGTGAGGCCTTTAGATAAAAAACGGGATTCATATGTTTGTGTGTGTTTTATTTATAAGTGTTGTGTGTGAAATATATATACACATATATTAAACCCTAGCCCCCATTTAACAAAAAAAAAAGGGAAGAGGAGAGAAGAAACTAGAGAACAGACGTATGTGAGAGAGAGAGAGATAGAGAGAGGGAGGAAGAAGAAGAAGAAGAAGAAGAAGAAGAAGAGAGGAACCTCAACCTTTGGTTTGTGTAATCATCATCAACCTTGAAGCCCTAAATTGGTGAGTTAACTTGTTATTTTCTTTCAATCTCGTTTGATTGAAATTTAAATAGATAGAATATTAAATTAGTATGGTTATGGATTATGAGATTTAAGTATTTTTTTTTACAATGATTGAAGTTGTGATTTGAGATTTATAGATGAGCATTGAATATGCATTTGAGCAATTATTCATTTTTCGGATTTGGGGTTTTCACAGATCAGATTTGAGTAGAAAATTCATAATAAATCATACGTTCCAGTGTTTGTGATTCTGTTTGCGTTGGCCTGTAGGAAACGCAATTCTGCACACTTTTCGTCTAATGGAGTGTTTCCCGATTCTGCACCGTTTGGGCAGAAATTGAAAATTTCAGTAGCAGTTTTTAGTATATTAAAATGTACGAATTTGGAGAAATATGATTCGTTGTGTTTTTATTATTCGTTCGTATGAATTAACGAAAATTACTTAGAGATGCATGAATTCTCATATAATGTTGAGCTATAAAAAAAAATGGGTGATAGTCATTAACGTTGAGTCCGATGAAAATATTGTGGAACGATTATTATAATACTTTACGATATGAGAATTTGAATTTTTATTATGGGTTTCATGTAGGCTAATTTTGAATGTTGGGTTGAGGATTATTGTACCTGAAATAACTAACCTTATTGTGTGATCATTTTGATAAAAAGGAGTAAAGTAGATATGCTGAGTAGTATATTGGGGACGTTGTAATTTGATTGGAAATTATTGAGGAAAGATTGTTATGGGTTAATTGATAAAGCCCATTATTGTAAGAAATTGGAATGCTTCTAAAAGTTAGAGATGTGATTGGACTATGATGAGACGGAACTTTGTGATAAACGTGAAATTCATAATTATTGGGATAATACGAACGATAACTGATAATCGCAACATAGTTCTTTAGTGTTCACCACTCCCATTGTTGTGTTATTGTTTTTGGTAGCTCGCACTCTTTTTCCAGTGGCTTCGTGATCAAGCTGGCTTAAGACTTGTTGAGTGTATTTTTTTTGCCAGTGGCTTCGTGATCAAGCTGGCCTAAGCCTTATGCTCGGCTTATATTGTATAGACGTCTTGACATATTGACCAGCCATCCGTTGTGTATACCTGGTTTGATTGATACCCCAACCAAACTGGCACCGGAGTGGGTGTTGGTAGTATGTCCGGGCACACATGGGATATATGTGTGGTCTGTACCATGGAGGGTGGCCAAGTGGTGAACCTAGGGAACACAAAGATAAAGTAAAGGCTAATAAATAATGACAATGGAGTATTTCATAAGACTGATAAGTTTGGAATAATGAATGCGACGTTTAAGTTAGAATGTGGAAATGTTGTTTACGGACTTGTTTGCTTGGGTTGTGATAGTTTTTATTTCATTTTCTATGTAATATATTCTATGTACAGAATGGTGAGTCCACTAACTTTAATGCAGGGTTGACTCACTATATTTTGGAATGGTAAGGTAGTAAGTGGAATTTATTTAAATTTTCCGGGTGAGACCTCATCGCCACCACATGGAAGGAAACTACCGCTTGTCCTGAAGTGTGAGTGGAACTACTCTCTTGCCCGATAATTTCTTATTTTGCTGTGTGGTATTCTAAGGGACTGTGTGTTATCCCTAAGACTTCGTTATTATGTTATTTATTTAACTCACACCAGTACCGTGTGTACTGACCCGTGTGATTTTATCACCGGGTGCGTTCTTCGTGGAGCGTAGCCGGGTTCTTATTTTCAGGAATAGTTCGTGTTAGCGGTTGGAGTAAATTTTGTGATTCAGAGATCTACGATTGGATTTTAATTGTTATTTATTTTGCTTCGTGATCTTGATTTATTTATTTCTTGGCATTGTGGGCCATGTTGTATTTTATTATTTTGGGGGTTATGGGACGATTGTAGTAGCTCTGATTCAAGTTTTGTAAAAATGTGGATTTCTTATTTTGTTATGGCACCATAATTCTCTTTATTATTGTAAATTGTAATTTAGAATTTTATCATGGAGATCTCAATGAAAATGATTTTTTTTTTGTTACTTAAAGTTTGTGAATTATTTTAAAGAGGAACAATTTTCAGCAAAGTTTACTATTTCGAATGTGTGACAAGTTGATTGTTTTTCACTCTCAGATTTTTGGGCAATTAAATACTAGTTGAGATATTATTGAATGGGTATTTGGTTTTTATTGACGTCAAGAACGTAAGGACTAGCCTTTCGGTGGATACTCAAATCCCAGTGATACCCCATGGGAGTTGGGACCGGAGTGGGAGCTAGTATTACGTTAGGAGACACATGGGATATATGTGTAGGCTGAACCATGGATGGGTGGCCGAGGTGGTGAACATAAGGTGTAATTTGGATCGAATATTATGTGTTTTTTTTTTATTTGCAGATTTACAGTTGTAATGTGGTTTATGATTTTCAGTTATATGAAATTCTAGGAATTGGTAGTCGTGTAGTTTTCAGGATTTTAAATAATTTCGGTGTTGTGCCCGTTAGCTGAAACCTAGCATTCTATGTGTAACGTACCATTTTTGGGAACGTAGTAATTTGATAATAAACTGGACCAGATTAGTAAATTGAATATTTTGGATACTTAGATTCATATTTTAAGGCCGTTTCGCGTAAACTGAAGTAAAACGACGATCCGAACAACTTTCGTGTTTTACACTTTTTCTAAAAACGTCATCTTGATACTATTTTCATCGATTTTCAGAATCTGCTGAACATCGTCTATGTAAGAGCTGAATTTTAATAATTAATTTTTGAATTATCTATTTAGAATTTATGAACGAAGACGCGGGTCATTCCTTGAAAATTTTATTCTTGACATTTTTCGTGTTTTAAGTTTTGTCTAATTCCAGTTCTTTGTAAGAGATAAAATCATTTTAATTAATAACACCTTATTATTGGTTTATATTATTGTGTTAAGTTCTATTTGTACAGGATGGTAGGCCTACTAATGATTTGCAGGTATCGGCCTACCATAGTTAAGAAAGGTAAGTATTTAATTATTTTTATTCGGGCAAGAAACTACTTGCCACCACATAAATGGAAACTACTCTATTGTCCAGATATGTGTGTGGAACTACCTGTCTTGGCCCAAGAATGTTGTAGTATGATTTATAGTCTACGGGTTCAAGTTGGATCCCTAAGACTTGTGTTTTGGTTAACTCATACCAGTCATGTGACTGACCCGAGTGTGTCATGCATTCGGGTGCGTTTCTGTTTGAAACGTAGTCGGATGACATGTGCAGGATAGTATAGTTGGAGTTCATTGTGGAGCAGCCGATCTGCTCGTGAAGTTGAAGATACCTTTTTTTTATTCTTTAATTACTATATGATACTCTTTTATTTAGTTGGCATTGTGAGCCATGGTTGAGAACTTGTATTAGGTGTAGTTATATTTCAGTTGTATTATTGGACTTTTGGGGACGTTTATAACAGATCTGACCTGAGATAGTGTAGTGTTGAAATTATTCCGTTTATTGTTATAACTAGATACTTTTATTGTGATTCGATGGAGGAAATTATATTATTTTTATGTAAAGGGAAACGTTTGGTTTTCATTATGTAAGGGGAAAATTTGAAACGTGGATTTTTCTTGTAATGTTTTTTTTGGAATGAATTTGATGATAAATGAGTTTTGTTTAACTAGAAATCATGTGGTTTATGAAAGCAATTAAAATAAGTTTATCTTAAAATGGTCTTTTAAAATTGGGTATGGGTTGTCACCCTTAGATTTTTGGGTGGTTGAATATTGATTAGGGTATGCACTTGATTGAATATTTGTCTTTTCAAAAATCGGGTCGTGACAGTTTGGTATCAGAGCTTAAGGTCAGCTTAGCGAGTCTAAGTGATTCTCGGAATGTGGTTTATGGGTTGGTCATAGCCTTAGGTTTGCGGATTTTTGGGACAGGGATTATGTGTTATTTCGTGCTTCTATTGCTTTGTGCTATAATGTGTTTCATGGTATTTTGTGTTTTGTTCTACTGTGTACTTTGTAACGTGTTAGTCTTAAATGTATGTCATTTTCGGGATGACTTAATAGGAGCATACATGATATTGTTTAGATTTATATGTTAGTGCATGCATCTTTGGTTGTAACATTGGGGGTCTTAGCAAGGGGAGTGTTATTTTGGCTCATGGAGTAGCAATGTGGATGACTATCTATGTGAAGGACTGAAAATCTTATTTGGGAGTTGGAGGCAGAGATTGGATAGTTGGACTTCTTATGTGATCAACTGGTTTTCTTATCTCTATTGATTATCTACTGCTTTTCTGATGCGGAATCTATTACTATCGGTATTCTGGATTTCTTATCTTCTGATGTGAATATTATCAACGGATATTCTGGATTTCTTATGATTATGTTGTTGCTATTATTATATATGGGAGCTCTATTCTATATGATTTCTCTGGAGTGATTATCGACGATATTTTCTTCTCTATGACATATTATGATCCGGATGGTTATGGATTTCTCTTTAATGGCAATATCGTCTTCTCAAGCTTATTATTAGCAAGGAGTTTTGGAAGAATGAGCATTCGCAGATACATTGGTTGATCACCGAGTATTGAGTATTCCAAGGAGTATTAGAGTGGGGGTAAATGGTTTCATTCATAATTTTATTCTTATATGTTGCATTATTATCTCTGTCTTAATTAGCTGCTAACATTTAACAATTGACTATATGAGGCTAAATGTATATACATGAGGGTTTCCTTGTTTGGATTATTCGCTCGACGTACTAAGCCTTGTATTGTTGAGAGTTAAAAGTGAATCAGTGTTTTCTATTAGTTGTGTGTTTAACAATATTTATGAATAAGTATTTGTTTTACCGTCGCTTCAAATTTCGGGACAAAATTTACTTTAAGGAGGGTAGAATGTAACAACCCTAATTTTCTAAGTGCTTTTAGTAATTTTTATATTATTATTTTCGAGTATTAGACATTAACTGTGTGTATGTATCTTAGTGACACCTAATAAAAATGTTGAAGTAGCGTGTACGAGTAGTTAGTAGGTTAAGTAGTGTGCTTAACATAGAAATTTAGTGCCTGGGATCATGGGTACCCATTGGGCTAATCATTTGTCACATTAGAATGCATTTTCGGGTCTATATAAAGCCCTTTTTGTGAGGCCCTTAGATAAAAAACGGGATTCATATGTTTGTGTGTGTTTTATTTATAAGTGTTGTGTGTGAAATATATATACACATATATTAAACCCTAGCCCCCATTTAACAAAAAAAAAAAGGGAAGATGAGAGAAGAAACTAGAGAACAGACGTATGTGAGAGAGAGAGATAGAGAGAAGGAAGAAGAAGAAGAAGAAGAAGAAGAAGAGAGGAACCTCAACCTTTGGTTTGTGTAATCATCATCAACCTTGAAGCCCTAAATTGGTGAGTTAACTTGTTATTTTCTTTCAATCTCGTTTGATTGAAATTTAAATAGATAGAATATTAAATTAGTATGGTTATGAATTATGAGATTTAAGTATTTTTTTTTACAATGATTGAAGTTGTGATTTGAGATTTATAGATGAGCATTGAATATGCATTTGAGCAATTATTCATTTTTCGGATTTGGGGTTTTCACGGATCAGATTTGAGTAGAAAATTCATAATAAATCATACGTTCCAGTGTTTATGATTCTGTTCGCATAGGCCTGTAACAAACGCAATTCTGGACAACTTTTGTCTAATGGTATTTTTTCCAATTCTGCACCGTTTGGGCAGAAAATTTATATTACAGTAGCAGTTTTATGAATGTTAAAATAAGTGTTTTTGCCATATCACATTTTTGTGTGATTTCGTGTTCGTTAATGTGAATTAATTTGTTTGTAATTAGGGAGCTATGAGTTCTCATGTATAGTTGAGCTTTCTGAAATTGTGACTGTGCAATTTTGTAAGAGTTATGAATCTGTGTGAACATGTAACTGTTAATATGATTTTAACGGGAATTTGATTTGAGATATATGAATCTCTTATAAAGTTGAGTTTTGTGAAGAACGTTAGAAAAGTCCTTATAGTTCACCACTACTCCTTATAATTTTAGGCGGCGACTTCGTGGATGACCCGTCCTAGTGTGATTAGACGGCGACTACGTGGATGACCCGTCTCTTCATTTTTAAGCCTTATGCCCGGCTTGTTGGTCTATTTCATGTGTATTTAGACATTGTTTTATTGACGTCAAGAACGTAAGGACTAGCCTTTCGGTGGATACTCAAATCCCAGTGATACCCCATGGGAGTTGGGACCGGAGTGGGAGCTAGTATTACGTTAGGAGACACATGGGATATATGTGTAGGCTGAACCATGGATGGGTGGCCGAGATGGTGAACATAAGGTGTAATTTGGATCGAATGTTATGTGTTTTTTTTTTATTTACGGATTTACAGTTGTAATGTGGTTTATGATTTTCAGTTATATGAAATTCTAGGAATTGGTAGTCGTGTAGTTTTCAGGATTTTAAATAATTTCGGTGTTGTGCCTGTTAGCTGAAACCTAGCATTCTATGTGTAACGTACCATTTTTGGGAACGTAGTAATTTGATAATAAACTGGACCAGATTAGTGAATTGAATATTTTGGATACTTAGATTCATATTTTAAGGCCGTTTCGCGTAAACTGAAGTAAAACGACGATCCGAACAACTTTTGTGTTTTACACTTTTTCTAAAAACGTCATCTTGATACTATTTTCATCGATTTTCAGAATCTGCTGAACATCGTCTATGTAAGAGCTGAATTTTAATAATTAATTTCTGAATTATCTATTTAGAATTTATGAACGAAGACGCGGGTCATTCCTTGAAAATTTTATTCTTGACATTTTTCGTGTTTTAAGTTTTGTCTAATTCCAGTTCTTTGTAAGAGATAAAATCATTTTAATTAATAACACCTTATTATTGGTTTATATTATTGTGTTAAGTTCTATTTGTACAGGATGGTAGGCCTACTAATGGTTTGCAGGTATCGGCCTACCATAGTTAAGAAAGGTAAGTATTTAATTATTTTTATTCGGGCAAGAAACTACTTGCCACCACATAAATGGAAACTACTCTATTGTCCAGATATGTGTGTGGAACTACCTGTCTTGGCCCAAGAATGTTGTAGTATGATTTATAGTCTACGGGTTCAAGTTGGATCCCTAAGACTTTTGTTTTGTTTAACTCATACCAGTCATGTGACTGACCTGAGTGTGTTATGCATTCGGGTGCGTTTCTGTTTGAAACGTAGTCGGATGACATGTGCAGGATAGTATAGTTAGAGTTCATTGTGGAGCAGCCGATCTGTTCGTGAAGTTGAAGATACCTTCTTTTTATTATTTAATTACTATATGATACTCTTTTATTTAGTTGGCATTGTGAGCCATGGTTGAGAACTTGTATTAGATGTAGTTATATTTCAGTTGTATTATTAGACTTTTGGGGACGTTTCTACCAGATCTGACCTGAGATAGTGTAGTGTTGAAATTATTCCGTTTATTATTATAACTAGATACTTTTATTGTGATTCGATGGAGGAAATTATATTGTTTTTATGTAAAGGGAAACGTTTTGTTTTCATTTTGTAATAAATGAGAATGGGGAAAATTTGAAACGTGGATTTTTCTTGTAATGTTTTTTTTTAATGAATTTGATGATAAATGAGTTTTGTTTAAATAGAAATCATGTGGTTTATGAAAGTAATTAAAATCAGTTTATCTTAAAATGGTCTTTTAAAATTGGGTATGGGGTGTCACCCTTGGATTTTTGGGTGGTTGAATATTGATTAGGGTATGCACTTGATTGAATATTTGTATTTCCAAAAATCGGGTCGTGACAATTATATATTAGCTTTTATTATTTATTTGTTTGTTTAATTTTCTTTTAAGTATTGCTAGGTGAATTAGTGTCTCTATTTGGAGCATTCGAACTGTATGGCTATATTTATATATGGTCACCTGATTTGTGGTTGCCGAAATCGAGGTACTACTGTTCCTTCTCTACGTACTTTCCTTTCTTTAGTTTTATTGTTTCATTGGGACAATGAAAGGTTTAGGTTTGGGGGTATGCACATACCAAAATGTTGAAAAAAATTTCGATACTTGTGCTTAAATAAACGATGTCACCTACGGTTTTGCAATCTCTAGTCGATACTTCTTGTTAGATATATTTGATTGTTATAGAATGGTAAACAAGGAAAGATGTGATTAAACATTTGCTAAAGTCATGATGCGACATTTTAGGATATGTATCGTTCGAATCGTAGTTTTATATCATAGATTTGCACACAAACCTATGCACTACACGTGGTCGCTTGAATACATGTTTGATGTGAACTATAATATGATTCGGATTTTTAGATAACACATGGTGGAGACTAAGCCCAATAAGCTTTTGAGCCTATCTTTTCTTTTTAGAGGGTTATAAATACATTTTGTGTTTGTTGAATTTCACTTGAAATAGTACATTAACTTGTTGTTTAGTCTCATTATTCTTGTTTTGGTTGATAAGTCAAGTTATAATATTTGCTACCATGCAAAATAATCTTCCATCGTAAATGTTGAAGAACCATATAACCATAGGACATGATTTTAGGCCCTCTTTATTTGCCACCGACCGATAAATGATAAATTTCCTTAGTTCGCCCTTTGAGCCATTAAAATGCCATTTTTCTTTAATTACCATTATCCTATTTTTGCTCCAATTTGACCAACTTGGAGTTCACTCCTGAAAGATTGATCAACTTTTAGTGGTGTTAAGGCGATGTGTGATTGAGAAGAAGAAGAAAAAAAAAAAAAAGATGATGTTTGGGGTGGTTGCCTTGTTATTTATTGAATATTCGTTTCAAAAGCAACGAGGAGGAAAAGAATAGAGAAAAAGAAAAGAAAAAGAAAAGGAAAAAAAAAAAGAATAAGGTAAAAAAAAAAAAAAAAAAAAAGAAACAGAAGGAGAAAAAAATTGAAAGGAATGAAAAGAAGAGAATGAAATAAATCGTACATGCCTTACAGTGCCACTCTATAACTAACTAATTAATCATTTCTATCCTTTTTCATTGGCCGAGCCACATTACAACCTTTGAAAAGTCCTATTTGATCCTAGAAAACATGGTTTGGATATATAAACGATGGGAGGGGGATTAAAACATGGTAAGGATTAATTTTTCTTGATTGTTGGCATCCTATCCATGAGACTACTGTTCTTTCATGTCATGCGTCTTTTTCGAGTCATATATGAGCATTTCTCGTTTTGAAAATATAATTCCTTTGCTCCCATATACTAGAGAGATTACGCATGTTTCTGAGTGTTTTATTTGAGAGTGTAATTAACATTGTGAGATTCGTAGTCGAAGCATAGTTTGATGGTTATCCGAGTTATATTCTCATGACATACGCGTGTTCATTTGACTACCATATCATACACGTGCAATTTTATGAGAAATTCTATTGATTTATACGATGCATGTGCTTGAGATTGTTTTTCATGATATAGGTAGACGTTTGATTCCGTTTCTTCTTGTTATGCTATTTCGAATCATCGTTTTATAATAAGGAGTATTGAATTTTGTTTTTCATTTGAATAAAACCTTATAAATTTACAAGTTAATAAAGATGGTTGTGGGTGACTTGTTGACGAGAACCCTCACGAGACTTCACTCGTCCGACTAGGGACACCTAGAGGTTTAAAAGGCTTGTTGCATAAGCTAAGTGCAATCGTGATCCATGTGAAAATGGAGTAGTATTTTTAATTAGTAGTTTAATTTTTATGTTCCTTTTGCTCGAGGACTAGCAAAATTTAGGTTTGGGGGTGTGATCAGGAGAGAACAAATCCTAATTATACACTGTAAGTCAAAGTTGTTAGTACTTTTTTATCCTATTTTTGTATATTTTTACTTTGTTTTCTAGTTTCTGTCAGGATTTGGAGAAAAGTAAGGATTCCAAGCTAAATAGGGTAAAAAATAAGAAGAAAAGAAGCTGAAAAAACCACATCGCGCCAGCGGTCCGCTCGCGCGGAAACCCTAGAAATCGCTTGCGCGACCTCCCAGAATCGCGCTCGCGCGACCTGTGTAAACACCAAATACGTGTATTGCACTATTCTGAAGACTCCTACATGAACGAAACTGCCTAATTATGTCTGGAAAGCTAAATACAGCAGTTTTAGTGCGAATTGGGTTAGGAAAGCTTCCAAAACTTACTCCAAATCTATAAATACTCAATTATAATTCAATTCTTGGATTGACAATTATTATACACACAATATACAACAAAAGCTTCAGCCATTGAAGAGAGGAAAGCAAGGAGAAGAAGAAGAAGACCAAGGATTCCCATGGCTTCCTCCATCAACCTCTTGCCTGAATCCGCTTCCACGAATAACTAAACTCAAGATCTAGGGTTTCAATAAAACCCTAGCCAAGTAATAGGGTGTATTTTATGTTTTTACTTTAGTTTTATTATGTATGGATGACAGTTACACGTTCCAAGGATTTTTATAAATAAATCGTGCTTTTATTGATTAAATCGTTACTTTCAAAGTTTACTCTTGTCTTAGATCTATTTTGATAGTAGTGTGCTCAATGATCTATGTTTGCTGTGCTTGTTTAGATTATTTACATGTAATGGTGCTTAAATTGAATTATGCTATCAAGTATCCGAATAGTCTATGTCTAGATTAGACGGATTTTACCACAACCCTAGTTTAGTGTGGGATAATTTGTGCTAACCGAAGATGGATTATGTTGGTTCTTAAACTACAGTTATTTTCTTGACAGAGGAATTGGACTTGTAGCTACAATTCCCCATTATCATCCAACGTAATAAGCTAAGGTAATTCGTAAATACCCTTATTATGAAGCTAGTGGGGGATTTGCAATCCAAGGTTCCTTAAACTTATTGTAAAAATAAATATTTAATTGCTTTCATAATTTAGATTTACTTTTATTGTTATTACTTTAATTCAAATTAAATCCAAAATCCGGTTTTCTTAATTAACTAAATTTAGGTTTTAAAAATTAAAGTGCATAGTATTCAATCTCTGTGGGTTCGACCTTTACTTTCACACTGCAAATCTTTTGAAAGTAAAGCATAAGTTAAGCATACTTTTATATCTTGATTTTAACAAGATCTCCAACCAGACTCAAAAGAATTTCTAATTTCAAAAAACATGAGCCAATCAGACTCAAAAGAATTTCTAATTTCCAAAAACATGAGCCAATCAGACTCAAGAGCCAATCAGACTCAATAGAATTTCTAACTTCAAAAGATTGGGAGTCAACCAGACTCAAAAGAGTTTCTAATTTCCAAAAACATGAGCCAATCAGGCTCAAAAAAATATCCAATTCCAAATCATGAGTCAATCATACTCAAAAGAATTTCTAATTTCAAAATCGGAGTCAAACAGACTCAAAATAATCTCAAATTTCTAGAACAGGAGTCAATTGGACTCGAATCGGATTCTATTTCACAACACCGAGAGTCAATCAGACTCAAATCTAAAATTGGGAGTCGATCAGACTCAAAGAATTTCAAATTAAAAAAACAGAGTCAATCAGACTCAATTCGATTCAAAAACTCTAAAATCTGGAGTCAACCATACTCAAATGAATTTTTCTAGAATTAGGAGTCAATCAGATTCAATTCAATTCAATTTCTAAGCTCGGGTGCTAAGTTATACTTTCATGAATCGGGAGTCAATCGAATTCAACTTAATTTAACATTAAAATATGGCGATAGTTAGATCCATTTTAGCCCAAACTTTCGAAAGTTCAGAGTCGGTTAGACTCGAAGAATTCAATTCCAACAAAATTCAGAGTTAAACATACTCACATAATTTCAAATTTCTAAAACTAGGAGTCAAATCGAATCAAGATTTCAATTTCACAAAAATCGAAGTCAATTTGACTCCTTTCTATCATCAAGATCCTATCTTTTGGTTAAATTCATGATTGAACACCACAGCATTTCATGTGTTATGTTTTCCTCTTAAGCCTTTTAAAAACTTGATTCTTCTCACTCTTTCTTGCAGATCTGTTCCTATGGCTAGCGGTTCAGGCTCCCCAAATCTCATATTTTACATCCGCGGAGACACTTGGACTCAACAATTCAAATTCATTCAACTTTCTGACAAAAGGAGTGACGCAGACTCAAAAATTCAAAGGGAGTCACGTGGACTCAAAAATTCAACTTTCTTACACAAGGAGTCATGCGGACTCAAGAATTCAATTTTCTAACAAAAGGAGTCACAGAGACTTAAAAATTCAAAGGGAGTCACATGGACTCAAAACTTCAATTTTCTAACAGAGGGAGTCACAATTGAAAAATTTTACAAGACAAAGGTAGTCATGAGGACTCAAAAATTCAATTTTCTTACACAAGGACTCAAAAATTCATATTTTTAAAACAAAAGAGTCATTCGGATCCATGGACCCGCATTTCCATAACAAAGGAGTCATTCGGACTCGAAAATTCGCATTTTACATCAACGGAGTCGCTCAGACTCAACGAAATTCACGGAGTCACACGAACTCAACAAAATTCACTTTTAATACAAATGAAATCACACAGACTCAATCAAATTCACATTTCATACAAATGGAGTCATACAGACTCAACAAATATATATGTATATACATATTTTTTTTTACATGAATGGAGTCACACGGACTCAACAAATTCACTTTTTATACAAATGGAATCACGCAGACACATTTCATACAAATGGAGTCATACAGACTCAACAAATATATATATGTATATACATATTTTCTTACACGAATGAAGTCACACGGACTCAACATATTCACTTTTTATACAAATGGAGTCACACGGACTCAACGAATTTCTTATTTCAAAATCGATGGTTAACATTTCAAAATTTCTTAATCAGAATCAATTTTGACTTAACAAGAATCTCAAATCTCAAAATTGGAGTCAAATCGCCTCAACAAAAATTCCAATTTTCAAAATCAGGAGTCAATCAGACTCAAAGAATTTCTGTTTCACAAAATTGGGAGTTGATCGGACCCAAAGAATTTCTTCTTCACAAAATTGGGAGTCTTTCAGACTCAATTTATTTCAAACTCATGAATCAGGAGTTAATTAGACCCAAACAAATTCAAATTCTCAAAATCCGGAGTCTAAAGTCGGTTCAACTCAACTCAATTCTCATTTCCACGTCGGGAGTCGATTCGACTTAAAGCAATTCCTATTTCCAAAGGGGAGTCGCACTAACTCAAATAATTCACATTTTACAAAAGGAGAGTCATATGATCTTGAAAATTCACATTTCCCAAACAGGAAGTCACATGGACTCAAAAATTCATTTTTTTACTAACACGGAGTTATGCAAACTCAAAGACCCATTTTTTACAAATACGGAGTCAGGCAAACTTGAAACATTCTTATTTTACAGACACGGAGTCACGCAGACTCAAGAACTCAATATTTTACACTCACGGAGTCATGCGGACTCAAGAACTCAATATTTTACACACACGGTGTAACACCCGTACCCGGGGAAACGGGTAAATTATTGTGTTAATATGCATTAATTAATATAATTAGTGTATAAAATGGATTAAGGGGAGGCTTGGACTCGCCCAAGTAAAAAGTGTTCAGAGAGGGACACTAGTTGGAAAAGTCCCCAGAGAGGTGGGACAGGTATTGAAATTTAACCCAGCGAAGGGTAAATTGGTAATTTGCATTTTAAAGATTAAATGCATTTTATGTGATTACATGAATATTTGTTTACATGCTTTCATATTACATGTTAATATGTGTTAGCATTAGTTTGGACATCCAAATAAGGGTATAAATGAAAAAGATGTAAAATTAGTAGGTGCGATAGCAATTTCACAAAATATGTGGGACCCACGTTGGGACCCATACGAAACTTAGATAACCACTCATTTAATAATTGGGTAGTTAATGAAATGTTTGGGGGATTTCATAATAAGAACTTAAGAAAATCCGGGGGTATAAACGAAAATAGAGGGAATTGGTTGACACCTCATTTGCATGAGATGTTGGTGTGTCACTAGGAGAGTCTATACTCTCAATTCACTGCAGAAACTAAACAAAAGAAAAGATATCACCGAGAGAGGAAGACGGAGACGAGACGCCGACGTCGTTTTTCCGCCGTTCGTCGGATTCGCGAACCGAAGCCGTTTTCGGACTCGTGGAGGTGAGACGAACGTTTTTATACCCTTAATTTATGTTTACTTTGCTGGATTTTGGTAGTTCATATTTGACGGTGAGACGTCGTCTACCGAATTCTTGTAGGATTCTTGTTGGAATAGAAATTGAGGTTCAATTTGGTGAAATTCAGCACTTCTCTAGCTTAATCTTGGGTAAAATCAGTGTATAAGGTGAGTTTTCTACAGCTAAATCTGATTGTGTTTAATGGGTTCAAGCTATATGTGATGTTAGAGATGTTAATTCATGATTAGGAATTATAAAGATGTTAATTATGTGAATTCTATGTCAATTTTATGAAAACCATATGTTGATACATGAATAGGTGTTATGTGCTTATATGTCTATGTGGTAGTCAATGAGCACCGGGGAAATGGTTCATTGTTGGGAGTAATAAGGGTGGCGAAGAGGAAGAATCCGATAAATACGGAAGTCCAAGGAATAGAAGTGACCACGGGACCAAGGGAGGTCTTCGGGTTTGAATGAACCATGTAACCGGTGACTCGGCGATTACGTTTATGCTTATGTGTTATTTGTAGCTTTGCACGTGTTAAACATACAATCATGTTTAGAATGCTCACTAAGCAAATTGCTTAAGAAAACCGTTTTCCTATTTCTGTTGTGGTACATAACAACCACCGCAGGTACGGAGCAATACCCGGAGAGGAAGTGACGTGCTCGGGATTGGGAAGGAGATTTGGGTCTTGTAATTATGTTTATAACTTGTAATATAGTATAACTTGTGGGTTAGTATCCTTGACTTGTGAATTAAAGTCTTGACTTGTGGATGGGAGAGATGGGAGAGATGGGGGAGATTTGTGCCCCATGCTTGTAAATTCCTTTTGAACTTATAAAACGATGTAAATTATGGTTTCTTGTATGTTGGTGTTCATATTTGGGTTGTTGGAAATGAATTTGGATCATAACTATGTATTGGGAAGTGAAAAGTAGAATCTATGTACAATCTCTTTTGTTTTGCTCAAGAATGGTGCAAGTAAAGGATGGACCATCTCGGCAAGTCCGGATGTGCCGCTAGTGTCTTGGACATGTTTCTTTAGTGTTCATAATCCTAGTTGTGTCATTGAGTTTAGTCCCAGCAAGTTTCATGTATTTTGGATAAGAATTGAGTTTTTAAGTTGAAAAGTTCATTGTATTTCAAATGAAATGAGTTCTTAGTGGATTTGATCAAATTGTGAATATGATTCTATGATCCATGCTTAACTTGAGTTTAGACATGTTTTAAAATGTGTTGGAATTGATTTCCCAAAGTTTCATAATGTTTCCATGTGATTTGATTGAGTTTTGGTAAGCTAAAACTTGTTTTGACAGCAAACAAAAATTTAGCAGCAGATTTGTGAAGGGGATCGATCCGCGATTTGTGAAGGGATCGATCCGCCCTTTCAAGGGGACATTCTGCGAGAGACTAACATAAATGGATCGATCCGCCCTTTATGAAGGGATCGATCCGCTTTGTATTTTTCCCTGGACGTCCATTTTTACGGAAACATGCATAACTTTTTCTATAAAACTCAGATTCACGCGCCGTTTGTTGCGTTGGAACCGGAACTCAAAAATCTAACTTTTGGTATAAAAATTTAAAAACTTTCTTAATGACTATTTTGCCCTTGGGGGCTGTTTTATCACAATAGAGTTCTTTAAAGTGGTTTATTCACCTTTTCTCTTTAATTAGTGGGTGTTTTGGGTGCGGTTACTCTTGTTACACATGTCCTAATCCACCGGGGGTGGGTTGGGGTGTGACAATTTTTGGTATCAGAGCAATAGTTAGAGCCTTTGGGGACGAGAGACGTATACGACGCGTAGTGTGCACACAACGACACGTAGTTGCATAAGCATGCATACACGTTTACATAGCATGTTTTAATGTTGATAAGCATGCCATGTGTTTATTTAAAAGTAACGTGCATGTGTGTACTATATGTGGGTGCCAGGCATAATGTCTGGAGGTGACACCTCAAACCGAATGGAACGGGTTGAAAGAGCAATCGAGGGGTTGGTACGAGTCGCCGAAACTCATGTGGTCGAAGAAAGGCCGGTGCAAGGGAATCCAAACCCGAGGGAGGAAGTCATCACTATTTCTAAATTTCACAAGCAAAAGCCAACGATATTCCGTGGGGAAGCCGATCCGATGAAGGAAAATTTCTGGATCTCAGATATGGAGAAGATCTTCCGGGTATTACCATGTATTGATGAACAAAAAGTGCTATTTGCTGCAGACACGTTAAAAGATGAAGCGCAATATTGGTGGCGTACTAAGCTGGGTCCGGGTCAACCGACAACGTGGGACCAATTTATTGAGATTTTCAATGATCAATATTTTCCAGAGTCATTTGGGGATCAAAAGGATCAAGAATTCATGGAGTTGGTACAAGGGGGAAAGTCAGTCCGGGAGTACTCCACGCAATTTACGAGTTTGGCAAGGTTTGCCGGGGACATTGCAACAACCGAGAAAGTGAAAGCAAGGAAGTTTGTAGCGGGACTTCGAGGTGACATCCGAGCACGAGTGACCGTATTCCGTCCAGAGACTTATGCTAAGGCATTGGACATTGCTTCAATTGCTGAGAGAGACCTTGGTTATACTTCAAACATGCCACCACCACCGAGTCAACAAAGTAAACGACCGGGATCAAGTCAGTTCAGTGGTCAGGGGAGTGCAAAAAGACAGAGTTTAGGGGGATCATCAGCTAGTATTGGTAGTGGTTCCGGTGGAAATAAACCGAGGTGTCAGACTTGTCAGAAATTCCATTGGGGCCGGTGCAATCAACTTCCAAACCCAATCATTTGCAATAGTTGCCGATGTGGATACCGGGATTCCACCGCTTTTTGTTTGTTGGGTTTTGAAATTTGAAATTTGATTTTGAATCAAAGAAAGAAAATGGTTGGTCTGTTGAAAACAGATACAGAGTCGCCACTTGGTCTTTAAGGAACCAAGAAACCTAATTTTGACTCACCCAAGCGGATAAGGGCACCGGCCCTTCATAACCAAAGAACTTGGTTCGGGGTTTTGGTACGAGAGAGGAAGGAGCCTTTGTCACGACTAAAACACCCTCAACTCGCCCCGTCTTTCGACGGGCCTCAATTAGCATCCAAATAATCATCTTATACTAGGTTTGGTTCGACAATTAATACTACGATAGTATATTACATCACATAAGAAACTTGAAAATGGAAGATCTAAAGATAAAATATCATTCATAAGATCTAAGTCAAATATCATACAATGTAAAGTGAAAGATCACACAAATAAACCTAGGAAAAATCATCTATTCATATATCAAATAATCAAGACTTCCTAATCTAAAGGGGGACATGAATTGTTCTTGAAACAAATAAACAAAGAAATCAAAATATGCTTAACAAGCTAGAATGATGCATGTTAATCTTTGAGAAAAGAAGATCTCTCAATCCCCGGGACGGATGAGAAAGGATGATTAGATCGATGGAAGCATGAACGTGTGATCAAATTCATTTCCTTATAATCTTCTTAGATTAGGAGTTACAAAAAAACCCCAAATCTTGCATGAATGCAATGTATGTATCTAGAATGTGCCAAGGTTGTAGTGTGCTTTGTGTTCATGGATTCCTATAATGACTTAGAAGTCTAGATTGTGTATGAATGAGTGAATGAAATCATCATGGGATATATACAAATGTGGTATGAACTACTTCCTAAGATATAAACTAATTTGGAATGCATATAAGCATCAAATCAAAGAATGAAGTTAAGGTATACTTGCTGTGAATAGTGGACAGAACAGTAACATCATCTTTGGAAATTTGAAAAGAGGGGTTAGGAATGTTTTCAATGCATGATTTTTTATGGGGATGTTCCTTATTGTGTCTAGAACACTACCCAAAAATCCAATCTTGAAGGTCACTCAGAAACAGAGTCCGTACCGTCGAATGAAATGTTAGAAAATCTTAGAAAATGAAAACAAATGATCTAGAGGCCCATTTTATATGAAACGTTTCCTAAGACACTGAAAGTTAAGGGAAAAATAAGTTAGGACCACCCTTTTTGGAAAAGTTTTCTGGAAAAGAAGCTGGAAGTGGACCTAGCTGCTGTGACAGAGAAAGGCAGAATGTATGGAAGGGATGTTGGGGTCCAAATGGACCATTTCCAAGTACTTCCAAGTCCAACCAAAAATCATGGGTGTTCTCCAATGAGTTAGGAAGACTTTCCAAGTGGCCTTGCATCCATATGTTGAGTATTGAGTCCTAGAGAAATCTTTGAACTCAACTCACTCACTGTTTTGACTCATTATTTTGAAGATTTTGAGAAAACAAGGTTTTGTTTCTTGAAACCAAAATGAAAGGGATTGAGAGGGGTTTTGAAATAGATGTTTTGAAAGCATATTTTCAATACTCAATAGGGGTTATAGCCACTTAAAATGCCAACATCAAACTCATCATCAAGAACCTCCAAGATTGTTGGAGAGATTTATTTTTATTTTTGAACATAACTTCAATACATTCCAAGAATACCTTGGAAGTATTGAGGTTATGATCATCATCTATCAAACATGTTTTTGAGGTCAAGAGCTACTATCCATAAGGATTCACTCACCCCAAACTTCATGTCATCACTTAGATGATGATGAACTAGTAAGTAAATAAAGAAAATAAAAAAAGAAATGAGGTAAGAAGAGATGAACATAATATGAATAAGCAAGTAAATAGCAATCAATAGATGATAATCAATGTGATTTTGGACTTGTAGCTTGGTGTTTCACTCATAGATTTTGACATTTGGACATGGAAGTAGCTTCCTAACTCAAGAATGCTCAAGAATGGTGATTGGGGGTGTTTGGAATGTGAAGTATATAGAAGGATAGTGGAAGAAAATAAGATTAAAACTCACTTTCTTTATGGAAAATCAATGGGAGAAGCTCCCTTTCTCTCTTCTAAACCAATCTCTATCTCTCTTCTTCTCTACAACTTTTCAAGCTTTGCACTTGGCCCCCCTAAAATGAAGAGCAATGGGGGGTTTATATGGGCCAATTTGGGGTGGTTTTGGGGTTTTAGAAGTACTCCCATTGGTCCCAAACAACTGTGAACACAAAACTATGTCGTTTTGACTTTCAATTAATCAAATTGGACCCCCAAAAAAATTACAAAAATGGACTCTGCGAGGGTTGAGTGCCGCGGCGGCACTGGGCCAGTGCCGCGGCGGCACTGCTCCTCAGACGCCCAGAAATTTACGTTTAGGCCCCCAGAGGTTCCGGTATTCGCGAAAAGGCCCTATTTTGTCCGAAATTCACAGAAAATGCATACGAACTCCAAATTGAGGTTGTGATATACCGTTGGAAAGGTAATGGAGTCTACTTTACATAAAAAATAGTTCGGGGATAGGTCACTTTGAAAAGTTTTGCGGTATTTGCGATAAAAGCTGATTTGATCGCCTTTTTCGCCTTTGGAAATTCATAATAAATTCGTTTTAAATCCAGAAATTATGTGCGATATACCGTTGGAAAGCTATTGACCTCTAGTATCCATGAAAAATATTTGAAAATTGTTTTGGCGCCTCGGTTCCAAAGTCAAATTTCGGTCAAACTGGTCAAACCTGGGATTCCCGGGAAGTTCTGGAAACCTCCGGGAGTTCCCGGGAGCTAATGTTTTCGCTCGATTTTCTTTTGGAACTTGATTTAAAATGATTCTGGTGAATTTGGACGATTTCGGTCAAACTTGGTCAGACTTGGTCAAACCTGGTCAAACCTTGGTCAAACCGGTCAACGGGGACTTTCCGGGAACTTCCGGGACTTCCAGGGGTCTCTGGGAGCTGACGATTTCACCCGATTTCTCTTAAAAACTCATTTTATCGCTTTTCTTATGACATAGCATGTTTCTAGAACTTTGGGACCAAATCTGGGAGTTTTATGGCTTTCAGGGGCATTTTGGTCATTCTGAGTATTCTGAGATATAGAGCTGACTTCCAAGAGTCCTTTTGAGTCATTTTCGATCATCGTGAACCACCAAGCTATGGGTCTCCTAAATCTGATAGCCGACAAAATGGGGTGTCTACAGTTTGCCCCTCTTTGGCATGAACTTGCGAGGCAACGCATGTCGCAAGCGAGTGCCAAAGCTTCGAAGAGACAGATCTTTTGGAGGCTATAGATTTAGGATAAAAAGCGTTGCAAAAGATGCAAGGATGCTGAGGTTAGTGCTGGTCGTGCTCTGCGTGAGCTGCCTACGTATCCCATGGGGAATCAGACCAGGGCATAGTTCAGGGCACAAAGGAGTAAATCACTCATGCACAACGAGACAAGCAGATGCTATGCTATGAGGATGATATGCAATGCATGGATGTGATATGAATCGTGTCATGAGTCCTATCATGCCTAGTGTTCTGATCCTAGTGTGAGTAGGTGTTTTGGGGTGTGCCACTACAAGTGGGCTGGTGTTGTGCTAGTGTTTGCGACTGTAATGTGGTGGATGACTCGGATAAGGACATCAAGGTTTAGAAGACTCTGGGTCTAGGGGCAAACTTCTAGAATTTGAGAAGTGTGCTTTGCAAACAAATGTAATCGAACGTGGGGTCTCAGAGGACAACAATCGACGGACACAGAAGTCCTGGATACCAAACGATAGATGAGGAAGTTCAAGATAGCCAATCGGAGAAGGGTTTTGCGATAACCGTTAAGCGAGAAAGTTCACAATAGCTGATGGGTAGGTGAGGGGGCTCATAATTTTTGACAAGGGAGTGAGGAAGCTCACGATAAGAGAAAAGCTCTCGATTTTTGTTTGCTGAAGAAGCTCATAATCCTTATTTGAGGAAGCTCATAATAACCGATGGGTAGGTGAAGGGGCTCACAATTTTAGACAGAGGAGTAAGGAAGCTCACGATAAGTGAGAAAGCTCACGATTAGTGAGAAAGCTCACGAGTTTGGACAAAGGAGTGAGGAATCTCACGATAAGTGAGAATGCTCACGATTTTAGATGAAGGTGTGAGGAAGCTCATTAGAAGTGAGAAGGCTCATGATTTGGACAGAGGTGTGAGGAATCTCACGATAAGTGAGAAAGCTCACGATTTTAGACGAAGGCGTGAGGAAGCTCATAAGAAGTGAGAAGGGTCATGATTTGGACAAAGGTGTGAGGAAGCTCATGATTTTGGATAAATGAGTGAGGAAGCTCACGATAAGTGAGAAAGCTCACGATAAATGAGAAAGCTCACGATTTTAGACGAAGGTGTGAGGAAGCTCATAAAAAGTGAGAAGGCTCATGATTTGGACAAAGGTGTGAGGAAGCTCATGATTTCGGATAAAGGAGTGAGGAAGCTCACGATAAGTGAGAAAGCTCACGATAAATGAGAAAGCTCACGATTTGGACAAAGGAGTGAGGAATCTCACGATAAGTGAGAAAGCTCACGATTTTAGATGAAGGTGTGAGGAAGCTCATTAGAAGTGAGAAGGCTCATGATTTGGACAGAGGTGTGAGGAAGCTCATGATTTTGGATAAAGGAGTGAGGAAGCTCACGATAAGTGAGAAAGATCACGATAAATGAGAAAGCTCACGATTTGGACAAAGGAGTGAGGAATCTCACGATAAGTGAGAAAGCTCACGATTTTAGACGAAGGTGTGAGGAAGCTCATTAGAAGTGAGAAGGCTCATGATTTGGATAGAGGTGTGAGGAAGCTCATGATTTTGGATAAAGGAGTGAGGAAGCTCACGATAAGTGAGAAAGCTCACGATTATCGACAAACACTGAGCCTTTGATTGTGAATAGATAATGATTGCCCCAGGAGTTGGGGTTCTTTTGACTACAGGCAGTGTTTCCAATCGCTGGCCGATCCTTATGATGACAAAGTCTGGAGAATCGGTTCGGACTTCTATTATCTTCTGCTGGGGATGGTAGGGGACTCTCTGAGAATCTCTCTAAAATGATTGATAGATGTGGAAGTTCTACCCTAACCTAAAGGGTTTATAATGTAAGATTTGCCTCAATCTGGAGGGCTGGTGATGAAGATTTGCCTCAATCTAGAGGGATGGTGATGACTGATTTTCTTCAATCTAGAGGGCTAGCAATCAAGGATTTGCCTCGATGAAGGATTTGCCTCAATTTAGAGGGCGAATGATGAAGGATTTGCCTCAATCTAAAGGGCTGGTGATCTACGCTTCGCTATGACTAATAGACTTGTGAGGGATCTTGACCTGGAGGTCTTACCCAAGAAAGAGCGTGGTGCTCAAAGTGATACTGCGGTGCTCAAAAGAATGCTTATGGTGTGTTTGCCACTCTTATTGGGCTTTGTGATTTGTGTGTGCCGCGACCGATGGGCTATGTGTCATGTTATGGCCAATTTGTTGTTTTGGGTGAAGTGACGCTCTAGACTTGACTCGTGCTCCCCTTAATCGTGATACTATGGACTCAATGACTCTCAAAGTCTCGACGGTGCTTCTCAAATTTCAATGACGATCCTCAATTCTCAACGACGCTTATGTTGTTGGTGCTTCTCAATGCTTCTTGATTATTAATGGTGTTCTTCAAATCTTAACGATGCTCCTCGACTTTTAAATGATGCTTTTCAACTCTTCTGACGCTCCTCAACAAATCTGATGCTTCTCAACACATCCGATATTCCTCAACAAATCTGATGCTTCTCAACACGTCCGATGTTCCTTAACTCTTCAACGATGCTTCTCAACAAATCTGATGCTTTTCAACACGTCCGATGTTCCTCAACTCTTCAACGATGCTTCTTAACATACCCGATGCTCCTCTTCAACAATACTCTCTTCTGATGTTCCTTGATGCTCCAATAATGCTTCTCAACTCTTCTGATGTTCCTCGATGCTTCAACAGTGCCTCTAAACTCTTCTGATGTTCCTCGACACATCTGATGCTCCTCATCAACAACACACTTGGACTTTGAACCTTAAACATCTTGATAGCATATCTTATCAAAACTTCTCATCAACACATATGGACTTTGGGCCTCAACAACACGTCTTATCGACACACCTTATCAGCAATAGTTTCTTGGTGTTGGCGATATCTCCTCCGATCAGCCACCTTGAGAAACAACCATCGGCTTATAGTTTGTAACCACTTACGAGTTTATGCCACTCGTACCTGGGACACTTCTCATGTTGCGACCTTGACTGGTGTAGTAATAATGTTTGGTACTTCTGCTTATTTCCAAAGTTTTTTTTTTGTTATAATTGGGAATCACCTTTAACCCACACATTTGAGACCATCAGGACAAGTGGACTTAACAGGAACGACAATGAAAGTTGGATTAGTTTGTATGAAACCTCGATCTCTGACACACTTGTGATCAGATTACTACTAACTCAAATAAAGAAGGATTGACTTGGACATGGAATTCTCAAATTGCCACGATCCAATGTGCCTTCATCATGAATGATGTACCGCTCATTTTTTATGTTCACTCCTCATCTTAATATGACAGTACTTTGCTGATAAATCTGGTTTTTGAAAATTCCTCCCTATTGATCTAATCGATTCTCTACTTCTCCCCGGAAGTGCTTTGAATTAGTGCCTTAGCTTTTAGAGTAAAAGATGCTCTATTTTTAAAAGAAATTTCAAAACAACTTGGTGACTTGAAAACTCGCCCTTGGTGTGAAGGGATCGTGTTAGGCAAACAGAGTTTGCCCCTAGTTTGAGGTGTACGAAGTGGAATTCATAGGCAAACGAGGTGGGTGACCGAAGTTTGCCCCTAGTTTGGACAATGGTTTATTGGAGGTTTTGGGCAAACGAGGTAGGTGACCGAAGTTTGCCCCTTGTATGAAGGGTAGATAATGGAATTCAGGCAAACGAGGCGAGTAGCCAAAGTTTGCCCCTAGTGTGGAAGGTGATTTCTGGCTTGAGGCAAGGACCGTGACTTTAATCTCTCAAATGCTCATAACTTTTGCCTAGGCACCAGTGAGGTGACCTAACGAGCTCTTTTCTCTCTTTTGTTATTGCTCACTTTGGATTTAGCTCTAACTTTTGCCTAGGCGTCCTTTCGGATTTTTGACCTAGCGAGCCATTCTTTTTTTTTTTCTTTTTGAAAGTCTGCCTGCGTACCCCCAAGTGGGGATCAGGTCCAACGTAGTTCGGGCCATGGTCGGAAAGAAGCGGGTTAATTTTTAGGTAGGTGGGGTGACCGAACCATTGTGGTTGCCTACGTATCCCCGAGCGGGAATCAGGTCAAGCGTAGTTCAAGGCAAAGCTTGAAAAAAATTGGTTTGATTATGATGGTGTCGACCGAACTGATGCGGTTGCCTACGTATCCCCGAGCGGGAATCAGGTCAAGCGTAGTTCAAGGCAAAGCTTGAAAAAAATTAGTTATGAGGGTTTTTCAAACCAATCATCAAATAAGTTCAAACTTGAGCCACTTGTGGTAGCTTTGAATAAAAGGATTCAGTTTCAATCCCCTTTTTTTCTCTTTCTTGTTCTTTTTATTTTGAGGATTGATCCTTTTCACTTTCACCTAGCCAGTCAATTTTGCTTTTCATGTAATTGATTCTTGCAAGATCTTTCAATCGCAATCTTAGAATTCCGAAACGTGCATGTCAGCTCTCGGAATTTTGTGGTTGTTCCGTGCCTTTGGAAATGTGATCCGGGCACGTTCTTATGATGTACCTTGAAGCATACAATTTTCTCATTTGTTTCATCAAAATTTTCTTCAACCTTTTGACTGGCTAGGGTCAAATTTTGGAAATCAACACCTATTTAGCTCTCATTTTTGCCTAGGGGCCCTTTTCGGGTTTTCAACCTAGCGAGCTTTTTTTTTTTTTTTTTTTTTTTTTTTTTTTTTTTAAAGTGGGAAGAAACTCATCGAAATGTTTGGCTACCAACAAGGACCAAGTTCGCACAGGTTCGCATGGATATCAATTAGATTGGGTCCGAGGCTTTGAAATGGTAGAAATGGTGGAAAGGGTGTTGGGCAAGCCCCAAATCAGTCTTAAGTATGTCTTTTCGAGATTTGAGCAAAAGCATCTTTAAATTCTTAAAGTAAGACTATTCAATTCTCAGCTCTTCTTCGGGGTCAGTGCGAAATCGACTTTGACTTGTTTGGGATTCTCTTTTTTTTTTATGCAAAAATTTATTAGCAGAGTAATGTCCATGGTAATTTGAAAAGTGACATTTTCAGTTCAGCAATTCATGCACTTATGAATATACACATCAGATTAGGCAAAATGAGACTTCATTCCATTAGAAGAGAAAGATTACATTACTTGATACAGACTCACAACAACTCGATGATAGACAGACTCGTCCACAAGATCAAACTTGAAATAGACACAAAATATAGAACAGACTCGACTTGGTCTCAAATGGAGTGTCTTTGTGACCCATTTATCATTATTGTTTTTTTTTTTTTTAGCATAAATCCCAAACACTATCGCTCCACTGCACGGATCCAACATTCATAGGTGTCAGTAAAAGGGGTCATTTGAGAGGATAGGCAATGGGCTTAGGTGACATGGGGTTGAATGGGTGGTGGCTCGATGATTCCTCGATCAATGAGGTCTTGGATATCATGGCGGAGACGTATGCACCGGTCGGTGTCATAGCCTGGGCCTTGGTGGTAGGCACATCGTTTGGACAGGTCACAGTTAGGTGGTGGGGTATCGGCGCGAGGCTGAAGGAGTTGGAGGTGTCCCTTTTTTAGCAGGCGGCCTAAGGCTACGGAGGGAGAGATATCCAGCTTAGAAAATTCACGGGGTACCCTATTTTGGTAAGGGCAGCTAGGCGAGCTGGTTTGGTTTGTGAACTGGTATGATTGGGGAGAACAGGTAATGGGTTGGTTACTAAGGGCGTTGACATTCGAAGGGTTTCGGGAGTAGTCGGGCCTCTTGGGCTGGCTTTGTGATTCTTCATTCTTGATTTTCCCTTCCCTGATTGCATCCTTAATTCTAGCCCCAATCTCAAATAGTTCTTCAAATGTTGAGATGGATTGGTAGAAGAGTTTCTCATGGTACAGCGGCAGTAGATTCTTGATCAACATTCAGACTTGTTCCTTTTCGACTGGTCGGTGGGTCATTTGGGCCACTTTGTTCCTCCATCTGCTCAAGAATGCAGCGAAGGACTCAATGAAGTTCTGCCGGGTAGTCTCCAGATCCCGGATGGTGACATCGAGCTCTTGGTTGTAGGAGTAATGATCAATGAAGACCTGGACTATATCTTCCCAAGTCCGAGTCTTAGAAACCTCCAAGGTCAGAAACCAGGATAGAGCGGCCTTGGCGAGGGTTTGAGGGAACAACACTGCAATGTGCTCATGGGTGCAGCCCATTGATTGGAAAACACTCATGCAGAACTTTATGTGGCTCTTCGGATTCCCAGTTCCATCAAAACGATCAATTTCAGGCATCTTGAAGTTCTCCGACAGTTTCAGCTTAACAGGATCAAAGAGGCCTTCCAGGTCTAGCATGTAATCATCGACCCCCTTGCTTTTCCTCAGTACACTTTCCAGCTTATCAACCTTATCCATTTTTTCTTGGAGCTTCTTCTCGTACTCAAATGGTGGGACCCCTTGAAACCAGTCTTCCTCCCCGTTATTCCCGTGTGGAGGAGGTTCAAACCCTGGTGGTGGAAACCCGGGCGGGGGTTGCGGCTGCTGCTGCTTCAGTTCTTCCATGAACTTCAGAACTTGGGCTAGGCTGTCGGACTGCTGGCTTATGGTTGCTCCCAACTCAGTAACCTTATTTTCCAACTCTTCTCTATTCATGCTGAAGTAGGCTGTTGGACTGATTCTGACCAGATGATTATCTGAACTCCTGGCCCACGACGAGGATCCCGGCTGCTGACCTTGGGAATCTATACTAACCTGACAGATTTCGGGGGAAAGGGATGTATCAGATCCTGATAGTGACGACTTCAGACAGACAAAGACAGTGATGTGGACGGACCCGAGACCGTGCGTGCAGATTGATGGGAATAGTGCATGCATATGAGACAAGCATGCGGATGTACGCCCTAATCTATATGATGCCCCTATTTCTAACAGGTAGCAGCTAAACAAATAAAGTCCTAACCATATAGAGTGTGCTAACCCTACCTTCCAGTACGATCACCGAGGGATAACAGGGGTTTTCAGGTTTTTATGAAAGCTTCTAGGAGGGACTGGGCATTTTTTGGGAAATTTGAGCAGAGTTTTTTGGGAGAAACGGGTTAGCGCGGTTATATCTGAGATATCTGGGCAGAGTTTCTGGGAAAAACTGGTTAATGCGGTTATGTCTGGGATATCTGGGCAGAGTTTCTGGGAGAAACTGGTTAATACGGTTGTAGTGATCGTACGTTCTAGCAGGTTTTCATACTCCTATGTCTTAGGACCGACAAACAAGGTTTGCGGTGTATATCTTTGTGAGCATGGAGCAGACATCCTTATCATGGTGCCTAGGCAAGTCAACTCAATGTGATCACATGTGAGTGATTGCCTTGGGAATCATAAGAAAGAGGTTCTATTCTATGCCACATAAGCGTCTACACCGCGCAGGTAATCCCACCAGGGCATACAGCAGTTATATCACATTGTCCTATCTGAAAAGATAAATGAACAGTCCTATGAAAGGTTCTACAGGAATCCATATGCAAAGGCTGGGTTTAGTCAAAGAGGGTCCGTTGACGAGAGTTCCAATATACCGTCAGAGAGACAGTACGGAGGTTTTTACTCTTTTTGATATACCTTGGAAGGTACAGTATCAACGGTGACTTGTGCCCTGGCACAGCAAGACCTGAACAATGTCAGCGCCGCGTTTCAGACACAGTCGGGAGGGGAAATGCAGCGTGCAATGCGGTGAACCAGACACAGTAAAAAGATGATTTTAAGGATGCTTCTTATGAGTCAAACCTCTGTATTATTTTGTTTTTTAAAAATAAAAAATCCCCAGTGGAGTCGCCAGATTGTGGATACCGGGATTCCACCGCTTTTTGTTTGTTGGGTTTTGAAATTTGAAATTTGATTTTGAATCAAAGAAAGAAAATGGTTGGTCTGTTGAAAACAGATACAGAGTCGCCACTTGGTCTTTAAGGAACCAAGAAACCTAATTTTGACTCACCCAAGCGGATAAGGGCACCGGCCCTTCATAACCAAAGAACTTGGTTCGGGGTTTTGGTACGAGAGAGGAAGGAGCCTTTGTCACGACTAAAACACCCTCAACTCGTCCCGTCTTTCGACGGGCCTCAATTAGCATCCAAATAATCATCTTATACTAGGTTTGGTTCGACAATTAATACTACGATAGTATATTACATCACATAAGAAACTTGAAAATGGAAGATCTAAAGATAAAATATCATTCATAAGATCTAAGTCAAATATCATACAATGTAAAGTGAAAGATCACACAAATAAACCTAGGAAAAATCGTCTATTCATATATCAAATAATCAAGACTTCCTAATCTAAAGGGGGACATGAATTGTTCTTGAAACAAATAAACAAAGAAATCAAAATATGCTTAACAAGCTAGAATGATGCATGTTAATCTTTGAGAAAAGAAGATCTCTCAATCCCCGGGACGGATGAGAAAGGATGATTAGATCGATGGAAGCATGAACGTGTGATCAAATTCATTTCCTTATAATCTTCTTAGATTAGGAGTTACAAAAAAACCCCAAATCTTGCATGAATGCAATGTATGTATCTAGAATGTGCCAAGGTTGTAGTGTGCTTTGTGTTCATGGATTCCTAGAATGACTTAGAAGTCTAGATTGTGTATGAATGAGTGAATGAAATCATCATGGGATATATACAAATGTGGTATGAACTACTTCCTAAGATATAAACTAATTTGGAATGCATATAAGCATCAAATCAAAGAATGAAGTTAAGGTATACTTGCTGTGAATAGTGGACAGAACAGTAACATCATCTTTGGAAATTTGAAAAGAGGGGTTAGGAATGTTTTCAATGCATGATTTTTTATGGGGATATTCCTTATTGTGTCTAGAACACTACCCAAAAATCCAATCTTGAATAGATATCACAGAATGAGAGAAATCATATAAACAATGAAGGTCACTCAGAAACAGAGTCCGTACCGTCGAATGAAATGTTAGAAAATCTTAGAAAATGAAAACAAATGATCTAGAGGCCCATTTTATATGAAACGTTTCCTAAGACACTGAAAGTTAAGGGAAAAATAAGTTAGGACCACCCTTTTTGGAAAAGGTTTCTGGAAAAGAAGCTGGAAGTGGTCCTAGCTGCTGTGACAGAGAAAGGCAGAATGTATGGAAGGGATGTTGGGGTCCAAATGGACCATTTCCAAGTACTTCCAAGTCCAACCAAAAATCATGGGTGTTCTCCAATGAGTTAGGAAGACTTTCCAAGTGGCCTTGCATCCATATGTTGAGTATTGAGTCCTAGAGAAATCTTTGAACTCAACTCACTCACTGTTTTGACTCATTATTTTGAAGATTTTGAGAAAACAAGGTTTTGTTTCTTGAAACCAAAATGAAAGGGATTGAGAGGCGTTTTGAAATAGATGTTTTGAAAGCATATTTTCAATACTCAATAGGGGTTATAGCCACTTAAAATGCCAACATCAAACTCATCATCAAGAACCTCCAAGATTGTTGGAGAGATTTATTTTTATTTTTGAACATAACTTCAATACATTCCAAGAATACCTTGGAAGTATTGAGGTTATGATCATCATCTATCAAACATGTTTTTGAGGTCAAGAGCTACTATCCATAAGGATTCACTCACCCCAAACTTCATGTCATCACTTAGATGATGATGAACTAGTAAGTAAATAAAGAAAATAAAAAAAGAAATGAGGTAAGAAGAGATGAACATAATATGAATAAGCAAGTAAATAGCAATCAATAGATGATAATCAATGTGATTTTGGACTTGTAGCTTGGTGTTTCACTCATAGATTTTGACATTTGGACATGGAAGTAGCTTCCTAACTCAAGAATGCTCAAGAATGGTGATTGGGGGTGTTTGGAATGTGAAGTATATAGAAGGATAGTGGAAGAAAATAAGATTAAAACTCACTTTCTTTATGGAAAATCAATGGGAGAAGCTCCCTTTCTCTCTTCTAAACCAATCTCTATCTCTCTTCTTCTCTACAACTTTTCAAGCTTTGCACTTGGCCCCCCTAAAATGAAGAGCAATGGGGGGTTTATATAGGCCAATTTGGGGTGGTTTTGGGGTTTTAGAAGTACTCCCATTGGTCCCAAACAACTGTGAACACAAAACTATGTCGTTTTGACTTTCAATTAATCAAATTGGACCCCCAAAAAAATTACAAAAATGGACTCTGCGAGGGTTGAGTGCCGCGGCGGCACTGGGCCAGTGCCGCGGCGGCACTGCTCCTCAGACGCCCAGAAATTTACGTTTAGGCCCCCAGAGGTTCCGGTATTCGCGAAAAGGCCCTATTTTGTCCGAAATTCACAAAAAATGCATACGAACTCCAAATTGAGGTTGTGATATACCGTTGGAAAGGTAATGGAGTCTACTTTACATAAAAAAATAGTTCGGGGATAGGTCACTTTGAAAAGTTTTGCGGTATTTGCGATAAAAGCTGATTTGATCGCCTTTTTCGCCTTTGGAAATTCATAATAAATTTGTTTTAAATCCAGAAATTATGTGCGATATACCGTTGGAAAGCTATTGACCTCTAGTATCCATGAAAAATATTTGAAAATTGTTTTGGCGCCTCGGTTCCAAAGTCAAATTTCGGTCAAACTGGTCAAACCTGGGATTCCCGGGAAGTTCTGGAAACCTCCGGGAGTTCCCGGGAGCTAATGTTTTCGCTCGATTTTCTTTTGGAACTTGATTTAAAATGATTCTGGTGAATTTGGACGATTTCGGTCAAACTTGGTCAGACTTGGTCAAACCTGGTCAAACCTTGGTCAAACCGGTCAACGGGGACTTTCCGGGAACTTCCGGGACTTCCAGGGGTCTCTGGGAGCTGACGATTTCACCCGATTTCTCTTAAAAACTCATTTTATCGCTTTTCTTATGACATAGCATGTTTCTAGAACTTTGGGACCAAATCTGGGAGTTTTATGGCTTTAGGGGCATTTTGGTCATTCTGAGTATTCTGAGATATAGAGCTGACTTCCAAGAGTCCTTTTGAGTCATTTTCGATCATCGTGAACCACCAAGCTATGGGTCTCCTAAATCTGATAGCCGACAAAATGGGGTGTCTACAGCCGACAACCGGGACACATCGCCAGGAATTGTCCAAATCAGAATTTAGATATGAGGGACCGATGCTTCACTTGTAAGGAATTGGGACATCAATCTAAGGATTGTCCTACTAGACGCCAAGGAGCATCAGGGTCAGGTTCTTCTGCGGCCAGCGCTATCACACCAAGGACTACTCAACCTCCGAGGAGGGATCAACGAGAGGCAAGATCATTCCAACTCAGGCCCGGAGATACCATTTCTACCGACACTGTTGTCTCAGGTATGGTTCCCATTTGCTCACACCTAGCAAATGTACTTATAGATTCGGGATCCACACACTCATTTGTGTCACATCACTTTGCTAAACATCTAGATAAACCATTAGAGTTCCTAAACTATGATTTATCTGTCGCGATACCATTGGGGGCTCCGTTGGTTAGTTCGGGTGTGTTTAGAAAGTGTGAGATTAATGTGAATGGTAAAGAGTTAACTGTTGATTTGGTACCGTTAGTAATTCAGCACTTCGATGTTATATTGGGTATGGATTGGTTAGCAGCTAATCATGCTAATATTGATTGTAACACTAAAGGAGTAGCATTCCGTATTCCGAATCAAGATGAGTTTTATTTTCAAGGTAAGGGTGTTGTATCACCACCGTATATCGTATCCGCTATTGAAGCATGTCGATTGTTGAAGAAAGGTTGTCAAGGGTTCTTGTGTAGCATTCTTGATACTAGAGGTCCCGATTTAAAACTTGAAGATATTCCGGTAGTTAGAGAATTTCTGGATGTATTTCCAGAGGAGTTACCTAGTGTATTGATTGATCGCGAGATTGAATTTGGTATTGATGTTATGCCGGGAACCCAACCAATTTCACGAGCACCATATCGAATGGCACCAGTTGAGTTGAAAGAATTAAAGATACAGTTGCAAGAGTTGCTAGACAAGGGCTTTATCCGACCTAGTGTGTCTCCGTGGGGCGCACCGGTACTATTTGTGAAGAAGAAGGATGGTACAATGCGGATGTGTATTGACTATCGAGAGATCAACAAGGTAACCATCAAGAACAAATACCCGTTGCCACGTATTGACGACTTATTTGATCAACTTCAAGGGGCTCAGGTATTTTCGAAGATTGACTTGAGGTCAGGGTATCATCAATTGAAAGTCAAAGCGGAGGATGTAGAGAAGACAGCCTTTAGGACCCGCTACGGGCACTATGAATTTCTAGTGATGCCGTTTGGGGTTACTAACGCGCCTGCCGCCTTCATGGATTTGATGAACCGTGTATTCAAATCATATTTGGATGAATTTGTGATAGTTTTCATTGATGACATTCTCATTTATTCTAAGAGTCCAGATGAGCATGAACAGCACTTGAGGTTGGTTCTACAACGATTACGGGAAAAGCAATTGTTTGGGAAATTGAAGAAAAGCGAGTTTTGGTTGACAAGTGTCACTTTTCTGGGGCATGTGATCTCTAAAGAAGGTATTTCTGTAGACCCACAGAAGATTGAAGCTGTTATGAATTGGTCGAGACCGACAAATGTGTCCGAGATTCGAAGTTTCTTGGGGTTAGCTGGATATTATAGAAGGTTTGTGAAAGACTTTTCTAGAATTGCAACGCCAATGACAAGGTTGATGAGAAAAAATGTACCGTTTGAGTGGAACAAGGAATGTGAAGATTGTTTTGTAGCATTGAAGAAAAAGTTGACTACGGCACCAATACTTACAATTCCAACAAGTACTGGAAATTTCAGAATATACAGTGATGCTTCGCACCAAGGCTTGGGATGTGTGCTAACACAAGATGACAAGGTAATAGCCTATGCTTCACGACAGTTGAGGTCTCATGAAAAGAACTATCCAACTCACGATTTGGAATTAGCGGCGGTAATTTTTGCGTTAAAGATTTGGAGACATTATCTATACGGGGAAACTTGTGAAATCTTCACGGATCATAAAAGTCTTAAATACCTATTCACTCAGAGGGATCTTAATATGAGACAAAGAAGATGGTTGGAACTCATGAAAGATTATGATTTAAAAATTCAGTATCACCCGGGAAAAGCCAATGTAGTTGCCGATGCCTTGAGTCGGAAGTCGTCAGAAAACTTAGCTTATGCCTTGACTGGACAGGAAAAGTTGATAAAGGAATTTGAACAATTGAAGCTTGAGGTAGTTCCTAAAATTAGAGGTGGTTTAATGGCTGCGATCGTGGCACAGCCAAGTTTAATTGGTGAAATCAAGACTAATCAGCTCTTAGATCCAGAATTCAAGAAGATTGTGGATGAGTTACCAGAGGGGAGAAGGCCAGAATTCAGTTTCCAAGATGGTGTTCTGAAAAATATTAACCGATTATGTGTACCTAAAGTTGGAAATCTGAGAAATAAAGTTATGGAGGAAGCCCACAATACAAGATATTCTATACATCCGGGTAGTACCAAAATGTACAGAGACTTGCGAGAAATTTACTGGTGGAGTGGTATGAAACGAGAGGTAGCAGAATTTGTGTCTAAATGCATGACCTGTCAAAAAGTGAAAATTGAACATCAACGACCCGGAGGAGAGTTACATCCTTTAGAGATACCAGAGTGGAAGTGGGAACATATTACAATGGATTTCGTCTCGGGATTTCCAAAGTCTCAAAAGTCAAATGATAGCGTATGGGTGATTGTAGACCGGTTGACTAAGTCAGCCCATTTCCTACCTATTAAGACCAAAGATCCATCAAAACTTGCAGAGATTTATATTAGAGAGATTATACGGCTTCATGGAGCACCAGTGTCGATAGTGTCAGATCGTGACACTCGGTTCGTGTCAAGATTTTGGGAGAGTTTACAAAGGGCTATGGGGACAGCTTTACATTTTAGTACTGCATTTCATCCCCAGACCGATGGTCAATCCGAGCGAGTGATTCAAATTCTGGAAGATATGTTGAGAGTATGTGTTATGGATTTTAAAGCTGATTGGGAAACTCATTTGCCGTTGATTGAATTTTCTTACAATAACAGTTTTCAAACTAGCATTGGAATGGCGCCTTATGAGGCACTGTATGGTAGAAAGTGTAGATCGCCGGTGTGTTGGACAGAAGTTGGAGAAAAACAACTTTTGGGACCAGAGATAGTGCAAATCACTACTGACAAGATTCAATTGATTAAGCAACGGTTACAAACGGCTCAAAGTCGTTATAAAAGTTATGCGGATACGGGTATAAGACCGTTGGAGTTTGAGGTTGGTGATTATGTATTTCTGAAAGTTTCGCCTTCAAAAGGCATAGCACGTTTTGGTAAGCGAGGTAAGCTCAGTCCGAGATATGTTGGACCGTGTTTGATTCTTAATCGAGTTGGGCCATTAGCTTATCGGTTAGAGCTGCCACAAGAATTAGAGAATGTTCATAATGTGTTTCACGTATCGATGCTTCGACGTTATGTGCCGGATTCGAAACATGTTATCATTCCAGAACCGTTAGAGATTCGGGAAGATTTAACTTACGTGGAGCATCCAGCGCAAATTCTTGATAGGAAGGATCAAGTATTGAGGACCAAAGTGATTCCCTTGGTGATGGTTCAATGGCGAAGCCATTCAATGGAAGAGGCTACTTGGGAGCGGGAGGATGAGATCCCAGCCAAGTACGCGCATCTCTTCAATTCTTGAGGTAAGAGTAAGTTTGGGGACCAAACTCCCTTTTAGGGAGGGAGAAATGTAACACCCGTACCCGGGGAAACGGGTAAATTATTGTGTTAATATGCATTAATTAATATAATTAGTGTATAAAATGGATTAAGGGGAGGCTTGGACTCGCCCAAGTAAAAAGTGTTCAGAGAGGGACACTAGTTGGAAAAGTCCCCAGAGAGGTGGGACAGGTATTGAAATTTAACCCAGCGAAGGGTAAATTGGTAATTTGCATTTTAAAGATTAAATGCATTTTATGTGATTACATGAATATTTGTTTACATGCTTTCATATTACATGTTAATATGTGTTAGCATTAGTTTGGACATCCAAATAAGGGTATAAATGAAAAAGATGTAAAATTAGTAGGTGCGATAGCAATTTCACAAAATATGTGGGACCCACGTTGGGACCCATATGAAACTTAGATAAACACTCATTTAATAATTGGGTAGTTAATGAAATGTTTGGGGGATTTCATAATAAGAACTTAAGAAAATCCGGGGGTGTAAACGAAAATAGAGGGAATTGGTTGACACCTCATTTGCATGAGATGTTGGTGTGTCACTAGGAGAGTCTATACTCTCAATTCACTGCAGAAACTAAACAAAAGAAAAGATATCACCGAGAGAGGAAGACGGAGACGAGACGCCGACGTCGTTTTTCCGCCGTTCGTCGGATTCGCGAACCGAAGCCGTTTTCGGACTCGTGGAGGTGAGACGAACGTTTTTATACCCTTAATTTATGTTTACTTTGCTGGATTTTGGTAGTTCATATTTGACGGTGAGACGTCGTCTACCGAATTCTTGTAGGATTCTTGTTGGAATAGAAATTGAGGTTCAATTTGGTGAAATTCAGCACTTCTCTAGCTTAATCTTGGGTAAAATCAGTGTATAAGGTGAGTTTTCTACACCTAAATCTGATTGTGTTTAATGGGTTCAAGCTATATGTGATGTTAGAGATGTTAATTCATGATTAGGAATTATAAAGATGTTAATTATGTGAATTCTATGTCAATTTTATGAAAACCATATGTTGATACATGAATAGGTGTTATGTGCTTATATGTCTATGTGGTAGTCAATGAGCACCGGGGAAATGGTTCATTGTTGGGAGTAATAAGGGTGGCGAAGAGGAAGAATCCGATAAATACGGAAGTCCAAGGAATAGAAGTGACCACGGGACCAAGGGAGGTCTTCGGGTTTGAATGAACCATGTAACCGGTGACTCGGCGATTACGTTTATGCTTATGTGTTATTTGTAGCTTTGCACGTGTTAAACATACAATCATGTTTAGAATGCTCACTAAGCAAATTGCTTAAGAAAACTGTTTTCCTATTTCTGTTGTGGTACATAACAACCACCGCAGGTACGGAGCAATACCCGGAGAGGAAGTGACGTGCTCGGGATTGGGAAGGAGATTTGGGTCTTGTAATTATGTTTATAACTTGTAATATAGTATAACTTGTGGGTTAGTATCCTTGACTTGTGAATTAAAGTCTTGACTTGTGGATGGGAGAGATGGGAGAGATGGGGGAGATTTGTGCCCCATGCTTGTAAATTCCTTTTGAACTTATAAAACGATGTAAATTATGGTTTCTTGTATGTTGGTGTTCATATTTGGGTTGTTGGAAATGAATTTGGATCATAACTATGTATTGGGAAGTGAAAAGTAGAATCTATGTACAATCTCTTTTGTTTTGCTCAAGAATGGTGCAAGTAAAGGATGGACCATCTCGGCAAGTCCGGATGTGCCGCTAGTGTCTTGGACATGTTTCTTTAGTGTTCATAATCCTAGTTGTGTCATTGAGTTTAGTCCCAGCAAGTTTCATGTATTTTGGATAAGAATTGAGTTTTTAAGTTGAAAAGTTCATTGTATTTCAAATGAAATGAGTTCTTAGTGGATTTGATCAAATTGTGAATATGATTCTATGATCCATGCTTAACTTGAGTTTAGACATGTTTTAAAATGTGTTGGAATTGATTTCCCAAAGTTTCATAATGTTTCCATGTGATTTGATTGAGTTTTGGTAAGCTAAAACTTGTTTTGACAGCAAACAAAAATTTAGCAGCAGATTTGTGAAGGGGATCGATCCGCGATTTGTGAAGGGATCAATCCGCCCTTTCAAGGGGACATTCTGCGAGAGACTAACATAAATGGATCGATCCGCCCTTTATGAAGGGATCGATCCGCTTTGTATTTTTCCCTGGACGTCCATTTTTACGGAAACATGCATAACTTTTTCTATAAAACTCGGATTCACGCGCCGTTTGTTGCGTTGGAACCGGAACTCAAAAATCTAACTTTTGGTATAAAAATTTTACATACTTTCTTAATGACTATTTTGCCCTTGGGGGCTGTTTTATCACAATAGAGTTCTTTAAAGTGGTTTATTCACCTTTTCTCTTTAATTAGTGGGTGTTTTGGGTGCGGTTACTCTTGTTACACGTGTCCTAATCCACCGGGGGTGGGTTGGGGTGTGACACACGGATTCACACAAACTAAAAAAATTCATATCTTACATATATGAAGTCACGCGGGCTCAATAACTTATTCTTTTATATTAATGGAGTCACGCGGACTCAAGAATTCATTAACGGAGTCACACGGACTCATGAAATCATATTCTACACAAACGGAGTCACGCAGACTCAAGAATTTCATACTTTACATTAACGGAGTCACATGAACTCAAAGAATTGATTTTACAAAGATTGAAAGTCCTCAAACTCAAAGAATTGGTTTTTTTACAAAAATGGAGAGTCCTTGAACCCAAAGAATTGGTTTTTTTTACAAAAATGGAGAGTCCTTGAACTCAAAGAATTAGTTGCACAAAAGTGGGGAGCTAGTCCTCAGACTCAAAGAATTTGAACGGAACTGATGGGGTCACGAAGGGAGTGGTGCTACCCTAGTGGTGTTTGTAAAGCATGATTTTCCTTGCGGATCATTTGGAAGAAACACAATAATTGTGTCCAAAGAGGGAAGTCCTCTTTGCCCTCAGTCTTGGACCATTATCATATTTCCACTTTTAGTATTGTGTTGTGATAATGTTTAAAACTCCTACTTGAATGCTCGTGGGATGCTTATGGAGGCTTTTCAAATCTTTATTCATCATCTTAAACCCGCACGTTTGAGACTATTATTGACTCATCGAAGGAGGACAATCTTAACAGACGACTGACTCAAACTCTGTATTATTATGAATCAATGTGCTTTTATCATGAATAATGTATCATCTCACCTTTCATTTATTCATCATCTTACGATGGTAGTACTTCACCAACAAATCTAAACTTTGAAGATTGTCCCTTTTCGAGTTAGCTGGTTTTTTTGCCTATCCAAAGTGTGCTTCAAATTAGTGCTTTAGCTTAGAGAATAAAAGATATTCTATTTCAATCCATTCAAAACAAACATGATTACTTGAGAACTTTTCTTTGACGAAGTTTGCCCCTAGTTTAAATAGGACTTGGAGGCATTGCTTTTGGGATTAAATAAGGTGTTCAACAAATGAAGTTTGCGCCTGGTTTAGCAATATATATGTGGCTTCAGGCAAACTTACGCAAGTTTGCCCCTAGTCTGAAGGAAGAAAACCAAAGGCACAAAGGGTGATGCTTAGGTTAGGGATGGTTATGGATCAAAAATCTTGCAAGGTTTGCCTACTTCTCCCTGAACATGAATCAGGTCCAGAGTAGTTCGGCCAAAGCTTAAAGAAAGTGCCAGATCATTGGTGGCGGCCGAACCAAACAGGTTGCCTACGTATCACCGAGTGGGAATCAGGTCGAGCGTAGTTCAAGTACTCTGGAGGTCCTGAAAAAAAAATAAGGCTTCAAGAATAGGCGGGCACTTCGAGCTATGCTTTCATATGGGTCCAATGAGTGCCCTTTCTGAAATGGGTGGCTTGTCGTAGCCTTCGAACAGGATGATGAGAACATGAACTATTTCTCCCTTTTATTTTCTTCTTTTCTTTTCTTTTCTTCTCTTCCTTTTTTTTTTTTTTTGAATGGCGGTTGATTCTTTTCACCTTTTCACTAGCCAGTCTTTCTTTACAGCTCTCATAACATATCATGTTTTAATCATACTCTATCATACTCACAAAGCAGAATTGACCCTCCAAATCACTCTTTATCTTTCCCAAAGATATCTCTGCATTGTTTTAGGTTCACTTAGCCATTGAGCCTTCCACAAAATTTTGAGACTAATTGTTACTTTCAAATCTCTCTTTTCATTTCCAATCCATGTACCAATGATGTAATTTGAAGTACTCAAGAATTCTCAATCCCATTTATTCTTTACTTTTTCTTTTTTCTTTCCTTTCTTTTCTCTATCTCACTATCTCTGATTTTCTTTACTTTTTCTTTTTTGACTAGCTAGGATTGGGTGTTTTGAGATCAACACGCATCTTAATTTTTCCTCTAACTTTTGCCTAGGCGGCTTTACAGGTTTTCATCCTAGCAAGCTCCTTTTTCATTTTTTTTTTCTTTTTTTTTCTTTTTTGTTCTATTCCCCTTTTTTTTTGGAAGAACAAGTTCAGTTAAAATGTCTGGCTACCATCAAGGACCAACTTTATGGCTTTAGATTGGTTGGGCTCATCTTTTACACTTGGTATTTGAGAAAAGGGGATGGTGAGCAAGCTTCAAGTTCCAAGCTCATCTTTTCGAGATTGAGCAAAAGCATCTTTAAATTCTTAAAGTAAAACTAATCAATTCTCTACTCCTCCTTGGTTTTGGCACAAAATTTCCTTTGATCACTTGGGAATCCTTTTCAATGCAAAGATTTATTAGCAAAGTATTTTTCATGATCGTTTGAGGAAAAAAGTTATTTTTTATTTATATTTTTTTTTACCTTAATGATTCATACATTTACGACTTGGCACACTGAATCAAGCAAAAATGAGATTTTATTCAACTAGGATAGAAGGAGGATTACATCACTTGACTCGATTGACTTGATGAAGACTTGACAATAAACTCGATAACAGACTAACTAGAAGACTCGACTGGACTCGATATTTGACTCCAACTTAGACATGAATCGATTACAATGGACTAGACTCGACTTTGGCCTCAATTGGAGTGTCACAGATGATCTTCAATTTATTAAATTTCCAAGAGCATCCACATTTACTTTAGCAGTAGTAGTTCCAAACACTATCACCTCACTGGCATCATTTTAACCTTCGGGTTTGCCACCCGTGTTTGCAGTAACATTATCCATCCCTATGACCAATTTCTGAGTTAAGTGGCCCTTCTTCGAATCATTAGGCTCCACAAGCTAATCAACCTTAACATAATCCTTTCCATTATCTTTTATCTTCTAACTATTCTCACGCTTGAATTGCTAACCCAAACTGTTCTGGGTTTGATGCTATCTCGCCTACAGTCATGTTTCATTCTTAATCAATTTTTATTGATTTCAAAAGAATTCTCATTTTGTTATTATTTTTCACATTTTCTTTTGCAAATGCTTAGTGAAATGTTCATGAATGGTTCATATGTCACAAGGATGCAATCCATGTGTGTGTATGTGTACCTATTCTATATGCCAAAGAAAAAAAAATCCTAATCCTAACACATAAACACATAAGCACATAAGATCCTCACCCATGTCAAGTGCGCCAACTTCTCCTTTCATTGTGATCTTCACTACCCTCTCAAAGGTTGGATATTCAAAATTTTTCGAAATTCATTTGAAAAGCATTTCTTTAAATGATGAGATCTTTCAAAAACGATTCTCAAGGATTTTGAATCTTTAATTTAAAAATAAGGATGTGAAAATATTTCTCAATAAAGATGATTGGGTTGAAATTTTGCTTTGAAATTCATTAGAAGGGCATTTATTCCAAAAACAATTCCCAAATTTTTTGGATTTTTCCTTAGAAGATGATCATATGAAAATATACCTTAACAGAGGTTAGTTTGGAGCTTTGCTTGACCGAAAAACATTTTGGGATAAATAATGGTGGTTTATCAAAATCTTGTTTGTTCTCAAAAGTGAATTTTTAAAACTTTTGCGTAGAAGGATCACAAGAACGGATAGTCACCGTACTTTTCTTAAATTTGGATGCATACAAGGTCAATGATGCTTAGCCAACATGATATAAGAAGTATAATCTTATAATCAAGGTTCGGCATGTTCTCCAAATGTCGTGGAACATGAGGAGAAATTGCTAAAAGGTGATTAAAAGATTATACATCTTTCATCAAGCAAATATCGTCATCATCTCAAGTAATCCCTTCCGGGCATACAAAACTTCCTAGCACATAATCCTAATCAAGAATTGATTTCCTAAGATTGAAAGGTTCTATAGAAGCTATCATGCAAAGGCTGAGTTTTGGTCAAATAAAGGACCCTTGACACACATCCGATTGGACGCTTTATATACCAAATCATGGTACGAGATCAAGGGTGATCACACAGTCCCATGATAACTTGACCGACCGGGTTGCCCCGAGTCTCCAAGGTCATAGTTCCGTGCAATCGACTGGCTGGACATGCAAGTGAAATGCAACAGGCAAACAAAGATTGATTAATTCGATTAAAGAGATATTTTCAAGTCTAATCCTCGAGTGAACACAAAATCAGGAATTCTGGTCTGCGAAATCAGAGATTCAGGGTTCGATCCCTAGCAGAGCGCCAGATTGTGGATATAGCAATTTTTCTTAACCACAACTTTTAATTTTTAAAACGATTTTTCAAATTTCAAAGACGAAGAGTCGCCACTTAATTTTTAAAAGGGAAATTAAGAAACCATTTTTTTAAAGTAAACTGATCTTTTTTTAGAAACCAGAGATTGACTAGGTCCGGGGATTATGGAATGAGATGAGAAGGAGCCCGTCGGACTAAAACACCCTCTCTCATCCTATCTTGCGATAGACCTCTACTTAACATCCTTTTAATCGAATTAATAATCTAAGCATGTCCTCAACTAATACATATGTATAAATATACATTACAAAAGCATGTCTAAAAGGGTGTAAGATTGCAAATGATAAAATATCATTCAAAAACCATAATTCAAGTAGCAAGCAATATGATATGCAAATAGGGAACTATAGAACTTACCCAGGATCCATGCCGCGAATATTAAACGTGCAATGCATACAAAAAGAAAGTAAAACGTAAGAAAAGGTCTCTAATCACATAAATTCACATAAGGCAAGATACTAATTCTAATGTGTCGCACATGCGGTCAAAAAATTGATAAAATCAAGAAACTAAGATAAACTAGAAAGGAGTTTAAGAAATCATACCTTGATAGCGCTACAAAACAAAGGGGTTAGTCTACATGCTTTAAACTATATAATATTAAACCCTAAATAACATGTTTAATCTTCTAGCTAAGGAAACGAGGTTATAATTACAAGTATCAACACATGTCAATGAATGCATAAGCATGAGCAAGAATGAACTATGAATTATTCATTGATTTGAATCATTTTCTCTCTGGATTTAAGCTTAACTAATTATTATCAAAGCATGGTTTAAGACCTAGGTCATAGAAAAGTCATTTCGACCATTATTTACAAAGTTGGTCAAATCTGTCATAAAATTCTAAAAATTGCAGAGAACAGACCATAACTTCAAATAAATAAAAGGGATGCTTCCCGTGGTTTGATCTTAATGATTTTTAGACACAAGATGCCTCTGTGTGTCTAGTTTCTAACCCAAAAAAAAATCAAAGTTTCAACGGTTAGATCTATGGGAAAAGGACAAAAATTAGACATCACCCACAGATGTACAACTCTCTATCCAGAGATTTTGTTTGATTTTTTAAAAATAGTAAAAAAAATCAAAAAGACTCTAGTCTTTTTAGGAAATCTTATTAACACATTAAACTTCTTATAAAAAATTATTTGGAGCCAATAATGCTTGATTAAGGTTCTGATTTACTCTTTTTAAAACTGATATTCTGTTCTGAAACTCTGGACAGAATATGGTTGTCTCACAAAACCTATGACCAAATCATGTTATCCATGAGATCCTACTAAAACAAAAATTGCAATGGTAGAACTTTGAGTTATAGACACTTTACCGTTGGTTTCATTCAGTTCCAACGGTTCGATGTTTAACTAAAAATCTTTGATCAAAACTGGTTCATGAATTCACTGCACCATTTTTGGACTTATCATCCTTCTTGTTTTATCAACCAAGCCATGGATATTGGCTTGTCTCAAACCTAACTCTCCTTTCCTTTGATGGTCATTGGAGATCAACACATGACTAAAACTCATGAGTTCCAAAGGAATATAGAAGAGATTCCATGAAAACTCCAAGTTAGAGAACCCAAACCATGGTAGGGGTTTGGATTCATCTATTTGTTCTTGATAAGATGATGGTCAACTTTAAATCTCATGTGAAACATAAGCTTACATGAGACTAAAAGATCAAAATCACATGATTCAAGTGAGGTATGGAAGACATCCAAGTATCTCAGAGAGAAGTACAAACAAGCATAACTATTACTCATGAGTTTTCAAGGAATATAAAAAGAGATTCCATGAAACTCCAAGTTAGAGAACCCAAACCATGGTGGGGGTTTGGATTCATCTACTTGTTCTTTCATCAGAGATGATCAACTTTGACTCCGATGTGAAGCATAAGATTACATGAGACTAAGATATAACGCTCATGAGATTTAAGTGAGGTATGGAGGACCTCCAAGATTCTCAAGAGAGAAGTACAAACAAAAAAGAAGAATAAAAGAACTAAGAAGCTAAGACTTCCAAGTTTACTAACAAAACTCTAAAAAAAACTTAATCAAGAAGAACTAAATGATTTGAAGGTTAAAAATTCAAAAGAAAGAAAACATAACTTAAGATTAGAGGATCACCTCCAAGCTATCCTCAAACTCCTATATTTTGAAGATCTTCCAAGCTCTTCTTCAAACTCTCAAAAGCTCTCTTTTCCCAAAATTCTTTTTGTTTTCTCCTTGAAATTCCCCTCTCCCAAAAATGTGTAGTAGTCTCAAAATTCTTTCTCTTCTAAAAATCCCCCCAAAAAAGAGATCCCTTGTAATGGAGTATTCACCCTCTATTTATAGGCAAAATTGAGAGGGTTATTTTGGTATTTTCAAGCCAAAAACCCTAATTTCGGATGTACTCTTGAGGGTAAAAATGTGCTGTATTACAGTTGGCTGATAAAAATACAGCACTCAATGGAGATGGAAGCGGCACTCAATGAGTACCGGAACGGCACTCACTGAATGCCGGCGCAGCATTCACTGAATGCCGGTGCGGCACTCAATGAATGTCGCAGACAACTCCATGGACTGTCGTCTTTTTTGAAACTCTGATTTTCGCGGCACTTGATGTGTTTTTGCGGTAGTTACGGACTGCCGGTCCGGCAAACACAGAGTGCCTCTTCGCCACTGCGTGACTGTCGCAGCCCATACCATATGTCGTTCTATTCCTTTTTTTTTTCTTTTTCTTTTCTTTTATTTTTTTGTTTGAATTGAAGAGTCTTTTGAAGGGCATGAATCACCTTAGAAGTCTTAGTTTTGTTTGGACATTGTCATCATCGGACTTGGAGCTAACACTCCCCTTAATTCGACGGTTGGTCAAAATTGGAGTGTCTACACTAGCCGCTTTCATCGACTTGATGAATTGTGTTTTCAAGGACTACTTAGATGAGTTTGTTATTGTATTTATAGATGACATCCTAATCTATTCTAAGAGTGTTGAACATCACGAACATCATTTGCGATTAGCCTTACAACGATTACGCGAGAAGATATTGTTTGGGAAATTAAAGAAGTGTGAGATTTGGTTGACAGAGATTGCTTTTCTTGGACATATAGTGTCAGCGAGAGGAATTTTAGTGGATCCTCAAAAGATAGAAGCAGTTACAATTGGTTAAGACCGACGAATGTGACAGATATCCGATATTTCCTAGGATTAGCGGGTTATTGTCAAAGGTTTGTAAAAGACTTTTCGCATATTGCAATGCAGATGACACAGTTAATGAGGAAAGATGCTACTTTTTTATGGAGTCTAGAATGTGAGGAAAGTTTTCAAGAGTTGAAGAGTCGACTAGTAAAGGCACCAATCTTAGCCATTCCGACGGGAACTGAAGGTTTTATTATTTATAGTGATGCTTCGTATAGAGGTTTAGGTTGCGTTCTTATGTAAGGTGACAAGGTCATTGCCTATGCATCGAGACAACTGAGGTCGCACGAGAAGAACTATTCGACACATGATCTAGAATTGGCCATTGTGATTTTTTTTGCATTGAAGATTTGGCGTCATTATCTATACAGGGAGAAATGTGAGATCTATACAGACCATAAGAGTTTGAAATACTTGTTCACACAATGAGATTTGAACATGAGGTAAATGAGATGGTTAGAGTTGATGAAGGACTATGATTTGTCAATTCAGTGTCATCTGGGCAAGGCGAATGTCATCGTCGATGCTCTTAGTTATAAAGCACCAACTAACACAGCATCAGATTTGACTTCTCAGAAAGAATTGATTCGAGATATGGAGAATTTGGAAGTTAAAGTGATTCTGAGGATTGAAAGTGGCTTGATGTCAACGATTGTGGCACAACCATTATTGATTCACGAGATCACAGAGAAACAACTTCAAGATGTGGCTTTGAAGAAGATTTGTGATGAGATTTCGATGGACAAGCAACCGGGATTTACTTATGAGAACGATGTCTTGAGATTAAGGGGTAGAATTTGTGTACCTGATGAGAAAGAATTAAAATAGAATATTCTAGAGGAAGCACACAATAAGAAGTACACCGTTCATCCGGGAAGTACCAAGATATATAGAGATTTGAGACATGTTTATTGGTGGCTGGGAATGAATAAAGATATAGTACGCTACGTTTCACGTTGTACTAGTTGTCAACAAGTAAAAGCCGAACGTCAAGTACCTTTAGGATTGTTACAACCATTACCAATAGCCGAATAAAAATGGGAACACTTAACAATGGACTTTGTTAGTGGGTTTCCGAGATCGAAGAAATCAAATACTATTATTTGGGTGATCGTTGACCGTTTGACGAAGTCGTCGCACTTCCTACCACTTAAAACAACTAAGCCAATAACGTTAGCTAAGTTGTATATCTGCGAGATTGTGAGACTAGATGGTATTCCAGTTTCAATTATTTCAGATAGAGATAGTAGTTTTACATCGATGTTTTGCAAGGCCTTATAAGAAGCAATGGGTACCAAATTGTATTTTTTTCAGTACTACTTTTCATTCTCAGACCGATGGTCAATCGAAAAGAGTAATCCAGATTTTGGAAGACATGCTGCAATTATGTGTACTTGATTTTCAAGGTGATTGGGAAGACCACTTAACATTGATTGAGTTTACATATAACAACAGTTTTCAGACGAGTATTAGAATGTCTCCTTATGAAGCTTTGTATGGTCGTGTATGTCGTTCACCAATTAGTTGGACAGAAGTTGGAGAAAGAATGATCGAAGGGCCAAAAATTGTGCAAGAGACGACGGACAAGATAAAGGTAATTCGACAATGGTTACTGACAGCTCAGAGTAGGTATAAAAGTTATGCCGACAAGCTTAGACGGTCGTTAGAATTTGACATGGGCGATTTGGCTTACTTGAAGGTGTCACCTTTAAAGGGAATCACTAGAATTGGGAGATATGGGAAACTAAACCCAAGATACGTAGGACCTTTTGAGATCATTGGGAGGGTTGGACCCGTAGCGTATTGTTTGAACTTGTCGAGTGAGTATGCTCAAGTTCATAACGTATTCCACGTGTCATTATTAAGGAAACATTTGACAGACGATAGAGATCAAGTGATGACTCCGACACCGGATGAGATTCAGAATGATTTGACGTATGTTGCATATCTGACATAGATCTTGGATTGAAAGGGTCAAGTCTTGCGAAACAAAGTGTTATCAAAAGTGAAAGTGCTATGGCATAGCCATACGACTGAAGAGGTGACATGGGAAATAGAAGATGAGATGCGTACTTAGTATTCGCACCTTTTTGATACATGAGGTACAAGTTGGGGACAAACTTCTTTTAAGGGGGAGAGTATTATAACACCCGCATTTGTGTTATTGCATTTCATTACTTGATGTGTTGTGCATTTTGGCACATGTTTGAATGAGTTCTGACTCACGAGTCGATTTGGGTATCTGTGTCAAAGAACCCATTGAGACAGTGTTGAATGAGTGTTTTGTTGTTGTGAAGTCTCTCCAAGTATGAGTCGTTCATTATGGAATATCTTAAATATTTATCTAGAAATAAATGTTTACCTGTGAATTTCACTATCTGTATTATTTTCTGGTTTAGAATATTTTTCTGTTGTTAATTTTAGCATCCTGGTGAGGACGAATTAACACGCTATTAATTTGGTAGGCTAAATAGCAATTTCGTAAAAGTCATGTAGAAACTTGCATTTTAGCAACCAACCGGAACTTAGTCGGAAACTTTTAGAATTTTGAGGTTTCACTTGTAAAGCTATGAATTAGCTATGTAAAAAGTTTTGGAGACTGATTAGGAGTTTTGAAAACTTGTAGGATGTAAAAACAATTTTTGAAAGTGTTGCCTATGTATAGATAGAGATGATCTTGATATTTTCATAAAGTTTCTAACCTAAAAGCTAAAGGAGGCCAAAGGGGGATTTGATTGCTTAGAGCTTCTCGACGCTAAACGATGACCATTCGACCACTAGTTTTTCACCAAATTTCGTATTTGAACTCCTCGAGGCAAGGCCGTCGTTTTGAAACCTACTAGGCCTTGTTGGCTAAGTTTTTCAAAAATTATTTTCTAGAATTTTTCATAAAAGTTAAAATTTGGACTTTTGATCCATGGGAGCTGTCCTAGACGGACTTCGATACGTTCTTTGTGCACGGGTTTTCTTTGGATTGAATTATAGGAGCGTTATTCGGAGGTGAGTGATTCAACCATGTTCTTGGAATGATTTCTTATAATGTATTCATGTTGTGATATGAAAAACAAGTGTTAGTATAGATATATATTGTGTAGTTCATATTGGGCGATTATATTGATAAGTAGGCCCAATAGCACAGTGAAATGTTTTGATTACCGAGAGCATGGTGATATGTAAATTGAGCATGTTGAGTTATTATTTGGGTCAAAGGAGCACGTGGTTACTAAGCCATCTTGTAGAGCCGATATCGGCATTAAGGTCGCACGATTGAAGAAAAGAATCGTGGGTATTACCTTTTTGCGTGGACTTATTGGCGAGGAGTCGCGGATTAGGAGTATGGAACGTACACTTGAGTCTCCGAAGACTAGTATAAAATGTAAAGATGTGAATGCGAGCATGTTTACCATTCATGTGCATTTGTTGTTTTATTCACTAAGCATTAGCTTAAACAAATCGATTATGTGTGGTTATTCAAATAACCATTGCAGGTATTAATACCAGTGAGGAATCACAGAAGTGAGCACGTGGGTTTGGGGAGTGCACTTAGAAGGCGACTCGATATGTTGATCTCGTCATTTTGTAATAGACTTGTTGTAATAAGAATCGTTATGACCTTTAACTATGTTTAACTTAGAATCGTACAACGAATTAATGATATTGTAACAGATAGGAATCAGTCGACTGGACCACTATTCTATAAAAAAAATTCCCTTTGGTTTTCAGAACTTCTGTTGACTGATCCCCAGGAAACATTCGACTGATTTCTGCATGAAAATTGGACTTTCTGCTAGGATGGATTCAGTCGACCGGACGAGCCCAGTCGACTGAAAAATTGAGGCATCAGTCGACCGAACCTAGGGTCAGTCGACTAAGGGTGGCTATTTGGGAATATCTTGTTCTCTGGAACTCCAGGTCAGTCGACTGGAGCCCCGACCCAGTCGACTGGACTGCTATTTTTCAAAATGATTTGTTTTCTTTCCGCTACGTGTCTTCTTAAAACTAACTTTGGGAACGTTAAAGAATTGGTTAGCCTTGATGGCATGCCACGGGCTCCGATTCTGCTATTGTGGGACCGAACTGTGACAAATACGTCCTTAAGAAACAAGGTCGTTTGGAATATTCTAGAGATCCAAAGAAAGTTATAGAAGCAATTTTATTTCTCAACACTGCGTACAGGGCGGCATTCAATTTGAACTCTGCAGCACTTAGTGAATGCCGCAGCAGCACTCGCTGAGTGCTGGCTCTTAGTCCCGTGTACCATTTTTTTTCTTTCTATTTTTAGCATTTTCTTTTACTTTTTCCTTTTATACTCTATTTCCTTTAAAGAAATCCTCATTAAAATTGTTCCAACTTCAAAATATTATAAATAAAATATTTTTGAGATTGTTTCAAAGCCTACACAAGTAGAAGTCATCTTAAGAGCCTAAATTTATTGGCTCTTCATGGAATTTTTTTTTTTTTTTTTTCCGTTTTTCTCCTAGTTAAAATATAGAAAATAGGAAAATGTTGATTTTAAGCGTCTAAACCCTCTTTCCTTGGATCTCTGCTATCCCGAACGCTCTGATTTCCTTTCCACGCGTATCTGATACTTGACGAATCATAGAAACTTATCTTTGAAGATCTATTTACTCTCCTTTTTTTGAAATAACATCGTTTGAAAAGCTTCTCGAAGTTCATGAAGACTTCTTAAAGGCCGTCCAAGCATGCCGGACAGTATCATCATTGTAACCAAAGGTAATTCTCCCTAGGTTCAGTAGTCCGGTCAAAATTGGAGTATCTACACAGTCCATGTGGGTGTGTGAGAGTGTAAGGATGTATGTATGTGTGTGTATATATATGAGTATATATATAACACAAGCACTCTCTCCCTCTCTCTAAAAACTGGTTTCTAGAACCCCAAACAACTAGAAAATGATCACATATATATAGAAAATTCGTTATACACATGGACAAACCATAGCCAAAGCAAAAGAATCTAAACAGCTACTGCCAATCGATTGGCCAAAGTGGGAATCGATTGAGGTAGGTACTTGATGCTCCAATCGATTGGGACAAGGGTCCAATCTATTCACGGTTGGTATTAATGACTCCAATCGATTGCGATGAAGTCCAATGGATTAGGTCTAGTTGGTAGGTACAAAAGTGGCAATCAATTGGTATAAGATGTCAATCGATTGGTGTCCAAGGTAAGGCAATCGATTGGGAAAACAGTCCAATCGATTGGGACACAGAATGCACCAAAGGTAAAGTTAAACTTATACAAGTATTTAAAGGAAAAATACAAGGTCTTATTCATATAATTATATTACAAAATACATGGTATTACATTGTTGCAGCTTATAAGCTGACTTTTTCAGCTTATAGCTTATTATAAGTTTAAGTTGTACCAAACAGGGTGCAGCTTATAACTTATTTTAAGCAGAAATAACTTAAAAGTGGAAAATAAACTAACTTATCAATAGCGGGTTTTAGATGTTTTTGAGATTATAGCTTCTTAGCATAAAATAAGCTACAACAAATTGGGCCAATGCATAGTAAAATAAGTGAGGTGCCCTAACTAATTAAAGTATAAGGTAAAACACTGACTTTTTAACTTAAAATTAGGTGCCCTAATTAAAAAATGAATGTGCCTTATCGCCAGCCATTATTTTTCCTCTCTTTTTTTCTCTTTTTTTTTATTTTTATTTTTATAAGTTTCACATTCTAGGAAAAAAAATTTCGGGGCCGGGATGGGTTTCTGATTACGGGGCGGGGTTGGGGTCGAGGTTGGGACTCATATATCCTCGCCGCGGAGCGGGGCGGGGGAAGGGTTCACTTTGGGGACCCCATCCCATACCCACCACGTTATCATCCCTGGCCAAGACATTGGGCACAAGAAAAATATCATGTAATGAGTTGATTTTGCTTCCTTTTTCTTGCGTTATATATTGTACTCCTTCTGCCCTAAATTAAGAGTCATTGATTCTAATTTTTAATGTCTCATTTTAAACGTACCTTTGAAAATTCAATATATTTTAACTACACACTTTCCATGTTTACCTTTTACTATACAACAATAAAACTTTCAAACTTAAAAAGGCCGGGCAAAAATGAAAGTTAAATATAGGACAGGGATATTATTTGACATTTATACAAGATACATACATATGTACATTCCGAAAATATATATATGTATATGTATATATATTTGCTACATTTTTACTATTTGGAGCTAGACATTTTATTTTTATCCTGACGATTAAAAGCTTTTGGTTTAAAACTAGAGTGCAGTTTTGCTCACCCCAAAAATGGTCATTCTTTGCTCATCTTCCACTCCTATTAGCTAATGCAGTAGGCCCAGTACTTCACACCATTAATTAATTCTCATTTAATACTGGACCGTACTGTATTAGCCATTGAGAGAGGAGGGTGATCAATTTTGGGGTAAGCAAAAATGTATTCTTAAAACTATTAATGATACCATGGGTAAGGATAAATTAAGGGCAATGCTATAGGCACTCTATTGATTACTAAATATACTCCATGGACTACATTGAATGCATGGTTCTATGACAATTTATAGAGTACATCAGTTAATTTTTAGAGTACTGTAGACACCTCATTTTGTTGGCTATCAGATTTAGGAGACCCATAGCTTGGTGGTTCACAATGATCGTAAAAGACTCAAAAAGGACTCCTGGAAGTTAGTTCTATCTCTCAGAATGCTCAGAATGACCAAAATACCCCTAAAAGCCCGAACGCTCCCGGATTCGGACCAAATGTTCTGAAAACGCGCTACGTCGTAATAAAAATAATAAAATAAGTTCTAAAGCAAGACCGGATGAAATTGTCGGCTCCCAGAGACCCCCAGAGGTCCCGAAAGTTCCCAGAAAGTTCCCGTTGACCGGTTTGACCAAGTTTGACCAAAATCGTCCAAATTTGTCGAAAATTATCGGGATCATTTTGGATCATGTGGAAAGTATTAAAATGAGTTTTAAAAGAAAATCGAACGAAAACGTCAGCTCTTGGGAGCTCCCAGAAGTTTCCAGAACTTCCCGGGAATCCCAAGTTTGACCAGTTTGACCAAAAGTTGACTTTGAAACCGGAGCACCGTATCATTTTTCAAATATTTTTCATAGATACTAGAGGTCGATAGCTTTCTAACGGTATATCGCACATAATTTTTGGATTTCAAACGAATTTATTATGAATTTCCAAAGGTGAAAAAGGCGATCAAATCGTCTTTTATCGCGAATACCGCAAAACTTTTCAAGGTGACCTATCTCTGAACTATTTTTCACATAAAGTAAACTCTATTATCTTTCCAACGGTATATCACAACCTCAATTGGAGTTCGTATGCATGTTCTGTGAATTTTGGACGAAATATGGCCTTTTCGCAAATACCGAAACTTCTGGGGGCCTAAAAAGGATTATCTGGACGAATGGGGAGCAGTGTCACCACGGCACTGGCCCACTGCCGTCGTGGCATAGGCCCAGTGCCGCCGCGGCACTCTCCTCCAGAATGGTGTTTTTTTGTAATTTCTTTTGGGGGTTCATTTTGATTAATTAGAAATCAAAACGACGTAGTTCTATGTTCACAGATGTTTGGGACCAACGGAAGTACTTCTAAAACCCCAAAATCACCCCCAAATTGGCCTATATAAACCCCCCTTAACTTCTCATTTTGGGGATGTCAAATGTAAGCTTTGAAAAGTTTTAGAGAGAAAGTTGTAGAGATAAGGTTAGAATAGAGAGAAAAGAAACTTCCTTCTTTGATTTTCAAATAAGAAAGTGAGTTCTAAACTTTGTTTTTACTTCATTACTTCCATTTACTTCATATTCAATACACCCAACCACCATTTTAGTGAGCACTTAAGAGAGAGGAAGCAACTTCCATGTCCAATGTCACCACATATGAGTGAAATATCAAGCTACAAGTCCAATACATCATTGAATATCATCTATTGATTTTTTATATACTTGTTTTCTTACTTTGTTGTTCATCTTCTCTTACATCATTTATTTTTGTTTTTTTTTTATTTGCTTACTACTCTATCATCATCTAGATGATGACATGAAGTTTGAGGTGAGTGAATCCTTATAGATAGTAGCTCTTGACCTCAAAAACATGTTTAATAGATGATAATTTCAACTTCAATACATTCCTATGTATTCATGAAGTTGTCTTTAAAATGGAAATAATACTTTTCCAATAATCTTGGAGGTTCTTGATGATGAATTTGATATTGACATTTTAAGTAGTTATAATCTTCATTAAGTATTGAAAAGATGATTTCAAAACCTCTATTTCAAAACCCCCTCTTAAACCCCTCATTTTGATTTTAAGAAATAAACCTTGTTTTCTCAAAACCTTCAAAACAGTGAGTTATTTAACCTCAAAGAATTATTTTGAGTTCAATACTCAATATATGAATGCAAGACCACTTGGAAAGTCTTTCTAACTCATTATAGAACACCCATGATTTTTGGCTTGGCTTGACTTGGAAGCACTTGAAAGGGGTCCATTTTTGTCCAAACATTCTGCCTCTGCTGTCACAGCAGCTAGGTTGACTTTCAACTTGTTTTACAGAAAACTTTTCCAAAATGAGTGGTCCCAACTTATTTTTTCCTTTAACTTCAATGTCTTAGGGGACTTTCTGTATAATATGGGCTTCTAGATCTTTTGTTTTCATTTTCTAAGATTTTCTAACATTTCAGTCGACAGTACGGACTCTGTTTCTGAATAACCTCTATTGGTTTATATGATTTCTCTCAATCTGTGATAGTTATTAAAGATTGGCTTTTTGGGTTGTGTTCTAGACACAATAAGGAAGATCTCCATAAAACATCATGCATTGAAAACATTCCTAACCCCTCCTTTCAATTTTCAAAAGATCATGTTACTGTTCTGTCCACTATTCACAGCAAGCATACTTCTACTTCCATCCTTTGATTTGATGCTTACATGCACTCCAAATTAGCTCATTTCTTAGGAAGTAGTTCATACTACATTTGTACATATCCCATGATGATTTCCTTCATTCATTCATACACATTCTAGACTTCTAAGTCATTCTAGGAATCCATGAACACAAAACACACTACAACCTTTGCACATTTTAAGATCATACATTGCATTCATGCAAGATTTGAGGCTTTTGTGACTCCTAATTTAGGAAGATTATAAGGAATAAACTTGATCACACGTCCATGCTTCCCCCCCTCCCCCCGATCTAATCATCCTTTTTCATCCGTTCCGGGGATTGAGAGGTCTTCTTTTACTAAAGATTAACATGCGTCATTCTAGTTTGCTAAGCATATTTTGATTTATTTGATTATTTGTTTCAAGAACAATTCATGTCCCCTTAGATTAGAAAAACTTTATTACTTGATATGTGATTAGACGATTTTTCCTAGGTTTGTTTGTGTGGTCTTTCACTTTTGCATTGTGTGATATTTGGCTTAGATCTTATTAATGATATCTTATCTTTTGATCTTCCATATCAAGATTCTTATGTGATGTAATATACCTATCATAGTATTAATTGTCGAACCATACATAGTATAAGATAATTATTTGGATGCTAATTGAGGCCCGTCGAAAGACGGGGCGAGTTGAGGGTGTTTTAGTCGCGACAAAGACTCCTTCCTCTCTCGTACCAAAACTCCGAGCTAAGTTCTTTGGTTATAAAGGGCCGGTGCCCTTTATCCATTTGGGTGAGTCAAAATCAGGTTTCTTGGTTCCTTAAAGACCAAGTGGCGACTCTATATCTGTTTTCAACAGACCATTTTCTTTCTTTGATCTAAATCAACTTCAAACAAAAACAGCAAGTGGTGGAATTCCGCGTGTCCACAAATACTAATAGTAATTCCCTAAATTAGACTGTCTTCACGTTAATAGATGCCATGAGATGTAGAGCTTCTACAATTTTTCAAACTAAATGAGGTTAATGAAATTACCTTATAAACTAAATGATAGGGGTATCTCCAACTGAGATGTCAATCCTAGGTGGCATGTTTAGCAATAGGTTTTGATTTCAAGTGTTATCCATTTCTCATCTCCCAAATAAAGAAGAATGATGATATATGTACTTTGTAAATTTGTATCTCAAATATGATTTCTAACACATGTGATAGTGGACTTGTATCTTCAAAATTGGAGGGATAGCTTCAACATGCAATAAAAATAGATTGGACGAGCCCACTAACACACGTGTTGAGAAGCACAATTAGAGTACTTTATGTGTGTTTGTCTCTATATGCATGTACTATGTATCTGCAAAGGGAAAATATATGATATGGCCAAGCGGTTTGGTCATATCATAGTATCAAAATCGGGATAAAATGTTTTGTTATCATGCTATAATATTTTGTTACATAAGCAAATCCATTATATATAGAAATGATTTAGGTACAAAATTTTTGTGTTCGTGCATATAATATTTTGTTACATAAGCAAACTCACTATAGGAATCATCACAATACATACTACCAGGTGATTGTAATAGTAATTTTACTTGGGTAACAAAACATTCAACCCAAAATAACAAAATACCATGTTCCCATTTATTTTGATCGTATGATACAACCAAACTACTTACTCATATCATAAATTAATCCTCTATAAAAAGGATGCCATATATGGAGAGAAAAATGATTTCATTACTCTTTTAAGGGTGGCTAACTAAGTTCTCTTCTAGTAATGAAATCACAAATTCACGCCTAGTTGCATCAATTGGCCAATCAAACTATACTGCGAGCCTGCTAGGCCCACGCAAGGTTTGTGTAGATATATTTTCTAGTTGACTATTAAACTTTGTCTCTGTTTTTAGTCAAAATTTTCTGCATTTGTTTCGTAAGAAAACAATAAGAAAATATGAATACAAAAAAATCGGTGAAAAAAAATAAAATACCTTAAATTTTTTATTCGTATTCCTATTTTCTTGATTTCTTATCTTATTTGCATTTTTCTCATTCCTAATCTATTTAAGAGTAGGAAAAAATACTTATACTTTCTTTACTTTTTTCTTTTTCACTAAGTTCAATGGAGCAATGGCGGCCAACATTTAACCCACATCTAAATTCATACCCAATTCTACAACAAAAAATTATGACCTTTGATTCCAATGGGCCCAATGTGGGTCTTTCATAGGTCCCACACAGGATCTGTCAGAATCAACTTAATCAATGGCCCGAATGTGTTGGTTGTAAGGAATTAGGCGTGAATTTAGATATAGGTGTAGCATTACTCTTGACAGAAATATACGTTGACTTTGTGTGACTGGATTTGAATGGGCATCCTCTAATTCAATCTTCTTCTCCAATACTAAATGAGTAATAATTGATGTACATAAAATGTCCACATAAAGATCTGGGCCTTTAATTTCGGTAGGTCTCATGTATGCAGGCACGGGCTCCACCAAAATGAATGGCTCAAATTTTTATGTGAACACTTTATGTACACCATTTATGTGCACATAGCATTACCCTATTACTAAGTCCATATTTTTTTTTTTATTCAACAAGCTTAATAGAGGCCTTCCATCTTACTCTTCACAAATAATTTGGGACAAAGTTCCTTTCACACTTTTAGAGATTAATTACGTTGCAAAATCAAGTAAAGATATATAGAGAGAGTAGCTTTTGACTTTGAAATGAACAATAGGACAAAAACAATGAGGTCGAGATATACCCTTAAAAAAAAGTTTGACATGGTGGTAAAATATAATTGAATGGGTATGATGTGCGCGCAAGACGGTTTGAGCGCACCATGTGTAAAGGAGAGAGAAAAACACATATTTTAGTATTAAAAAAAACCACGATGATTTTATATGATAATTTTAGTAGTTACAATATTTTGTCAGCGTGTTATAATTTTTGTCATGGTAGTTCCTCTTTTTTTTTTCTTTGGTTACAATTTTTTTCGCATGATAGTTACAATTTTTCTCATCGAATAACAATTTTCCTCACTCAAGTTATAATTTTTCTCATCAAAATAACATATGGCTGGGCACAATCTTGCATTAATCTCTCATGCATGCATGGTGCGCATACCACCAACGCGCACCACGGAGGTTTTCTAATCAATTATGTACTCAAAAACTAAACCATACATTTATAGAAAGGAACTTTGAAAATATACAAGGAATGTATATGTCAGAAAAAATAAAATAAAATAATAGGTTAATTAGTGTCAAGTCCCTTTTATGAAAAGTTATTGGTTAAAGGATACAATGAAAATTTTATTTAGTGAAAAGTCCCTCAATATAGACCGGAGCAAAAAAATCTTAAAGTCGACAAGATTTTTTTGCTCAATTAATTTTATGTGTGAGGAACCTTTCACTAAAAGTTTTCCTTGTCGAACCTAATATTTAAAAAGTACTCTGAAATGAACTATTCTCTAATCATCCCTAGAAAAATTTAAATATTTGAATGTGTATAAAAGCACATGCACAATACTGTTGCATGCAAGCATTTGTTAGGGTGTCGAACGGGGCGAATTGGCCTGTTCCAACTCGTCCCGCCCCTTGGACAAACCCAGCTTGTGACTCAATTCATTGGGTATAAGTCCAGGTCGATTTTTATTTTTGCGACCCACAACTCGCCCTGTGACCCAGCTCGCTTAACCCGTCAACCTACTTGCCAACTCGCCCATCCCACAAACCCAACTCGTCTCAAAAACCCAACCCATACCCACCCCACCAACCCGCAAGCCAGCTCCCCTAAACCCGCGAGCTAATTCGCCTGTGCTGGACAGACTGGACAGTATAGTGTAAGCTAGGCATTAGGCTATATTGCTGTAAGTAATAAGTGGACGCAGACTTGTCACTTTGTGACTTGAGTACTTGACTTGGTCATTACAATTTGAATTTACAAATTACGTACATTGGTACACGTAAATGCAAAAAACTGTGAATTGTTCTTTAGATAGTTTTTTTTTTTTTTTACAAACTGTTATCAATGTAGGTTTAAAAAAACTGTTATCTATGTAAAATACAAAAACAGTATTTTCATAGACTTTTTGAAGATTTCAAGTTGTTTTTTTAAAACTCTTTTTTTTATAGACTTTTTGAATATTTCAACAAAACATTTTTACAGACTTCAAAACTGTTTTTTTTTTTTTTTGTAGACTTCAAAACATTTTTTTGAAGATTTCAAAACTGTTTTTTCATAGACTTTTTGAAGATTTAAAATTGCTTCTTTGTTTTTTTAAAAAACTTTTTTTTGAAGTTGTAAAAATTTTGCCAACCCATGGGTCAACCTGCGAATCAAACCGTGAGCCAACTCACGGATCAACCCATCAACCAACCAAACATCCAATTCGTGAGTTGACTCGCCTCGCCCCACCCCGCTCTGTAAACCCAGAATTTGTGGGCCGGGTCAAATTAGTATTATTTCATTTTTGAGTCGCCCCCACTCCGCCCCGCCTGTCTCATTGACCCGCCCTATGACCCGTCCCAATTCGTCTAATTAGGTACTGTGGTGGGGTAGCCCGTTTGACACTCCTAAGCATTGTCTTCAAACATTTGTTTGGTTAATTTTCAATTAGTTATCTAAACTATTCACAAGTCCTATAAAAGAGGCATGTTATACTCACCCCTTTGTCCCAACCACTCTTGTGTCTACAGTTTAGAACATTCTTTTTAAATGGCAGAGACTCCATTATCTTCTATTTAACGTTCCAAAAATCATTCACATATGTGTATAGATGTATATCTATTGTATATATCACTGCTAAATTAGCCAAGCGAAAGCCAAAGCCGAGCCGACTGTTCTCAACACAAGTATTCTGAGTCAAAAATTAGTTTGTATACTCAATATATATATATACTAGTAATTGCCCGTGCCCGTGGACACGGAGTAAAAAAATGTAAGTAAAAAAATTATTAGTATTTGCCCGTGGACACGGGGCAAAAAAAAATGTAATTGAAGAATTTCTATTAAAGCATCTTAAAGCAATACAAAAACCCCACGAACCTCAATGTACTGAATTACTTATCAAGCAATAACCAAGAACTTTCTTCATATATTGATCAAGCACAGAATAAAGGAGCTCTTAGCCCTTCTGTCAGTATCTTTAGGCTAAGCACCTATCTTAAAGAACAACCCAAAATAATCTACAATGAGTTAAATTTGACCATCCACTGCATAATATAGCAAGAGAAAATAATAAATTTCAGTATTGCTTTAGTCAACAACTTCCTAATGATCAATCGGCGCAGTCTAGAACATGGCAGATGCTACACAAGCTTAAGAAAATATCAACTCATATCTTCCTGTATAGAAAGCACAAAAAATAAAGGAAAAACTTTTACATGAAAGGCAAAAGTAAAATATTTCCGCTGACTCTCACAATTGATTTCTTTGCATATATAACTTGACTCGTATTGGGTATCTTCGCAACAAGATCAACACAGCTGAGGTGACAGGAATTTACCCCAATGGTCAGGAATCATGGGCGTGAGCTGGTTATCAAAGCAAAAAGTCACTCTCTTATTCACAATTCCACAAATGACTAAATCAAATGCCAAGCCAAAACTAATGAACAGAAGGTTAAAGATTGATATTAAACAGAAAGCATCCTCATTGAGGACAACATCAAATTCAATTGTATGATAGCATAAACATGGTCATTAATTACCCAAAATTCAGCGGTCTTTGACAACTAACACGTTTGTTCAGAGTGCTGCTTGTCCCCCGTGAATTATCTTAATCCTCTTAAATCTCAATATGCAAAACAGAAAATGGAATCACCTGTCTTTGGATGTGTCCCAATCTTACTCATTGATTACTCAAACTTTACATGCATTCAAGAATCATCAAATCACCCAAATTTCCAACTCATGTAGGACATTCCTGTTAGAAAAAACATCATGCTATCTTTTTCAAATTCGAATATTTGCAATCAGGAGATCAAATTTATCATTTAATATCTAGTATGCAATCCTATGTTTTAGAACCCAAAAAAAATAGCCTCATTCTAAATTGCAACACAAAATAGGATCCATGAAATGCACGAAAAATTCAAAGACCTACCTCAAGCCGATGAGCCATCAAAGGAAATTTCTATTTTTTTGTTTTTTTTTTCTTCTTCTCTAGCAGTCAATGCAAATGGGTTGTCATCCAAATGGAATAAAACAGTAAATGTAAATCCTTGGTGTAGACTGTAGAGCCTCAAAATAATAACTTTAAATCCTTTAAAACAACTCCAGCTCTCTCTCTCTTCTCTCTCCGTTATGTAAGTCTCTCTCTGGGCTAGAATTGTGAGTTGGTTCCAGAGAATTAAGGGGTTGGTGTAGAGCCTTTTTTGGGTTTTTTTTTTCCTATTCATTTGAATTCGTTCATTTTGGTAATGAAGCTCCATAGCCTTGGTTTTATTTTAATCCAAAACATCAACTCCAAAGTTATTAAGGGAAGGAAAGAGGATTGCAAAATTATGCTAAATCCATTGAAGGAAAAGGTTACAAAGAGATGAGAAAAACCACCTAGATGTAGGAAAACAGCCCAACATGTCTCAGTGAGAGTAGCTAAGATAACTTCCAATGAAAATGATAAGTTGAATGAAAAGCAAAAATGTAACAGCTCAATCCATCCAATAATAGATTTAGCATAAAAAAATCAGACATGGAAAAATAGCTCAATCCATACAACAATACATTAAGTTCAAGAAATGAAGAGAAAACTTATAAGATGAAGTTTCTCTCAAAATAAGCAAAAACCCATGAACCCATTACCTTATCAACTGAAGAACCCAAATTATGTTAATGAGATCAAAGCCAGAAATATGAAAATGAATTATGCTAGTTATTGGTAAGATGAACTCAAAAGCAAAAGAAAAATATAGGAAAAGAAATTGAACTAAGAGGACAAAATCCACATATTTATCATTTCCTACCTAAACCTTTTTCTGTAAATGTTCACAGACCTCATTAGGGGTTGAATGGGGCTGATTTGAACACAATGTTCTCAAGAGCAAGAACACATTAGCAGTTGCTTTTGCTTTCTTATGAGAATCAAACATGAAGTGAAAGGGTAGTAGGCCAAAGGTTTTCCTTTCTTACGTGAAAGTGAAAGGGTTGGCAACACATTAGCACCGTGGCTTCCAAACCAACTTCTGTCATTTGTGGTGTGGACGGAGAGAAAGGGTACTGGCCAAACTTCAAAAATTGAAGGGAAAAAAAAAACTCAAATATTCATGAAACGTGAGTTAATGGGATTCAAAAGTTTTGTTTGAAGTTTCCAATAATTTATTTTCATCTAATTGCACTCTTTCTTGGCCATAACTATAAAGAAATCTAATGTTTAGCAAAATGGATCTTATTTTTAAAAAGGGGCTGGCTTTTTAACTCTTTAATTTAGAAAAGCCAAGGATTAGAGTCAAGGATTTTTCAAAACATGGTGGAAACCTTATTAAAAAAAATTGATGATGCCGAAAATTAGTAAGAAGGGTTTAGAGAGAGAAAAAGACAAGAACAAGTTGTATGTGGTTTGGTCCCGTTAACGAGGTGACCTACATCCACGGTTGCGTCTGAGCGCGTTCACTAGCAGATCACCGGCGGGCCTGGTGAGCCAACAAAGAGGGACGGCACTACCAGTAATACCGGCCAGGTATATGCGTATAACGGTGAATTCTCTATTCTATGCCCGTAAGCTAGAGAGTTATTTTCGGATCCTTGTAGACCGGGTAGGTGGGCTCTTTTATAGGTGCAAGAGTCCACCCTTACATGGTAACTTAGTTAGATTAGGAAGCCTAATCTAATTACAATTGATTTACATGATTTGGGGAAAGTTTCTTAAGCGGTTTAGGAAACTGCCACATTCCCTCTTGCAGTCTTGCAGATAGTTTAGGAAACTGCTGATTAGGCCAGGTCCACGGGATGCCGCGGTCTTCCAATCCCGGCCTGTTGGTACGAACCGCGCGGTCCTAAAGAACGCCTCGGGACTGCTCGACTACTGGCGCCTTTATCAAAGTAACTTGCAGCTCCTGGTGACGTGACAGACTGACTTCATGGCTGGATAATCTTGGACATATCAGCTGCCCCCCATTTTTTGAACCGAGTGGATGCTTCATCGGGTGAAGATTCAAAAATTAGTACCTTCTTGAAAACCGTCCGGATATCCTCTGAGAATGCTGCTCGGGAAGGGACCCACCTTCCAAATCACCCGATGGAATAACCGACCGGTACAAAGAGGAGCTCGGGTGTTGGTGTTGCCACGTGTCAGGGACTAATTGGCCTGGTCAGGATCCATCGAAGCCGACTTGGATGTAATCGAGCAGCTGCGTGGTACCCGAACCGTCACGTCACGCATTTAATGCGCGCGCCTCTTGAGGCGACCTTTCACGTGCCCGAGGTGACAGCTGTCTGACGGTTCTTAGCGGGAAAGCCCCTAAGCCGTTGGATCTGATTGATCTGGACCGCCCGTTATTCCTATATAAGGAACACTTGCTCATTTCCTCAATTCCTGCTGCCAGGTGATAGAGATTACCGAGCGGTTAGAGAGCAAACAAGACCCCGAGCAAGATTCCCGAGTCCTTTTCTACGCTAAACTTTGTGAGGGAAGGATACCTGATCGGGCGTCTCACGAGGAAACGCATCGAGATTCTCCTGTGGCCTCGACGTCTCGAGGGTCGGGCGATGAAGGGTCTGTACCGAATAGTCCCGGCGTCGTCTTCGCCTATGAGTTAATCATCAGCACCCTGCGCGATCCTGATTTGGGGGTCGGATCAGGGAGAGATATGATATTCCTGGCCCCTTCTCTCTGTCTGTCCATGACGGCGGGGCCCACTTCCACGAGTCGGGCTTCGTTATCCTATACGAAGATGCCTTTATGGCAGGCCTTCGCCTACCGCTCCATTCTGTTGCCCGGGACGCACTCATCTACCTCGAGATCTCCCCCGGGCAGCTCACCCCAAACAGTTAGCAGTATCTGATGGGGTCCATCTCTTTGTGGCCTCAAGTTCTCAGGTATGAGCTCACCCTACAGGAGTTCTTTTGGACTCACCGGCCGTTCCAAGTTCACGGGGAGGCTGGCTTCTTCTCGCTCGGGGCTAGGCAGGGGCGGAAGATAATAGTTAACTGCCCGAGCAACAATAAGGGATGGAAGAAGAAATTCTTCCAAGTATCCACCCTGGGGCTATGTGAAAAGGCATCGGGTGTGTAGTTGAGGACCTCCTGGGCGTGGAAATTGAGGAGTAAGCCCAATCACTTTCCTTGCATGATTAGTCTCTTTATTTTACCATGACTAACCCGTTTGTATGTTTGCTTTGCAGTGGGATCAGTTGACTCGTCCAGCCTTCCCGACGAGTTCCAAGCGAGGATCTTGTCTTTGGTGGAGGACCCGACCGACATCAATAAAGTGTTGACCCGGTCGGGAAGTCCGAAGATTTCTTATGAGCCCTAGCATCACTTCGTAGCTCCCATATTCCCGTCGATCATTCCTGGTAAGTTCCATCACTTGACCTTACGGTTATTTTTTTATTTGGTACTTTACTGAGTTCTCATGCACTCTTCTTCGGTTTTACAGAAATGGCTCCCAAGAGTGCGGCGGCTTTGAAAGAAAAAGAGGCGGCCTTGATGGCCCGGACCGGCCAGAAGAGGAAGAAGGCAGACCCCACTGAGGGCTAGCCCCTCAAGAGGATCTCCCGAGGAATCTCAATTCGGGCGGAGAAGGAGGCTGTTGCAGCCTCAACACCCGGCGTAACCATCGTCGCGCCATCACCTCTTCCCCCCGCCGCCAAGCCATCTGGGTCTCATTTCCCAACATGGAGAAGACAGGTCGGGTGGGCCCCTCCTCGAGGCCGGCCGTCGAGACGACGGACGACGTCCACGGAAGGGTCTGGCCCGGGCTGTTGCAGAGTCAGATCGACAAATGCGCTCTGCTAAGTCCCGAGGCCATAATCGGTTGGCTCTACAGCATCAACCACATGGTAAGTCATTTTGTAACATGAACATTAGCTTTCTTCCATGCGTATACTGACGTCGTTTTGATCTTGCAGATTAGCTATATTGCGGCCAGGGCTAAAGCCACCCTTCCCGGCGTTGCCGAGAGGTTGGCCGCTACGGAGGCTGACTTGTCTGTGGAGAGGGCTGCCCGGGAATCTGCGGAGTTTGCTCTCTCCGTGGAGGAGGAAAAATCCCAGACAGCGGCCCTGGAGCTGGGGGAGACCCGCGACTCTCTTTCAACCGAGCGGGCTGCTTGAAAGGTTGCAGAGATGAAAGCTGTAGCTGCGGAAGCCAGGAGGACCACTGCTGAGAAGGACCTGGCGGCCATGACGGCTACGCTTTCTGAGCTCACTGCCGCTCGGGATGCTGAAGCCAAGGATGCCGAGGAGGAGTTCGAGGCAAGGTTCCTTACGGGTTACGCTGATCTGGCTAAGCGGGTTACTGCTGACCACCCTGACTGGGACCTGCCTGGCTATTCTTGGGCAGAGTCCAGTTACTGGAAGGAGGGCCAAGCTGACTCCGAGGTCGCCGCTGAAGCTGCACCGACCGGGGACCCCTCTGTGAAAGAGCAAGCCGCTGGGGAGGAAGAGGTGGTCATTGTGGACAACCCATGACCTATGGGTGTTTATTTTTTATTTTGTTTTATTTTTTAATTTGTTTTCTTTTTTGGGGAGGCTAGTACAACTGTCCCCCAGGCTTTGTACAGTGTTTTTAATATTAATGAAAAGGCCCTCGAGGTCAATCTTCCTTTCATTAACTGCTTACTCTATTCTGCACTTTGCATGTTTGCGATTGCTAGTATCCGCCCAGTTTTTAGCCGACCTAAGCCCCTGCCTTAGCAAATAGTTTAGGACCGTAACCCGCAAAACACCTAGTCTTCTTGACATGTTTTAAAGGTAATTGTCCAGTGTTCTATAGGAACTGGTCTTGTTTAGCGTCCGGGATGTCCCAGTGTATTATAGGAATACCCTGCTTTACTGTCCGGGATGTCCCGGTGTATGATAGGGGTATCCTGTTTTACCGTCCGGGGTATCTATCTCTGATCACTGTAAGGACTTAGGAATATCTTCCAAGTTCTTTTAGTGACCGGTGTAATTTCCTGTTTTGGCCTATATTCCCCTGCCCCCCAAGCATTTTGCTAAGGCGGGAGTGCAGGAGTGAGTGGCCGTAGGAAACCTACCTGGAACATGGGTGGTTGCAGGGTCCTTTGAAGCTTGCCATCGTCGGCCACCTAGGGGTTTGCCCTTGTTGTCGGCTGGACCTAAGCAAAGCTTTATGTAATTTTCTGTTTGAGTCTGGTATCCCCTTGCCCCCCGAGCTTCCTGCGAAGGCGGGGGCATGGTGAGGAGTGACCGTAGGAAACCGACCTGGAACATGGGTGATTGCAAGGTCCTTTAAGGCTTGCCATCATCAGCCACCTAGGGTTTGCCCCCATCGTCAGTTGGACCTAGGCAAAGCCGGTGCCTGGGTTCGGAGCCCGAGGTCTTTTGTGCCTAGTTTCGAGGTAGGGGTCTTTTTTGTGGTGCACGGGATACTGACGGGATTAAATTTGCCAAGTAAACTATTTAATTTTATTTAAAAATAAAGATTTATAGCAGTTGCTCAATCAGAGCTACAAAAACAAATTTCCCTACCAATACTAAATTCCCGTGGCCAAGTATTACTGATAGTACTTGCGGAGGTGTTTCACATTCCAAGGGTGAGAGAGCTCGCGCCCGTCCATGCTCTGTAGCCAGTAAGTTCCCGCTTGGTTGACCCGGGTTACTTTATACAGGCCTTCCCAGTTTGGCCCCAATTTTCCATGGCTCGGGATTCGGGTAGACTGGTTCACTGCCTTAAGGACGAGGTCTCCGACTTGAAAACTACGGTGCTTCACCTTGCTTATGTAGTATCGAGAAACCCGTTGCTTGTAGGCCGCCACCTTTAGATAGGCTCGGTCTCTTTTTTCCTCCACTAGGTCCAGTTCTGATCTGAGGGCGTCTTCGTTATCCGGCGCACTGAAGTTAGCCACCCGATATGTAGGCAACTCGAGCTCTGTGTGGACCACCGCCTCGAATCCATAGGTTAAAGAGAACGGTGTCTCGCCTGTTGCCGCTCGGAGTGTAGTGCGGTAAGCCCACAGGAGGGTTGGTAGTTCTTCAGCTCATAGCCCTTTGGCGCCTTCAAGCCTTGTTTTGATTGACTGTAAGATTGTTCGGTTTGTCACCTCGGCTTGACCGTTGGCTTGAGGGTGCTCGAGGGAGGAGTAATGATTTAGTATCTCGTAGCCCGAGCAGAACTGCCTAAAGATAGGGATGTCGAATTGTCTGCCGTTATCGCTGACTAGGACCCGGGGAATGCCGAACCTACTGAGAATATTCCTTTCCACAAAACTTTCCATTTTCCGTTCTGTTATTGTCGCCAAGGGCTCAGCCTCTGCCCATTTGGTGAAGTAATCAACAGCGATGACGGCGAACTTGACCTGTCCTTTTCCCATCAGCAAGGGACCAACAATGTCGATTCCCTACTAGGCGAATGGCCAAGGGCTATGGATTGGTATCTGGAGCTCTCCCGGTCGGTTGATCATGGGAGAGTATCTCTGACACTTGTCACACCTTCTGACGTATTCCTGGGAATCCCGAGCCATGGTTGGCCAGTAGTAACCTTGCAATAGGGCCTTCCTGGAGAGTGCCCGGCCTCCGATGTGATTCCCGCACACTCCTTCGTGGATTTCAAACAATATCCCTTGGACTTGCGCATGGTGGACACAGCAGAGGTACAGGATAGTGAATCCCCTCTTATAGAGGATGCCGTCAACAAGATGGTATCAGGCCGCCCTGTACTTGACCCGACGGGCTTTTTCTTTCTCGTCTGGTAGCGCCCCTATTGTCAAGAATGTCACGATCTGGTCTATCCAGCTTGGTCCCAGGGTAACCGAATCTACTTTCATGCCTTCTGAGTTGATCACACTTGGCTCGGGTAGATATTCTATCCTTATCCCGGGCAAGTGTGACTTCGAAGATGAGGCAAGGCGGGTCAACCGATCGGCCCTGGTATTTTCCTCTCTGGGTATCTGCGTGATAGAAAATCCCCTGAGCTTCTTGGAAACCGCTCGGACAAGGGCCAAGTAGGCTACCATGTTGTCTTCCCGCGCTTCGTACTCTTGGTTGACCTGATTAACCACGAGCTGGGAATCGCTGTATCCCTGGACCTGTTGCGCACTCATAGAAATGGCCAATTGCAATCCAACCAATAGGGCTTCATATTCAGCCTCGTTGTTGGAGGCACGGAACCCAAACCTTAGCGCGTACTCGAGTTGGATGCCGCCGGGGGTAGATAGGATGATTCCTGCCCTACTGCCTTGCTGATTTGATGAACCGTCCACATGCAGTACCTAGGTAGGGATGTCAGAGTGTAACCCGGGCGGTAGGGCCGGTGGCTCAGACTCTTCAACCGGGTCCTCTGGATACGTGAACTCAACCAGAAAGTCTGCTACGACTTGTCCCTTGATGGCAGTCCGGGGTCGGTAGATCACTTCAAATTCTTCCAACTCCAATGCCCATTTGACGAGCTTCTTGGACGTGTCTGGACGGCTGAGGATTCTGCAGAGAGGTTGATCTGTGAGGACCACAATGACATGGGCCTGAAAGTACGGACGGAGCCTTTTGGGCGAGGTGATGAGGGCGAACGCCAGTTTTTCGATACAAGAGTATCTGCTCTCTGCGCCCTGTAACACCCGTCTGGTATAGTACACTGGGAACTGTATCCCGTGCTCTTCCCTAACGAGTGTCGAGCTGACCGCTGAGGGTGATACTGCCAAGTACAAGAACAATTCTTCCCCCGGCACGGGTGTTGAGAGTAGAGGAGGGGACGCCAAGTACTTTTTGAGTTCCTAAAACGCCTCTTCACACTCTTCTGACCACTGAAACGCTTTACGGAGGATTTTAAAGAATGACAGGCACCGGTCGGTAGCTCGGGAGACAAATTTGTTCAGTGCGGCCACCCGTCTGGCTAGGCTCTGAACCTCCTTCATCGACTTGGGCGATTGCATGTTGATGATGGCTTTGATCTTTTTGGGGTTTGCCTCAATTCCCCGTCTGCTGACTAGATGGCCCAAAAATTTCCCGGACGAGACGCCGAAGGTGCATTTGGCCGAGTTCAACCTCATCCTGAATTTTCTCAAAATGCTGAAGGCCCCGGCCAGATGCTCAAGGTGGTCGGACTCGTCCCGGCTCTTGACCAGCAGATCATCCACATATACTTCCATAGACTTCCCAATCTGGTCCTTGAACATGTAGTTGACCAGGCATTGGTAGGTGGCCACGGCATTCTTGAGACCGAATGGCATAACCTTGTAGCAATACGTCCCCTAATCAGTGATGAACGTAGTCTTATCTTCGTCCCCGGGGTACATGCTGATCTTGTTGTACCCTGAGTAGGCGTCCATAAACGAGAGGAGTGAGTGACCTACCGTAGAATCCACAAGGAGGTCTATCCTGGGTAGTGGATAGCAATCCTTGGGGCAAGCCTTGTTGAGGTCGGTGAAGTCCACACACATCCTCCACTTCTTGTTGCTTTTCTTTACCAGAACGACATTAGCCAACCAGTCGGGATAGTGGACCTCTCGGATGAACTTTGCCTTCAGGAGCTTTTCCACCTCTTCGACTACCGCTGTCTATCTCTCGGCGGCCATGCCCCTTCTTTTCTGCTTCACCGTTCGACAATCCGGACTGACATTAAGATGATGGGACATTATCCAGGGGTCAATCCCGGGCATATCCTTATGACTCCAAGTGAAAACGTCCTGGTTTTACCTCAGGAACTGAGTCAGTTTTTCCTTCAGGTCGGGCTCCAGTAGGGTACCGATGCTGACCATGAGGTCTGAGTATTCAGGATTCAACATCAATTTTTCCAATTCTTCCACCGGACCTATCGTGTCATTCTGGTCCTGGGGGTCCATCTCTTGAATGTTTAATGTTTCGATGATAGCCCCCCGGCGCAACGAGCTGACATAGCAACTCCGGGCAGTAGCTTGATCTCCACGCAAGCTTCCGGGTCCCTATGGAGTTGGGAACTTCACTGTTAAGTTGTAAGTGGAGACGACTGCCCTAGCCTTTGAGGGTCGGCCTCCCAAGGATGACATTGTAGGCCGACGGGGCTTCCACAATCACGAAATTTGTCAGCACGGAAGGTTGCTGAGGGTAGGTTCCCATGAGAATTGGGAGCTCGATTGTCCGGAGCGGTTGTTTGCTGGAGCCATTGAATCCAACCAAGGGAGTAGCGACCGGCCGGAGCCGATCCCTGGAGATCCCGAGCTGATCGAATGCCGACGTGAACATAATGTCGGACGAGCTGCCTGTGTCCACTAGCACCCTCTTGACCATATAGTTGGCTATAGAAAGCGTCTCAACTAGCGGGTCATCATGGGGGCAGTGGACGCCCTGTAAGTCGTCGGAGGTGAACGTCAGAACGTTAGTTAGGGAGGAGCCGGTGGATTGGACCTGCCAGACATCCTTCCGGGATGCCCTACTATGCCTCTTCCGTGCCGATTGTGAATCATCTCCGCCTGACGTTCCTCCGGAGATCACATTGATTTGACCGAGAGGTTGGAGTTGACCGGGAGCTCAGGCTTCTTGTGCGGGCCGTCTGTCTGCTGCGACATACTCTGCTAGATGGCCTTGCTCGATCAATATTTCAATTGCCATCTTTAACTTGAAGCAGTCTTCCATGTTGTGGTCGTGATCTCTGTGAAAACGGAAAAACTTGTTCTAATTCCTCTTCCCGGGTGGGGCTTTAAGCTTTGCTAGCTGCTGAAGCAGCCTCTGCACCTCGGCCGCCGCCATGACTTCTTCTATGGGCCGAGAAAGGGGTGTAAAAGCAATCGGGGGCTGACAGCGGACATCCTTCTGATCTTGCTTCGGCTTCTTTCCCGAGCTCTTCTCAAATCCTTCACGCTTGCGCTTGGCCTTCGGGGATTCGTCTCCCACCTGGCTGGCACGCTTCGCCTTTAGGAACTCCTCAGTGTCTATGTACTTTCCGACCCTCTCCGAGAGCTCCACCAGAGTTGTCGGTTGGTTGCGATGAAACGACGTGGCAACCTTGGTGTGTTGAACTCCCTAACAGAAGGCCATAATTGCGGTCGTTTCATTGAGATTACAGATCTGAAGCCTTTGCTGATTGAAACGGTCCACACACTCCCTTAGGGACTCCCCCTTGCGCTGCTTGACGGTCAGCAGCTGAGTGTCTGGTTGTGACCGGTCGAGCATCCCGACAAACTGGCTGATGAACAGCTTGCTGAGGGCTTTGAAGTCATCGACCGTCCGGGGCTTTAAAGCATGGAACCACTGTGCTGCTGGCCCTTTGAGGGTACTGGGAAAGGCCAGGCACAGTAGCTCGTCTACCATGGTGACCAGTGCCATCTGAGCCTTATAAGTGCAGATGTGGTCCACCGGACTCCCTGTGCCGTCATAGGAGCTAAGGTGAGGGCGTTTGAACTTCCGCGGGATAGGGAACTGCGTCACCCGAGCGGTATAGGGTGATTCCGTCTCCGTGTTGGTGAGGTCATGGCCGGACTTACGACTCAACCTCTCAATCTGCTGCTGCAGTTGTTCGAACTAGGCCTTGATGTCATCCCGCCCGGTTCTCTTCTCTACATCCGAGCGGTAGATCGGATCGGACGACGAGGCCTCTTCCTCAAAGCGCGTCGAGCTTGGGGATAGGACCCGGCTCCGGGTCTGAGAAATCGTGTGCCTAAGATCCCCCTGGCTCAGGACCGGAGGGTCTTTGGCTGAATCCTGGGCATTCTATCCTGGCTCTTCCCCTCTGGCCGCGCGCCGTCGGTTGATGATGGTTCTGGCATCCTACACCCGACGAGGATTGGCCAAGCTCGCCTCTGTGAATGTCTAGTCGCCTGGCTACGCTCACCATCACCGAGGTGTTCCCAGTCCGGTGGGAACACCGGGGCAGAACGGTCTCGCCTTCGCGCCCGAGCGGTATCCTGAACGGGAGCGCTTTTCTCGGGCTGATCTTCTGGTGCAGGGCGCTTTTCCTGCCAGGCCAAAAGTGCCTCCATTTGTTCCTGCATTCGGCGCTAGCCCTCCAAGAGTTGTGCCAGCGCTGCCGTTATCTGCTCAGTGGTCATGGAGGCAGCCGATTGCTCGGGCTGCAAATCCTCCTGACCGGGCTGAGTGGTGGTCTTCTTATTCCTTCCAGGCGGCATGATGATCAGTCAAGAATTTGTTGGTGAAAAACTTTTTCGTTTCCCACAGATGGCGCCAAACTGATGATGTCAAAAATTAGTAAGAAGGGTTTGGAAAGAGAAAAAGACAAGAACAAGTTGTATATGGTTCGGTCCCGTTAACGAGGTGACCTACATCCACGGTTGCGTATGGGCGCATTCACTAGCAGATCACCGGCGGGCCTGGTGAGCCAACAAAGAGGGACTGCACTACCAGTATTACCGGCCGGGTATATGCGTATAACGGTGAATTCTCTGTTTGTCACGCCCCGGAGCAGCATAAATAGGGAAAAATAAATTTCCTTTATGGGTCCATAGGGAATGACGGGTGAATAACCGCATTGTCATCTAATCAAGCCAACAAACACCATGATAGGGAGGATGCTATTCATCGAACATAACTTATTAACATAATCAGAGGCTACAGCGGAAATATAAAAGGTTTGGAAGCAACAAATGCCCAAGTACCAATTATAAAAGTCTACTAAAACTATTACAACAACTGGCTTATAGTCTCAGGCCTATAACAATAATAACAACAGATATACAAACTAACTATTACAAGCAGCACGTCTTCTTCTCCAAGCCTTCAGCTCCAAGACCAGCAGAACATCAGTCTCTCGTCCTCAAGTCCTGCGAAGCTCTAGACATTGGAATGTCCAGGGCATAAACGCCATCAGCTTCGAATACAAAGCTGAGTGAGTACATTAAACAACACTCCTCACCGCTATTGTTCAGCATCTTAAAATGCGGTTAATCTCTTATCAATGACGTCACTCACGGACATAGCAGAGGTCTCATTAAACTATACATGAATCAATAATAACAGAAATCATATTAAGTAATGACAAGGATAAACATCATGGCATATATATCTCATCGCGTATTCACCAAATCCATGCATGTAACCCATGCAACCACCCATGCATCTACCTTTACGTCGGGACGCTGAATCCACGACTGAACCTTTATCTCATCATATCCGTACTCATATTCATATCTCTATCCATCTCTGTATCCATATGTCAATCCCATCATACCAATCTGATATCCATTCGTCGATACAATACTGCCAATCGGAATCACCCGACTAGGCAGCAGGTCCCACAATCCCTTGATAGGGTTACCGGTCGTCTACACGGTACCACCTATCTGTAAACGATAGAACGGCACATCGGACGTCTTCAACGATGCGTATACCCTCACTGGTCGTCTACACAGCTGAGAATACATTAGAGCACTAGCCGGACGTCTTCAACGGTACACTGGACGTCTTCAACAGCGCATACGCATCACTGGACGTCTTCAACAGCGAGAGGCGCACTAGGAACTCTAACCATCCCACGTCCACCCGACTCGTCAGCCGTTGATCCCACGGATCCAAAGTACACATATCTCATTATTCCATATGAATCACAGTTCCCCTTTCTCATCATATCTTCTCATCTCTTCATATCAATATCCCATTTCTCATCAGATTCTCTTACCTCTTCTCATCACTATCCCATACATGCTGACACATGTTGCGAAATGCTCATATACTAAGTACAGGAAATACCACATGCTCTGTATTCAACATATCTACTTATTAATTCGCTATTAACATGCTATCGTGTTCCGTTCTACTATTCAGTTTGACAATAACATATGGCAGTTACTTAACCATTAGAGCATCTCATATCGACAGTTAATAATAAACAGTTCATCTTGTAACATTAACATAAACATCATATAAGGCTAACGTAGTATCATGTTGACTAAGCACATATCCAATATCATGTATGGTACAACCATTAGCAGCTTGGGTACATTACAATCAGCTCATAACATATAACATTAGATAAACAACATTCTGCTCTTACCCAATCGATTGACCAAAATGGCAATCGATTGGAAATAATGTCAATCGATTGAACTTAATGGCAATCGATTGGAATAATGTCAATCGATTGAATCTCATGGCAATCGATTGGAATAATGTCAATCGATTGAATCTCATGGCAATCGATTGGAAAATATCCAATCGATTGGATCCAATGTCAATCGATTGAACTCTGTCTTCTTCCTCAAAACTGCTGGGTTTTTATTATAAAAACGTTGGGGTTCTCTTTCCTCCTCATGCACGTTATTATACACACATAAGCATCACAAAAACAAACCTCTTTGAGTGAGTTAATAAACTCACCTCTCCCGGCGATCCGTTGACGGCGTCCCGAGCTCCGCGGCGGCGGCTATGGTGGTTGATCTCTCTCTGGTCTCCTTCTCGGTCTCTCTGTCTGCCTCTTCTCTTTCCTCTCTTCTTCTTCTTCTTCTCCTCCTCTCCTTCTTCTTCTCAACCCGAGAGTGTGTGTGTGTAATATATATATACAATATATATGTGTGTGTATATATATATGAGAGTATGTAACTCTCTCTCCCAAGGCTGCCAAAACTTGGCCCAAGGCCACAAATGAACAAGTATATATAAGGGTTAAGAGTGCCACACGTTCAAAGCTGAAGGAAAGAAGAAAATATTTCTCAGCTTATGTCAATCGATTGGACTCAATGTCAATCGATTGAGAACAGATATTTGTAGTCAATCGATTGGAATGAATGTCAATCGATTGAATCTCATGGCAATCGATTGAAGAAGATGGCAATCGATTGATAAACTGCCACGTCATGAATTCAGGTCGGTCTGATGGCAATCGATTGGGAAACATGTCAATCGATTGGAAACTCAAACTCACCAAAGACTAAGGAAAGTGCAAGGGATATATATATATATATATACATATACCTCAAAATACAGGGTATTACATCATCCACCACTCATCAAAAGATTTTGTCCTCGAAATCTGAAGCAACAACCTACTGCCAAAAAGATAAACCACCTAAATGCTCAATACCTCATTTTACATAAACGATTACTTCAGCGGCCAAAGGTTTAAGTTCTAAACACACGATGCAAAGTTATCAACGATCTATAAGTGCTAGGGTAACAACTATCAATCCTCGGGTTAGCTATATGAAAATTCGTATGTCGAATTTCAGGAAAAGGTTCTAGGTAGCACAATCTAATCATCTTACAACATCTGAAACGGCTAGTCTTCGAACACACAAGGTTCCTCCCTCAGGTCAAACTCTACGGTGTGAGGGTTCTAGTGATCAAGTGTTCTAATCTCATCTAAGTAGTAGCGAAGCGTTGCCGTCTACTCTGGTTTCGAAGATGCTTCACACTGTGTTGACAATGTCTCTACTGCATCATCAGTTGACTGTCTTCTTATCTCTGGACTCCTGGTTATGATTGTCAACGTTATTAATCAGCCTCGTGTTGCACACGACGTCCTTGTTAACTCTCGTGTTGTTGTCGTCCTTCATCCTTCAATATGTTGACGTGAAAGCATTGTGACTCTAGCATCGTCATTTGATAACTCGAATTTCCTCATGGCTCTCCAAATTCCCACGTATTATTAATATAATCATCTCTCGAGGTTGTACCATCCGTTGAATAGTCGTTCTACTTCCACGTACTAATCAAATAGGTTATACAGGACTACATACTGATATCGTGAGTCGTTCTACTACAAAACATCTCGACTAGATAAAAGTAACAGGCGATCGGTGTTGAAAAATATTCCTCTACGATACTCTTTTGAAAGTTCTGGTGTTGTCTCTGCGTTACTCGTATCTCTTCTCGTATACTCGCAATCTTCTAGTTCGTCCTCTCTTGTTAAGGCTACATCTTACGAAAATTTAGATTTCACATCTCTAGTCTTTGTCCAACATACCAATGGTTGGCGTAGTCTTTCGATAGGGAGGCAATTGACGTCATATAAGGATGCAAAAGATGTCATATAGGGATGCAATTGATGTTATACAGGGATGCAAATGATGTCATAACCATTCTTGGAAACTATTGTCATAGACGATTATTGATCAGTGCCAAAGGGGTGTTTGGGTATCTACAATTTATGGTGTAGGCTAATCCTCTTACAATCAATCAAATGGATGTAAAACTTCCTTCAATATCGGGATCATATGTAATACATGATGTAGGTGATAAGTGTTGTACCTTTTGTCCATCATCCTTGTCTAAGTTGAGACCAAGCATTTGTTCGACAGGTTCGTCCTTGTGGTACTTGTTGCAACGGAACATTGTGTTGCATCTCTAGTTCTGGACAAAACTTACGGACATGACCAAATTTACCACAGTTGAAACATCGTATTCCCCGTCCATTAGATTTCCTTAACGCTCTGCATTCTTGGGAATGGTGTCCAGGTACTCCACAATTGTAGCAGATATCTCGTTCTCTGTGCTGGGTTGGAGTCGCCATTAGTTTTGATTCTTTCTGGTCGTTCCCCATCCTCTTACGCTTCTGGCGGTTGCCTATATAACTTTTCTCTGTATTTCCTTGTTGAACTTGGTTAGCTGCCAACACAACCTGACTGTCTTTTCCTCTCTGATCCGTTATGAAAAACTGATCGTTCCCTGGAAATGCTTGATCAAAGTGTTGTCCTTCACTAATCTGAGTGTCGTCTTCCAGTTTCGTTGCCATTTCTACCAAAGCTTCGAAAGATTGATCTAAATGTCCTATAGTCATATGACGAATATGCGAAACTAGTTCTTGATGATATCTTTTGATCTTTCTTCTTGGTGTATCAATCATATGCGGTGCAAATCGTGATAGCCTCTCGAATTGAGTTGTATATTCGAGCACTGAAAAACAACCTTGAACTAATTGGATGAACTCCATTTCCCTTTTGTTCTTCTCAGATTCTGGAAAGTACTTTTCTAGAAATCGAGTCTTGAATGATTCCCAAGTCATTCTTCCTACAACTTCTTCACCTATCGTAGCTTTCACTGCGTCCCACCAATCTGCTGCTGAGAACGTCAGTTGAAATACGGCCAAATGTCTTTTCTCAACGTCAGTACATCCAAGTACCTCAAATATCAATTCTATCTGTCGAATCCATTGCTCCGCTTGCCATGCTCCTGTTAATCCGGTAAAGGTTCCTGGTTGAAGAGCACGAAATTCCTTTAGCAACTTGACTCTTGTTTGTCGTACTGGTGCTCCATTGCCGATGACACGATCTGCATGATTTATAACTTGTTCCATGCGACGGATGAAAACTCCAATCATTCCTGTTGGATCTATCTCAGGAGGTACTATATCAGATACTCCATTCAGCTGGCCCTGGTTTCCTCGAGTCGTCCTAACCATAACGAGTGCTGGTAGGGTTCAGTGTTGCTACCTACAAATGAAAAACTATTCGGTCAGACGCATTCTATCTTACAGCTCAAGCAAAAGCATGCGGTAACAAATAGTACCACTATATAACACGATCACATCAAGTAATACGAATACCTCACATAAATAATAATATTAACCACAGAGGTCAGTCTACCTATCAGGTACGCTTAAATGTATCTATGCTCAAGACGAAACTACAACTTCTACGCTTGAAGTCAAATCTCAAACATTCTATTTCTATTCTCAGGTTCCAAACTACGAGTACTGCTCAACTAACATGTGAGACCACTCAACTAACATGTGACTAAAGGTAACAGGATAATCTTATCCTTAACCTCTTTCTATTTCTAGGACATACTGACTGTTCCGACATCGCTCAGGAATTCATCAGCGTCTAACATCCAACGGCTCTATATTTAGGATCTCTACCACCACAACTAATTCTCGATACCTTATTCTCCGCGAACTCAGCTATCCAAATTCTTATTGGTTCCAACAGTTACTACCTTCCAAAGAAACATCCTCAGACAGATCCTTCTAACCTCTTATCAGCGTGACAAGATAACAGTTCTATCTCATCTCAGCTAATCTTCATGCTACCGATATTAACTTAGAACTCGGGTTCTAACACAAAAGACAAGCGGTTAACAACTAAAAATCCTGGGCTCTGATACCAAAAATCCTGTCACGCCCCGGAGCAGCATAAATAGGGAAAAATAAATTTCCTTTATGGGTCCATAGGGAATGACGGGTGAATAACCGCATTGTCATCTAATCAAGCCAACAAACACCATGATAGGGAGGATGCTATTCATCGAACATAACTTATTAACATAATCAGAGGCTACAGCGGAAATATAAAAGGTTTGGAAGCAACAAATGCCCAAGTACCAATTATAAAAGTCTACTAAAACTATTACAACAACTGGCTTATAGTCTCAGGCCTATAACAATAATAACAACAGATATACAAACTAACTATTACAAGCAGCACGTCTTCTTCTCCAAGCCTTCAGCTCCAAGACCAGCAGAACATCAGTCTCTCGTCCTCAAGTCCTGCGAAGCTCTAGACATTGGAATGTCCAGGGCATAAACGCCATCAGCTTCGAATACAAAGCTGAGTGAGTACATTAAACAACACTCCTCACCGCTATTGTTCAGCATCTTAAAATGCGGTTAATCTCTTATCAATGACGTCACTCACGGACATAGCAGAGGTCTCATTAAACTATACATGAATCAATAATAACAGAAATCATATTAAGTAATGACAAGGATAAACATCATGGCATATATATCTCATCGCGTATTCACCAAATCCATGCATGTAACCCATGCAACCACCCATGCATCTACCTTTACGTCGGGACGCTGAATCCACGACTGAACCTTTATCTCATCATATCCGTACTCATATTCATATCTCTATCCATCTCTGTATCCATATGTCAATCCCATCATACCAATCTGATATCCATTCGTCGATACAATACTGCCAATCGGAATCACCCGACTAGGCAGCAGGTCCCACAATCCCTTGATAGGGTTACCGGTCGTCTACACGGTACCACCTATCTGTAAACGATAGAACGGCACATCGGACGTCTTCAACGATGCGTATACCCTCACTGGTCGTGTACACAGCTGAGAATACATTAGAGCACTAGCCGGACGTCTTCAACAGTACACTGGACGTCTTCAACAGCGCATACGCATCACTGGACGTCTTCAACAGCGAGAGGCGCACTAGGAACTCTAACCATCCCACGTCCACCCGACTCGTCAGCCGTTGATCCCACGGATCCAAAGTACACATATCTCATTATTCCATATGAATCACAGTTCCCCTTTCTCATCATATCTTCTCATCTCTTCATATCAATATCCTATTTCTCATCAGATTCTCTTACCTCTTCTCATCACTATCCCATACATGCTGACACATGTTGTGAAATGCTCATATACTAAGTACAGGAAATACCACATGCTCTGTATTCAACATATCTACTTATTAATTCGCTATTAACATGCTATCGTGTTCCGTTCTACTATTCAGTTTGACAATAACATATGGCAGTTACTTAACCATTAGAGCATCTCATATCGACAGTTAATAATAAACAGTTCATCTTGTAACATTAACATAAACATCATATAAGGCTAACGTAGTATCATGTTGACTAAGCACATATCCAATATCATGTATGGTACAACCATTAGCAGCTTGGGTACATTACAATCAGCTCATAACATATAACATTAGATAAACAACATTCTGCTCTTACCCAATCGATTGACCAAAATGGCAATCGATTGGAAATAATGTCAATCGATTGAACTTAATGGCAATCGATTGGAATAATGTCAATCGATTGAATCTCATGGCAATCGATTGGAATAATGTCAATCGATTGAATCTCATGGCAATCGATTGGAAAATATCCAATCGATTGGATCCAATGTCAATCGATTGAACTCTGTCTTCTTCCTCAAAACTGCTGGGTTTTTATTATAAAAACGTTGGGGTTCTCTTTCCTCCTCATGCACGTTATTATACACACATAAGCATCACAAAAACAAACCTCTTTGAGTGAGTTAATAAACTCACCTCTCCCGGCGATCCGTTGACGGCGTCCCGAGCTCCGCGGCGGCGGCTATGGTGGTTGATCTCTCTCTGGTCTCCTTCTTGGTCTCTCTGTCTGCCTCTTCTCTTTCCTCTCTTCTTCTTCTTCTTCTCCTCCTCTCCTTCTTCTTCTCAACCCGAGAGTGTGTGTGTGTAATATATATATACAATATATATGTGTGTGTATATATATATGAGAGTATGTAACTCTCTCTCCCAAGGCTGCCAAAACTTGGCCCAAGGCCACAAATGAACAAGTATATATAAGGGTTAAGAGTGCCACACGTTCAAAGCTGAAGGAAAGAAGAAAATATTTCTCAGCTTATGTCAATCGATTGGACTCAATGTCAATCGATTGAGAACAGATATTTGTAGTCAATCGATTGGAATGAATGTCAATCGATTGAATCTCATGGCAATCGATTGAAGAAGATGGCAATCGATTGATAAACTGCCACGTCATGAATTCAGGTCGGTCTGATGGCAATCGATTGGGAAACATGTCAATCGATTGGAAACTCAAACTCACCAAAGACTAAGGAAAGTGCAAGGGATATATATATATATATACATATACCTCAAAATACAGGGTATTACACTGTTCTATGCCCGTAAGCTAGAGAGTTATTTTTGGATCCCTATAGACAGGGTAGGTGGGCTCTTTTATAGGTGCAAGAGTCCACCCTTACATGGTAACTTAGTTAGATTAGGAAGCCTAATCTAATTACAATTGATTTACATGATTTGGGAAAAGTTTCCTAAGCGGTTTAGGAAACTGCCACATTCCCTCTTGCAGTCTTGCAGATGGTTTAGGAAACTGCTGGTTAGGCTAGGTCCACGGGATGCCGCGGTCTTCCAATCCCGGCCTGTTGGTACGAACCGCGTGGTCCTAACGAATGCCTCGGGACTGTTCGGCTACTGGCACCTTTATCGAAGTAACTAGCAGCTCCTGGTGATGTGGCAGACTGACTTCATGGCTGGATAATCTTGGACATATCAAAATTCATGCTTGAGAAGTATCTATCTCAATATTTTCTTTTCTTTTTCCTTGATGTTCTCAGCAACCAATTAGATGGAGAGAAAGGGTTCCGCACATAACTAGATTCAGACAAATAATCATAGAAACTACCACATAAAAATCTTGAGGCCCATAGTGATTACCTGAGGCTGCAAAATTGCGAAGGAAAAAAAAAACCCATGAGCTAAAAAAATCAATGAATCAAAAACAACAAAATGGTCATCTGCAAACTGAAGTTACCTACTTTAGTTCGAGCTCAACAAATGAAAAAAAATAAAAAAATAAAGCATAACAGAGGTAGAGAAATCAACAACTAATGATTTTATTTTTGACTTACCTCGGCTAGGGTTTTGGAGGCAAAGAGAGGGATTGAAAAGCTGCTAGATATTAAGCACGCCATGAAGTTCTTATTCTTCTTTGCTTTGCTGCTTCTGCAAGTGTACCTCCCCTTATACTACTAATGATTTCTATCAAATCAAAAAATGCAAAACTAATCAAATATCAATATCAAAATCAGAAACTACAACACTAAGAAACTAAATCTCAAAAAAAAAAAAAATCCAACAATCAACAGGCAAAATAGTTAGGGATTCAGAAAATTGGAGATGATAAATCTCTAGATAAGGAAAAAGCAAGAGGCAACACACACCTTGGCTAACCTTCGATTATCGAGAGGACAACGTAGAGGCGATGGTGTCCGGATAGAGAGTTTAGAGAGGAAAGAGAAGCGATAGAAAGGAGATAGAGAGAGTGCGCAGACAGAGAGTGTTGGGGTGAAAATCTGAGAGAGAGGGTTGGTGTTTAGAGAGAGAGAGAGAGGGGCAGTAATTGAGAGAGAGATTGGGAGTGATTTAAAATTCAAAATGGGGAAGTGATGGGAGCACGTGAGAGGGAGAGGAGGATGGCTGAGACCGTTAGATCTAAATTGGACGGCTGAAAGTGTCCCAAATCAGTGGACGGCTATGATGTTATTTGTCAGATAGAGATGAATGTAGGACTCTTGGATCAATTTGTTTGTCCATAAAGTCCTTTGTGGGTTATTATATTGATATATATATCTATTAACCAAATTTTGGCAAGTCAAACCATTCCACCCTGATTAGATATAGAATGTCCGATGTGACTAACTCACCGACCTCATCCCACACCCAACTTTCTCTCACTAAAAATCTCCTGAGGCCCCACCTCAGTGCAGTTTTTCCAGTTATAACTCTTGTCTCCATCAAACCGTATATACTATATACACCTACCACTATCTATAGAATTCAGATATTAGATATATGGAAAATTCTTCAGAGAGGGTACCTCTCATTATTAAAGAGAGTGTCTCTATTTTGACCGTCGAATCGTGTTTAAAAATTAGATCTGATGACCAAAACAGAGGCTCTCTCTTTATTACAGAGAAGGAGCCCTCTTAAGAGACTGACTATTAAATATATATATACACATATAAATATTAACAAGTCAGACAAACATATCGACAAACGCACTTCTTTTTACTTATAAAAGCCCTTCCATATAATTCCATTCAAATAACTTCAGTGGCAAGTAGTGAGATCGATACATAGCTGATGTTGTCAATATCAAGATATAAAACTATACTTTACTTTTCTAAAGATTTGCAGTGTGGAAGTAAAGGTCGAACCCACAGAGATTGAATTACTACGACTTTTAATTTTAAAACCTAAGTCTAATTAATTATGAAAACGTGATTTTGATTTTGAATTTAATTAAACTAAGAACAATAAAATAAATCTAAATTATGAAAGCGATTTAAAAGTGTTTTTCTAAATATGTTTAAAGGAACCTAGGATTGCAAATCCACCACCAGCTTCATAATAGGAATATTTATGCATTCAATTAGATTATTAAGTTGGATGATAATGGGGAATTGTAGCTACAAGCCCAATTCCTCCGTCAAGAAAATAACTATGGTTCAAGCACCAACATAATCCATCTTCGGTTAGCACGAATTATCCCACACTAAACTAGGGTTGTGACATAATCCGTCTAATCTAGGCATGGACTATTCGGATACTTGATAGCACAATTCAATAAAGCACCATTACATGTAAACAATCTATACAAGCACAGCAAATATAGATCATTGAGCACATCACAGTCAAAATAGATCTAAGACAAGAATAAACTTTGAAAGTAACGATTTAATCAATAGAAGTACGATTTTATTATAAAAAATCCTCTAAACATGTAATCATCATCCATACATAATAAAACTAAAAGAAATACATAAATAAAACCCTATTACTTGGCTAGGGTTTCATTGAAACCCTAGATCTAGATTTAGTTGGCTATAGAATTGATGAATAGCAAGAGGTTGATGGAGGAGGCCATGGGAATCCTTGGTCTTCTTCTTCTTCTCCTTATTTTCCTCTCTTCAATGGCTAAAAATATATGTGTATATGGCTGTGTATATTGTTGTGTAATGATATGTAAACTTAAATTTGACTTAGAATAGGATTTATATAGAGTTTGGAAGGATTTAGGAAGCTTTCCTAAGTCAAATCGCACTAAAACTGCTATATTTTGTAATCTGGACGTCATATACACAAACCACCTTCGCTGGGCACTTTAATTTAACAAAATACGTGTTTTTGATTTTTGCACAGGTCGCTCGCGCGACCTGCTCGCGCGAGGTCCTTTTCGCTGCACTGCGCGACTTTCGTAGAATTGCGATAACTTTTCGCTCGGAACTCGGATTGACTCGCCGTTTGAAGCCACGCGTCCGTAACTCGAATATCTACATTTTATATCTCTGGAGAAATTTCTCAAATCTAAAGTATTCTTTGTCAAAAATGCGATTTTTCGAGACTACTACTGCATTCATATTTCATCGGAATCATCTTTTGAGCCCAGAATGACTTCCAAAGCCACTAATCATTGGATTTTTGTGCATTTTCATGTTAAAGCTCCAAAACCTACAAAATATAGAATATTTATTAAAAATCACTCAATAACTACATGAAATGGGCTAACAAAGCGTATTTTTAGGACTATAAACGGCAACTATTCGTCGCCGATCACACCCCCAAACCTACTCTTTGCTAGTCCTCGAGCAAAAAGAAAAGAAAAATAAAACTACTACTACAAATACTACTCCATTTTCGCATGGATCACGATTGCATTTAGCATATGCAACAAGCCTTTTAAACCCCTAGGTGTCCCTAGTCGGACGAGTGAAGTCTCGTGAGGGTTCTCGTCAACAAGTTACCCACAACCATCTTTATTAACTTGTCAATTTAAAAAACTTTTATTAAAATCATAATATTCAATACTCCTTTATCATATAACAAAGATTTGAAATAGAATAACGAACATAAAGAAATAGAATCAAACGTCTACCTACGTCATGAAAAACAATCTCAAGCACATGCATCGTATAAATCAATAGAGTTTCTCATAAAATTGCACGTGTGTGATGTGGTAGTCAAATGAACACGTGTATGTCATGAACATGGAATATACTTCGGATAACCATTTAACTATGTCTCGACTACGAATGTCACAATGTTAATTACACTCTCAAATGAAACACTCAGAAACAGGTGTAATTTTTCTAAAATATGTGAGTAAAGGAAATATGTTTTCAAAACGAGAAATGCTCACATATGACTCGAAAAAGACGCATGACACGAAAGAACAGTAGTCTCATGGATAAGATGCCAATAATCAAGAAAAATTAATCATTACCATGTTTTAATCCTCCTCCCATCGTTTTCATATCCAAACCATGTTTCATAGGATCAAATAGGACTTTTTAAAGGTTGTAATGTGGCTCAGGCTATGAAAAAGGATAGAAAAGATTCATTAGGTAGTTTAAGAATGGCATTGTAAGGCATGTTCGATTTTTTTCATTCATCTCTTCTACCAACTTTCATCTTCTCATTCTCTTCTTTTCCATATATTTTTTCTTTACTTTCTTTTTTTCCTATTCTTCTTTCTACTTTCTACTTTTTTTTTTTTTAATCCTTATCTTTTTTTTTTCTTTCCTTCTCGTTGCTTTCGAAACGAATATTCAATAAAGAACAAGGCAACCACCCCAAACATCATCTTATTTACTTCTTCTTTTCAATCACACATCGCCTTGACACCACTAAAAGTTGATCAATCTTTCAGGGGTGAACTCCAAGTTGGCCAAATTGGAGTAAAAACAGGATAATGGTAGTTAAAGAAAAAGGCATTTTAATGGCTCAAAGGGGCGAACTAAGGAAATTTTATAATTTATCGGTGAGTAGCAAACAAAGAAGGCTTAAAATCATGTCCTATGGTCATACGGTTCTTCAATGTTTACAACTGAAGATTATTTAGCATGGTAACAAATATTTTAACTTGACTATCAACCAAAACAAGAATAATGAGACTAAACAACGAGTTAATGCGCTATTCCAAATGAAATTCGACAAACACAAAATGTATTTATAACCCTCAATAAAGAAAAAGATAGGCTCAAAAGCTCACCGGGTTTAGTCTCCACCTTGTGTTATCTAGAAATCCGAATCATATTATAGTTCACATCAAACATGTATTCAAGCGACTACGTGCAGTGCATAGGTTAGTGTGCAAATCTATGATATAAAACTACGATTCGAACAATACATGACCTAAAACATTATATCATGACTTCAGCAAATATTTAATTACATCTTCTCTTGTTTACCATTCTATAACAATCATAGTTACATAACAAGAAGTATCTAATTCGAGATTGCAAAAACGTCGGTAATCTTCGTTTATTTAAGCACAAGTATCGAAAAAAATTTCAAAATTTTGCTATATATAATAATGTGCATGTAAGTGCATACCCCCAAACCTAAACCTTTCATTGCCCCCAATGAAACAATAAAACGAAAAAAAGGAGAGTACGTAAAGAAGGAACGATATTACCTCGATCTTGACAAGCATAGAACAGGTGAACACAAAGGCATATGGCAATAAAGTTCAATGTTACCTGTTAATACTGAACAATAGAAAATGAAAGAACAGAATAATAACAATAACAGCTAATATATATATAAATATTTAGATTTTTTTATTTTAGATTATTTTATTTTATTTTTATTTTTATTCTTTTTTTTCTTTTTCTTTTTTAATAAATAGAATAATAGAATCTAAACTATAATCAAGAGACTCAACAAAAATAAAAGAAACAAACAGAACTTATAAAAACAAAGACAGACGAACCTAAACAGGGTTAAAAGAACAAACAGAAAGTATAATAAAAACCACTGACCAGGTAAGGAGAGAGAAGCTCGCGCGAGCGGGCCGCGCGAGCGCGAATCCTTCCGTGAGTTTAAGCAGAAGCATGTTTTACGTTTTATAAAAGAAAATTTTCTAAGTCCTCAGATCGCGCGAGCGGACCGCTCGAGCGAACCCCTCGCGCGCGCGAATTGTGGCGCGAGGTGATACTGAGGCTATATATAATAAAAAAACTTGAAAAATTTTGTTTATGGGGGAATCTCGCGCGAGCGACATGTCGCGCGAGCGGGTCGCGCGCGCGACTTTGTTCTTTTTCTCTTTTTCTTTATTTAAATGTAAATAAATGCAAAATAATTTTACTCCGACCCCCAAACCTGTTCAGAAAACTCAAAAAGACTCAAAATGACCCCAAAAATAGTTAAAAATCATTAAAATAAACGAATTAAAGCTTGGGTTGCCTCCCAAGAAGCGCTATCTTTTATGTCTTTAGCTAGACCATTCTAGCTCAAGATTCAAGGATGCCGTAAATCGGACTGTGTACCCCTAAGGACATTAGGGAGATTTCGGTGATAAGCAGAAATAATGTCGCTATGAGTCAATTTATTTAACGGTTCATCTTGCTCATGTTCACATCGATTTCTCACCTTCTGAGTAAATTCATCGTTAGGGTCCAGGTTATTTGCATTCATCCTCTCACTACTCACCATATAATTTCCATTACTCATAGGTATTGCGTAGTTGGGTTCAATAGTTTGTCTTACCTCACTCTCCGCCTCACATAGGTAATCGTCATCTTTAGGAGGTTGATCAATAGCATTAAAGACGTTTAATTTTAAGTTCATGTTCCCAAATGACACCTTCATTACCCCTGTCCGACAGTTAACACGAGCGTTAGCAGTTGCTAAGAATGGACGGCCTAAGATAACATGAGTGTGTTTTCGAGCATCTAGCACGGGTTCAGTGTCTAGGACCATGAAGTCGACAGGATAATAGCATTTATCAACTTTAACCAAGACGTCCTCGACGATTCCTCTAGGTATTTTAATAGAACGATCCGCTAATTGTATGGTAGCGGCCGTAGGTTTAAGTTCACCTAATCCTAGTTGTTTGTAGACGTGGTAAGGTAAGAGATTAACACTCGCACCTAAGTCAAGGAGAGCCCTATGAATGACCGTGTCACCTATGACACATGAAATCGTAGGCGTACCTGGATCTTTATATTTCGGAGTAGCATGTTGGAAAATGGAACTTACTTTTTCCGTGAGAAAGACCTTTTTCAGAGTATGACTGCGCAATTTACGTTTTTGAGTGCAAAGGTCTTTTAGACATTTAGCGTAAGCGGGAATTTGTTTTATAGCATCGAGGAATGGAATATTGATTTTTACTTGTTTAAACACCTCGAGTATATCTTCAGCTTTTGACGTTTTCGTTGGTAAACGTGACAGTCCCTCAACATTAGGTGGATATGGCATTCTCGGAATATAATTTGGTGGGACCGGTTCATTTTCTTTTCTACTTTGATTCACGTCCTCACCCCTCTCTTTATTCGAGTTAACGTTTTCATCCCTCATAACCACCCTCGGAATCACAACAACTTCTTCCTCTTGAGTAGTCGTCCTAGTTGACACAGCGTTCACTTGCTCATTCGTACCACCCACCTCGTATTGTCCCTTAGGGTTCAGAATAGGTTGACTTGGCAACTTACTCTCGGTTAAACGATTTAGCGTGTTAGCTATTTGTCCCACTTGGGACTCCAATTTTGCAATGGACTGGGTGTGGGAATGTACTAACTGGATCACCGGACCAAAACTTTCAAGTGAGGCCAACACCTTCTCCTCAAATGCATTATTACGTGGAGGTGGAGGAGGAGGTTGTTGGTATTGACATTGTTGAGGTCTATAAGGGTTAGGGAAATTACTCCTCTCATTATTATTATTATTATTATTTTTCCATGAAAAATTTGGGTGACCTCTCCATGGCGCATCCGGATTATTTGTCATAGGATTATAGTTATTCCGTGAGAATTGTTGAATAGAATTAATGTGTTGCTCCACAAATTTCGGGAATTGACTCGCCGATGGACATGCAAGTATAGAATGTGAAGGATCAGAACATAATGCACAAATTTCATGAGCGGGTGAGGTAATCATTTGGTTCATTGTTAAAAGTCGGTCCAGTTTTTTAGATAGTTCTTTTATTTCAATTGACTGACTTGACTCGAACTTTACCTCTCTCTTAGGTTGTGAATGATATCCCTCAGAACGTACTGACACAGCCTGATGCATCGAATTCTCGCTTAATGTTTCAAAGATTTTCCAGGCCTCGTCGGCGCTTTTGTGTAGGAAGGTACTCGCACAAACGGCGTCGACAGTATTACGGACTGAGGAAATAAGTCCCTCGTAAAAGACTTGTACTAACTGCCACTTAGGAACCTGATGATGTGGACACGAACGTAATAATTCTTTAAATTTTTCCCACGTGTCGTAAAGTGTTTCCCCATCTTGTATCACAAAATTTGTTATCGATTTTCTTATTTGATTAGTTCTTGTGATTGGGAAAAACTTTTGTAAAAATGCAGTATGTAATGCTTCCCATGTTTTTATAGTGTTTGGCTCCAAAGATTGGAGCCAATATTTAGCTTTATCTTTTAAAGAGAATGGAAAGAGCCGCAATTTTAATTCATCATCAGTGAAATTTTGGATTTTTAAAGTAGAACATATATCTTGGAAATCTCCTAAGTGCTGATAAGGGTCTTCATTTAGACGGCCATGGAAAGACGGAAGTAGCGAGATGGTAGACGACTTTATCTCAAAGTGAGCTGCCGTCGCCTCCGGTAATTCGATACCGGCTTGTGGTGTGTAAGTAGTAGGAATAAAATAATTTATAAGTGGAGGAGGTGGTGGTATATTAAGATTATTCATATTATCTCCATTGTTATTTTGGTTGTTATTGTTATTGTTATTTCCAATGTCTGCCATTTTAATCGGTTCTATCTTATGAAAGTGTGGTTTCTTTAATCTTGTTAGAGTGCTACGTAATTCGGACTCAAATAAAGACGTTGGGTTTGGTGTCAAATCGTCGTCTATTAAAAACCTAGTTCTAGAAGTTAAGTTTGAAGACTTATTAACTCTTAGGGTGCGTTCAAGTTCAAGATCGCAAGGTTTTAATTCCGGTTTACTTGAGCGTATACCAAACATATACTAAAAAAAAAATAAACTAAAATAAAGACTGACTAAAATAAAAACAAAAAATAATCACGCAAGTAAGACAACAAGCAAGCACACAGTACTACTATGATGCATGAATATTATCCTGTAATGCAATGACCTCGTCAAGCCCAGCGCCCCGGGTTTCCTAGCTAATGCAGTGCAATTCACCCTAAACTAATGCAAATAGTGCGTCACAGCGCCCTGACTTACAGTGGTTTAAAGCGAGTTTCACAAGAAGCAATTTACTTGAATTTTATTATTATTATTATTTTTTTATTATTTTTTTTTCCGCGTAAGCTCCTTTAATGTGCTAAGCTATTCCTCCCGGAAACGTTAGAATTTGATAACTCGAGAAACTACAAAATTAAAAGAAAAGTTAGTAACTTAAAACAAAAACGAAAAATTAGATGAAGAAGAAAAAAAAAATAAAATAATAAATAAATAAAACCTAATCTAGTATTTACGAATTAACTAAACTAAGATTTTAAAACTAAAGGTAGTAATTTGCAATCCCCGGCAACGGCGCCAAAAATTGATGTTGTCAATATCAAGATATAAAACTATACTTTACTTTTCTAAAGATTTGCAGTGTGGAAGTAAAGGTCGAACCCACAGAGATTGAATTACTACGACTTTTAATTTTAAAACCTAAGTCTAATTAATTATGAAAACGAGATTTTGATTTTGAATTTAATTAAACTAAGAACAATAAAATAAATCTAAATTATGAAAGCGATTTAAAAGTGTTTTTCTAAATATGTTTAAAGGAACCTAGGATTGCAAATCCACCACCAGCTTCATAATAGGAATATTTATGCATTCAATTAGATTATTAAGTTGGATGATAATGGGGAATTGTAGCTACAAGCCCAATTCCTCCGTCAAGAAAATAACTATGGTTCAAGCACCAACATAATCCATCTTCGGTTAGCACGAATTATCCCACACTAAACTAGGGTTGTGACATAATCCGTCTAATCTAGGCATGGACTATTCGGATACTTGATAGCACAATTCAATAAAGCACCATTACATGTAAACAATCTATACAAGCACAGCAAATATAGATCATTGAGCACATCACAGTCAAAATAGATCTAAGACAAGAATAAACTTTGAAAGTAACGATTTAATCAATAGAAGTACGATTTTATTATAAAAAATCCTCTAAACAAGTAATCATCATCCATACATAATAAAACTAAAAGAAATACATAAATAAAACCCTATTACTTGGCTAGGGTTTCATTGAAACCCTAGATCTAGATTTAGTTGGCCATAGAATTGATGAATAGCAAGAGGTTGATGGAGGAGGCCATGGGAATCCTTGGTCTTCTTCTTCTTCTCCTTATTTTCCTCTCTTCAATGGCTGAAAATATATGTGTATATGGCTGTGTATATGGTTGTGTAATGATATGTAAACTTAAATTTGACTTAGAATAGGATTTATATAGAGTTTGGAAGGATTTAGGAAGCTTTCCTAAGTCAAATCGCACTAAAACTGCTATATTTTGTAATCTGGACGTCATATACACAAACCACCTTCGTTGGGCACTTTAATTTAACAAAATACGTGTTTTTGATTTTTGCACAGGTCGCTCGCGCGACCCGCTCGCGCGAGGTCCTTTTCGCTGCACTGCGCGACTTTCGTAGAATTGCGATAACTTTTCGCTCGAAACTCGGATTGACTCGCCGTTTAAAGCCACGCGTCCGTAACCCGAATATCTACATTTTATATCTCTGGAGAAATTTCTCAAATCTAAAGTATTCTTTGTCAAAAATGCGATTTTCCGAGACTACTACTGTATTCATATTTCATCGGAATCATCTTTTGAGCCCAGAATGACTTCCAAAGCCACTAATCATTGGATTTTTGTGCATTTTCATATTAAAGCTCCAAAACCTACAAAATATAGAATACTTATTAAAAATCACTCAATAACTATATGAAATGGGCTAACAAAGCGTAGTTTTAGGACTATAAACGGCAACTATTCGTCGCCGATCAATAGCCACAATAGTGAAGCTCTCTTTAAGACCAACTGTATGGCCATGCACGGTCACAACCACTAGTCACGTGCCATTCTGGTGCTGCACACTAGTCATTCAATCACCTAAGCTCCACCAGAAGCTTATCATGGAGTTGACACAAGCATCTCCCAACACTTGGGAAAGCTTGACCATAAACTCGATTCTCAATAATCCATCATCATCGATCCCCATAACCCACCAGATAGACTAAACAAACGTTGGATGCAGTACCAGGGGATGAAGAACTGGGAGGGCTTACTCGACCCACTTGATGAAAACTTACGTGGTGAGATCATAAGGTACGACAACTTTAATTGAGGCAGCTTATCACTCGTTCGATTTTGATCCTTCCTCAAACTCATACGGCGTGTGCAAGTACCCCAAGAATTCACTACTGGACCGGTCAGGGTATTCGGCCACGGGCTACCGGGTGACCAAGAATTTATGTGCCACGTCGGGCATTCAGTTGCCTCGGTGGTTGGAGAAGGCACCGAGTTAGGTGAGGACGTAGTCTAGCTGGATCGGTTACATGGCTGTGTGTCATGACAAGGATAAAATTAACCGACTAGGTCGTCGTGACATGGTGATCGCTTTACGTGGCACTGCCACGTTATTAGAATGGCTCGATAACTTAAGAGCCACTCTAACTAATCTCCCCAATATTGCTGGAAATTCTGAAATGAGTCTTGACAGTGTTACCCCCATGGTGGAGAGTGGGTTTTTGAGTTTATACACGTCTCGGACCCCAAATAGCCGGAGTTTACAGGATCTAGTGAGAGAAGAGATTGCCAGAATTCTTCAATCGCATAGTGATGAGCCATTGAGCTTGACCATTATTGGCCATAGCCTTGGAGCCGCCTTAGCAACGCTCACCACATATGACATCAAAAAAAGTTCAAACATGCTAACCTTGTGACAGTTGTTTCATTTGGTGGGCCTCGTGTCGGTAACCAGAGCTTTCGACGCCATTTAGACAAGCAAGGCACGAAAGTATTACGTACAGTGAATTCAGATGATCTTATAACAAAAGTACCTGGATTTTTTTATTAATATTGATAATGACCGAATGTTGAACAATCTTGATATCTATATTCCTAATCTTCCCAATTGGATCCAAAGACGGGTTGAGGACTCCTAATGGGTTTACACCGATGTTGGGCGAGAGCTCTGACTTAGAAGTAGGGACTCTCCGTACCTCACCGACATCAACGTCACCACGTGTCACGACCTCAAGACGTATCTACACTTGGTGAATGGATTTGTGAGTTCCACATGTCCGTTTCAAGCCACTACAAGGAGGATGATGAACAAGACTGCAGTTTAAATTCAAATTTAATAAATTTTCCCATTTTCTTGCTGTACAAATACAGACAATTAACATATCTGAAAATGTATGTATGCGTATATATGTACATACATAAGCATGTATATATTATACATGGACATCTGCAGCCAACCCAGGGAGTGTGCAGTGTAGTTCTTTGTAGTGACAATGAAATTTACACGTTGATTTCCCTTATTTTAAGACTACCATACACCATGGTTGATAATTTATATAACTCGTCTTGCCTGGTTTGAGTTATATATATTAACAAAAACACGTGCGCGTTAGTTGTTCGGAGGAGCCAGGATTTTTGTTCAGAGGCCTGGTGTAAGTATAGATAGAATATTCACAATGGATGATATTGCATTTTTATTTAAGATTGTCACAATTTATAAATACTCGTGGTAGGGTTTTAGATCCTGAAAATGTTTCATTAGTGCATCATTTGTAACCTCGTTATATATCTTTTTCTCGATGTATACAAGTGTCACACCCGTTCCAAAATTATAAGTTTATCATACATAATTGCATTTATGGATTTATAAATGTTAGTTGATAATGAGGTTGAGGTTGACTGTGAGTCAACGGTAAGGTGTTAGTAAGGACACGGGAACGTAATGGTTCATTTTGTTTTGATACAAGTAAATGACATTAATGTGATTTAAATGTTATTTGACTTATCTGATATTTTATGAATAGTGAATTATACCTGTATAGTATACTTTCTGGTAATTTTGGTATCGTTAGATATCTTTTGAGAACTATGGTGAGAACGTGAGTGTCACGTTATATAAAAAGGTAGGTTGTGTAGAGATTCCACGAAATTTAGTTTTCGGACGTATATTTTGGATCCAAACGAGACTTAATTGAAAACTCTTGTAATCAGTAGTTTTCACTCGTAAAGCAATAAAATGGACATGTGGGAAATTTCAAGAATTAACTAGGTGTTTGAGAAACTCGCGGGGAAGTAAACGCGATTCCCAAAGAGTTTGTCTATAAATAGTGGTGGATGAAATTGTCATTTCTTGAAAACTTCATATAATATCTTGAGAGAGGAGAGAGAAAAGGGAGATTGATGACAAACGGCGACCCATCGTCCTTCTGAATTTCACCAAATTGCATATTCGAACTCCCCAAGGTAAGGGCTACGTATTAATAGTCTGTAGGCCACGTTTGGCTAAGATTTATGAGTTTGTAAATCTAAGAAATTGGAGAAAACACGTGTAGACTTGTAGGTTTTGCGTAGGATCAGAGATTTGGCGTGCATTTGGGCTTCTAGTCATTTCCTCCAAGTTTTACGACAATAGCTCAAGGTATGAATTTCTAGCCTATGTTATATAGATGAAATACATATTTTATATTTCGACGACGAAATTGTGATCCGGGCGAAATTCATGTGTTAATCTTAGGCACGTTAAATATGCACGCGATTAAATGTGAAAAGTATGTCTAAATTTACGCGAGCACATTGAGTTGCCTATGTGGGTCAAAGGGGGGTTTTATTCAAATTCATGCCGGAGTACGCTTCTCGATGTTTGAGAATTTTAGTAGCGACGGCTACTGTGCATGGTTTAAGACTTGGACTTGCCAGGGCACTTGGGGATGTAATGGTCGTAGGCTTGGCTAGCCATTGACGTCGCAGTTTAAGGCTTGGACTTGCCGCTACTGGATGAAGGCGTATTTTTCTCCCTAGAGACTATTTGATGTGATTCATGAGATTAAATCATGTTTTGTCATATATACATATGTTAGAAATTGTGCACTCAGCATACAACTGAGCAGTGGAGATTTACTCCATTGCGGGTGAAAAGAAGAAAGGGAAAAAGAAGCGTGAGGAGTGAGACTGCGGGAGCGACGGGGATCCTTCTCTTAGTTATATTTTGTTTCAATTCCAAATGTTGTAAAGATGTAATTTTGCGAAGTTCAAACTTTTAACTTCAAACATGGGAGTTTGGAAATGTCTTAGACTGTTGTAATATGTCTTAACACTACTTGTAGTTATGTTGCAATGAATCCGAACTCGTAGATTCGTGTTTTGCACGTTTTGCTTGTCAAATTCGAATTTCGGAAGGTGGATTAGTATTTCCTATGTTTAAATCCAAACAAGCCTTAGCTTGTTCCGTTATAATTTATTTTCATGGATTACTAAGTCTAAACTTAGGTTTTAATAGCATATTGTAACTTGTGAAGTTTATTATAAGGTGAACTTGTGAAGAGGAATGCAAGAAGTAAGGTTGGGTGATGCCTTAGGCAAAATTCTGCAGCTTGTGCTGGATACTGCTAAAGGGTCATTCGACTAGTCGAATGGGGTCGTTCGACCGGTCGAAATGCCCCCTGCCAGAAATCTTTTTCTATACCTTCCCAAAATTTTGAAAATGTTTTGATTGGTTCTTAGGGTACCTTTGGGATCCCTTTCAACATAAAATCATTCGTTTCGAAATATGATTGTGTTTTCAATTTTATATGGATTTTACAACTCGGAGAGCAATGTTTCCAAAAGTTTTATACACTCAAGGTGATTTTAAAGTCTTTTCCGCTGCGTATGGTTATTTAATGAACTGGATAAGCCTTATGGCGTGCCACGTGTCCTGTTTCCGCACGTTAGCGGGATGGGTCGTGACATTTATATATTGTGACGACCAAGAGCCAATACTCCTGAGGCAGGATGGCCAAGATGGATAAGGTGAGGATGAGTGTGGGGGCTTGTCCCACATCGCCTGGGGTGAAGTTCCTGGACTAGTTTATAAAGATTAATCGCCCCTCTATATGCAACAAGGCCTTTTAAAACCGTGAGGGAGCTAAACACGAAAGAACTCCACAGTTAAGCGTGCTGCTGTCAGGGCAGTACCAGGGATGGGTGACCCCTTGGGAAGTTCTTTGTGTTTAGACCCAAAACGGACAATATTGTTGCTAGACGGGGAGGTGGGTCGTTACAAATGGTGATTAATCTGTTGGGCCAACATCTTGGCCATCCCAGCCGAACGTGTGGAGCGAGTCCCACACTAGGACGTATGGCCCTTAAGAAGGGTGGATTGTGACGACCAAGAGCCAATACTCCTGAGGCAGGATGGCCAAGATGGATGAGGTGAGGTTGAGTGTGGGGGGCTTGTCCTACATCGCCTGGGGTGAAGTTCATGGACTAGTTTATAAAGATTAATCGTCCCTCTATATGCAACAAGGCCTTTTAAAACCGTGAGGGAGCTAAACACGAAAGAACTCCACAGTTAAGTGTGCTGCTGCTAGAGCAGTACCAGGGATGGGTGACCCCCTGGGAAGTTCTTTGTGTTTAGACCCAAACCGAACAATACTGTTGCTAGACGGGGAGGTGGGTCGTTACAACAAGCAAACTATTATTTAAAAATTGGTTCCCCATTAGATAGCGCAAGCGGTTTTTCATATTTTCTTAGTTGAAAATATTTTCTCCACGATTGTCGTTGCTTCGGGTAGAACCCATCATAAGAATAAAAAGCTAGCCAAGCTCGATTAAAGGGCTTGAATTTTAGGCTCGTTTAATAATTAAACTAAGTCTAAACATACATGACTTGGCTCGAACCTAGATTTCTGACTCATTTAATAAACAAGCCAAGTTCAAACCTAGATTTCTGACTCGTTTAATAAACAAGTCAAGATCAAAGCTAAAAACTCCAAGCTGGATGCCCCTCTGCAGGCTATCTTGTTAGGACCGTGGTGCAAGGGGTCTTAATGGTTAGGCCTGACTTGAGCACACTATTAGGCCAGTTTGGAAGCGTATTGGGCCAAACCGACCTAAGTCGTATGGGCCTAGCTTTATCCATCTAGCCCAAGTGATTAGGCCTGGTTGCGAATGATGTGTCACGTATCCACTAATTACTATTTGCTGGGGTGAATTTTGGTCATATCAATCATCATCATCATCATTATTATTATTATTAATATTATTATTATTATTATTGTTATTATTGCTATTATTATTATATAAGTAAGTTCCACCTGGAATGGTTATATATAACAACTTTGCCCCCAAAATGTTTTGGCATAAATTGGGTTTACGATGGGAATGACCCTTTACCCCTCGAAATAGCAACTTGTGCCTAGTATACCCGAAATTCTCCAAGCTGAAATTTTTTTGTAACTTTCAGCATTTATTTTTTCAGTGTATCAAATGAAAAGGCAAGCAAATACCTACTGAAACTTGGAGTTAAAGATTTTAGTACAAAAATCGCTAAATGCGGTTTATCTCAAAACTTAAAATATTATTTTAATTATTACAAATTCAGTAACTTAAAATTTGCAAGACGGCTTAATTCTGATTTCTTAATTGCAGTTTTCTCCGGACCAATTAGCCTTATATAGATAGATTTTGCACCTGTTGGTGGTCTATTGTTAGCTCAACAATTGGGCTATTAATTAGTAAAAAGAGTATAGTGGTACTTTACTTGACACTAGTAATAAATGACCTTGAACCTAGAAAGTTTTATGCGAGCCTGCGGGCTCTAATGTTCATGCAAAAGAGTAAAATAGAAATATCAGCGAAGTAACCAAGTCCCTTGTGGTCGAGTGGTAAGCTTCTTGGGTGTACTATCCAAGAGGTTTAGTGTTCGAGTCATGGGGAGCGTGGCCACTGGAGTATTCACTCGGCGCCTCCAGGCCTCGGGGGATTAGTCGGATTAGTCGACGTGCGCGCAAGCTGATCCGGACACCCCCGATTACCAAAAAAAAAAAAGAAACTTCAGCGAAGTTATGGGTTGGCAAAACAAAGTAATCCTGGTTGCAACCTTTTTATCTCTTCTCATATGGTTTTGTTATTATTGATGTATATGCCATTTAGAGGCTTATAAATTCCAAACTGCGCTAAAAAATTGTTTGCTTTATCTCCTCATTCGCAAAATTGATATTTTACTAAAGTTATATATCCAACTTAAAACTTGAGGATTGCAATTCTAGAATGTTCATTTTTTTTTTTTTCTGTTTGTTCTTAAGGCTTCCGTCAGTTAATTGTTATCGGATTTAATCATTAACCCTTCTTAGATTTTGTAATTACAATCTGTTTGGGATGCTTGTGCGAATAAGAGTTATATTATTGAAAGATTTTTCTAAAAGAGATTTTTTTTAAAAGATGCTCAGTGTTTGGTATTACTTTGGGAATTAGAGTTTTTTTTCGGCTCTTTCAAAAAAAGTTGAATTTGTTTTTTATTTTTTTCTAAATTAATTTCTTTTTACCAGATTTTTCAAAATTTTGGTTTTTTAAAAATTGTAAATAGTTGGTAGCAAATGCACACAAATTTTTTAATAATCTCTAATAATTAATTATCGGCATCACATAATTGTTTAGGAAAAGCAACAATCCGTAACCTACCTTTCAATATATATAGGGACAAAGGAAAAGGTAAATAGATGACTATAAATTATTGGGAAGAAAACAATTTTCCATCCCATAAGAAAGGAAATGCACCCAAAACTTCCAAAGTTATCCCAAACTAGCAATCTCCTCTAAAAATATGCTTTGCCTAAAACACTCTTTTGTCAAGGGAAATTTAAGATATTTAGTCTCTAGTCACTTCTCAATTCATTATCGAATGCATCCACTCCACTTTGTTCATGTGTCATGCCACCGACTTGTTCACTCTTTGTCACAATTATTGATATGTGTGGAGCCAAAAACGATATTTGGAACCAAGTGCTTGCAGATAATTACCCTACTAGGATATTAGGACAAAGTGACCGGAGGATCAAAATATCAACATTGCTAAAGAAAATATATAGTTTGTCATTTTAATTCTCTAAATTAACGAGCAACAGCTTAACCTAGTTGGTAAAAAAATTTTTCATGTCCATGCTTATACCATGGCTCGAACCTCGCTCCCCTCCCCCCCAGGCCCTGACACTTATATCTTCACATGAAATCACAACACCAAATGATAAAAAAAAAATTTAAATTAACATTAATCGAAGAGAATGAGAGTTGGGGATTAATGAAAGTATGGGGTTCGGGCATTGATGTGTCCAAACGTTGATTAGGAAAGTAATCTAAGAGGTTATGTACTTTTATACAAATACTAAATCTAAACATAGTTTTGATAGATTTCTTTGTAACTTATTTGTTACTTGTGACAGAAATGGAAAATATGAAGATGGTCAAGTAAATTAATTTTCTTTTCTCTAGGAGCAAAACAAGGACTTATAGTGCCTGATTTTAATCAATTCTTCAAAGTTCTTTGAGACTATGATCAACTATTAAAAAAAAATTCTTTTATACAAATAGGACAGCCTGTTAGTAGTATGTCCTAAAACTCAATTAGATTGGAGTAGTATTTTAGGAATATTCCTTTGTAATAACAGTTTCATATTAATAAATGGCAAGTTTATTATTTATCATTATTGTTGTTTAATATTTATATGATGTGTCCAAAGAATTAAAGTTGAGAAGATGTGTACTTAAAAAGGTTAAGTAACAAGACCATATACCTCTGATCAGTTGCTTTATTCTAAAATTAATCTTAGACGTAGGATTATTAAATTGGGCATTTGATAGTCCGGTTAGACTAACTCGTGCCATGTTTATTTTATTTGATAAAATCTGACTAGTCTTAAGTCATCAATGTGGAGACACTGGTACAGGCAACATTCCATCCACGTGTCATATGTGCAGTGCATGGATTTAGCCACATTAAATCATCAAAGCATGTACATTTATGTACTCTCATCATATCAGTCAATATCATTGCATGCATATAGAATACAAATTCACAACTTCCTCTTTCAGTTAAGATCAAAATAATCAAATAATTCCTCAAAAATCCCTTACTATTCGAACCTCCTGAGAATTGATTCTGTATGCGGACCCTTTTTGGATCTGTAGAAAGAGTGGAACAACCAGATCCCCTAATGAGGACACTTCTAATCTTCTTGGGTTCGTCTTATTTGGTTCTAGTAGAATATGGACCATCATTTTGAATAGATCCACCAATGGCCCACAGAGCTTTGGAAGATAGAATGAACAATCTGCAAGCCACTGTTAAGCAACAGAACTTAAGGGTGAATCAATTAGAGAGGGTGACACTCGAGCTCCATCAGTTACTCAAAAAACAAGTGGATTTGAATGAGGTAGAGATGAACAAATTGGAGAAGGGAATAATGGATCACCTAGTGATCGGGAGTGAATAAGTCCTACTTACACGCCTTAATTCACATTTGTTAGCACTTTTCATCCTATTTTAGTGTATTTTTACTTTGTTTTCTATTTTCTATCAAGTTTTGGAAGAAAACAGCAGTTTCAGGCTAAATGGGATGCAAAAACAGACTAAAAGAAGCAGAAAAAGCCAACTCGCGAGAGCAGCCCGCTCGCGCGACATTCTAAGCCATCGCTCGCGCGATCCGTACAAAAAACCAATAATGCGTATTTCGGTGTACTAAAAATTCATACGCAAACGAAATTGCCTAATTGCGTCCAGAATGTAAAATACACAGTTTTACTGCGAATAGGTTTAAGAAAACTTCCAAACTTTCTCCAAATCTATATATACCCTTTTGTAAATCAATTTTGGGGGGAGACATTATTACACACCTTTATACACAACATTATATACACAAAACTTTAGCCATTGAAGATAGGAAAACAAGGAGAAGAAGAAGAAGACCAAGGATTTCCATGGCCTCCTACATCAAACTCTTGTCGTTCTTCGCTTACATGGCCAACTAAACCTAGATCTAGGGTTTCAATGAAACCCTAGCCAAGTAATAGGGTGTTATTCATGTTTTTCTTTTATTTTTTTATTATGTATGGATGATGATTACATGTTTAGAGGATTTTAAATAATAAAATCGAACTTCTATTGATTAAATCGTTACTTTAAAAGTTTATTCTTGTCTTAGATCTATTTTGAATGTGATGTGCTCAATGATCTATATTTGCTGTGCTTGTATGGTTTATTTACATGTAATGGTGCTTAATTGAATTGTGATATCAAGTAGCCGAATAGTCCATGCCTAGGAAAGACAGATTGTGTCGCAACCCTAGTTGAGTGTGAGATAATCTGTGCCAACCGAAGATGAATTATGTTGGTGCTTGAATCGTAGTTATCTTCTGACAGAGGGATTGGGCTTGTAGCTACAATTCCCCATTATCATCCAATGTAATAAGCTAATTGAATACATAAATACCCTTATTATGAAGCTAGTGGTGGATTTGCAATCTTAGGTTCACTTTACATATTCATTAAAACAACTTTCAAATTGCTTTCATGTTTAGATTTATTTTTGTTGTTCTTAGTTTAATTAAAATCAAAATACCGTTTTCTTAATTAACTAGATTTAAGTTTTAAAATTAAAGTGCTTTAGTAATTCAATCTCTGTGGGTTCGACTGTTACTTCCACACTACAAATCCTTATAAAGTAAAGCATACTTTTATATCTTGATTCTGACAAGATCAACTTTTGGCGCCTTTGCCGGGGATTGCAAATTACTACCTTTAGTTTTAGAATTTTAGTTTAGTTAATTCGTAAATATTAGACTTGGTTTTCTTTTTCTTATTTTCCGTTTATGTTTTGAGTCACTAACTATTCCGTTTGTTTTGTAGTTTCTCGAGTCATTAAATTCTAGTGTTTTGGAGTGAAAGAGCTTAGCACATCAAAGGAGCTAAGGCGAATCAATTATAAAGAAAAAAAAGCAAAAATTAAAGCAAATCGCTTCCTTTAAAATTCACTTCAAACCACTGTAAGTCAGGGCGCTGAGACGCACTATTTGCATTAGTTTAGGGGTGATTTTTCATGTGCATTAGCTAGGAAACCCGGGGCACTGGGCTTTGACGCGAATCACTGCATTACAAGATAACTTTCATGCATCATAGTAGTTGTGTGCTTGTTGTCTTATTTGCGTGGTTATTTTTCGTAATCGTTGTTTTAGTTTATTTTCCTTTAGTTTATGTTTGGTACGCATTCAAATAAACCCGAATTACAATCTTTGGATCCTGAACTTGAACGTACCCTTAGAGTCCTTAGGTCATCAACCCAAGCTTCTAGACCTCGGTTGTTAGACGACGAATCAACTCTGAAACCGTTGTCGTTATTTCAAGCCGAAATTCAAACCACACTTAAACATTTAAGAAAAACTTAAATTATTAACATCCAACCTATTCCAATGGCTGGCATTGGAAACAACGAGATCAACCAAAACAATAGAAATAATCCTAACATACCTCCACCTCTCCCCCTTAAAGATTATTTCATTCTGACAGCCTATACGCCACAGGCAAGTATCGAATTACCGGAGGTGACGGCATCTCACTTTGAGATAAAGTCATCTACCATCGCGCTACTCCCTTCATTCCATGGTCGTATTAAAGAAGATCCTTATCAGCACTTAGGAGATTTCCAAGATATATGCTCTACATTAAAAATCCAAAACCTAATTGATGATGAATTAAAATTGCGTCTCTTCCCATTCTCCTTACAAGATAAACCGAAGTATTGACTCCAATCTCTTGAGCCAAACACTATTAAAACATGGGAAGCATTACATACCGCATTTTTACAAAAGTTTTTCCCTATCACAAGAACTAATCAGATAAGAAAATCCATAACGAACTTTGTAATGCAAGATAGGGAAATGCTTTATGACACTTGGGAACAGTTTAAAGAATTGTTGTGCTCTTGCCCACATCATCACGTTCCCAAGCGGCAATTGGTGTAGGTCTTCTACGAGGGACTTGTTCCCTCACTTCGTAATACCGTCGATGCTGTTTGTGCTGGTCCCTTCCTACACAAAAGTGCCGACGAGGCATGGAAAATTTTTGAAACACTAAGTGAGAATTCGATGCACCAAGCCGTGTCGGTACGTCCTGAGGGGTTCCACCTAAACCTAAGCGAGAGGAGCATTTTGAGTCAAGTAAAACAATCGAAATACAAGAACTATCTAGAAAACTTGACCAACTCATGAGGATGAGCCTTATACCCAATCCACCTCTTTTCAAAGTATGTGCATTGTGTTCTAAGCCGTCTCATAATTTTTTTACATGTCCTTCTGCTTCTCAATTCCCAGAGTTTGTCAAGCAATACATTAACTCTATTCAACAATTCCCATAAAATAGTTATAATCCTACGACTTCTAACTTTTCCAATACTTACCGACCCCAATTTCAACAGTGTCAATACCAACACCCCCTCCTAATCCTAACCCTACAAGGGATAACGCTTTTGAGGCAAAGGTGTTGGCATCCCTTAAGACTATTAAAATGCAAGTACAAGCACAAGCACAAATGGTGCACTCTTACACACAATCTATTACGAAGCTTGAATCACAAATGGGACTAAAGCTAATGCAATGAGTCGTAGAAACGAGGGTAAGATGCCTAGTCAACCTATTCAAAACCCTAAGGGACAATTTGAGAATGGGGGTTCGAATGAGTAAGTAAATGCCATCTCAACTAGGATGACTATTCGAGAAAAGGTTGTTGAAATTCTGCATGAGCGTAAGAGAGATATAAACATTAATTCAAATCAAGAGAATGGTGAGGACACGAGTCAAATTAGGAAAGAGAATGTAATGGTCCCAACTAATTTTATTCCAAAAATGCCTTTTCCACCAAACGTGGACAAACCGTCACATTTTTTAAAGAAACGGTCAAAAACTGAAGATATACGCGAGGTATATTTTAAACAAGTGAAAATTAATATCCCATTCCTTGACGCTATTAAACAAATTCCCCCTTACGCTAAATGTCTGAAAGACCTATGCACTCAAAAACGCAAGTTGCGCAGTCATACTACGAAAAAGGTCTTCCTCAGTGAAAAAAGTAAGTTTGATTTTCCAATATGCTCCTCCGTAGTATAAGGATCCCGGTACGCCTATGATATCATGTGTCATAGGTGACACTATCATTCATCGGGCTCTCCTTGAGTTAGGGGCGAGTGATAGTCTCTTACCTTACACGGTTTATAAACAATTAGGTCTAGGTGAACTTAAACCTACGGCTGCTACCATATAATTAGCAGATCCTTCTATTAAAATCCCTAGAGGAATCGTCGAGGATGTCTTGGTAAAAGTTGATAAATGTTATTATCATGTCGATTTCATGGTCCTTGACACAGAACCGGTGATAGATGCTAGGAAACACACTCTTATTATTCTTGGTCGTCCATTCTTAGCCATGACCAACGCGCATGTCAATTGTCGAACAGGGGCAATGTGTCATGCCCCGCAGTAGCAAAATAGAGAAAATAAATTCCTTTTTGGACCTGTAGGCCATGACAGTTGAAAGTCACCACATTGTCCACAACCAAAGTCTAACCATCAGAGTAATGATTCAAACCACGCATTGGAATATCTTAGTTTTAACATATATAAGATCATAGTGTAATACTCAACTATTACAACCCAAAAGTATCTACTAAACGCAAATAAAGTATTATGGAAACACAAGCTGATATAAACGTAACTAATACAAAAGTCTCTAATCATAAATATAACTATCTACGGCAAGCTTCAGGTCTTCAGCTCGTATAGTAGTCATCTCCAGCATAGCCTCCGTCATCGTAGGCTCCATCCTCGTAGCCCCTATCCATATATACATCTCCTGTATACTCATAACCCTGGTCAGCTAGACATTGAATATCCAGCAGCATAAACGCCGTCAGCTACGAAAGCCGAGTGAATGCCAATACTAACAGAGTATCTATAGATAAGCAGCATATAAAGTAACAACATCACTAAAAGGATTATTTCATCATTCGCATGCATGTATGCACCAACCCAATATATTACAACAGACGACATCCCATTCCAATCTCATCATAACATGGACTCTTAGGTCCACATTAATCAGACACGTAGTCCCATACTTACGGTCTGTCAATTCCCGATACACAGTCCCATGTATTCTATCTGAACTCCCCGATATACCTTGGCCAACCTGCCTTTGATATACTTTGGCCAACACGCCCCTGATATAGCTTGGCCATCAACACCCTGCATTTATGCTTAATACCTTACGGCCAACACGCCCAGCCAATACGCTTGATACATTACAGCCAACACACCCAGCCAATACGCTCGATACATTACAGCCAATATGCCCGATACATTATGGCCAACACGCCCAGCCAATACGCTCGTTACATTATGGCCAATACGCCCAGCCAATACGCTTGATACATTACGGCCAAACCGCCTCAATATACGCTGGCCAATACGCCTCGATCCTATCTGGCCAATACGCCCCTTACGTCTACATTCTGGCCAACACGCCCTTAACTATACTGGTCACATGTCCTTAACCATACTGGCCACCACGCCCTATATCATACAATCTTTGTGATCGCATTCACATGTACCAATCATGAATAGTATCAACCATTGTGGTCGACAGACCCACTACTATGCACATTGACTTTTCAATCTTATTATTATCTCAACATTAACCAAAGGGTTCCACTGTTCAATGCATTAAGTCCATATTCCACGTGCTATTCCACGTGTGTACTATTCCAATGCCATATCATTCTATCCCTTACTATCCCATATTCGCATAATAAAAACGGGAAACGATTTCTAGAACAATCAAACCTTCATTATAATAAATAAGAGGAACTATCCATGATCTGCAACTTCCAATCAATTGGGATAAATGTTCAATCGATTGGGATAAAAATCATAACAATCGATTGGGAAGCATGGCAATCGATTGGATCCAAGATAATACCAATTGATTGCAAACTTTGGTAATCGATTAACCCAACCAATGCAATCGATTAGGCCACAACCAATGGCAATCGATTAGAAAACATACCAATCGATTGGGTCCTGACTGATGGCAATCGATTGGTAAACATACCAATTGATTGGGACTTCGTCTTCTTCAGCAGAATTTTAGTCCAGCACATATAACGTAAATGGGACGTATAAACTACGTCTAGACTTCACTAAAATGTATGTAAACATCAAATGAAGATAACCAAGTGAGTTGGACTCACCTAAGGGTGCGTTTGGGTGTATGTTTGGCTTGTGGAGCTTGAAACCTCAAGGTTTCTCTCTTTCCTCCTCTTGATCTCTCTCTTTCTCTATATCTCTTTCTCTGTCTACTCTCTTCTCTTCTCCTTCTCTTCTTCTCCTTCTTCTTCTCCTTCTTCTCTGCTGCCAGATGCAGTGTGTGTGTGTGTGTATGTATGAATATAGATATATAAATATGTGTGTATAATATAGGTATACACACACTCTCTCTCAACCAAAACTGCCCAAAAGCTCCAAAGGCACAAAATAAATAACTATATATAGAGAGATGAGAGTGCCACACGTCAAAATATGAAGGAAAGAAGAAAACTTGTCTTTGTTGGTGCCAATCGATTGGTACCAGTGGCAATCGATTGGGCATGAATATTTGATGGCAATCGATTGGATCTATGGAAATCAATTGGGATAGTGCCACGTAATGAATTTCAAGTCGGCAGCATTCCAATCGATTAGAAAGATGGCAATCGATTGGTATAAAAAAGATGGCAATCGATTGGTAAACATACCAATCGATTGGGACCAGAATTTCAACAAAGACAAGAAATAAAACAAAGGGACTTATTTATATATACAGAAATACCAAAGTACAAAGAAATTACAGGTATTACACAATGAAAGTATCGTTTGGGAACATGAACCTTAAATTAAATATTTTTAACGTAGCTGATCAACCTCCTAATGATGATGATTACATATGTGAGTCGGATAGTAAGGTTAGTCAAACTATTGAACCTAATAAAGAAATAAATATAGGTAAGAAAAACAATACGGTGAGTAATGAGCGGACGTATTTGAATAATCTGGACCCTAATGAAGAATTTACCTGAAAGGTGAGAAATCAATTTAAACATGATCTGGGAGAACCGTTGATAGAATTAAAAAATAATGACATTATTTCTACTTTCCATTGGAGTCTCCCTAGTGTTTTTAAGGGTAAAAAGTCTGTGTTTCGGTCTCCATAAGTCTTGAGCTAGAACGGTCTAGCTGAAGACGTAAAAGACAGTGCTTCTTGGGAGGCAACTCAAGCTTTATTTCGTTCGTTTTTCTGATCTTTTAACGCTTTTCGGGTCATTTCACTCAGTTTTTGAGTTTTCTGGATAGGTTTGGGGGTTGGGGTTAATTTATTTTGAAATTATTTACATTGAAAGAAAGAGAAAAGATTAGAAGACCTATTGCCGAGCGGTCCGCTCGTGCGAGATTTTACCTTAGAGGAACATTTTTCAAATTTTTATATGCCCTTAGTTTCTATTCGTGCCTCAAGTCGCACAAGCGGCTCGCTCGCGCAATTCCTTGCCTTAGGAAATTTTTTTCTAACCTTTAAAACAGGTCTCAGATCTACCTCGCAAAGGGATTCATGCGCATGATGGTCGCTCACGCGAGGTAGGGTTTTGTGTTTGTTTTCTTACCTTCTTTCTCCCAAACCTGGTCAGTCCTTTTTCTTTTTTGTTTGTTTTCTTAAGCCCTCTTAAATCAAGCCTTTCTTTGTTTTCATAAGTTCTTTTTGTTTTGTTTTCGGATGTTCATTGAGTCTTTCGGTTTTAGTTTAGTTTTTCGACAAGTACGCCATGGTCTGTATTATATATTTATATTTCTATTTGCTATCATTGTTCTTTTGTTTGTTTATTTACATTTGTCAAGTATTGACAGGTGAATTAGTGTCTCCATATGGACCGATTGAATATTATCGCCATATTCATATGCATTTACCTGGTTTGTGATTGCCGAGATCAAGGTAATGTCGTTCCTTCCTTACGTACTCTCCTTTCTTTCATTTTATTGTTTTATTAGGGTCAATAAAATGTTTAGGTTTGAGGGTATGCACTCACATGCACATTATTATGCACTGATTTTTCAAAATTTTTGATATTTGTGCTTAAATAAACGAGATTACCTAAGTTTTTACAATCTTAAGTCGATATTTCTTGTTATGTAACTTGGATTGTTATAGAATGGTAAACATGAGAAGATGTGGTTAAATATTTGCTGAAGTTATGATGTGACATTTAGGTTATGTATCGTTCAAATCATAGTTTTATATCATAGATTTGCACACAAACATATGCACTACACGTAGTCGCTTGAATACATATTGGATGTGAACTATAATATGATTCGGATCTCTACATAACACATGGTAGAGACTTAACCCAGTGAGCTTTTGAGCCTATCTTTTCTTTTTAGAGGGTTATAAATACATTTAGTGTTTGTTGAATTTCATTTGAAATAGCGCATTAACTCGTTGTTTAGTCTCATTGTTCCTGTTTTGGTTAATAGTCAAGTTAAAATATTTGCTACCATTCTAAATAATCTTCCGTTGTAAACTTTGAAGAACCTATCACCTTAGGACATGATTTTAGGCCTTCTTTGCTTTCCACCTTTTGTTTACCACTGACTGATTAATGATAAAATTTCCTTAGTTAAACCTTTGAGCCTTTAAAATGCCCTCTTTCTTTAATCACCGTGATTCCTGTTTTTGCTCCAATTTGGCCAAATTGGAGTTTACCACTGAAAGATTGATCAACTTTTAGTGGTGATAAGGCGGTGTGTCAATTGAGAAGAAGAAGAAAATAAGATGGTGTTTTGGGTAGTTTCCTTGGTATTCAATGAACATTCGTTTCAAAAGCAACGAAAAGGAAAAAGAAAAAGGTTGAAAGAAGAAAAGAAAAAAAAAAGAAGAAAGAAATAAAAAAATATGAAAAGAAGAGAATGAAAATATGAAAGTTGGTAGAAGAGATGAATGAAAGAAATCGAATATGCCTTACAGTGCCACTCTAAAACTACCTAATAAATCATTTCTATCATTTTCCAATGCCTGAGCCATGTTACAACCTTTGAAAAGTCCTATTTGATCCTAGAAAACATGGTCTGGATATGTAAATGATGGAAGGGGGATTAAAATATGGTAACGATTAATTTTTCTTGACTGTTGATGTCCTATCCATGAGACTATTGTTCTTTCGTGTCATGCGTCTTTTTCAAGTCATATGTAAGCGTATCTTGTTTTGAAAACATATTTCCTTTGCTCCCATATATTAGAGAAATTGCACCTGTTTCTGAGTGCTTCATTTGAGAGTATAATTCACATTGTGAAATTCGTAGTCGAAGCATAGTTGGATGGTTATCCGAGTTAAATTCCAAGTTCATGACATGCGTGTTTTCATTTGACTACCACATCACACAGTGCAATTTTATGAGAAACTCTATTGATTTATACGATGCATGTGCTTGGGATTGTTTTTCATGACGTAGGTGGACGTTTGATTCCATTTCTTTTTATTCATTATTCTGTTATAAATCTTTGTTTTATGATAAGGAGTATTGAATATTTGGTTTTTCGTTCTTCTAAAAAGAAAGAAAAAAACTTTTTAAATTTCTAATAAAATAAAGATGGTTGTGGATAACTTGTTGACGAGAATCCTCACGAGACTTCTCTCGTCCGACTGGGGACACCTAGAGGTTTAAAAGGCTTGTAGCATATGCTAAATGCAACCGCGATTCATGCAAAAAATTGAGTAGATTCTTATTAGTAGTTTTATTTTTCTGTTATTTTTGCAAAAGTACTAGCAAAATGTAGGTTTGGGGGTGTGATCGAGAGTGAACAAGTCCTAATTACACGCCTTAATTCACATTTGTTAACAGTTTTTATCCTATTTTAGTGTATTTTTACTTTGTTTTCTATTTTCTATCAGGTTTTGAAAGAAAATAACAGTTCCAAGCTAAATGGGGTGCAAAACTAAACTAAAAGAAGCAGAAAAAACCAACTCGTGCGAGCGGCCCAGTCGCGCAACATTCCAGCACATTGCTCGCGCGGTCCGCTCGCGCGATCTGTACAAAAAACCAATAATTCGTATTTCTATGCACTGAAGATTCCTAGGCAAACGAAACTGCCTAATTGCGTCCAGAATGTAAAATACACCAGTTTTAGTGCGAATAGGTTTAGGAAAGCTTCCAAACTTGCTCCAAATCTATATATACTCTTTTGTAAATCAATTTTGGAGGGAGACATTATTACACACCTTTATACACAACATTATATACACAAAACTTCAGCCATTGAAGAGAGGAAAGCAAGGAGAAGAGGAAGACCAAGGATTTTCATGGCATCCTACATCAACCTCTTGCCGTTCTTCGCTTCCATGGCCAACTAAACCTAGATCTAGGGTTTTAATGAAACCCTAACCAAGTAATAGGGTGTTATTTATGTTTTTCTTTTAGTTTTATTATGTATGGATGATGATTACTTATTTAGAGGATTTTAAATAATAAAATCGAACTTCTATTGATTAAATCGTTACTTTCAAAGTTTATTCTTGTTTTAGATCTATTTTGAATGTGATGTGCTCAATGATCTATATTTGTTGTACTTGTATGGATTATTTACATGTAATGGTACTTAATTGAATTATGATATCAAGTAGCTGAATAGTTCATGCCTAGGAAAGACGGATTGTGCCGCAACCCTAGTTGAGTGTGAGACAATCTGTGCTAACCGAAGATGTAATACCCTGAATTTCTGGAGAGTATTAATAAATAAAACTTCTTTTCCATATACTTATATAAACTTTTTCTTTTCTTCTGGTGAAATTTGGTTACCAATCAAATTGCCTTCATCCCAATCGATTGACACTTTTTGATACCAATCGATTGACATTCTTCCCAATCGATTGACACTTTTTGATACCAATCGATTGAAATTCTTTCCAATCGATTGCCATTATACCGACTAAAAGTAATGATGTGGCAACATCCTAATCGATTGTCATTCTTTCGAATCGATTGCCTTTAAATATCTGTTACCAATCGATTGCCATTCTTGCCAATCGATTGACATAAGCTGAGATAAGTTTTCTTCTTTCTTTGAGCTTTGAACGTGTGGCACCCTCACACCTCTATATATATGTATTCATTTGTGGCCTTGGGCCAGTTTGGCAGCTTGAGAGAGAGACACACATCTTGTGTAATACATATATTCATATATCTATCTATATCTATATCTATATAGATATATATACACACACACACACGCACTCTCTTGGCAAAAGAAAAAGAAGAAGAAGAATAGAAGAACAAGAAGAAAGAATAAAGAGAGACAGAGGAGATAAACAGAGACAGAGGAGAAGAGAAAGAGAAGGAGAAAGAGAGGAAGCTTGAGTTCTTAACTCACACACAAGCCAAACACACCCTAGGTGAGTTTCAACTCACTTGGTCCCTTTAATTTGATGTTTTACAAGTTTTTATGAAACTTAGATGTGTAGAATGCATGTGGTGTATGTTTATATATGCTATTTTTACAATCTGCTAGTGAAGACGAAGTGCTAATCGATTGGCATAAATATCAATCGATTGCCATCAATCTGGACCCAATCGATTGGATAGAATTCTAATCGATTGCCATTATTAGCAATCGATTGACATTCCAATCGATTGCCATTGTTAGCAATTGATTGACATGATTTTTACCCCAATCGATTGAACCTTATCCCAATCAATTGGTATAGGCAGAACATGGATTCCTTTGCCTATTTATTATATTAAGGGTTCGATTGTTCATTTCTCGATTCAAACTTCTGTTATGCAATTCTGGGTTGATCAGGGGTAATGTGACAACAAAGATAAAGTATTATTAAGAATAATGGACTAACATGAGGACATGAGTGACATGTTGCTTTCTGGTATAAGTTTGATGTATGCGTTTCTTTTTAATCAGAGTAGTCAGGCCACATGGGAATTCTCATGTAGCGATAGAAGTGCTGAGTTTAAGTAGGTTTGATAAGTTTTGGGAATGATACGTGGGAAGACGCCTGGTCATAATATGATTTCATATGCGGTGGATGGTTTATATCCTTAATGAGCAGTGGGCATGACCATGTAGTCCTAAGGTAGCCAGATGATCCATGTTATACCCTTAACGAGCGGTGGATGGTTTATATCCTTAATGAGCGGTGGATGGATGATCATTGGTATATAGCGAGAAGTCATGGCAATAGATTTGATATGCTGTTGTTCAAAGCGTTGTATTCCTGACATTCAGTGGATGGCTTATATCCTTAAGGACCGGGGGATGGACTAACGTGGTGTCCATAAATGTGGTGGATGGTTTATATCCTTAATTAGCAAATGGACAGAATGATGGTATGTCTATATATGTGAAACGATTGAGTCTACTCTTTCTGGAGAGTATGTTGAATTCAATCTTTGAGTAACAAGACGATAAGAGTTGGGTAATGATGTTAAATAAAGAAGAAGATATTATTATAATAAGATTTTAACTCGTGTCTTCATGAATTTGTTTTACTTCAGATAATTGGTACCTTGTTAGTTTATACTCACTCAGCTCTTCGTAAGCTGACGACCTTTATTGCCTGGACTTTCCCCCGTCTAGACTATCCCGTATCTTATTCTGCAGGTGAAGGATCCTACAACGACTGTAACTATCTGGGAGAGGAGTACGCAGAGGGTTGTTTCGCTGATAACACTTATGTCGGGGAGGACTACTATGCTGATGTTTATGCCAGCTGAAGACCTGGAGATAGTTATTAGTTTCTATTTTTCTATTTAGACTGTTTTGTTATATTTGGTACTTGGGCATATGTTGCTTTCAAACCTTATATACTTCTGTTGTAGCTTTACTGTTGTAGCTTTACTGTTATAGTAACTCTGATGTTGGTAATATAATAGGTTTCTTTATATTACTATGGGTTGTTTTTTCTGTTTTCTAGAACTACGTGGTGTGGAAGGTTAGTGACATTCACCAGTCATTCCTTATGGACCCATAAAGGAAATTTATTTATTTTTTCTATTTATGCTGCTCTGGGGCGTGACAGGATTTTTGGTATCAGAGCTTTAGGTTGTGATACTTTCGTTCACTAATGAATCCTCACCATCTGGTCCTAGTATTTTAAGATTTCATTGAGATGAGATATAAGTTGAGATAAGTTTGTCTTCTTGATGATAGATAGTTTCCTTTGCAGGTTAGAATGGATCCAGATTTCTACCTGTTCGTAGATGACTCTTTTGGCGGACATGTTATTCATGGCGACACTGTGGAGCCAACCATACCCGAGATATACCAGAGTCATATTCGTCAGACCGATAGTCGTTACTTGGAGGAGAGCATGTGGACTTCTCTCTATGTCTCGGGCACGACACACCCGACCGAGATACGTATGGATGCATATCATTATGCTATAACCAAAGCATCCATATACCATGAGATGGCTAGGTTGATTTAGAGTAAGCCAAAGGTAGACAAGATTGAGTTGCGAGTTATTCTAGCTGGGCCTGGGCCTATTCCACCAGAGCCTGTTAGCTGCACCAGCACCACCACCACCACCACCATCACCGGTACTCATTGTACTAGTTCCAGGGTGAAGAGGACCCAGAGCCAGAGGACGAGCATCCCTACCAGGATATTGACGGGGATGGAGAGGAGGAGCCGATAGACAATGAGGACCCAGCAGAGGATCAGCATGCGGTCAACGCGGATGATGATGAGCCGGAGGATGATCCGGAGGAGCCAAAGTTTGAGCCAGAGGATCCAGCGCAGGACCCAGAGGCCGTAGAGGCAGACGTAGGGATGGTGGCAGATGTAGTAGTTAAGGATGTGGCTAATGAGGAGATCGTTATACCAGAGGCACCCATTATGCTTCAGATACCAGCCGGACCTATTGTGCATATGGCAGCCATGACTGATATGGCAGTAAGATGGATAGCCGGGATGGTAGCTTAGCCATCGAGTTTTGTTATGGGAGAGGCAGCCATAGCGGGAGCTCTTGACATAGCTGATGGTTTTGCCGCAGTAGCAATCGATGTCACCAACCAGGCGATAGCAGATGTGATAGAGGACGATGATGCCGAGGTGATAGAGGATTGGGATATAGGGGTAGTAGTCGGAGACCTTGCCATGCCAGTTGAGGATGATCCACTCGAGGAGATGGATATAGATTCAGAGGATGAGGCACCGCCAACAGGATCAGACGCTAACGACTTTTGAGTCAGGACCTGCAGGAGTTTAGTTTTGATAGTTTTATATTAGGACATGTTGTCCACCAAATTTTTGGGAGATTGAGAGATAGTTATTTGACCATAGCTTTGTATAGTATGAGCAGTAATAGTTGTAGCATTGTAATAGTTGACCTTAGTACTATTTAGCTTTGTCCCACATGGTACACAGTTTAACTAGTGTGTACTATGCGGTACATCTTTTATTTTATGTGAGCAGTACTTTTGTTATTGATCGTATATTTGCTTTGGCATGTTGTTTAGTAGAACTGTTAGTTCTTGTTGTTTCTCGCCCTATCTTGGTTTTCATTTCTGGGAGAAGACTTTCAGCTGATAGTTGTATCCCTTGTAGGCAATACTCGTTATCACTATGGTACCCTTGAGAAATCACCAAGCGTGTATTAGAGCACCTATTCCAGAAGGAATGGATTCGTTTGGAGTTTTTGAAGCATTCATGCAATGGATGGAACATGTAGGCAATACCTATAACAATGCAACTAATCAATGACCGGTCCAACCCCCAGTTACACCGTTTCAGCAGAGGCAAACAGGGGACAAGTTGTTAGCTAATTTCCCTGGGTTACGTCCCGAGAAGTTTGATGGATTTACAGAGCCATGGAAAGCCGAACAATAGATAAGGGAAATGGAGTTGATCTTTGAAGCATTGGAGTGCAGCGAGCAAGAGAAACGTTGTCTTGCTACATTCCAGCTTACCTATGCCGCCGTAGATTGGTGGGAAACTGAGCGAGCAACTATTAGGATAAATGTTGCAAGAGCAATGTCTTGGGAAATATTCAAGGGAAGATTTCTAGAGAAGTGTTTTTTGAAAGACGAAAAGGATCAACAGAAGAAGAATTTCCTGAGCTTAGTTCAAGGAGATTGGACGATGAGAGAATATACCACACAATTTGAGCGACTGTCTTGATTTGCCCAGCATATGATTGATACACCGCAGAAGAAAGTGAAAAGAATTCACTAGGGACTGAATCCCCGTCTTCTCCATATGACGATTGGTCACCTGAACCAAAGTATCGAAGGACTGGTCGAACTTGTTGTAAGTATAGAAAAGGATGCATATCCAGTACAGCGACCTCAGATGAATCGACCATCAAGGAACTTCCAACAGAGGAATTTCCAGACACAGCCACCGAGAATACCCAAGGATGGAGACCTCAGGGAAATTTTCAAGGTAACAAAAGAACCTATAAGGGAACCAAGAAGCCTCAGCAGGGTTATTCTTGACCCCAGCAATATCGCCAGCAGAGACCACAACCGCAAGTATTGTTGACAGCCCCGCCGAACAACAGTGGAGGATGTTTTAATTGTGGAAGGCCAGGATATATTGCCAAGTTCTGCACAGTTTCCAGAGTTAACCACCGGATGGGTGCTATCTGTTGAAACTGCAACAAGCTAGGACATTTGAGTAAAGATTACCGTACACCACGAGGATACTATGGGGCACCAATTCAAGGGATTCAAGGACCCCCAGATCAGACAAGGATGAATGCTATAATCCTGGGAGAATCAGGCTTTAATGTTGATGAGCAGCAATATTTCGAAGGTACGCTTGTACTCTTTCATAGTCCAGTTAAAGCTTTATTTGATACGGGAGCTGTACGTTCATTTATTGCTGTTAAGATTGTGCGTTAGTTGGGTTTAAAACACCAGATACTTGAGCCAGCCCTTAATGCTGTGTCACCTTTGGGAGTGACCGTTAAACTAGGTAAAGTATGTAAGGATTGTCTGCTAACTTTGGGAGATAGAAATCTTTCAGCAGACTTGGTAGTTATGTCAATGTCAGAATTCGAAATTATCCTAGGAATGGATTGGTTGACTAAGTACAATGCCAATTTGGACTGCCCTACTAGGACAATTGTATTTTCGATACCAGGATGCCCGACTATTAGATTTTAGTGTCAGTCAGAGTGCGACATGTTTCTTTCGAGTAGTTTGGCTACGATCGGGAGTACAAGTACGGAACTCAAGATGGATCAGATTCCTACTGTACAAGACTTTCAGGATGTATTCCAAGATATTAAAGGACTTCTACCAAAAAGAGAAATAGACTTTTGTGTGGAACTAGAACCGGGAACATTACCTATTTTCAAGACTCCGTATAGGATGGCACCAACTGAGATGTTGGAACTGAAGAAGCAAGTCCAGGAACTTGAAGATTTAGGATTTGTTCATCCGAGCACATCACCTTGGGGAGCATCAGTTCTATTTGTGAAGAAGAAGTAAGGGACACTTCAACTCTGCATAGACTATAGGGAGTTAAACAAGGTTATAATCAAGAATAGATATCCATTACCTCAGATAAATGACCTACTCAACCAGTTGAAGGATCAAGGATTTACTCTAAGATTGATCTATGATCGGGATATCACCAGTTGTTAGTTCGACCAGAGGATGTATCAAAAACGGAGTTCAAGATGAGGTACGGGCATTACGAGTTTATAGTTATGCCTTTTGGATTGATGAACATGCCAGCAGTATTCATAGACTTAATGAATAGAGTATTAAGACCATATTTGGATAAATTCATTATAGTGTTCATTGACGACATACTGATCTACACAAGGACGGAAGAGGATCACAAAGACCACTTGTAGATTGCTCTACAGACACTTCAAGATAATAAGTTGTATGCAAAGTTCAGTAAGTGTGAATTTTGGCTATGGGAAGTCAAATTCTTAGGACATGTTATATCTCAGGACGGTATTTCAATGGACTCATCTAAGATCGATGCAGTCTTAAGCTGGAACAGACCAACCAATGCGATAGAAGTCAGAAGTTTCCTTGGCCTAGTAGGATATTATAGGAGATTTGTAGAAGGATTCGCCAAGATAGCGGGACCCTTGAAAAATTTGACGAGGAAGGAGATGAAGAACGAGTGGACAGACAAGCATAAGAATGCATTTCAGGAGTTAAAAGAAAGATTAACTTCAGCACCAATACTCGCAATACATAAGAGTGGAAAAAGGTATGTGATCTATAGTGATGCATCACACCAAGGACTTGGTTGTATGCTAATGAAAAACGGGAATGTCATTGCATATGGATCAAGACAGTTGAAGGTACATGAGAAGAATTATCCTACTCATGATTTGGAACTAGCAGCAATAGTGTTTGCATTAAAGATTTAGAGACACTATCTCTATGGAGAAAAGTTCTACCTATTTTTCGACCTATTTCTCTATGGAAAAAGGTATGTGATCTATAGTGATGCATCACACCAAGGACTTGGTTGTATGCTAATGAAAAACGGGAATGTCATTGCATATGGATCAAGACAGTTGAAGGTACATGAGAAGAATTATCCTACTCATGATTTGGAACTAGCAGCAATAGTGTTTGCATTAAAGATTTAGAGACACTATCTCTATGGAGAAAAGTTCGACCTATTTTTCGATCATAAGAGTTTGAAGTATTCGTTCTCTCAGAAGGAGATGTACATATGACAACAAAGATGGATGGAGTTACTCAAGGACTATGACTTTTCATTACAATACCATCCAGGTAAAGCGAATGTTGTAGCAGATGCATTGAGTCGTAAACCTCGACTAGTAATCGTTGTATTACTTATTAGGGAATGGAGAGCATTGGAAGTATTAATTGAATTCAAGCTTCAGCCAGTGGAACCAATGGAAGGAAAACATTTTGGATGTCTTGTGGTATAACCGACGTTGATCAGTCGTATTATAGCAGCTCAACAGACAACGGAGGATTTGAAGTTATGGTTCGCCAAGATGTCAGCCAAGGAACTAGAGATCTGGAGTATCAGTACAGATGGAGCCTTACGATGTAAAGGTAGACTCTGTGTACCTGGCAAAGAAATCTTCAGAAAGAATTATTAGATAGGGCACATAAGTCACGGATGACGATTCATTCGGGAGGTACGAAGATGTACAAGGATTTGAAGAGGAATTTCTGGTGGGAAAGAATGAAGAGAGAAATAGCTGAGTATGTATCTCAGTGTCTTACTTGTAAAAAAGTAAAGGCAGAACATTAGAAGCCGCCTGAACTTCTATAGCCGTTACCGATTCCTCAATGGAAATGGGAGCATATAACCATGGATTTCGTGGTAGGATTGCCAAAGTCACAATAGAACCATGATGCTATTTGGGTAATCGTGGATCGAATTACAAAGATGGCACATTTTATCGCCTATAGTATGACGTATCCAGTAGAACGTTTGAGCCGGATGTATCTGCAACATGTAGTACAGTTACATGGAATGCCTATCTCTATATTGTCAGATCGAGATTCGCGTTTTACTGCAGAGTTTTGGAATAGTCTCCAACAGCAATGGGAACAACTTTAAACTTAAGTTCAGCCTTTCATCCACAGACAGATAGACAGACTGAACGAGTGTAGACACCCCATTTTGTCGGCTATCAGATTTAGGAGACCCATAGCTTGGTGGTTCACAATGATCGTAAAAGACTCAAAAGGACTCTTGGAAGTCAGCTCTATCTCTCAGAATGCTCAGAATGACCAAAATGCCCCTGATAGCCCGAAAACTCCCAAATTTGGTCCCAAAGTTCTGGAAACATGCTACGTCGTAAGAAAAGTGATAAAATGAGTTTTTAAGAAAAATCGGATGAAATCGTCAGCTCCTAGAGATCCCCGGAAGTCCCGGAAGTTTCCGGAAAGTCCCCGTTGACCGGTTTGACCAGGTTTGACCAAAGTTTGACCAAGTTTGACCAAAATCGTCCGAATTCACCAGAATCATTCTAGATCATGAGAAAAGTATCAAAATGAGTTTTAAAAGAAAATCGAGCGAAAACGTCAGCTCCTGGGAACTCTTCCAGAACTTCCCGGGAATCCCAGGTTTGACCAGTTTGACCAGAATTTGACTTTAAAACCGGGGCACCGTAACAATTTTCAAATATTTTTCATAGGTACTAGAGGTCAATAGCTTTCCAACGGTATATCGCACATAATTTTCGGATTTAAAACGAGTCTATTATGAATTTTCGAAGGTGAAAAAGGTGATCAAATCGGCTTTTATCACAAATACCGCAAAACTTTTCAAAGTGACCTATCCCCGAACTATTTTTTTATGTAAAGTAGACTCCATTACCTTTCCAACGGTATATCACAACCTCAATTTGGAGTTCGTACGCATTTTCTGTGAATTTCGGACAAAATAGGGCCTTTTCGCAAATACCGGAACTTCAAGGGGCCTAAACAGCATTATCTGGACGAAGGAGGAGCAGTCCCGCCGCGACACTGGCCCACTGCCGCCGCGGCACTCCCCTCCAGAACAGTGTGTTTTTGTAAATAATTTTGGGGTTCCATTTTGATTAATTAAAAACCAAAACGACATAGTTTTATGATTTCAGATGTTTGGAGCCAATGGGAGTACTTTCTAAATCCCAAAACCACCCCAAGTTGGCCTATTTAAACCCCCTATTGCTCTTCATTTTAGGGGTCAAATGAAATCTTAGAAAAAGTTTGGGAGAGAAAGTTGTAGAGATAAGGTTAGAATAGAGATAAAAGAAGCTTCCTTCTTTGATTTTCAAAACAAAAGTGAGTTCTAAACTTTGTTTTTACTTCATTACTCCCATTTACTTCAACATTCAATACACCCAACCACCATTTTAGTGAGCATTTAAGAGAGTGGAAGCTTCTTCCATGTCCAATGTCATTACATATGAGTGAAACACCAAACTACAAGTTCTATACATCATGAATATCATCTATTGATTGCTATCTATTTACTTGTTTGCTTATATAATGTTCATCTCTTCTCATCTCATTTCATTTTTGATTATCTTTATTTACTTACTAGTCCATCATCATCTAAATGATGACATGAAGTTTGGGGTGAGTGAATTCTTATGGATAGTAGCTCTTGACCTCAAAAACATGTTTGATAGATGATGATTATAACTTCAATACCTCCAAGGTATTCTTGAAGTTATGTTCAAATAAAAATAAATCTCTCCAACAATTTTGGAGGTTCTTGATGATGAGTTTGAGGTTGGCATTTTAAGTGGCTATAACCTTCATTGAGTATTAAAAGTATGCTTTCAAAATATCTACTTCAAAACCCCTCTTAAAACCCCCCCTCATTTTAATCCCAAGAAAGAAAACTCTAATTTTTCCCAAAATTTTCAAAACAGTGAGTTAAAACAGTGAGTAATCTGAGCTCAAAGATTTTTCTAGAACTCAATACTCAACATATGGATGCAAGGCCCCTTGTAAAGTCTTCCTAACTCATTGGAGAACACCCATGATTTTTGGTTTGACTTGGAAGTACTTGGAAATGGTCCATTTGGACCCAAACATTCCTTCCAGACATTCTGTTTTTGCTGTCACAGCAGCTAGGTCAACTTCCAACCTCTTTTTCAGAAAACGTTTTCGAAAGGGGTGGTCCTAACTTATTTTTCCCTTAAACGTCAACGTCTGAAGGAACTTTCTGTATAAAACGGGTCTCTAGATCATTCGTTTTCATTTTCTAAGATATTTCAACATTTCAGTCAACAGTACGGACTCTATTTCTGAGTGACCTCTATTGTTTATATGATTTCTCTCAATCTGTGATAGTTATTATAGATTGGCTTTTTGGGTTGTGTTTTAGACACAATAAGGAAGCTCTCCATAAACAATCATGCATTGAAACCATTCCTAACCCCTCCTTTCAATTTTCAAACGATATAGTTACTGTTCTGTCCACTATTCACAGCAAGCACACTTTAACTTTCATTCTTTGATTTGATGCTTACATGAACTCCAAATTAGCTCATGCCTTAGGAAGTAGTTCATGCTACATTTGTACATATCCCATGATGATTTCATTCATTCATTCATACACATTATAGACTTCTAAGTCATTCTAAGAATCCATGAACACAAACCACACTACAACCTTGGCACATTCTAGATACATACATTGCATCCATGCAAGATTTGGGGCCTTCATGGCTCCTAATCTAAGAAGATTATAAGGAATGAACTTGATCACACGTTCATGCTTCCCCCGATCTAATCATCCTTTCTCATCCATCCCGGGGATTGAGAGGCCTTCTTTTCTCAAAGATTAACATGCATCATACTAGCTTGCTAAGCATATTTTGATTTCTTTTGTTTATTTGTTTCAAGAACAATTCATGTCCCCTTTAGATTAAGGAAACTTAATTACTCGATATGTGATTAGACGATTTTTCTTAGGTTTACTTGTGTGATCTTTCACTTTGCATTGTGTGATATTTGGCTTAGATCTTATGAATGATATCTTATCTTTAGATCTTCCATTTTAAATTTTCTTATGTGATGTAATATACTATCATAGTATTAATTATCGAACCATGCATAGTATAAGATGATTATTTGGATGCTACTTGAGGCCCGTCGAAAGACGGGGCAAGTTGAGGGTGTTTTAGTCGTGACAAAGGCTCCTTCCTCTCTCGTACCAAAACCTCGAACCAAGTTCTTTGGTTATGAAGGGCCGGTGCCCTTTATCCATTTGGGTGAGTCAAAATTAGGTTTCTTGGTTCCTTAAAGACCAAGTGGCGACTCTGTATCTGTTTTCAACAGACCATTTTCTTTCTTTGATCCAAATCAAATTTCAAACGAAAACAAACAAGTGGTGGAAGCCCGGTGTCCACAATCTGGCGACTCTGCTGGGGATTTTATTTTCAAAACAAAATAATACAGAGGTTTGACTCATAAGAAGCATCCTTAAAATCATCTTTTTACTGTGTATGGTTCACCGCATTGCACTCTTGCATTTTCCCCCCTCCGACTGTATCTGAAACGCGGCGCTGACATTGTTCAGGTCTTGCTGTGCCAGGGCACAAGTCACCGTTGATACTGTACCTTCCAAGGTATATCAAAAAGAGTAAAAACCTCCGTACTGTCTCCCTGACAGTATATTGGAACTCTCGTCAACGGACCCTCTTTGACTAAACCCAGCCTTTTCATATAGATTCCTGTAGAACCTTTCATAGGGCTGTTCATTTATCTTTTCAGATAGGGCAATGTGATATAACTGCTGTATGCCTTGACGGGATTACCTGCGCGGTGTAGACGCTTATGTGGCATGAGGCAGAACCCCTTTCTTATGATTCCTAAGGCAATCACTCACATGTGATCACATTGAGTTGACCTGCCTAGGCACCATGACAAAGATGTCTGCTCCATGCTCACAAAGATATACACCGCAAACCTTGTTTGTCGGTCCTTAGACATAGGAGTATGAAAACCTGCTAGACAGTATGATCACTATAAACTCTGCCCAGATATCCCAGATATAACCGTACTAACCCGTTTCTCCCAGAAACTCTGCCTGGATATCCCAGATATAACCATACTAACCCGTTTCTCCCAGAAACTCTGCCCAGATATCCCAAATATAACCATACTAACCCGTTTCTCCCAGAAACTCTGCCCAGATATCCCAGATATGACCGTACTAACCCGTTTCTCCCAAAAACTCTGCCCGGATATCCCAGATATAACCGTGCTAACTCGTTTCTCCCAGAAACTCTGCCCAGATATCCCAGATATAACCGTACTAACCCGTTTATCCCAGAAACTCTGTCCAGATATCCCAGATATAATTGCATTAACCAGTTTTTCCCAGAAACCCTGCTCAAGTTTCCCAGAAATACCAGAAACTGTGTCCGAATATCCCAGTTTCTCCAGAAACTCTGTCCAAATCAACCAAAAATGTCTGGTTTCTCCTAGAAGCCCTCATAAAAACCTGGAAACCCCTGTTATCCCTTGGTGATCGTACTGGAAAGTAAGATTGGCACACTCTATATGATTAGGACCTTATTTGTTTAACTGCTATCTGTTAGAAATAGGAGCATCATAATAGATTAGGGCTTACATCCGCATGCTTGTCTCACATGCATGCACCATTCCCATCAATCCGCACGCATTGTCTCGAGTCAGTCCACATCACTGCCTTTGTTTGTCTAAAGTCATCACTATCAGGATCTGATACACCCCTTTCTTTTGAAATCTGTCAGGTCAGTATAGATTCCCAAAATCAACAGCCGGGATCCTCTTCGTTGGTCAGGAGTTCAAATAATCGTTTGGTCAGAATCAGCCCGACAGCCTACTTCAGCATGAATCGAGAAGAGCTAGAAAACAAGGTTACCGAGTTGGGAGCAACTATAAGCCAACAGTCTGATAGCCTAGCCCAAGTTTTAAAGTTCATAGAAGAATTGAAGCAACAGCGGCCGCAACCTCCGCCTGGGTTTCCACCACCAGGGTTTGAACCACCCCTACATGAGAATAACGAGGAAGAAGACTGGCTTCAAAGGGTCCCATCGTTTGTATATGAGAAGAAGCTCCAAGAGAAAATGGATAAGGTTGACTAGCTGGAAAGCGTACTGAGGAAAAGAAAAGGGGTCGATGATTACATGCTAGACCTGGAAGGCCTCTTTGAGCCTGTTAAGCTGAAACTGCCGGAAAACTTGAAAATGCCTGCCGTCGACCGTTTTGATGGAACTGGGAATCCAAAAAGTCATGTGAAGCTATGTATGAGTATCTTGCAGTCCATGGGTTGTACCCACGAGCACATTGCGATGTTCCCGCAAACTCTTGCAAAATTTGCACTATCATGGATCCTAACCTTGGAAGCCTCCAAAACCCGGGCATGGGAAGACATCGTTCGAGTCTTTGTCGATCATTACTCCTACAATCAAGAGCTGGATGTCACTATCAGGGATTTGGAAACGACCCGGCAGAACAACAATGAATCTTTCGCTGCGTTTCTGAGCAGATGGAGGAGCAAGGTAGCCCAAATGACCCACCGGCCGATTGAGAAGGAACAAGTGAGAATGCTAATCCGAAATCTGCAACCACTCTACCATGAAAAGCTGTTTTACCAGTCCATCTCTACTTTCGAAGAGCTGTTTGAAGTTGGAACTCGAATTGAAGACGCTATCAGAGAAGGAAAGATCAAAAAGGAAGAGTCTCCGAGTCAGTCAAGAAGACCCAACTACTCCCGGAATCCCCCGAATGTCAATGCCCTTAGCAGCCAACCCATGGCATACCCTCCTAGGCCATACCAACCCTCCAACCAGGCAAATTCCTCCAATTTCCCTTTCCAAAAAAAGCCCCCTCGCAACTTCGCCAAGTTAGAAATCTCTCTCTCTCTTCAGCCTTAGATCGCCTCCTCAAAAAGGGCCATCTCCAACTACTCCAGCCTCGTAATACCCCACCCCGCCTAACTGCGATATGTCCAAACGATGTACCTACCAACAAGCCCCTGGCCACAACACCGATGATTGCATGCGCCTCCGCCACGATATCCAAGACCTCATTGACCAGAATATCATTGAGCCGCCTCCAAAACAGCCCCATATCAATCAAAATCCCCTACCAAACCACCAAAATGTCAACCTCATCGAGTCCAACCCTATATCCTTCAACCCTGCTACCTATATCACCCCCCTAGGACAACCCTTACCCCTCATTGACATCCTGGACTCCGCGGGAATTCATCTGATTGAAAAGAAGAATGACGAATGGCAGCAACAGCTCTACGATGAGCAAGACTTGTTCTTTCTGGAAGAGCATGATCTAGGGGTGGTAGACCTCAAATGGTATGATCCCAAAAATAAAAGTGATGCTTCTATCTGGGATGATCCAAAAAAACCATTTGTGGGGACGAACTGCGACTGGTTCAAAAAGGATGGGACTGTAGAAGGGCCTACTCCTGCCGAGATTGATCATCTGACTAGATCGGGCCGTCATTACCAGCCTCTGCAGCCTACTACTGAAGCTATCACGGAAGGTCCGGTTAAAGACAAGGGGAAAGGTAAGATGGATGAGATCATCGAAGAAGATAATGAGCTGATAAAACAACTAAAGAAAACCCAAGCACATCTCTCGATGTGGGATATCATGGTAACATCCTACAAGCATAGGCAAGCCGTGTTAAATGCCTTGGCTGGAATTGAAGTCCCTATCAACGCCGCACCGGAGGACATGGTGGCTTTCTTGGTCACACTTACCCCTGACCCGATCATTACAATTTCTGATGAGGACCTGCCACCAAAAGGATCTGCACATAACAAAACATTGTACATCTGTGGACACGGGGAATCGGACCACTTCTCTTGTTTGAGATTGTTTTTGAAACTTGATTTGGATCAAAGAAAGAAAACGAAAGGTCTGTTGAAAACAGATACAGAGTCGCCACTTGGTCTTTAAGGAACCAAGAAACCTAATTTTGACTCACCCAAGCGGATAAGGGCACCGGCCCTTCATAACCAAAGAACTTGGTTCGGGGTTTTGGTACGAGAGAGGAAGGAGCCTTTGTCGCGACTAAAATACCCTCAACTCGCCCCGTCTTTCGACGGGCCTCAATTAGCATCCAAATAATCATCTTATACTATGTATGGTTCGACAAATAATACTATGATAGTATATTACATCACATAAGAAAATTGAAATGGAAGATCAAAAGATAAAATATCATTCATAAGATCTAAGTCAAATATCATGCAATGTAAAGTGAAAGATCACACAAATAAACCTAGGAAAAATCGTCTAATCGTGTATCAAGTAATTAGTTTCCTTAATCTAAAAGGGACATGAATTGTTCTTGAAACAAATAAACAAAGAAATCAAAATATGCTTAGCAAGCTAACATGATGCATGGTATTCTTTGAGAAAAGAAGATCTCTCAATCCCCGGGACGGATGAGAAAAGGATGATTAGATCGAGGGGAGCATGAACGTGTGATCATGATCATTCCTTATAATCTTCTTAGATTAGGAGTTACAAAAACCCCAAATCCTTGCATGGATGCAATGTATGTATCTAGAATGTGCCAAGGTTGTAGTGTGCTTTGTGTTCATGGATTCCTAGAATGACTTAGAAGTCTAAAATGTGTATGAATGGATGGATGAAATCAACATGGGATATGTACAAATGTAGTATGAACTACTTCCTAAGATATGAACTAATTTGGAATGCATATGAGCATCAAATCAAAGAATGAAAGTTAAGGTATGTTAGCTGTGAATAGTGGACAGAACAGTAGCATCATCTTTGGAAATTTGAAAAGAGGGGTTAGGAATGTTTTCATTGCATGATTTTTTATGGCGATGTTCCTTATTGTGTCTAGAACACAACCCAAAAAACTAATCCTTAATAACTATCACAGATTGAGATAAATAATATAAACAACAGAGGTCACTCAGAAACAGAGTTCGTACTGTCGACTGAAATGTTGAAAATTCTTAGAAAATGAAAACGAATGATCTAGAGGCCCATTTTATACAGAACGTTTCCTAAGACATTGAAATTTAAGGGAAAAATAAGTTAGGGCCACCCCTTTTGGAAAAGATTTCCTGGAAAACAAGTTGAAGATGGACCTAGCTGCTGTGACATCAAAAAACAGAATGTCTAGAGAAAATGTTTGGATCCAAATGGACCATTTTCAAGTATTTCCAAGTCAAACCAAAAATCATGGGTGTTCTCTAATGAGTTAGGAAGACTTTCCAAGTGGTATTTAACTCAAAATAATTTCTTGAAGTTAAATGACTCACTGTTTTGAGGGTTTTGAGAAAAACAAGGTTTATTTCTTGAAATCAAAATGAGGGGTTTAAGAGGGGGTTTTGAAATGAGGGTTTTGAAAGTATACTTCCAGACCTTGGATGAATATTCTAACCACTTGGAATATCAATTCCTAACTTATTTCACGAACTTCCCAAGTATTTGCAAACCATGGTTTTATTTGGAAACCAAACTCAAGAATCTATGGGAGTATGATACATGAGAGGATAGATGATACATGATATGATATTGCATGATAAAAGTGGTAAAGAACATGTTCATGGGACATGGGTTCATCTAGATACAAGAGAGTGTTGCATCAAAGTGTGAAAGTCAAAAAAGTGAAATGCTGTGAATAGTGGACAGACTGTATGTATTACTTTATAACATTATAATGGGAGGTCAAACGTGCCTAGGAAAATGTGGCAAAAATCAGAGAACACCATTATTGTGTCTAGAAAATAACCCAAAAAGCCAAACATCAATAGCTATCACAGATTAAAAGAAATAAATCAGAATGTACACATGACTCAGAAACAAAAGCTGCACTGTTGACTGATTTTGTATGATTTTTCATAAATCAAATAAAGGGTTTATGAAGACCCATTATACACCAAAAGTTTCCTAAGACACCCAAGTTTCATAAAAAAAAATAGAAAAGATATATGTACAGTGACAAAAATATCCAGAATAAGTGCAAGAAGTTGGGTGAACATTCTGTGAGAACAGAGGCAGATTATGAATATGAACTTCTCACATCCAAAACAAATACTTTCATATCTCTATAATTGATGGGAAAAATTGGGGACAAACTATGATGTATTAGGAAGATTTTCCAAGTGGTTTCATCATCATAACTCAAGTATTTAATTCAAAACAAATCTTTGAATCTGAACAGCTCACTGTTTTGGATCATTCTTGAAGAAAATGGATTTGGGTTTGAAATAGAGTTTGAGTTCTTGATTGGGGGTTTTGAAATAGATGTTCAAAGCATGAACTTAAACTCTTGAGATGACCATGTGACCACTTAGAACCTCATCCAACCTTGAATCATCAAAGAACTCCCAATATTATTGGAGAGATTCATTTTTATTTTGAACATAACTTCAAGGATACCTTGGAGGTATTGAAGTTATAATCATCATCTATCAAACATGGTTTTGAGGTCAAGAGCTACTATCCATAAGGATTCACTCACCTCAAACTTCATGTCATCATCTAGATGATGATGAACTAGTAAGTAAATAAAGAAAATAAAAAGAAATGAGATTAAGAAGAGATGAACATAATATGAACAAGCAAGTAAATAACAATCAATAGATGATAATCAATATGATTTTGGACTTGTAGCTTGGTGTTTCACTCATAGATTTTGACATTTGGACATGGAAGTAGCTTCCTAACTCAAGAATGCTCAAGAATGGTGATTGGGTATATTGATGATGAAGTATATAGAAAAATGGTGGAGGAAAACAAGATTAGAACTCACTTTGATTGGAAAAAATGGAAGAAGAAGACTACTTCTTCTCTTTCTCTCTCTATATTTCCCTAGAGTTTCTTCCTAAGCTCTCTCTAAGCTTCCATGTCTCTCCTCTAAATGGAAGTAAATGGCTTCTTTTATAGGCAAAGGAGGGGTGGTAAATGGAGTTTTAAAAAGTTTAAAATGGTCTCCCATTGGTCCAAAATAAGCTGGGAACCAAAACTACGTCGTTTTGATTTCTAATATATCAAATTGGACCCCCAAAATAAATTACAAAAATAAACTGTTCTGGAGGAGAGTGCCGCGGCGGCACTGGGCCTGTGCCGCGGCGACAGTGGGCCAGTGCCGCGGCGGCAGTGCTCCTCCTTCGTCCAGATAATGCTGTTTAGGCCCCCTGAAGTTCCGGTATTCGCGAAAAGGCCCTATTTCGTCCGAAATTCACAGAAAATGCATACGAACTCCAAATTGAGGTTGTGATATACCATTGGAAAGGTAATGGAGTCTACTTTACATAAACAATAGTTCGGGGATAGGTCACTTTGAAAAGTTTTGCGGTATTCGCGATGAAAGCCGATTTGATCGCCTTTTTTGCCTTAGGAAATTCATAATAAATTCGTTTTAAATCCAGAAATTATGTGCGATATACCGTTGGAAAGCTATTGACCTCTAGTATCCATGAAAAATGTTTGAAAATTGTTTTGGTGCCCTGGTTCCAAAGTCAAATTCTGGTCAAACTGGTCAAACCTGGGATTCCCGGGAAGTTTTGGAAACCTCCGGGAGTTCCCGGGAGCTGATGTTTTCGCTCGATTTTCTTTTGGAACTTGTTTTAACACTTTTCTCATGATTTAAAATGATTCTGGTGAATTCGAACGATTTTGGTCAAACTTGGTCAAACTTGGTCAAACCTGGTCAAACCTTGGTCAAACCTGGTCAAACCTTGGTCAAACCGGTCAACGGGGACTTTCCGGGAACTTCCGGGACTTCCGGGGGTCTCTGGGAGCTGACGATTTCATCCGATTTTTCTTAAAAACTCATTTTATCACTTTTCTTACAACGTAGCATGTTTTCAGAACTTTGGGACCAAATCTGGGAGTTTTCGGGCTTTCAGGGGCATTTTGGTCATTCTGAGCATTCTGAGAGATAGAGCTGACTTCCGAGAGTCCTTTTGAGTCTTTTACGATCATTGTGAACCACCAAGCTATGGGTCTCTTAAATCTGATAGCCGACAAAATGTGGTGTCTACAGTTTGCCCCTCTTTGGCATGAACTTGCGAGGCAACGCATGTCGCAAGCGAGTGCCAAAGCTTTGAAGAGACAGGACTTTTTGGAGGCTATAGAATGAGGATAAAAACGTTGCAAAAGATGCAATGAAGAAAAAAGAAAGATGCTGAGGTTAGTGCTGGTCGTGCTCTGCGTGAGCTGCCTACGTATCCCAAGGGGATTCAGACCAGGACGTAGTTCAGGGAAAAAAGGAATAAATCACACATGCACATACACAACAATCAGGCGGATGCTATGCTATAAGAGTGATATGCAATGCATGGATGTGATATGAATTGTGTCATGAGTCCTATCATGTCTAGTGTTATGACCCTAATATGAGCAAGTGTTGTGGGGTGTGCCACTCCGAGTGGCTGGTGTTGTGCTAGTGTTTGCGACTGTGATGTGGTGGATGACTCGGATAAGGACAGCAAGGTTTAGAAGACTCTAGGTCTAGGGGCAAACTTCTGGAATTACGGGAAGTGTGCTTTACAAGCGAATGGGATCGGATGTGGGGTCTTTGAGGATGACAACTAAAGATAACCCATAGGTGAGGGAGTTCATGATAACCGACAGTTTTATAATAACCAAAGCGAGGAGGCTCATAATAGGTAGCTCACGATAATTAACAGGTAAGATAACCGGAGTGAAGAAGCTCGCGATAAGTGAGGAAACTCATGATGACTGACAGGTGAGAAAGCTCATGATAATCAGTGGACACAGATCCTTGAATTGCGAATAGACAGTGCTTGCCCTGGGAATTCGGGTGATTCGACTGCAGGTGATGTTTTCAATCGTTGGCCGATCCTTATGATGACAAAGTCCGGAGAATTGGTTCGGACTTCTGTTATCTTCTGCTGGGATGGTAGGGGACTCTCTAAGAATCTCTCTTCAATTCTTGACCTAAAACCAGGATCCATCTCTGAATCTCTCGTAATTGGTCAGATTTTGTAATGCTCAATCCAAAAGAGCCGGTTAAGGCCTTCGGGAGCTGATGGACTCTCTAAGAATCTCTCTTCAATTCTTGACCTAGAACCAGGATCCATCTCTGAATCTCTATTGGTTGGTCAGATCTCGCAATGCTCAATCCAAAAGAGCCGGTTAGGGCCTATCGGTTTCTGTCCTCAGGGGATGATGTAGGGTTCTCGGAGAATCTCTTTTGGCGCTCAATCCAAGAGGGCCGGTCAGGGCCTCCGGGAGCTGGTATCTATCGGTTTCTATCCTCGGGGGATGATGTAGGGTTCTCGGAGAATCTCTTTTGGCGCTCAATCCAAGGGGGCCGGTCAGGGCCTCCGGGAGCTGGTATCTATCGGTTTCTGTCCTCGGGGGATGATCTAGGGTTCTCGGAGAATCTCTTTTGACGCTCAATCCAAGGGGGCCGGTCAGGGCCTCCGGGAGCTGGTATCTATCGGTTTCTGTCCTCGGGGGATGATGTAGGGTTCTCGGAGAATCTCTTTTGGCGCTCAATCCAAGAGGGCCGGTCAGGGCCTCCGGGAGCTGGTATCTATCGGTTTCTGTCCTCGGAGGATGATGTAGGGTTCTCGGAAAATCTCTTTTGGGGCTCAATCCAAGAGGGTCGGTCAGGGCCTCCGGGAGCTGGTATCTATCGGTTTCTGTCCTCGGGGGATGATGTAGGGTTCTCGGAGAATCTCTTTTGACGCTCAATCCAAGGGGGCCGGTCAGGGCCTCCGGGAGCTGGTATCTATCGGTTTCTGTCCTCGGGGGATGATGTAGGATTCTCGGAAAATCTCTTTTGGCGCTCAATCCAAGAGGGCCGGTCAGGGCCTCCGGGAGCTGGTATCTATCGGTTTCTGTCCTCGGGGGATGATGTAGGGTTCTCGGAGAATCTCTTTTGGCGCTCAATCCAAGAGGGCCGGTTAGGGCCTCCGGGAGCTGGTATCTATCAGTTTTTATCCTCGGGGGATGATGTAGGGTTCTCGGAGAATCTCTTTTGACGCTCAATCCAAGGGGGCCGGTCAGGGCCTCCGGGAGCTGGTATCTATCGGTTTCTGTCCTCGGGGGATGATGTAGGGTTCTCGGAGAATCTCTTTTGACGCTCAATCCAAGGGGGCCGGTCAGGGCCTCCGGGAGCTGGTATCTATCGGTTTCTGTCCTCGGGGGATGATGTAGGATTCTCGGAAAATCTCTTTTGGCGCTCAATCCAAGAGGGCCGGTCAGGGCCTCCGGGAGCTGGTATCTATCGGTTTCTGTCCTCGGGGGATGATGTAGGGTTCTCGGAGAATCTCTTTTGGCGCTCAATCCAAGAGGGCCGGTTAGGGCCTCCGGGAGCTGGTATCTATCAGTTTTTATCCTCGGGGGATGATGTAGGGTTCTCGGAGAATCTCTTTTGACGCTCAATCCAAGGGGGCCGGTCAGGGCCTCCGGGAGCTGGTATCTATCGGTTTCTGTCCTCGGGGGATGATGTAGGATTCTCGGAGAATCTCTTTTGGCGCTCAATCCAAGAGGGCCGGTCAGGGCCTCCGGGAGCTGGTATCTATCGGTTTCTGTCCTCGGGGGATGATGTAGGATTCTCGGAGAATCTCTTTTGGCGCTCAATCCAAGAGGGCCGGTCAGGGCCTCCGGGAGCTGGTATCTATCGGTTTCTGTCCTCGGGGGATGATGTAGGGTTCTCGGAGAATCTCTTTTGACGCTCAATCCAAGGGGGCCGGTCAGGGCCTCCGGGAGCTGGTATCTATCGGTTTCTGTCCTCGGGGGATGATGTAGGATTCTCGGAGAATCTCTTTTGGCGCTCAATCCAAGAGGGCCGGTCAGGGCCTCCGGGAGCTGGTATCTATCGGTTTCTGTCCTCGGGGGATGATGTAGGATTCTCGGAGAATCTCTTTTGGCGCTCAATCCAAGAGGGCCGGTCAGGGCCTCCGGGAGCTGGTATCTATCGGTTTCTGTCCTCGGGGGATGATGTAGGGTTCTCGGAGAATCTCTTTTGGCGTTCAATCCAAGGGGGCCGGTCAGGGCCTCCGGGAGCTGGTATCTATCGGTTTCTGTCCTCGGGGGATGATGTAGGATTCTCGGAGAATCTCTTTTGGCGCTCAATCCAAGAGGGCCGGTCAGGGCCTCCGGGAGCTGGTATCTATCGGTTTCTGTCCTCGGGGGATGATGTAGGGTTCTCGGAGAATCTCTTTTGGCGTTCAATCCAAGGGGGCCGGTCAGGGCCTCCGGGAGCTGGTATCTATCGGTTTCTGTCCTCGGGGGATGATGTAGGATTCTCGGAGAATCTCTTTTGGCGCTCAATCCAAGAGGGCCAGTCAGGGCCTCCGGGAGCTGGTATCTATCGGTTTCTGTCCTCGGGGGATGATGTAGGGTTCTCGGAGAATCTCTTTTGGCGCTCAATCCAAGAGGGCCGGTCAGGGCCTCCGGGAGCTGAAGGATAATGTACTCTGCTAGGAAGAAGGAAATACGTCTTTTAAATAGGAGTCAAGGTATCATTCTATTTGTGACAGAGATGATTTGCGGTGTTTTGACACTGATGGAGGGTGATAATCAGTAGCAACTTATGGACTTATGATGAAAGAAGGTCATCAACGGCCACTCATGGACTTATGTTGCAATGAAGAAAGATCAAACAGCCACTCATGGACTTATGTTGCTAGGAGAAAGGAAGATCATCAACAGCCACTCATGGACTTATGTTGCATGAAGAAAGATGAAAGATCAACAGCCACTCATGGACTTATGTTGCTAGGATGAAAGAAGATCATCAACAGCCACTCATGGACTTACGTTGCATGAAGAAAGATGATCAACAGCCACTCATGGACTTATGTTGCATGAAAAAAGACGGAAGATCAACAACCACTCATGGACTTATGTTGCTAGGAGAAATGAAGATCATCAACAGCCACTCATGGACTTATGTTGCAATGAAGAAAGATCAAACAGCCACTCATGGACTTATGTTGCTAGGAGAAAGGAAGATCATCAACAGCCACTCATGGACTTATGTTGCATGAAGAAAGATGAAAGATCAACAACCACTCATGGACTTATGTTGCTAGGATGAAAGAAGATCATCAACAGCCACTCATGGACTTATGTTGCATGAAGAAAGACGGAAGATCAACAACCACTCATGGACTTATGATGCTAGGAGAAAGGAAGATCATCAACAGCCACTCATGGACTTTTGTTGCAATGAAGAAAGATCAAAACAGCCACTCATGGACTTATGTTGCATGAAGAAAGATGATTTAGCTTTTGGCAGTTTGGAAAGGGATGAAATCTTCCCCAAGTTTTGACGCTTCTTATGCTGACGCCTTGACCGGTGCAGTAATGGTGTTTGGTACTCCTGCTTGTATTGGCATGCTCTTTATAACTTGATTTGAAAATTTTATTAGTCACTGTTGACTTACACATTTGAGACTACAACAGACTCAAAAACTTGACAGACATTGACGCACGAGGATGACACATTTGACACCAAAATGAAACAAGGTCGACTTGCCAAAACTTAATGTGCTTTTGTCATAAATGATGTACCATTTCTCTTTTATGTTTACTTCTCTCCTTAACGTGGCATCACTTTGATGGTGAATCTTATTTTTGAAAATTCCTCCCTACTGATCTAATCAATTTCTTTACTTCTCTCAAGATGTGCTTTGAATTAGTGCCTTAGCTTATGGAATAAGAGACGCTCCATATCCATCTGTTCAAGAGAATGTTTGTGACTTGAAGGCTCACCATTGGGGTATAGGGATCGGGTGGCAAACGAAGTTTGCCCCTAGTTTGAAGGGCGTGAAGTGGGATCGGTAGGCAAACGAGGTGGGTGACCGAAGTTTGCCCCTAGTTTGGAATGATGGCTTATTGGAGGTTTTAGGCAAACGAGGTAGGTGACCGAAGTTTGCCCCTTGTATGAAGGGTAGATAGTAGAATTCAGGCAAACGAGGCGAGTAGCCAAAGTTTGCCCCTAGTGTGAAAGGTGATTTTCTGGCTTGAGGCAAGGACCGTGACTTTAATCTCTCAAATGCCCATAACTTTTGCCTAGGCACCAGTGAGGTGACCTAGCTAGCTCTTTTCTCTCTTTTGTTATTGCTCACCTTGGATTTAGCTCTAATTTTTGCCTAGGCGTCCTTTCGGATTTTCGACCTAGCGAGCCATCCTTCTTTTCTTTTTGAAAGTCTGCCTACGTACCCCCGAGCGGGGATCAAGTCCAACGTAGTTCGGGCCCTGTTTTGAAAGAAGCGGGTTGATTTTTAGGTAGGTGGGGTGACCGAACCGTTGTGGTTGCCTACGTATCCCCGAACGGGAATCAGGTCGAGCTTAGTTCAAGGCAAGGCTTGAAGGAAATTGGTTTGATTATGATGGTGTTGACCGAACCGATGTGGTTGCCTACGTATCCCCGAGTGGGAATCAGGTCGAGCGTAGTTCAAGGCAAGGCTTGAAGGAAATTTGTTTGATTATGAGGGTTTTTCAAACCAATCGTCAAAGAAGTTCAAACTTGAGCCACTTATGGTAGCTTTGAAAAAAAGGATTCAGTTTCAATCTCCCTTTCTTTTCTTTTTCTTTTTCTTTTTGTTTTGTTTTGAGGATTGATCCTTTTCACTTTTGCCTAGCCAGTCTTTTTAATGTAGTCGATTCTTGTGAGATCTTTCAATTGCAATCTCAGAATTCCTGAATGTGCATGTCAGCTTTCGGAATTTATTTGTGGCCATTCCGTGCCTTTTGAATGGTGATCTTGGCACGTTCTAAAGATGTACCTTGAAGCATACGATTCTCTCATTTGTTTCATCAAAAATTTCTTTAACATTTTGACTGGCTAGGGTTAGATTTTGGAAATCAACACCTTTTTCAGCTCTAACTTTTGCCTAGGTGCCCTTTCGGGTTTTCAACCTAGCGAGATTTTTCTTTTCTTTTCTTTTCTCTTTTTTTTTGTTTTTGAAAGTGGAGATGAAACTTACTGAAATGTTTGGCTACCATCAAGGGCTAAGTTTGTATTGCTTTCAATCGGACAGATTGCATGGCTCCCAATTGGATTGGGCTTAAGGCTTCGAAATGGTGGGAAAGGGTGTTGGGTAAGCCCTAAGTCAGTCTCAAGTATGTCTTTTCAAGATTTGAGCAAAAGCATCTTTTAAATTCTTAAAGTAAGACTATTCAATTCTCGGCTCTTCATCGGTGTCGGCGCAAGATTGACTTCGACCTTTCAGGATTTTTTGTTTGAGTAAAAAAAAAATTAACCCCTTTTTTTTTTAGCATAGTAATATCCATGGTAATTTGAAAAGTGACACTTTAGTTCAGCGATTCATGCATCTATGACTAGGCACATCAGATTAGGCAAAATGAGACTTCATTCCATCAGTAGAGGAGGATTACAGACTCATTAACAACTCAATGACAGACAGACTCGATCACAAGAATAAACATACAACAGACTTGACTAGACTCGACCTGGTCTCAAATGGAATGTCACAGTGACTCGCTTACTCTTTTTATTTCTCTTTTTTTTTTAAGAGCATCTTCATTTGGTTTTCTAACAAGAGTTCCAAACACCATCACTTCACCGGCACAGGCTCAACATTCATGGGCCTCAGCGAGGGGGATCAGTCGAGCGGTTGGTCCAAGCCAAGATAGGAGATGGCATTAGGATGGGGTGCATTCTCTATGAGATTTTGAATGTCATGGCGGAGGCGGATGCACAGATCGGTGGCATGGCCTAGATTTTGGTGGTAAGCACATTGTAGGCTCATGTTGTAGTGAGAGGGTATGGGATCCGGTAGTGATTTGTGAGGGAGGAGTTGCAGGTGGCCCTTTTTGAGTAGGTGGTCTAAGGCTGTGGAGAAGGGAATATCAAGTCTGGAGAATTTGCGAGGGCCTTTAGGGCGATTTGGTGGAATGGACTGGTATGGACGGAGAGAGTAGGCCCTTGGTTGGTGGTTAGGTGCATGGATATCTGGGGAGTCTAGGGAGTAGTTGGGTCCCTTGGACTGGTGTTGGGGTTCATTATTTCTGAACTTTCCTTCTCTGATGGCATCCTTTATTCTGGTGAGCTTGTCAAGAGCTTCTTGATCCAAACTATGTATCCAAAGATCAGCTAATTTTCCAAACCATTCAGTACAAGGTGCTGGCCGGGAAGATAGCAGAATCGAGGGTGGTGGGTTAGCCAAATGCCGTATCATATCTGTCATTTCCGCAAGCTCATCCCTAATCTTCTCAACAGCAGGTTCCATAGCGGTCATTCTAGCATCCACAGTTATTCTGATTAGTTGATCATTCGGTGTATGAGTCCAAGCGGAGTGAATGCGAACTTCTGGTCTCATTTTCTCAAGAAATCCTAGGACCTGGGTGAGGTGATCCGAAAGCTGAGTCATAGTGGTTCTCATCTTGGCGACTCGAGTTTCCAAGCTTTTGTGATCCATAGGTTTATTTCCGGGAGGGCTGTTAATCCCAAGAAGAAAATGTAGCAGGACGACGTTTAGGACCTGTGATGTCTTACAAATTGAAATGACAAGGATTAGACTCGGAGGATGAAGATCGATGATCATGTGATGATTAGAAGGGATAGACTGTGTGGACTTATGAGATATATGTGTGTGCAAACTGACATGAATTGTGTATGCATATGAGACAATCATGCGGATGCGAACCCTAATCTATATGATGCCTCTACTTCTAACATATAGCAGTTAAGCAAGTAAGGTCCTAGTCATACAAAGTGTGCTAACCTTTCTTTCCAGTATGATCACCAAGGGATAACAGGGATTTCCGGGATACTTCAGAAATTTTGGACAGTGTTTATGGGAAAAACAGGAATTTGGAAGATTCGGAGAAATTTCTAGAAGTCATTTGAGTTCCTAGGAGAAATAGGGATTTCTGGTTGATTTGGACTGAGCTTCTAGGAGAAATTGGGAAATCAGAATTTCTGGGAGAAATTGGTACATCTAGGCATTTTTGGGAAGTTTGGATGGAGTTGCTGGAATTTTTGGGAAATCTTGGAGATTTGGATAGAGCTTATGGGAAAACATGAAAATTTGGGTAAGTTGGACAGAGTTTTTGGGAGAAACAAGTATACCGAATTTTTTGGGAAAAATTGAGATTTCTGGGTAATCTGAGAGATTTGGACAGAGCTTCTGGGAAATCAGGTATATCTGGGTAAGTCGGACAGAGTTTCTGGGAGAAACAAGTATACCAAATTTTCTGGGAAAAATTGAGATTTCTGGGTAATCTGAGAGATTTGGACAGAGCTTCTGGAAAACAGGTATATCTGGGTAAGTCGGACAGAGTTTCTGGGAGAAACAAGTATATCCTGATGAGTTGGGTAGAGTTTCTGGAAGAAACAGGGATATACGACGAGAATAGTTGATGATGGTGATCATACTGTCTAGCAAGTTTTCATACTCCTATGTCTTAGGACCAACAAACAAGGTTTGCGGTGTATATCTTTGTGAGCATGGAGCAGACATCCTTATCATGGTGCCTAGGCAAGTCAACTCAATGTGATCACATGTGAGTGATTGCCTTGGGAATCATAAGAAAGAGGTTCTGTTCTATGCCACATAAGCATCTACACCGCGCAGGTAATCCCGTCAGGGCATACAGTAGTTATATCACATTGTCCTATCTAAAAAGATAAATGAACAGTCCTATGAAAGGTTCTACAGGAGTCTATATGCAAAGGCTGGGTTTAGTCAAAGAGGGTCCGCTGACGAGAGTTCCAATATACCGTCGGGGAGACAGTACGGAGGTTTTTACTCTTTTTGATATACCTTGGAAGGTACAGTATCAACGGTGACTTGTGCCCTGGCACAGCAAGACCTGAAGAATGTCAGCGCCGCGTTTTAGACACAGTCGGAGGGGGGAAATGCAAGAGTGCAATGCGGTGAACCAGACACAGTAAAAAGATGATTTTAAGGATGCTTCTTATGAGTCAAACCTCTGTATTATTTTGTTTTAAAATAAAAAAAAGTCCCCAGCAGAGTCGCCAGATTGTGGACACGCGGAATTGGACCACTTCTCTTGTTTGAGATTGTTTTTGAAACTTGATTTGGATCAAAGAAAGAAAACGAAAGGTCTGTTGAAAACAGATACAGAGTCGCCACTTGGTCTTTAAGGAACCAAGAAACCTAATTTTGACTCACCCAAGCGGATAAGGGCACCGGCCCTTCATAACCAAAGAACTTGGTTCGGGGTTTTGGTACGAGAGAGGAAGGAGCCTTTGTCGCAACTAAAACACCCTCAACTCGCCCCGTCTTTCGACGGGCCTCAATTAGCATCCAAATAATCATCTTATACTATATATGGTTCGACAAATAATACTATGATAGTATATTACATCACATAAGAAAATTGAAATGGAAGATCAAAAGATAAAATATCATTCATAAGATCTAAGTCAAATATCATGCAATGTAAAGTGAAAGATCACACAAATAAACCTAGGAAAAATCGTCTAATCGTGTATCAAGTAATTAGTTTCCTTAATCTAAAAGGGACATGAATTGTTCTTGAAACAAATAAACAAAGAAATCAAAATATGCTTAGCAAGCTAACATGATGCATGGTATTCTTTGAGAAAAGAAGATCTCTCAATCCCCGGGACGGATGAGAAAAGGATGATTAGATCGAGGGGAGCATGAACGTGTGATCATGATCATTCCTCATAATCTTCTTAGATTAGGAGTTACAAAAACCCCAAATCCTTGCATGGATGCAATGTATGTATCTAGAATGTGCCAAGGTTGTAGTGTGCTTTGTGTTCATGGATTCCTAGAATGACTTAGAAGTCTAAAATGTGTATGAATGGATGGATGAAATCAACATGGGATATGTACAAATTTAGTATGAACTACTTCCTAGGATATGAACTAATTTGGAATGCACATGAGCATCAAATCAAAGAATAAAAGTTAAGGTATGTTTGCTGTGAATAGTGGACAGAACAGTAGTATCATCTTTGGAAATTTAAAAAGAGGGGTTAGGAATGTTTTCAATGCATGATTTTTTATGGAGATGTTCCTTATTGTGTCTAGAACACAACCCAAAAAGTCAATCCTTAATAACTATCACAGATTGAGATAAATAATATAAACAACATAGGTAACTCAGAAACAGAGTTCGTATTGTCGACTGAAATTTTGAAAAATCTTAGAAAATGAAAACGAATGATCTAGAGGCCCATTTTATACCGAAAGTTTCCTAAGACATTGAATATTAAGGGAAAAATAAGTTAGGGCCACCCCTTTTGGAAACGTTTTCCTGGAAAACAAGTTGAAGGTGGACCTAGCTGCTGTGACATCAAAAACAGAATGTCTAGAGAAAATGTTTGGATCCAAATGGACCATTTTCAAGTATTTCCAAGTCAAACCAAAAATCATGGGTGTTCTCTAATGAGTTAGGAAGACTTTCCAAGTGGTCTTACATTCATACATTGAGTATTGAACTCAAAATAATTTCTTGAAGTTAAATGACTCACTGTTTTGAGGGTTTTGAGAAAAACAAGGTTTATTTCTTGAAATCAAAATGAGGGGTTTAAGAGGGGGTTTTGAAATGAGGGTTTTGAAAGTATACTTCCAGACCTTGGATGAATATTCTAACCACTTGGAATATCAATTCCTAACTTATTTCACGAATTTCCCAAGTATTTGCAAACCATGGTTTTATTTGGAAACCAAACTCAAGAATCTATGGGAGTATGATACATGAGAGGATAGATGATACATGATATGATATTGCATGATAAAAGTGGTAAAGAACATGTTCATGGGACATGGGTTCATCTAGATACAAGAGAGTGTTGCATCAAAGTGTGAAAGTCAAAAAAGTGAAATGCTGTGAATAGTGGACAGACTGTATGCATTACTTTATAACATTATAATGGGAGGTCAAACGTGCCTAGGAAAATGTGGCAAAAATCAGAGATCATCCTTATTGTGTCTAGAAAATAACCCAAAAAGCCAAACATCAATAGCTATCACAGATTAAAAGAAATAAATCAGAATGTACACATGACTCAGAAACAAAAGCTGCAATGTTGACTGATTTTGTATGATTTTTCATAAATCAAATAAAGGGTTTATGAAGACCCATTGTACACCAAAAGTTTCCTAAGACACCCAAGTTTCATAAAAAAAAAATAGAAAAGATATATGTACAGTGACAAAAATATCCAGAATAAGTGCAAGAAGTTGGGTGAACATTCTGTGAGAACAGAGACAGATTATGAATATGAACTTCTCACATCCAAAACAAATACTTTCATATCTCTATAATTGATGGGAAAAATTGGGGACAAACTATGATGTATTAGGAAGATTTTCCAAGTGGTTTCATCATCATAACTCAAGTATTTAATTCAAAACAAATCTTTGAATCTGAACAACTCACTGTTTTGGATCATTCTTGAAGAAAATGGATTTGGGTTTGAAATAGAGTTTGAGTTCTTGATTGGGGGTTTTGAAATAGATGTTCAAAGCATGAACTTAAACTCTTGAGATGACCATGTGACCACTTAGAACCTCATCCAACCTTGAATCATCAAAGAACTCCCAATATTATTGGAGAGATTCATTTTTATTTTGAACATAACTTCAAGGATACCTTGGAGGTATTGAAGTTATAATCATCATCTATCAAACATGGTTTTGAGGTCAAGAGCTACTATCCATAAGGATTCACTCACCTCAAACTTAATGTCATCATCTAGATGATGATGAACTAGTAAGTAAATAAAGAAAATAAAAAGAAATGAGATTAAGAAGAGATGAACATAATATGAACAAGCAAGTAAATAACAATCAATAGATGATAATCAATATGATTTTGGACTTGTAGCTTGGTGTTTCACTCATAGATTTTGACATTTGGACATGAAAGTAGCTTCCTAACTCAAGAATGCTCAAGAATGGTGATTGGGTATATTGATGATGAAGTATATAGAAAAATGGTGGAGGAAAACAAGATTAGAACTCACTTTGATTGGAAAAAATGGAAGAAGAAGACTACTTCTTCTCTTTCTCTCTCTATATTTCCCTAGAGTTTCTTCCTAAGCTCTCTCTAAGCTTCCATGTCTCTCCTCTAAATGGAAGTAAATGGCTTCTTTTATAGGCAAAGGAGGGGTGGTAAATGGAGTTTTAAAAAGTTTAAAATGGTCTCCCATTGGTCCAAAATAAGCTGGGAACCAAAACTACGTCGTTTTGATTTCTAATATATCAAATTGGACCCCCAAAATAAATTACAAAAATATACTGTTCTGGAGGAGAGTGCCGCGGCGGCACTGGGCCTGTGCCACGGCGGCACTGGGCCTGTGCCGCGGCGGCAGTGCTCCTCCTTCGTCCAGATAATGCTGTTTAGGCCCCCTGAAGTTCCGGTATTCGCGAAAAGGCCCTATTTCGTCCGAAATTCACAAAAAATGCATACGAACTCCAAATTGAGGTTGTGATATACCATTGGAAAGGTAATGGAATCTACTTTACATAAAAAATAGTTCGGGGATAGGTCAGTTTGAAAAGTTTTGCGGTATTCGCGATGAAAGCCGATTTGATCGCCTTTTTTGCCTTAGGAAATTCATAATAAATTCGTTTTAAATCCAAAAATTATGTGCGATATACCGTTAGAAAGCTATTGACCTCTAGTATCCATGAAAAATGTTTGAAAATTGTTTTGGTGCCCTGGTTTCAAAGTCAAATTCTGGTCAAACTGGTCAAACCTGGGATTCCCGGGAAGTTCTGGAAACCTCCGGGAGTTCCCAGGAGCTGATGTTTTCGCTCGATTTTCTTTTGGAACTTGTTTTAACACTTTTCTCATGATTTAAAATGATTCTGGTGAATTCGGACGATTTTGGTCAAACTTGGTCAAACCTTGGTCAAACCTGGTCAAACCTTGGTCAAACCGGTCAACGGGGACTTTCCGGGAACTTCCGGGACTTCCGGGGGTCTCTGGGAGCTGTCGATTTCATCCGATTTTTCTTAAAAACTCATTTTATCGCTTTTCTTACGACGTAGCATGTTTTCAGAATTTTGGGACCAAATTTGGGAGTTTTCGGGCTTTCAGGGGCATTTTGGTCATTCTGAGCATTCTGAGAGATAGAGTTGACTTCTGAGAGTACTTTTGAGTCTTTTACGATCATTGAGAACCACCAAGCTATGGGTCTCCTAAATCTGATAGCCAACAAAATGGGGTGTCTACAACATCACTGTTGGATGTAAGGGACAACAGGTACCGTTTTGTCTGGTTGACACGGGTTCTGCCTTAAATGTTTGTGCCCTAAGGACCGCCACCGCCTTGGTGGTCGATATCCTTGACATCACGCCATCTGTGCAATCTGTGAGGGCCTACGATAACACCAGGATAAACGTGATGGGAATTGTTTCTCTTCAAATCCGGGTAGGACCTTTGGTAAGCACTGAAGTCTTCCAAGTCATGGACATACCTGCCTCGTTCAACTTGTTGATCGGAAGGCCCTGGCTGCATGCCAACAAAGCCGTATCATCCACTATGCATCAAATGATCAAGTACGTTAATGAGAAGGAGTTGAAAATCATTCTCGGTAATAGTTGGGGTAATGAAGCTTTCCCGAACTACGCTCCCATTTTCAAAATCCAAATACCTGAGCTAGAAGAAGGAGAAATCGGGGGATTCTTCATGGAAGAAGTCCACATGATCAATAACAAAGACAGGTTCCCCGAGGTCCACTCCGCAGTTGTCAACATTGTCCGCAAAATGACCTACTTCCCTGGAATGGGATTGGGCCGACGTCAGCAAGGAATTCGGGAGTTCCCGCAGATCAAAGGGCAACAAGGCACTTTTGGGTTAGGATACAAGCCCACTAAAGAAGACGTCGAGCTACACAGGCCATGGAAGAAAAGAGTAAAAGGTTTCCCACCGTACTGCAAGACCTTGAATGGACAATTCATCAAAGAAGGGGATGATTTCCCCTATTTCATATTCCCCGAACCCTGGATCCATCAAACCACTGGGAAAAGGCACCCCGGGCTTGAAATCTTCGCTGACTGTGAAAGGCCCCCATATCAAGATCCGTTCTATCCCGAAGAAGTTGAGAAGACCCCGGAGGAAGACTGGTTGAAATACCTGGACACTGAAGCCATCAAGAAAATGTGGGTGGAATCCGCTGAGAAGAAAGAAGAAAAGAGGGCCGAGAGCCAAGATGATCAGATCAAGCCAACTGAGGAGGGTCTGAGCAACCAAGCTGTAGAGTCATCTGTCCGTGTCTCCCTATCCCCTGTTCCCCCAGAGTCTGTACTGCCAATTATCGAGTTGGTACTAGAGTCGGCTACTGTAAGCCAGCCACTGTCTAATGTAATCACTTCACCTGTCATGAATGAAATGAAAGACGATTCTGCTTAATCCTCTGTGTCTAATGCTTGTGAATGCACAGATCCTTCCGAGGATCTCCGAATCGAACTTAAGCAACTAATTGAAAAACCACCTGCTTATGAAATAATCGGGGATACTTTATCGGTTAACCTAGGTGAAATAGATAATCCCCAAATTGTGCAAATTGGCTCAACTCTTAATAAATAAGAAAAAGAAAAATTAACCCTCTTGCTAAAAGAATTCAAAGATGTTTTTGCTTGGTCTTATGAAGACATGCCAGGGGTCGATCCCGACATTGTCCAGCATCATATTCCCCTCCTCCCCAATTCCAAACCTGTCAAGCAGAAACTAAGGCGCATGAGGCCAGAATGGGCACTCAAGGTTAAAGAAGAAGTGGAGAAGCAATTCAAGGCAGGGTTCATCATTGTCACCGAATATCCGGAATGGGTTGCCAATATCGTGCCAGTCCCCAAGAAAGATGGAAAAGTTCGTGTGTGCGTTGACTTCCGTGATCTAAACAAAGCCAGTCCCAAGGATGACTTCCCACTTCCCCACATTGATGTTCTGGTAGATAACACCGCAGGACATGAGCTACTATCATTCATGGATGGTTTCTCAGGGTATAATCAGATTCTGATGGCGCCAGAAGATCAGGAAAAGACGACATTCACCACCCCTTGGGGAACCTACTGTTATAGAGTAATGCCTTTCGGACTCAAGAATGCTGGGGCGACCTACCAAAGAGCTGCCACCACTCTGCTGCATGACATGATTCACAAGGAAGTAGAAGTATACGTAGATGACATGATCGTGAAGTCTAAAGATAGAGAAGGACACCTAGAGGCACTGGAAAAGTTTTTCGAAAGGTTACGCAGATACAAGATGAGGTTGAATCCAAAGAAATGCACTTTCGGTGTGACCTCCAATAAACTCCTGGGTTTTTTCATCACACAAAGGGGGATAGAGGTGGATCTCTAAGATCAAGGCAATCCTAGAGATGGCCCCACCGCGGAGTGAAAAGGAAGTGAGAGGGTTTCTCGGAAGAATCCAATTTATCAGCCGTTTCATTTCCAAGCTCACAACTACATACGATCCTTTATTCCGATTGCTGAGAAAAGGGGAAAAATTCCAATGGGATGACCAATGCCAAGCCGCTTTCGACAAAGTAAAGGCTTACCTTCAAAATCCGCCTGTCCTCTCACCACTCACTCCTCATAAGCCCTTATTCCTTTACCTATCTGTCTCCGAAAATGCCATGGGTTGCATGCTAGCCCAAGAAGGAGAAGAAAGCCACTCTGAAAAGGCCATATACTACCTCAGCAAGAGGATGACTGGGTATGAGCTCAACTACTCTACCCTCGAAAAAACATGTTGGGCCTTGGTTTGGTGCACTCGCCGACTGAGGCATTACATGCTGGCCTTCCCGGTTGTGCTCATATCCCGCATGGATCCTCTAAAATACATTCTCAAAAAACCCGCCCTGACCGGTCGTATATCCCGTTGGTTACTCCTACTATCTGAATTCGATATCAAGTATGTTACAAGTAAATCGGTAAAAGGGAGAACCGTAGCTGAGCATCTCGTAGAACATGCCGTTGACTCCGAAGAAAAGGGGGACTTTCCATTTCCGGACGAGAATATCATGGAAATCAAGGAAGAACAGTGGAAGTTGTACTTTGATGGAGCAGCCAACATGAAAGGATACGGAGTAGGAATGATCCTAGTATCACCAAGTCGGGACCATACTCCGTTGGCAGTCAAGCTCAATTATAACTCCACCAACAACACTGCGGAATACGAAGCGTGTATTCTGGGAATGGAAGCAGCCATAGAGCTGAAAGTTCAAAAGTTGGACGTCTTCGGGGATTCAAACCTCATTATATCACAAGCTAGAGGAGAATGGAAAGTAAAAGAAGAAAGGTTGAAGCCCTATCATGATCATCTCGATCAACTCAAAAGGTAGTTCAAGAACGTCACGTTCCTCTACTTGCCTAGGGAAGAGAACCAGCTAGCAGACTCATTGGCTACTTTAGCCTCCATGATCAAAATTCCTGTGGGAGTCAGGATGATGCCTTTGGTAATTGAGCAAAGGCACGAGCCTTCGTTCAATATAATCGCCGCAATCGAAGAAGAAGAGAATGAAACACCGTGGTATCAGGATGTCTGGAATTTCATAGAAAAGGGGATGTACCCCCAAGAATCTACCGAGAAAGACAAAAGGGCCATTCAAAGATTCACAGCGTAATTCATCATTTGCGGTGGGAAACTGCTGAAGAAAGGATACAACGGTCACAACCTGATTTGTTTGTTTGGAAAGAGCTCCAGAAGAATGATGGAGGAAATACACGAGGGGATATGCGGTCCGCACATGAACGGTCACATGCTGGCCAAGAAAATCATAAGACAAGGGTACTACTGGACGACTTTGGAGAAAGATTGTTGCGAATACGTAAGAAGGTGTCATAAGTGCCAGATCCATGCAAACATGATGCATGTACCACCATCCCTTCTATACAGCATGACCTCACCTTGGCCATTCTCCACCTGGGGAATCGATATTATCGGTGAAATCATTCTGAAAGCCTCAAATGGAAATCGGTACATTTTGGTGGCCATAGACTACTTCACAAAATGGGTAGAAGCCGCATCTTACACCAAGTTGGGGGCCAAGGAAGTGGCCAAATTCATCAAGAGAAATCTCATCTGCCGTTATGGAGTCCCCCATGAGATTATTTCGGACAACGGAAGTCATTTCAAAGCAAAAGTCAGGGATCTGTTCGAGGAATACAAAATCACTTATCACAAGTCATCACCGTACAGACCACAGACTAATGGGGCAGTCGAAGCTGCAAATAAGAATGTCAAGGCCATATTGCAGAAATCAGCCGATACCTATAAAGACTGGCATGAAAAGCTACCGTTCGCACTTTGGGGGTACAGAACATCGATAAGGACGTCCACGGGAGCAACTCCTTACTCGCTGGTATATGGGATGGAAGCGGTACTTCCGGTCGAGATAGAACTACCGTCCCTGCGCGTGATGGCAGAATGTGAAATTTCGGAATCAGATTGGTTGAGGGAAAGATACGAAGAATTGGCTCTCATAGATGAAAAGCGCCTAGAGGCAGTCGACCATGTCCGAATATACCAAAAGAGGATAGCCCGTGCTTTCAACAAAAGGGTTCGTCCAAGGAAGATCGTCAAGGGCGACCTTGTCCTTAAGGAATCACGAGCTCCGATCTTCGATCCCCGTGGGAAGTTCAAACCTAAATAGGTCGGCCCTTACATCGTCAAGACCATTCTTTCTGGAGGAGCAGCTTATCTCATGGACCTCGATGGTGTCGAATTCAAAGAACCAATGAACATGGATCGCCTCAAAAAGTACTATGCTTGACCAATCCCCCAAAACCCCCTCTTCTTTCAAGCCTTGCCCTGAACTACGCTCGACCTGATTCCCACTCGGGGATACGTAGGCAACCACATCGGTTCGGTCGCTCCACCCACAAAAAAAAAAAAAACCAATTTCTTTCAAGTCTTGCCCTGAACTACGCTCGACCTGATTCCCACTCGGGGATACGTAGGCAACCACATCGGTTCGGTCGCTCCACCCACAAAAAAAAAAAACCATTTTTTTCTTTCAAGCTTTGGTTGGAACTACGTTGGACCTAATCCCCGCTCGGGGGTACGTAGGCAGACTTTCAAAAAAGAAAAGAAGGATGGCTCGCTAGGTTGAAAATCCGAAAGGACGCCTAGGCAAAAGTTAAAGTTAAATCCAAAGTAAGCAATAACAAAAGAGAGAAAAGAGCTCGCTAGGTCACCTAACTGGTGCCTAGGCAAAATTATGAGCGTGTGAGAAAAATAAAGTTGCGGTCCTTACCATAACCCAGAAATCACCCTCCACACTAGGGGCAAACTTCGGCCACTCGCCTCGTTTGCCTGAACCTCTTCTAAACTAGGGGAAAACGTCGGTCATCTACCTCGTTTGCCTCACAACCACACATATCCCAAACTAGGGGCAAACTTCGGCCACCCGCCTCGTTTGCCTCTAATCGTCCTAGCATGCCCAAGCGAGTACCAAAAGCAACATCTAATTGAAATCTCGGTTACAAAATGTTTTTAGAAAGCTAAAATGCATAAAATAAGGTTCCCAAAGTCAGCCTCAGATAAGGCACCCATCATGCCCACCCAATCGGCAAAAGTATAGTGAGGGTGAAGCACGGCTCGACGAAAGTAAACCGGTGGTATGTGGCCCGTCCACAGTTGGAGGGGCTCGTATAACCAAGCCTGTAACACCAAAGGTCCCCCAGAAAGTAGAAGCGTTCCTTGATCAGAAGCGCGGTCCAAACCATTCAGGGTTTCAGCTAGAACCATGGCCATAGGATTCCTGCTAAGTTTCAGCCCAAGGCACACATGTACCAAGTCAACCGAAGTGCTCGAGAACAGAAAGTGCGAAGTCATGCACAATATCAAAGCGGTCCCACAGGTAGCATCATACACGCTGGGATTCCCAGGACTAGCGTATCGGGCAATGATGGAGGCAATGTCAAGAACCTCACCTTGAATCAGTCGGCGGGAAATAGTGATGGAACAGTTTAGATATTCAGCCAAGCCTCGCGTAGGACTAAGGGTACCAGCAGAAGGGAGAATCAGGTCAGAGTCAGAATCATAGCCAAGAATAGCACAAAACTCCTCAAACAGGGGGCATATTTCCAGGCCATTGAAATTAAAAACATGGTTCATCGGGTCCCAGTGGGCAATAGCAGCACGCAAGAACTCAATGCTCAGGGTCATCTGGCGAAGAGAGAATAGCTCGGTCAAGTCGTAGCTAAAGAGGTTGATCCGCTCCACACCATCCGTGATGTTCAGCCAAGCTGTGAGTTGAACGGGATCATACAAAGCCATATTTTCTGTCGCGGCTCTAGCAAAATTCAAAATTTCGGCAGCACCTCCCCGTTTCACGGACTATCCCACCTGCAAGGCAAAAATACTCACTATCACAAAACTGCCCATCGCAGTAACATCCAACAATCACAGTGCACATATATCATCACACGATTATTAACTAAAACAAGTACACAACTGCGCCTCCAAACCGGAAGCTATCCGGCCTAAAAGGTGAAACATCAGGATACTCTATTAAAGGTCACAAACTGTTCCACACATCGTCCTACACTGTCCAAATAGTCATATCACCAGTATAACCCAATCGAAAACATAAAAAGAAAATAAAACAAAATTCCCGCTTGGGGGGCCTCAGTCCTCCTCTTCTTCGTCTTCTGTCGGACCGCCCGGAGTGTATGTCGGCGACGGCCTCCTCCTACCACCTCTGCACCTTGGACCAGTCCTCAATGAGCCAACTCCGCCTCCACAGTACTGCACACACAAATAAAATGAAGGCGATTAGTAGGGAAACAACAAAAAGTACAAAAATAGAGTCGAGTCAGAGACTTATCAAGGACGCCATCTGATTGGCGGCAAATTGTCGCATACCGTCCATCTGTCAAGGGTAAAATCCAGGGTTAGAACCTCATGACCTTAAGAAAGCGCAAAATTAGAGACATACCCGATGGTCTCGTGTGAGGACCAAGGACCGTAAGATAGCCGCCAAGGCGTGACCCTCCTCAGCGTAACTCCAAGGAACGTTGAGGATGCCCGCTGGCTGAGTAGGGTACCCACATGTGACTCGTGGCACCTCCATCACTTGGGAAGTGCCATCAGCGCCTAGAACATTGATGGTCCAATCCCAAGGAGGGATAGGATCGAAAGCTGGAGGATCCTGTCTCCTGTACATCTCGCGAAGCTGTAGACACAAAATAAGTTAGGAAAAAGATGAATAAAAAACATAGGCAACGAATAGAGACAAAAATATAAAGGAAACTCACCTCCAGGAGTGGGAAGTTGGGCATCACAGAGCGGCCACGGTAAGCCTCATAGCCGGTCTCAGAGAGAAAATGATCCCAAACGTCGGTGCCAGCCAAGGCCGCCAGAAGAACATCACCAGAAAGGTCACTAGCATCCATCGCAGGGGGATTATGAGGGACGCGATACCTGGAACCACCGACCACCTGCCGGGACACTCGCTCGCCAAGGAACCACTGCCTGCACTCGGTACTCTCCATCAGGAGTCGGCAAGAGGAAAGAGGCTTGACCGCTTGAATCTCCTCCGGGGTAGCATAGGCGACGCGCTCCCAAGGCGTCCAATCAACACTAGCAGCCGTCAGTCCGGTTTAGAAGTTTCTGAACAAAACAATCCGGTGGGCCCCGCTCTTCACCCCAACAACATCCCTCCGCCATCTCAAGCCTCGTGGGAATAGAGGCACAGGAGCCATGCCATCCTCGTCCTCACCTGATTCGTCCGCAGGGGAGGGAGCTAACATCTTCAGGTACTCAAAGCTCCAAAGCTACACAAACAAAGAGGAAAGTCAGAAAGAGTACAGAAATCAAAAAGCCAAAAAAATGAAAGAAGATGCAGTACATACCTCCCAAGCTCGCCAAAATCCCCCTGTCGATTTAACATCGCCCCGAGAGACCTCGCCCATATACTTGTAAAGATGGGCCAAGGCAGCACCGCCCCAGTCGTAGGAAGGGATCTCATCAATGGTCGCCAGGCAAGAAAGGAGTCTCAAGCTCACCCGGTCGTTCCGTGTCGCAAAGATCGAGCAACCAAGGACATACAGAAGATACACCCTCAAGAGCTGGGAATTGTTCAGATTATGATTCCCCTTGTCATAGGCCCTGTAAAGCCAGCCACAAGGAAACTAGTGCCTCTCCAGATTGGGGGGGAACAACCCTAATCAACATCTCTATAGCCTTCGGGTCGATCTCATAAAAGTAGTCCAGAATCAGGCGCTTCCCGCCAACCCTCAAGCCAATAATCATGGAGAAGTCAAAGGGCGTCATGGTCATCTCACCAAACGGCAGGTGGAAAGTATTGGTGGTGTCCCACCACCTCTCAGCCAGAGCATAAAAGTGTGCCAAATCGTTGCTGCTCTTTGAAACCAGACGGACGAAGCCTCCAAACCCGGCATCGTCTACCATCCTCTTGATAGTGGGCGAGAGTTGAGTATACCATAGGAAAGCGTGAGCGAGGCTATCGTGGCCCTTCAACGTCACTTCCGGCACCTGCACACAACAAAGATGACAAAATAACGCACAAAATCACTATTCACGACCCGAGGTCCAAATTCACAAAATCGACATTTGAGCACAAATCGAACTTCTAACGATCTCTAGGTGCACACTACGGCTCACAAAACTAGCACAATACATGAAAAAGTCCTAAACTGTCGAAAGTTTCACATACCAAGCTCGTTAGAGCCGCGGCCGAAAGATGACGTTGAGGGTCCCATAAAATCAAGTCCGGGGTTTGCATCTCGGCTTTCATCCGTTCCTTGGCCTTCTTAGACGGTCTCCTCGAGCTCGAAGCCATAAATCTACAAAGAAAATGGAAGTCAAAGTTAAACTTTCTTCTTGAAAATTTGAGCAAACCAAAACACCAATCAAAATTCCAACCACGGGGAAAGATTACTCACCTGAGCGCGCACAAGCTGAATTTTGACGGATTTTTGGCTCCAAAAACACCCCAAAATGGCCAAGAATGAGCTTCAAAAGCTCAAAAACCTGAAATATACAAAGATGGAGTCCGGCCACCCAGTGCCGCCGCGGCACTGGCCAACTGCTGCGGCAGCACTGCCCCCCGCGGGCCCCGCTTCGCTCCTTTTTGCTCTATTTTGCCCCATTTTTGCCCGTTTTGACCTTTTCCAGCCCATTTTTGGCCCCGATCAGCCCCGATGGCCCATTCCAGTCAAGATTTATGTGGTTTTACCCCCCCAATAGTCTAAAAGTTGTCAGGGCTACCTCCAATAGGCAGAAATTGAGAAAAATTGAATCCCGAAGACCCAAATCGGCTGTTTTAGGACAACCGTCGCAAATTTTAAACAAACACGAGAGTTCTGATAACGAATCCTGGATTTTGGCTGATGCACCGAAATAAGAGAAAAGACATTCTCCGAGAACCCTACATCATCCCCTGAGGACAGAAACAGACAGATACCAGCTCCCGGAAGCCCCGACCGGCCCTCTTGGATTGAGTGCCGAAAGATTTGATCAACCATGAGAGATTCAGAGATGGGTCCTGGTTCCCGATCAAGCAAAGAGATTCTCCGAGAACCCTACATCATCCCCCGATGACAGAAACAGGCAGATACTAGCTCCCGGAGGCCCCGACCGGCCCTCTTGGATTGAGCGCCAAAAGATTTGATCAACCATGAGAGATTCAGAGATGGGTCCTGGTTCCCAATCAAGAAAAGAGATTCTCCGAGAACCCTACATCATCCCCCGAGGACAGAAACAGGCAGATACCAGCTCCCGGAGGCCCCGACCGGCCCTCTTGGATTGAGCGCCGAAAGATTTGATCAACCATGAGAGATTCAGAGATGGGTCCTGGTTCCCGATCAAGAAAAGAGATTCTCCGAGAACCCTACATCATCCCCCGAGGACAGAAACAGGCAGATACAAGCTCCGGGAGGCCCCGACCGGCCCTCTTGGATTGAGCGCCGAAAGATTTGATCAACCATGAGAGATTCAGAGATGGGTCCTGGTTCCCGATCAAGAAAAGAGATTCTCCGAGAACCCTACATCATCCCGCGAGGACAGAAACAGGCAGATACCAGCTCTCGGAGGCCCCGACAGGCCCTCTTGGGTTGAGCACCAAAAGATTTGATCAACCATGAGAGATTCAGAGATGGGTCCTGGTTCCCGATCAAGAAAAGAGATTCTCCGAGAACCCTACATCATCCCCCGAGGACAGAAACCAAGATACAAGCTCCCGGAGGCCCCGACCGGCCCTCTTGCATTGAGCACCGAAAGATTTTGATTCGAATTTGAATCCCGGTCAAGAGAAGTAGTTGAAGAGAGATCCCATAAAGAGTCGCTTCATCCCCAACAGATTCAGTTTAATCCCCTAGCAGACATATCGATTCGTACACCGTTAGTTCAATCATGACAGTCATAGTAGTTCACTATCGACTCGTCTTCTCGATTAGTACATTGTTAATCCAACCCATGATAGTCACAGTAGTTCACTATTGACTCATCATCTCGATTCGTGCATCGTTGGTTCATTAATCATCATTAGTTTACCATCGCTCTCATTCAAAATATGCCGTGTTCATTCAAAATCTTAGGCTTCTTTGTCCATCAATGGGGCTTCCATGTTCATCACTTGACATCTCGGGATTTCATGTCCATCACTTGACTTTTGTGTCCGTCCCTTAATTTCCAGGGCTTTCGTGTCCGTCGGTTAACTGTCAAATGACATCTCCGATTATAGTCCACTGGGACCCCACATCCAATTACGTTCGCTTACGAAGCACACTTCCCAAAATTCAGAAGTTCGCCCCTAGACCCAGAGCCTTCTAAACCTTGGTGTCCTCATCCGAGTCATCCACATCTTAGTCACTAGCACAACGCCAGCCCACTCGGAGTGGCACACCCTACAACACCTGCTCATACTAGGATCATAACAATAGGCATAATAGGACTCATGATACAATTCATCCATGCATCGCATATCCTCTTCATAACATAGCATCTGCCTGTCTCGTTGTGCATACGTGATTTGCCCCTTTGTGCCTGAACTACGCCCTGGTCTGATTCCCCCTGGGATACGTAGGCAGCTCACGCAGAGCACGACCAGCACTAGACCTCAGCATCATTGCATCTTTTGCAACGCCTTTATCTTAAAATCTATAGCCTCCAAAAAGTCCTGTCTCTTCAAAATTTTGGCACTCGCTTGCGACATGCGTTGCCTCGCAAGTTCATGCCAAAGAGGGGCAAACTGTAGACACCCCATTTTGTCGGCTATCAGATTTAGGAGACCCAAAGCTTGGTGGTTCACAATGATCGTAAAAGACTCAAAAGGACTCTTGGAAGTCAGCGCTATCTCTCAGAATGCTCAGAATGACCAAAATGCCCCTGAAAGCCCGAAAACTCCCAAATTTGGTTCCAAAGTTCTGAAAACATGCTACGTCGTAAGAAAAGTGATAAAATGAGTTTTTAAGAAAAATCGAATGAAATCGTCAGCTCCCAGAGACCCCCGGAAGTCCCGGAAGGTCCCAAAAAGTCCCCGTTGACCGGTTTGACCAAGGTTTGACCAGGTTTGACCAAAGTTTGACCAAGTTTGACCAAAATCGTCCGAATTCACCGAAATCATTCTAGATCATGAGAAAAGTATCAAAATGAGTTTTAAAAGAAAATCGAGCGAAAACGTCAGCTCCTGGGAACTCCCAGAAGTTTCTAGAACTTCCGGGGAATCCCAGGTTTGACCAGTTTGACCAGAATTTGACTTTAAAACCGGGGCACCATAACAATTTTCAAATATTTTTCATGGATACTATAGGTCAATAGCTTTCCAACGGTATATCGCACATAATTTCTGGATTTAAAACGAGTCTATTATGAATTTCCGAAGGTGAAAAAGGCGATCAAATCGGCTTTTATCACAAATACCGCAAAACTTTTCAAAGTGACCTATCCCTAAACTATTTTTTATGTAAAGTAGACTCCATTACCTTTTCAACGGTATATCACAACCTCAATTTGGAGTTCGTACGCATTTTATGTGAATTTCGGACAAAATAGGGCCTTTTCGCAAATACCGGAACTTCAAGGGGCCTAAACAGCATTACCTGGACGAAGGAGGAGCAGTGCCGCCGCGGCACTGGCCCACTGCCGCCGCGGCACTGGCCCAGTGCCACCGCGGCACTCCCTTCCAGAACAGTGTGTTTTTGTAAATAATTTTGGGGTTCCATTTTGATTAATTAAAAACCAAAACGACATAGTTTTATGATTTCAGATGTTTGGAGCCAATGGGAGTACTTTCTAAATCCCAAAACCACCCCAAGTTGGCCTATTTAAACCCCCTATTGCTCTTCATTTTAGGGGTCAAATGAAAGCTTAGAAAAAGTTTGGGAGAGAAAGTTGTAGAGATAAGGTTAGAATAGAGATAAAAGAAGCTTCCTTCTTTGATTTTCAAAACAAAAGTGAGTTCTAAACTTTGTTTTTACTTCATTACTCCCATTCACTTCAACATTCAATACACCCAACCACCATTTTAGTGAGCATTTAAGAGAGTGGAAGCTTCTTCCATGTCCAATGTCATTACATATGAGTGAAACACCAAACTACAAGTTCTATACATCATGAATATCATCTATTGATTGCTATCTATTTACTTGTTTGCTTATATAATGTTCATCTCTTCTCATCTCATTTCTTTTTGATTTTCTTTATTTACTTACTAGTCCATCATCATCTAAACGATGACATGAAGTTTGGGGTGAGTGAATCCTTATGGATAGTAGCTCTTGACCTCAAAAACATGTTTGATAGATGATGATCATAACTTCAATACCTCCAAGGTATTCTTGAAGTTATGTTCAAATAAAAATAAATCTCTCCAACAATCTTGGAGGTTCTCGATGATGAGTTTGAGGTTGGCATTTTAAGTGGCTATAACCTTCATTGAGTATTAAAAGTATGCTTTCAAAATATCTACTTCAAAACCCCTCTTAAAACCCCCCTCATTTTAATCCCAAGAAAGAAAACTCTAGTTTTTCCCAAAATTTTCAAAACAGTGAGTTAAAACAGTGAGTAATCTGAGCTCAAAGATTTTTCTAGAACTCAATACTCAACATATGGATGCAAGGCCACTTGGAAAGTCTTCCTAACTCATTGGAGAACACTCATGATTTTTGGTTTGACTTGGAAGTACTTGGAAATGGTCCATTTGGACCCAAATATTCCTTCCAGACATTGTGTTTTTGCTGTCACAGCAGCTAGATCCACTTCCAACCTCTTTTTCAGAAACCTTTTCCAAAAGAGGTGGTCCTAACTTATTTTTCCCTTAAACTTCAATGTCTTAGGGAACTTTCTGTATAAAATGGGCCTCTAGATCATTCGGTTTCATTTTGCTAAGATTTTTCAACATTTCAGTCGACAATACGGACTCTGTTTCTGAGTGACCTCTATTGTTTATATGATTTCTCTCAATCTGTGATAGTTATTAAAGATTGGCTTTTTGGGTTGTGTTATAGACACCATAAGGAAGATCTCCATAAAAAATCATGCATTGAAAACATACCTAACCCCTCTTTTTAATTTTCAAAAGATATAGTTACTGTTCTGTCCACTATTCACAGCAAGCACACTTTAACTTCCATTCTTTGATTTGATGCTTACATGAACTCCAAATTAGCTCATGCCTTAGGAAGTAGTTCATGCTACATTTATACACATCCCATGATGATTTCATTCATTCATTCATACACATTATAGACTTCTAAGTCATTCTAGCAATCCATGAACACAAAGCACACTACAACCTTGGCACATTCTAGATACATACATTGCATCCATGCAAGATTTGGGGCCATCATGGCTCCTAATCTAAGAAGATTATAAGGAATGAACTTGATCACATGTTCATGCTTCCCCCGATCTAATCATCCTTTCTCATCCATCCCGGGGATTGAGAGGTCTTCTTTTCTCAAAGATTAACATGCATCATACTAGCTTGCTAAGCATATTTTGATTTCTTTGTTTATTTGTTTCAAGAACAATTCATGTCCCCTTTAGATTAAGGAAACTTAATTACTCGATATGTGATTAGAGGATTTTTCCTAGGTTTATTTGTGTGATCTTTCACTTTGCATTGTGTGATATTTGGCTTAGATCTTATGAATGATATCTTATCTTTAGATCTTCCATTTCAAATTTTCTTATGTGATGTAATATACTATCATAGTATTAATTGTCGAACCATGCATAGTATAAGATGATGATTATTTGGATGCTAATTGAGGCCCGTCGAAAGACGGGGCGAGTTGAGGGTGTTTTAGTCGCGACAAAAGCTCCTTCCTCTCTCGTACCAAAACCCCGAACCAAGTTCTTTGGTTATGAAGGGCCGGTGCCCTTTATCCATTTGGGTGAGTCAAAATTAGGTTTCTTGGTTCCTTAAAGACCAAGTGGCGACTCTGTATCTATTTTCAACAGACCACTTTCTTTCTTTGATCCAAATCAAATTTCAAACGAAAGCAAACAAGTGATGGAAGCCTGGTGTCCATAACGAGTTAATCAAGTAATGGAGGACATGTTACGTGCTTGTGTCATTGATTTTGAGAGTTCTTGGGAGACGCACTTACCTTTGATTGAGTTCGCCTATAACAATAGTTATCATTCAATCATAGAAATGGCGTCGTTCGAAGCTTTGTGCGGAAGACCTTGCCGATCGCCGCTTTGTTTGACCAAAGCCAAAGATACTCAACTTCCTGAGCCAGAGATGGTACGAGAAACAAGTGAGAAGATCCAGATTATACGTGAAAAGATGAAGACAGCTCGGACGCGACACAAGAGTTATGCTGACAAGCGACGCAAATACTTAGAGTTTGTAGTTGGAGATCATGTGCTACTCAAGGTTTCACCCGTTCGAGGGATTATTTGATTTGTCAGAAGAGAGGCAAGTTATCGCCGCGATTCATCAGACTGTTCGAGATTCTAGAGCGTGTTGGAAAAGTTGCTTATTGCCTTGCGTTGCCGCCAAAGATGTTAGGAGTGTACAACGTTTTCCACATCAGTATGCCGAGGAAGTGTACCCACAACCCAGAGCATGAGATCAACTTCGAAGATATTGAAGTCAACAACAATGTTACATTCAACGAAGGACCGGTTTGTATTTTGGATCGGGGAATCAAGAAGCTCAGGAACAAGGAGATTCCGTTGGTGAAGGTTCAGTGGAAGTATCATGATGAAGGAGAAGCTTCATGGGAACTAGAGTCAGAGATGCGTGAGAAGTTTCCGTTTTTGTTTTTGTCTCGTTTGCTTTCGATTTCGAGGACGAAATCTTTGGTTGAGTGGTGGATGATGTAATACCCTGAATTTCTGGAGAGTATCAATAAATAAAACATATTTTCCATATATTTATATAAACGTTTTCTTTTCTTCTGGTGAAATTTGGTTACCAATCGATTGCCTTCATCCCAATCTATTGACACTTTTTGATACCAATCGATTGACATTGTTCCCAATCGATTGACACTTTTTGATACCAATCGATTGACATTCTTTCCAATCGATTGACATTCTTTCCAATCGATTGCCATTATACCCTCTAAAAGTAATGACGTGGCAACATCCCAATCAATTGCCATTCTTTCGAATCGATTGCCTTCAAATATCTGTTACCAATCGATTATCATTCTTGCCAATCGATTGACATAAGCTGAGACAAGTTTTCTTCTTTCTTTGAGCTTTGAACGTGTGGCACCCTCACACCTCTATATGTATGTATTCATTTGTGGCCATGGGCCAGTTTGGCAGCTTGAGACAGAGACACACACATCTTATGTTATACATATATTCATATATCTATCTATATCTATATCTATATAGATATCTATACACACACACACACACTCTCTTGGCAAAAGAACAAGAAGAAGAAGAAGAGAAGAATAAGAAGAAAGAGAGACAGAGAGACAAAGGAAAAGAGAAAGAGAAGGAGAAAGAGAGGAAGCTTGAGTTTTTAACTCACACACAAGCCAAACACACCCTAGGTGAGTTCCAACTCACTTGGTCACTTTAATTTGATGTTTTACAAGTTTTTATGAAGCTTAGATGTGTAGAATGCATGTGGTGTACGTTTATATATGCTATTTTTACAATCTGCTAGTGAAGACGAAGTGCCAATCGATTGGCATAATTACCAATCGATTGCCATTAGTCTAGACCCAATCGATTGGATAGAATTCCAATCGATTGACATCCCAATCGATTGCCATTATTAGCAATCGATTGACATCCCAATCGATTGACATTATTAGCAATCAATTAACATTCCAATCGATTGCCATTGTTAGCAATTGATTGACATGATTTTTATCACAATCGATTGAACCTTATTCCAATCGATTGGTATAGGCAAAACATGGATTCCTTTGCCTATTTATTATATTAAGGGTTCGATTGTTCATTTCTCGATTCGAACTTCTGTTATGCGATTCTGGGTTGATCAGGGGTAATGTGACAACAAAGATAAAGTAGTATTAAGAATAATGGATTAACGTGACGACGTGAGTGATATGTTGCTTTCCGTTTCTTTTTAATCAGAGTAGTCAGGCCACATGGGAATTGTCATGTGTCGATAGAAATGCTGAGTTTAAGTAGGTTTGATAAGTTTTGGGAATGATACGTGGGAAGACGCCTGGTCGTAATATGCTTTCACATGCAGTAGATGGTTTATATCCTTAACGAGTAGTGGGCAAGACCATGTAGTCCTAAGGTAGCCAGTTGATCCATGTTATATCCTTAATAAGCGGTGGATGGTTTATATCCTTAACGAGCGGTGGATGGAGGATCACTGGTATACAGCGAGAAGTCGTGGCAATAGATTTGATGTGCTGTTGTTCAAAGCGTTGTATCCTTGACATGCGGTGGATGGTTTATATCCTTAAGGAGCGGGGGATGGACTAACGTGGTGTCCATAAATGCGGTGGATGGTTTATATCCTTAACGAGCAAATGGACAGAATGATGGTATGCCTATATATGTGATGATTAAGTCTGTTCTTTCTGGAGAGTATGTTGAATTCAGTCTTTGAGCAACAAGACGATAAGGGTTGGTTAACGATGTTGAATGAAGAAGAAGATATTATTATAATAAGATTTTAACTCGTGTCTTCATGAATTTGTTTTACTTAAGATAATTGGTACCTTGTTAGTTTATGCTCACTCAGTTCTCAGTAAGCTGACGGCCTTTATTGCCTAGACTTTCCCCCGTCCAGACTATCCCGTACCTTATTCTATAGGTGACGGATCCTACAACCACGGTAACTATCCAGGAGAGGAGTACGCAGAGGATTGTTCTGCTGATAACACTTATGCCGGGAAGGACTACTATGCTGATGTTTATGCCAGCTGAAGACCTGGAGATAGTTATTAGTTTCTGTTTTTCTGTTTAGACTACTTTGTTATATTTGGTATTTGGGCATATGTTGCTTCCAAACCTTATATACTTCCGTTGTAGCTTTACTGTTGTAATAACTCTGATGTTGGTAATATAATAGGTTTCCTTTATATTACTGTGGGTTGTTCTTTCTGTTTTCTATAACAGCGTGGTGTGGAATGTTAGTGACATCACCAGTCATTCCCTATGGACCCATAAAGGAAATTTATTTTTCTCTATTTATGCTACTCCGGAGCGTGACAGAAGATGAATTATGTTGGTGCTTGAATCGTAGTTATCTTCTTGATGGAGGAATTGGGATTGTAGCTACAATTCCCCATTATCATCCAATGTAATAAGCTAATTGAATGCATAAATACCCTTATTATGAAGCTAGTGGTGGATTTACAATCCTAGGTTCCCTTTACATATTCATTAAAACAACTTTCAAATTGCTTTCGTAGTTTAGATATATTTTTATTGTTCATAGTTTAATTAAAATCAAAATCAAAATAACGTTTTCATAATTGACTAGATTTAGGTTTTAAAATTAAAGTGCTCTAGTAATTCAATCTCTGTGGGTTCGACCTTAACTTTCACACTACAAATCCTTAGATAGTAAATCATACTTTTATATCTTGATTCTGACAAGATCACCTAGCCAAGCACCAAAGTCCATATCCAAGCCCAACCAATCACCAAAGCCCATATCCAAACCCGGCCTATCACCAAATCCCATATTCAGGCCCATATCCCAGCCCAATCCCATCTAACCAAAGAGCTATTCCAAGCCCACATCTCTTCCCAAAAGCCAACTCAAGCTCAAAGTCAAATTTAAAATCAAGCCAAGTCCGCAAACTAAGAACCTTCACCGACCTTGGCATGCCATTATCCATAGTCTTTGATCACCTCTTCAACAAGAGCCACCTCAAACCCTTGGCCCCGAGAAAACCACTGAATCCTTTACCCCACAAATTTAATCTATCCTTGTACTGCACCTATCACTAGACTCAAGGCCACAAGATCGATTCTTGCTTGAGACTCCGTCATGAGATCCAAGATCTCATTCATTAGAAAATCATCACTCCTTCGCCAAATGCACCGAGTGACCTTTGGTATAATGATCATGACTTACAAGCTTTTCACACTCCGACCTCTCAATCCCATCCATCACTGAGCACCCTCAAGGGATTTGATGCTTCCATGAGTGCGCAACAACCAACTGACCCTGGTCCAATCAACAATTTTGGAAAATGCATTGACAGTACTTGGTATGAGTCGGGTGAATACTGTCTCGCTAAAAATTGGGTCATTTATGTGGATTATATTTCTGCACACATGTTGTTGGGGAAAGGCAAACCCGGAGGTTCAAATGATGATAATAAAGTGATAGTGTTTGGACATACTACTGCTAAGGCAAATGTGGATGCTCTTGGAAATCAAGTAAATTAAAAATCATCCGTGACACTCCAATTGAGACCAAGTCAAGCCTTCGGTGATCGAGTCATGTCAAGTAGGAGTCAAATGTCATGTCCAGTGGAGTCTTCGAGTCAGTTTATTATCGGGTTTATTTTTCAAATCTTTTTATCGAGTTGAGTGATATAATCCTCTTTTCTCTACTAATAGAATAAAATCTCATTTTTCTTGATTCGGTGTGCTAAAGTCGTGAATGAATGGATCATTAAGCCAAAGAAAGAAAAGAAAGAATGAATTAATAAATAAATAAATAATAAAAAAATTTATTTTTTTCAAACGATCATGGAAAATACTTTGTTAATAAATCTTTGCATTGAAAAGGATCCATAAGTGATGAAAGCAAATTATGTGCCAAATCCAAAGAGGGGTAGAGAATTGAATAGCTTTACTTTAAGAATTTAAAGATGTTCTTGCTCAATCTTGAAAAGATGAACTTGGAACTTCTTGAAGCTTGCTCACCATCCCTTTTTTTCTCAAATACCAAGCCTAAAAGATGAGCCCACAGTCCAAAGCCATAAATTTGGTCCTTGATGGTAGCCAGATATTTTAAATGAACTTCTTCTTCAAAGAAAAAAAGGAAAAAAAGGAAAAGAAAAAGAAAAAGAGCTCGCTAGGATGAAAACCTGAAAGGGCGCCTAGGCAAAAGTTAGAGCACAGAAAAAGAAGAGAGAGAGAAAAGGAAAAGAAAAAGAAAAAGAAAAAGGAGATCGCTAAGATGAAAACCCGAAAGGGCGCCTAGCCAAAAGTTAGAGCAAAAATAAGATGCTTGTTGATTTCAAAAATCGAATCCTAGCCAGTCAAAATCATGAAGAGAGTAAGAGATAGTGAGGTAGAGAAAATAAGGGAAAGAGAAAAGAAAAAGCACAGAATAAATAAGAGTGACAATTCTTGAGCACTTCAAAGTACATCATTGGTACATGAATCTTCTCAAGACTTTGTGTTGTTCTAAACAAAGAAAAGAATTTGAAAATGAAAAGAGAGATTTGAAAGTATCAATTAGCCTCAAAATTTTATGGGAGGCTCAATGACTAAAGTGGGCCTAAAACGATGCAAAGATATATTTGAGAAAATAAAAGGCTGATATTGCTTTGTGAGTATGATAGAGTACGATTAAAACACGATGTGTTATAAGAGATGTAACGATTGACTAGTTAGTCAAAAGGTGAAAAGAATCAATCGCCACACAAAATAAATAAATAAATGAATAAATAAAAGAAGAAGAAGAAGAAGAGAAAAGAGAAACATAAAAGGGAGAAGTAGTTCAAAATCACACACAAGGGCTACCATAAGTGACCCGCACTCAAATGGCAACATGGCTCAAAAAGCCCGCCAATTCTTGAAACCTAATTTTTTTAAGACCTTCAGAGTACTTGAACTACACTCAACCTGATTCCTACTCAGAGATACATAGGCAACCGATCGGGTTCGATCATCACACTTGTCATGGTATGATATGCTCTTTCAAGCCTTGGTCGAACTCCTTTGGGCTTGATTCCCATTCGGTGACAAGTAAGCGAGCTTCACTTGGTTCTCGGTCCTTGAAAGCCATCCTTTGCGCCTTTTTATTCTATTCCCTCAAACTAGGGGCAAACCTACGTTTGCTGGGGATCTCATATGTATTGCCAAACCAGGGGCGAACTTTTGTTTGCCTATCAGTATTGGGGCGTCCCGCTCCATTCTGCTATATTCATGACGATTGCCCCTAGGATGGGAGAAACTATACTTATTGTCATCTTTTCAAAATCTATTAGAATAAGCCTGCATGCTCTCATTTACATCTCCAAATCAGGGGCAAACTTCATTTACTAAAAGCCTCATTTTACCCCAAAAGCAAACCCCTAAGTCCTATTCAATCTGGGGGCAAACTTTGTTTGCCAAAAGCCCTCTATGCCAGAGGTAAGTTCTTGAGTCACCAAGTTTGTTTTGAAATGCTTTGAAATGGAGTGTCTTTTATTCTCTAGTCTAGAGCATTTGATTTGAAGCACACTTTGGATATACAAAGAATTAACTAAACTAGAAGGGGAGAAAGTATCAAAGTTTGGGTTTTTCAATGAAGTACTTCCATAAGAAGATGAGAAGTAGACAAAGAGATAAGATGATACATGTATTCATGACAAAAGCACATCGATTCAGAGTATGGTTCAATCACTTTGTGTCTGTTGAGTTTGTCCTCGTCTGATGAGTCAATAATGGTCTCAAATGGGTGGGTTTAAGATTATGAATAAAGATTTAAAAAGTCTCCATAAGCATCCCAAGACCAATGCGAGCAAAAGTTTCAAACTCTATCACAACACAATGCTAAAGTGGTAATATAAGAAGAGTCCAAGACTAGGGGCAAAGTTGCCTTCCCTCTTTTGACAGAATCGATATGTTTCTTCCAAAGGTCCGTAAATGCTAAAAATCATTCTTTCCAATTCTTTGAAGTCTGAGGAGACTCCCAAACATACGTTAGTCCTCAATGGCAGCTAGTCTACGCATTAGTCCTCAAATGGCAGCTTCTCAACCTTGCATGGAAGCATTGTCAGTGTCAGTCCTCAATGGCAACCTTGCATTAGTCCTCAGTGGCAGCATCATCGGTGTTAGTCCTCAACGACGATCCCCGTTAGTCCTCCATGGCAGCATCTGTCACATGCCGGAGCAGCAAAAATAGAGAAATATAAATTTCCTTTTTGGGTCCATAGGGAATGATAAGTGAAAGTCAGTAATTATCCACACCACATAGTACTAGTCCACAAGATAAGCAGGAACAACAAGAGCAACATAATTAACTGGATATAAAAGCAGTGTTACTATTACAAACATCAGAGTGGTCCTCAGGATCACAACAGGTCTGAAGACAATATATGCCCAAGTACCGGTTAAACTAATAAAGTTTGACAGAACAACAGAAAACATAAACACTAGATATGACTATCTTCAGATCTTCAGCTGGCGTAAGGATAGTCGTCAGCATAGTACTCCTCTCTGGCATAACCGGCATCAGTGGGGCTACAGTCTGCATAATCAAACTCTGGGTAGTAGCCATCACCATAAGTTCCATCACCTGTATTATTAAGGACAGGGTAGTCTGGACAGGGAATGTCCAGGCAATAAAGGCCATCAGCTTACTAAAAGCTGAGTAAGAACTTACTAACACAGTCTCATAGAAATAAAGTAATTACCAATCATGAACGATATATAGCAGTGATACTAATAACATCTTTTTTCTCTTTTATTCAGACACATCATTAACCGATTCTCACCATCTTCCAACTCTAAGACTGACTGTACCAATCTCAACTATACCGAACTAACTATATCATCACGACATACTAGTGCTCCTGTTCACCGCTTTTAAGAACTCTTACTTTTCACTTTTTCTAACAACTCTTATGAGCACCACACATCGATCTAATATAACTACTAGTTTATGGACACACCAATACTCATGTTCACCGCTTTTAAGAACGCTTACGAGTGTCGTCTGTTCACAATCAATACGTATCAGTACTCTTGTTCACCCTCTTAAGAACCCTTATGAGTACAATACATAGCACTCACATCCCACGCAGATGTGTTCACGACTGAACTCTGATACTGGCATCCTTACTTTGAAAGTAGCTATCACCCTACTGACTCGGTCACTAGGTTTATCCCAATGTTTCCATCGTTTTACCTCAAACCTTATCTCGTTATCGCATCATATAAATATTACATTCCGAACTCGACTACATTACTCTCCATATTATCTCAATCTCATTACCGCATCCCATTACCTCCGTAATTCATATATCACTTAATAGGAACATGAAACATCAATTATAGCTAAGCATTGTGAATTATAACTTAAAGGAAATATCCAAGTTCTGTTACGGTTAGATCGATTGAAGCCATTTCGATCAATTGAAGAAGGTGACATTCGATCGATTGAGATATTCTCAATCGATTGAAGTGAAGGTGATCTCGATCGATTGAAGTCATTTCGATCGATTGAGACATAGTGTGTTTCGATCGATTGAACTTAATTTGAACGCTCGAACTTCGTCTTCTCTAGATTCTGGCAGTGAACGTCCAGAATCTATTAGGGGTTGTTTGGGTCCTATTTAAACATCAAAACATGTAAAACTTTATAACTAAGCTACTAAGTGAGTTTGGAACTCACCGAACGTCGTAAAGGCGCATTTAGCAAAGCTTAAAGTTTCAAAGCTCCTCTAATGGCTTCTTCCTTTCTCTCTCTGCTCCTCTCGTCATCTTTAACTCTCTCTTTCTCTTCTTCTTCTCCTTCCTCTTCTTCTTTCTTCTGTCTCTCCCTAATTGTATGTATATATATATAATTAAAGTGTATATATATATGGATGTGTATGTATAATATATATAAACACAAGCACACACTCTCTCTACTCTCTCAGGTTTTCCAAACACATCCACACACATGAACACGATGTATTTATAGAGAAGATTGGGTGCAGGTGGCTGTTTTTGCGTTAAACCTGGAATCCTGATGATTGCAAATTTGTTCGATTGAAGCATGTTCGATCGCTCGAGAGCAGATCAGTCAGGTTTGATAAATTGAAGTGGGGACCACATCATAAATTCATGTCGGTAGGATTTTGATCGCTTGAACAAGGTTCGATCACTTAAACTTTAGAAATGTTCGATCACTCGAAAAGACTTCGATCAATCGAAGATAGAATTTTAAGTATGGTCAAGGGAAATATATAGAATCTCATCTTATAAATAATCATTGAAAATATAGGGTATTACATCATCCACCACTCATTAAAAGATTTCGTTCTCAAAATCGAAAACATACAAGGTATAAAACAAAAACGAAAACTTCTCATGCATTTTTAACTCTAGCTCCCACGAAGCTTCTCCTTTATCATGATGCTTCTACTGAATCTTCACTAACAAAATCTCCTTATTCCTGAGCTTCTTTAATCCACGATCAAAAATACGAACTGGTCCTTTGTTGAATGTAACGTTGTCGTTGGCTTCAATATCTTTGAAGTTGATCTCGTGCGCTGGGTTATGAGCACACTTCCTCAACATACTGATGTGGAACACGTTGTGCACTCCTGACATCTTTAGCGGCAATGCGAGTCGATACGTAACTTTCCTAACACATTCTAAAAATTCTTCTGAGTCAAATTGATTCCGATGTTGAAATAAAAAATTATTTGAGTCTGATTGACCCATGATTTTTGAAATTTTGAGTTAATTTGAGTCTATTTAACTCCTAATTTTGAAATTTGAGTTGATTTGAGTCTGATGGATTCTGGATTTTAGAAAATGAATTCTTTTAAGATGATTGATTCTCAATTTTTTTAAATTCATTGAATGGCCCCGAATCTTTGAAAGTAAATTAATTTGAGTCACAACCCAGTAGACTAGAGATTCTTTGAGTCTGTTTGACTCTCAGTTTTAGAATTGAGTCTGATTAACTCTCGGTTTTGTGAAATAGAAATTGATTCGAGACCGACAGACTCCTGTTTTTTTAGAGATTTGAAATTCTTTGAGTTTGTTCAACTCCTGCTTTTAGAAATTCTTTTGAGTATGGTCGACTCATGATTTGGAATTAGATATTCTCTTGAGTCTAATCGACTCTGGATTTTGTGAAATTAATTCAAATTGACTCTAGACTTTTGAAGGATCGAGCTAAATTAGTTCTGACCAAATTCTGAATTTTGGAAATTAAATTTATTTGAGTCTGATTGACTCCCGATTTTTAGGAATAAAATTTGTTTGAGTCAAATTGACTCTAAATTTTAGAAATTAAATTCTTTTAAGCATGATTAACTCCCGATTTCAGACATGGAAATGGATTTGAGTCCATTGGACTCCCGGCTTTGGAAATTTAAAATAATTTGAGTCTGTTAAACTATCGGTTTTAGAAAATTGAAAATGATTTGAGTTTATTGGACTCCCATTTTGAAAAAAAAATTAAATCAAGCCTGATTGACTCCTTAATTGGAAATTAAACATAAATTAAGTCGAATTAGCTCTGGATTGGGTAAAAGTGAATTTGTTTTGAGTCTGACTGACTCCTAATTTCAGAAAATGAGTTGAATCGAGTCTGATTAGTTCCTGATTTTAGAATATGAATTGATTTGAGTCTGATTGACTCCTAATTTTGAAATTGAGATAATCTGAGTTTGTTGGACTTCATATTTTGAAATTTAAAATGAATTGAGTATGTTAGACTCCTGATTTTGAAATTTGGAATGAATTGAGTCTAACTAACTCCCGATTTTTGAATTAGTATTGAATTGAACTGATACGCCCAAAATTGGCTCTATCTTATGACCGAGCGGTTCAAATCAGCAGCTAGTCCATGCCCCGAGCAAATCATGTACAACTCCTCAAAAGCATCATCCCGAGCGGTTCATTCACGACCCGGCCAGCAGGTCGGGAAAACCGCACATGCACATCCCGCCGCGGGAACAGTTCATCCGGGCCCACAGGCATGATCCCGAGCATTACGGGCAGTTTCCTACTCAAGCTAGAAGACTAATGGAAATTGCACACTATTTCCTAATCCAATTAGGAAATTTCCATAATTAATGCCAATTTATATCAATAGGATTATATTTCCTTATCCATGTACGAGTAGGTCTCTTACATCTATAAAAGAGACCTCTCACCCCCCATTGAGGGGGCCGCCAACTTCTTAGTCTACACAGCACCTCTATAATTCACCATTATACGCATACACCCGGCCGGTATTACTGGTAGTGTCGCCCCTCTTTGTTGGCTCACAAGGCCCGCCGGTGATCTGCTAGTGAACGTGCTTAGACACACCCGTGGACGTAGGTACCTTCATTAATAGAGCCGAACCACATACAAAAAATAGTCACTCACTCTCTCTCTCTCTCTCTCTCTCTCTCTTAAAATTGCTCTACTTTACTCTTACCAATTTTCAGCATCATCAGTTTGGCGTCGTCTGTGGGAATCGACAAATCTTCTCATCAACAAATCTCTTGACTGATTGTCATGCCATCGAAGAAGGGTAAGAAGGCTGACCAGCAGTCCAACCGGGATGTTCCTCCGGCCTCGGCATCGGTTGCGGCAGTCATGACATCTGAGCAGATCACCACGACCCTCACACAACTCTTAGAGGGCTAGTGTCAAATCCAGCAATAGATCGAAGCCCTGCTGGCCTAGCAAAGCAGTCCTCCAGTGGCCGGGAAACGACCTGGGAACGTTGCGTACGGTTGGGAACCGATCTTGACCAGACAACGTACCCGAGCCAACACGTCCCATGTTGAGGATGCCAGAGACATCAACAGTGGGCGTGCTGCTCGAGAGGAAAGGCGGGAGCATATGGCCCGGGAATCAGTCCAGGGTCACTCGGTCAAGAGCCGAGTCGTCCCTGGGTACGCGGTTACCCGGAGTCATAGCTGAGCCCAATTCCAGAAGACAGCACACTGCCCTGAAGAAGCCTCTTCCACCAGCCCCTCAGATACCGGTCGGGAAGGAGTGGAAGCCCGAATCAAGGACTTGCAGAAGCAGATCGACGGAGTGGCCAAAAAACTTGGTAAAAACCGTGTTCCGAATCAAGCCAATACCGAGACAGAGTCACCGTTCACCAGCCAGATCACGAGGTTCTCCATCCTCCGCAAATTTAAGCAGCCTCGGCTAGATTCATATAACGGCTCGGGAAGCCCGGTCGACCACGTCCGGACCTATAAGGCTCAGATGGCCCTAGCCACCAACTCCGATGAGCTACATTGCCTAGCCTTCCCCAGCACTTTGAAAGGCCCGGCCATGCAGTGTTTTACTCCTTGGAGCCCCGATCGGTTTGTAATTTCAAATAACTTAGCAAGCAGTTCATCAACCAGTTCGCCGGTATGCATGAGCGGCCAAAGCCAGACATGCAGCTACTGACAGTCAAACAACGGAATAATAAGTCCCTCAAGGAGTTCACCGATCGGTTCAACCAATAAAAGCTTCAAATTCGCAATCTAAACGAAACAATCGCCATCATAGCCTTCTGCTCGGGAGTTCAACACACCAAGTGTGCCGCGTCGTTCCACAAAAACCGACCGGAAACTTTGGTTGAGCTCTCTGAGAGGGTTGGAAAATACATTGACACTAAAGAGTTTCTGAAAACTAAAGACCCCGGGCAAGAAAGCAACGAGTCTTCCAAAAGTAAGCGAAAGCGAGATCAGCTCGGGAGTTCTGACAGTTCTTCCACTTCACAGCAGTCTGAGTCAGGCAGCCCTGACCCGACCTCCAGCTCACAGCAAATAGAGTCTGGCAGCCCTGACCCGACCTCTAGTTCACATCGGTCAGGATCAAGCAGCTCTGACTTTGCCTCCAGCACAGAGAAATCTGGAGCCCGACGATCCTGATCCGACCTCCTGTCTCTATTGGCCTAGATGAGCCCGACTACAGTGGTACTTGTCCGATCGCCACATGAGGCTCCGTCGATTGTCGGAGAGCCCTTCCAAAGTCCTCGGGCCAAACCCTAGGCATCTCAAAAGTCCTCGGGCCTAACCCCGAGGCATCTCAAAAAACCTCGGGCTCCGAACCCAGGCACTCAAAAGACCTCGGGCTCCGAACCCAGGTACTAAAGACCTTGGGGTCACGCCCAAGGCACCGGCTTTGCTTAGGTCCAACCGACGATGGGGGTAAACCCCCTATGTGGCTGACGATGGCAAGCTTCAAAAGACCCTGTAACCACCATGTTCCAGGTCGGTTACCTATAGTTCATAGCCTCTGTAAGACCCTCGTCTTAGCGAAAGCTTGGGAGGAAATATGGCACAGTGAACTAAACAGGTATCACACCGGGTATCTACAGGCCTCACGAATAACCAAGTCAAAATCTTGGACAACCCGAGCACCTACAGTACTCAGAGGCATTAACTCCACCTAGGTCCAGACCGACGATAGAGGTAACTAAAATCTCTTAGGTTGGCCGATGATAGAGGAGCAAAAGGACCCTAAAGCAACGTGATTTAGGTCGGCTCCACAAACATGGTCAAGCTCTTCTCCCAACAGTCTTGACGAAGGCTGGCCGGGCGGAAGACAACCATCCTGGGGAGTTAACAGTAAAAAGGACCCTAGAGCAATACGCTTTAGGTCGGCTTTTCCAACATGGTAAAATCCTTCTACCCACAGCCTTGACGAAGGTTTACGGGCAGAAGATAACCATCCTGGGAGCTAACTCAAGCAAAAAAGACTCCGAAGTAGGCCGAGTCTCAACTCTCGGTCACTTCCCGAGCACTCAAAGACTTCGAATTAGGCTGGGTCTCAACTCCCGGTCAGTTCCCGAGCACTTAAAGGTCCAGAGCTAGGTTGGGTCTCAACTCTCAGCCTGTTCCTGAGGACTCACCAGGCTCAGAAGCCCCGAGGCAGCTTCCATAAGCACTCAGACAGCGGCAAGTAGCATCAAACTGATTTCCAAACTTGCCCCGATATAGCATCTGGCCAATCTTGGAAATGGGGGGCAGCTGATACGCCCAAAATTGGCTCTATCTTATGACCAAGCGGTTCAAATCAGCAGCTAGTCCATGCCCCGGGCAAATCATGCACAACTCCTCAGAAGCATCAGCCCAAGCAGTTCATTAACGACCCGGCCAGCAGGTCAGGAAAACCGCACATGCACATCCCACCGCGAGAACAGTTCATCCGAGCCCACAGGCATGATCCCGAGCATTACGGGCAGTTTCCTACTCAAGCTAGAAGACTAATGGAAAGTGCACACTATTTCCTAATCCAATTAGGAAATTTCCATAATTAATGCCAATCTATATCAATAGGATTATATTTCCTTATCCATGTACGAGTAGGTCTCTTACATCTATAAAAGAGACCTCTCACCCCCCATTGAGGGGGCCGCCAACTTCTTAGTCTACACAGCACCTCTATAATTCACCATTATACACATACACCCGGCCGGTATTACTGGTAGTGCCACCCCTCTTTGTTGGCTCACCAGGCCCGCCGGTGATCTGCTAGTGAACGTGCTTAGACACACCCGTGGACGTAGGTACCTTCATTAACAGGGCCGAGCTATATACAAAAAATAGTCTCTCACTCTCTCTCTCTCCCTTAAAATTTCTCTACTTTACTCTTACCAATTTTCGGCATCATCAGAACTAAGTCTATTTGACGCCCGATTTCAGAAAATTGAATTGAGTGGATCCTTGAATTAGAAATGGCCATGGACACCAAGAGCAAACTTATCCAATAAGGCCAAAGGGCTATGGATGCGAAAGATCGCCTTGTTTGCGAAAAATAGCTTTGTTTGCGAAAGATCACTTTGTCTGCAAAAGATCGCCTTGTTTACGAAAGATCGCTTTGTTTGTGAAAAGATCTCTTTGTATGCAAAAGATCGCCTTGTGTGCGAAAGATCGCTTTATTTGTGAAAGATCTCTTTGTCTGTAAAAGATCTCCTTGTTTATGAAAGATCTCTTTGTTTATGAAAGATCACTTTGTATGCAAAAGATTGCCTTATTTATGAAAGATCGCTTTGTTTATGAAAGATCGCTTTGTCTGCAAAGATCGCTTTGTTTGCGAAAGATCGCCTTGTCTACAAAAGATCGCTTTGTCTACAAAAGATCGCTTTGTTTGTGAAAGATCACTTTGTATGCAAAAGATCGCCTTGTTTGTGAAAGATTGCTTTTGTCCATGAAAGATTACTTTATTTGCAGAAGATTGCCTTGTTTGCGAAAGATTGCTCGTCCTTTTTTGTATTATAATTATCCAATAGGGTCGAATGGCTGCGAATATTTAGAGCAAACACACGTTAACACTGGGGCCTAAGTCACGAAGTGCCACCCAATCGATTGCATCGAGAGAGCAAACCCACATTGACACTGAGGCCTAAGTTATGAAGCGCCACCCAGTCATTTGCATCGAGAGAGCAAACCCGCGTTGGCACCAAGGCCTAAGTCGTGAAGTGCTGCCCAATGAATTACGTCGAGAGAGCAAACCCGCGTTGACATCGGGGCCTAAGACGTGAAGCGCCGCTCAGTCGATTGCGTTGAGAGAGCAAACCCGTGTTAACACCGAGGCCTAAGTCGTGAAGTGTCACCCAGTCGATTACGTCAAGAGAGCAAACCCGTGTTGACACCAAGGCCTAAGTTACAAAGCACTACCCAGTCATTTATGTTCATCTGATTGTCCAAAATGGCCACGATTCCTGAAAAGGGCCAACTCATTAGTTTAAGAAACTCTGAGGTCTGAAGATAGCTTGCCCAGTGAGTTGAGGAGACCACAAGCATTAAGTAGCATAGGACATGAAGTGCATCTGGGAACATCATGATCTCAAATTATCGCATTTAAAAAGCATGAAATTGCATTGGCAGCCATCATTGCACGAGCACGTGCATCACGATAGGATAGGTGCATTCATCTGTATGACTATTTGTGCTTGTGTGTTTATCCCTTGCCCGAACTATGTCCTAGTCTGATTCCCATAGGGATACATAGGCAGCTCACTATCGAGCAAGACCAGCTTGGACCAGTTGCGCAGCCATTTTTGCAACGCATTTTTTTTTCCTGAATTCAATAGTCTGGTTAAAGGCTTGTCTTCACACAGGCTTCGACATTCACTTGTGACACGCGTTGCTCCACAAGCTCTGCCAAAGAGGGGCAAGCTATAGACACCCCAATTTTGACCAACTGTCGAATTTAGGGGATTGTTATCTCCAAACCCGATGATGACAGTGTTCAAAAAATATCTAGGTTTCTAAGGTGGTTCAAACTCTCTGAAAGGCTCTTTTATTTGTTCAAAAGGAAAAGTAATTAAGAAAGAAAAAAAAAGGGTAAGAAAAAGGGAAAACATGAGAAAAGGAAATAAAACGGCAAGCGGCAAGAACTGCGGCAGTCACATAGTGCCATTGCAGCTATCACTGGGTATTGTTTCGACATTCACTGAGAGCCGCTCCAGCTATTACTGAATGCTATAGACAACTCACCAAATACTATAAAAATGGAAGCAGTTTTGAAAGCAAAAAGAAAGAAAATAAAATAAAATAAACAAGGCAAAATGAGGTGCACATAAAGACGGCAGTCCGCGAGTTATCTGTGGCACTCTCTGAGTGCCGCACCGGCAGTTGGTGAATGTCATTCCGGCGTTCACTGAATGTCGTGGACAACTCCACGAAGTGCCATGTTTTCTAATAGTCTGCTTTAAAATAGTACGTTTTGTACCATCAAAAGTACATCCGAGATTAGGGTTTTCACCTTGGGTTTACTGAAATACCCCTCAGAAATTTGCCTATATAAGAGGATGAATATCCTCCATTACAAGGGAATCATCTAGGAGGATCTTGAACAACTTCTAGGGGTCTTCTTCTTGAACAACTTTCTTGAGATAATTAGAGAGAATCTTAGAGAGAATTAAGAGAATTAAAGAGTAAATCCTTGCAAGAGTTAGAAGAAGAGCTTAAAGAACCTTTGGAAGACCTTCAAAACACCAAGAAGTTGAGGATAATTGGAGGTAACCTCTAATCTTAATTAGTTATTAGTTAAGTTCAATCACAATTCATAGGACTACTTAGGATCTTTTACACATTTTTAAAAGTCTCTTACCACCTCATTTCATCACACACCACTAGATTTATCATTGAACCTCCATTTGTTCTTTTCATTTGATTTGGATCAAAGTAGCCTAAGGGTTTAAGATTAAATAAATCGTAAAGCAAAGTCTAACATGGAATATCATTTGAACTTTGGTTCTTTTCTTTTGTCACACTCCTCTCTTGGGATTCATGAGGCCCTTAATATCTCATTTGATTCCTTTGAGTTGGTCTTTTAACTTCTCTATAAAATTATGGTTCAAATGGGAATAGCCATATCCATACATAATTAGTAAGCCCAAGTCTTAGTTCATGACTTAGGTCTTCTAATTTGAAGTCCTATGGAATCCTTTCCATATTCCATTGAACCTCCCATGGATTAGTCATATTTAATCTCCAATGACCATCAATGGGAAGGAGAATTAGTCTTAGGATGAGTCAACCTCTATGGTTTGGTTAATAGATTTAACCAAAAATGATGAACTCAACAATGGTGCAGTGAATTCATAAACCAATTTTGATCAAGGATTTTTAATTAAATCATGATCCATTGGAATTGAATGAGGCCAATTGGAAAGTGTTCACAACACAAAGATCTACCACTGTATTTTTTGGTTTTGATGGGATTCCATGTTTAAGTTGGTTTGGTCTTAGGATTTGCAAACTAGCTACTCTCTGTCCAAAATTTCAGAACAGTAAGTCAATTTTGTTTTGAACTGATCAGAGCCTTAACCAAACATTTTTTACTTTCAATAAATTTTTCTATGAAGTTTAATAAGATCACGTAAAAAAAATGAAGCAATTCAGATCCGTTTACTATTTTTAGAAAATCACACAAAATCTCTGGACAGCGAGTTGTTAAATTCTGAGTAAAGTATGGTTTTGATCTAATTCCTGGAGAATGAACCGTTTGATATTTGATTTTCTTTTTGGGTTTGAAAATAGATTCATAGAGGCACATCATATCCAAAAATCACCAAGATCAAACCATCGAAAGCACGCTTTTTCTATTTTTAAAGTTCTGGTCTACTCTCTATAATTTCCAGAATTCCGTGACAAATTTGATAAACTTTGTAACTGATGGTCCAAATGACTTTTCCATGACCTAAGGCTGAAATTATGTTTTAATAATGATTAATTGGACTTAAATCTAGAGGCTAAATGATCCAAATCAATGGATAGTTCATAACTTGCCCTTGTTCATATTCACGCATTCATCCATGTATGTTGATACTTGTGATTAGGACTTGTTTCGCATTAGGTTAAGTTGCATTTATTTGAACCTAGTTGTGAGTTCCTTAAAATCATGTTGAGATTATACAATCTCTATATGGACATTACATTGGATCCTAGTTGAGACATGTATATCTATTGAGATGCTGTGTTTCCAACTAGTTAGAAAGAATTCATGATTATGTCCATTCTTTCCATGTTTAACAGATTTAAGCTAGAAGTTCGAGTATGATGTTAGGATTCTAGTATTATATCTTGATCAAAGTATGTGGACTAGCCCTTTGTTTTGTAGTGCTAATTGAGGTATGATTTCTCGACTCCTCTATGGTTTATTTATTTCTCAATTTTATTGATTTTCCGACTCCATATACGACACCTTAAAAATAGGATTTTCCTTATGTGTATATATGTGTTAGAGACCCCTTTTTCCTAGGATCTTTCTAGTTATTTGTATGCATTGCACATTTCCTTTCACGACTGGATCCCGGGTAAGCTCTCTTGTTCCTTAGTTGCATATCATTTTGCTTGTTTTTTGAATTATGTGGTTCGGTACTACCTTTTATCGTTAGCAATTTCTCACCCTTTTAGACATGTGTAATAATTGAGGGCATACTTAGATTAATAATTTGATTAAAAAGGATGTTGAGTAGAGGCCTGTCACGAGATAGGATGAGAGGAGGTGTTTTAGTCTGCCGAGCTCCTTCCCCTCTCATTCCATAATCCTCGTACCTAGAAATCTCTGGTTTCCAAAAGATCGGTATGCTTTTAAAATGGTTTCTTAGTTTTCCTTTTAAAAATTATGTGGCAACTCGTATTTGAATTTGAAATTTAAAAAAGGGTTTTAAGAAAGCGTGGTTAGCCTGTGAAATCCACAGCGTATAAGTTACAGAGATCCATTTATAGACTCAAGCAGGCACCTCGAAGTTAGAACATCTGTTTTGATGAAGCGATCAAAGCATTTGATTTTCATCAAAATATGAATGAACCATGTATGTATAAGAAGCTCAATAAGATAGCGATTACGTTCTTAATTCTGTAGGTTGATGACATCCTACTCATTCATAATGATGTAGGAATGCTATCATCAGTCAAACTATGGCATTAACAAAACTTTTCCATGAAGGATTTGGGAGAAGCATCTTATATACTAGGTATAAAGGTTTATAGAGATAGATCTAAAAGATTGCTTGGTTTATCCCAAGCCTTGTATATAGAAAAAGTGTTGATTCGGTTTAACATGGCAGATTCCAAAAGAAGGATGCTGCACTTCAGACATAGAATTCATCTCTTAAAGGATATGAGTTCTAAAACACCAGAGGAAAGAGAGATCATGGGCAAAGTACCATATGCTTCAATAGTAGGAAGTCTCATATATGCCATACTATGTACTAGACCTGATATCAGTCATGCTGTAAGTAGTACAATTAGATATCAGTCTAATCCAGGTATGGATCATTGGATTATAGTGAAGAACATCCTTAAGTACTTGAGAAGAACTAAGGATATGTTCCTAATTTATAGAGGAAGAGAACTAAGAGTTGATGGTTATACAGATTCGGACTTCCAATCTGATGTGGATGATAGAAAATCCACATTCGGGCATGTGTTTACCCTTAATAGGAGTGTTGTTAGCTGGAAGAGTTGTACGCAAGATACAATGGTAGATTCCACGACCGAAGAAGAATATATTACTGCTTCAGAAGCAGCAAAGGAGAGTGTATGGATAAGAAAGTTCATCAGTAAACTAGGTGTAGTTCCAACCATTGAATCACATGTGCCTCTGTACTGTGATAACAGTGGGGTGATAGCTCAAGCCAAGGAACTAAGGTCTTATTAGAAATCCAAACACATTCAGTGTCGATTCCATATGATTAGAGAAATCATTGGTAGAGGTGATGCGGAGATATAGAAGATAGCATTACCAGATAATGTAGCAGATCAATTCACTAAGGCCTTAACTGAGCAGCAATTGGATCGCCATCTTGAGAGAATGGGTATGAGATACATGGTTGATTGGCTTTAGTGCAAGTGGGAGATTGTTAGTAGTATGCCCTAAAAGCCAATTAGATTGGAGTAGTATTTTAGGAATATTACTTTGTAATAACAGTTTCATATTAATAAAGGGCAAGTTAATTATTTATCATCATTGTTGCTTAACATTTATATGATGTGTCCATAGAATTAAAGTTGAGAAGGTATCTACTTAAAGAGTTAAGGAACAAGACCATATACTTCTCAGTTGTTTTCTTCTAAAATGGCTCATAGTCGTAGGATTATTAAATTGGGTATTTGATAGTCCAGTTAGACTAATACATGCCATGTTTATTTTATTTGATAAAATATGACTAGTATTAAGTCATCAGTGTGGAGACACTGGAACAGACATGTGGATGCTTGTTATATAACAAGTTCACTGAACGTGATCAACTATTAAGAACATCCAAATAGAGTTTTACTTATCTATCAATGGATTGTTCTTAGTTACAGTGGCACAAGTAATACTTAGACCTGAGACATTACTGTTGTCTTGTGTATGAGTTATTATGTTGTCACGTGATGATGTTTATGTTTTAATTAAAGGCATATTCATGTATGTTGGTATAGTAAGTCATACATGGAGACATGAGAATGTACAACAAGGAATCTATCACTCTCAAGTGAGAGAGTGAATGTCCTATGTGATCTTCTATGATGTATCTCAAGTAAAGCTCCCTGGCCAAGGTAGGGTGAGAATTAGAAAGAGTTTTCTAATTCACCATATGTAGAGAAATATCAACTAGTTTGAAAACATATAATTAAATATGGGTTTGATAATATGTCCAATACCCAAGAGATTTAACTAGGACATTGTTTGATAGAAGGATTGAATTGTACGGTAACTGTTAACAGAAATATTCACTATTTTTTAGACTGTCTAGGATGTGTAATGATACACTGCTAGGTGTCACTCATGACTGGTGGAAGCCCTGAAATAATAAATATTAATATTAATTATTTCTACAAGGGAGAATTAGAAGATGTTCTAATTTAAATTAATTAGAAAGGGTTATAATTTTAATATTTTAAAGTATTATTACCTACTACCAGATTAGTATGAACCTAAGGGGTCACACGTAAAAGGGCAATGTGTAACTGGAAGTAGTTGTGAGGATCTACATGATATTAAATTGCTAATATAAAAATAATATAATAATACTATTAAGTTATATTTGATTTAAGGAAGTCTTCCAATCAAATATAGTTTCCTAAATAGATTAGGAAAGGGGTTTATAGCATTATTATATATATGAGGTATGGGAATCAATATATGAGCTAGCCCCATATTATCTCCCAACAATAATATCTCCCTGCACAAACAAAACCGTACGGCTACTTTAAGGCTTAGACAGTGATTTCATTTTTTTTTTCAATTACTTGGAAAAAAAATTAGACCTTCTTCTAGTTTGTGATTTGCTCATGTGGATACTTTTAGAGATCGGACGCTTGGACGATTTGGTAAGTTGTTCGTAGGATGAACCAGATTCAATATTTTATTAAGCACGCTTCAAGAGTAACTGATGATGCCAAAATTTGGTTAAAGTAAATTAAAGCATATTAAGGAGAGAGGGAGAGTGAGAGTCTGGTTTTTTGTATGTGGTTCGGCCCAGTTAATGAAGGAACCTACGTCTACGTGTGTGTCTGAGCACGTTCACTATACTGTAAAAAGCCGGGGACCTGTGGTGAACCAACAATAGTTTGGAGCTACCGTAGGTCGGCCGGGCGTGATGGTGACTGCTATAGAGGTGCTGTAGAGACTGAAAAGTTAGACCCTTTTCTATGGGGTTCAGATATAGATCGGGGGGTCCCCTCTGATGGAGGTAAGTGGTCTCTTTTATAGATGCAAGAGACCTACTCGTACAAGGAAAGTAGATAGATAAAGAAATGCAATCCAATTAGGATTGATTGACATTAATTGTGGGGGTTTCCTAATTGGATTAAGAAACAACATTAGTTGTCCATTAGTCTTCTATCTTGAGTAGGAGACTGTCTGGAATATTATGGGGCGTATCTTGTGGCCAGGTTGTACTATGCCCATTACGGGCCAGGTCAGTGCTGTAATCCTGACCTGTTTGGTCGGGTCTCGGGACGTCGGGTAAACTGCTCGGGATGAATCTGCTGATATGTCCTTGACCATTTAGGAAGCTATTGGAGCCGAGCTACTTGAGATGTGCTACTGAGTTTAGCTGAGCTGTTCCCCAGTCGCACTGTGACTTGGTCGGGAAAGGGGCCGGTCACCGTGCATAACCGCTCGGTCACTTAGTAGAGCCAATTTTGGGTGTATCAACTGCCCCCCATTTTCAAGGTTGGCACGGATGCTATATCGGGGCAAGTTTAGAAATCTGTTTGATGTTACTTGCCACTGTCTGAGTGCACGGGGAAGCTGCCTTGGAGCTCCTGAGTTTTGTGAGTGCTCGGGAATTGGCTAAGAGTTGAGACTTAGCCTAGCTCGGAGTCTTTAAGTGCTCGGGAATTGGCCGAGAATTGAGACTCGGCCTAATTCGGAATCTTTTGCTTAAGTTAAGCTCCCGGGATGGTTATCTTCTACCCGTAAACCTTCGTCAAGGTTGTGGGTAAAAGAATTTGACCATATTGGAAAAGCCGACCTAAAGTGTGTTATTTTAGGGTCCTTTTAGTTAACTCCCTAGGATGGTCATCTTCTGCCCAGCCAATCTTCGTCAAGACTGTTGGGAGAAGAGTTTGACCATGTTAGTGGAGCCGACCTAAATCACGTTGCTTTAGGGACTTTTTGGTCATCTATCATCGGCCAACCTAAGAGATTTTAGTCACCTCTATCGTCGGTTTGGACCTAAATGGAGTTAGTCTCTGAGTACTGTAGGCGCCCGGTTGTCTAAGAGTTTGACTTCGTTACCGCAAGGCCTGTAAGTACCCGGTGTGATTGCCTGTTTAGTCCATAGTGCCTTTCTGTTCCCCCAAGCTTTCGCTAAGATGAGGGTCTTATGGAGGCTAAGACTGTAGGTAACCGACCTGGAACATGGTGGTTGCAGGGTCTTTTGAAGCTTGCCATCATCAGCCACCTAGGGGGATTCGTCCCCATCACTGGTTGGACCTAAAAGAAGCCGATGCCCAGGGCGTGACCCTGAGGTCTTTCGTGCCTGGGTTCGGAGCCCGAGGTCTTTTGTGCCTGGGTTTGGAGCCCGAGGTCTTCTGATGTGCCTCGGGTGTGGCCTGAGGTCTTTTGAGGTGCCTCGGATGTGATCCCGAAGTCTTTGCAAGAGCTCTCTGACAGTCTGTGGAGCCTCATGCGACGATCGGGTAAGTACCACTACAGTCGGGCTCATCTGGATTGATGAAGACAGGAGATCGGGTAAGGATCACCGGGCTCCTGGTTACTCTGAGTTGGGGGCAAGGTTGGTGTCACTGGATCCTGACTGCTGCGAACTGAAGGTCAGGTCAGGGCTGTAAAAACCAGGCCTCTATGAACTGGAGGTCGGGTCGGGGTTGTCGGACCCAGACCGCTATGAATTGGAGGTCGGGTGGGTCTGTTGGAACCAGACCGCTGTGAATTGGAAGAACTACTAGAACCACTGGGCTCCTCCACATTTTTATTCCCGGGCTATTCTCGCTTCCGCTTACTTCCGAAAGGCTCGTAGCTTTATTGCCCGGGGCCTTTGGTCTTTAGAAATTCTTTAGTGCCAATATACCGTCCGACCCTCTCCGCGAGTTCAACCAAAGTTTCTGGTCGGTTTCTGTGAAACAAAGTGGCGCACTTGGTGTGTTGAACTCCCGAGCAGAAGGCTATAATGGCGACGATTTCATCAAGGTCACAGATCTCGAGCTTCTCTTGATTACACCGGTCAGTGAATCCCTTGAGGGTCTCATTATTTCTTTGTAAGACTGTCAGTAGCTGCATGTCGGGCTTTGGCCATTCATGCATACCGATGAACTGGTTAATGAATTGCTTGCTGAGTTGCTTGAAATTGCGGACCGATCAGGGCTCCAAGGAGTAGACCCATTACGCGGCCGGGCCTTTCAAAGTGCTGGGGAAGGTCAGGCAATGTAGTTCATCGGAGTTAGTGGTTAGGGCTATTTGAGCCTTGTAAGTCCGGATGTGGTCGACCGGGCTTCCCGAGCCGTTATAGGGATCTAGGCGAGGCTGCTTAAATTTGCGCGGTATGGAAAACCTCGTGATCTAGCTAGAGAATGGTAACTCTGTCTCAGTATTGGCGTGATTCTGAGTAGGGTTCTGCCCCAGCCTTTTGGCCCACTCCATCAATCTATTTCGGCAAGTCCTTGATACGTGCCACCAAACTTTCCCGACCGGTATCCGAGCCGCAGGTCGGGTTAGTGGAGGAGGCTTCCTTCTCATGGCGGTGTGCTATCCCCAGGGATCGGGCTTGGCTATGACTCCGATTCATCGTGTGCCTAGGGACACCTCGACTCTTGACCAAGTGACCCTGCTCTGATTCCCAGGCCATATGCCCCTGCCTTTCCTCTCGGGCAGTATGCCTACTGTTGATGTCTCTGGCATCCTCAACGCTGGACGGGTTGGCTCGGGCACGTTGTCTGGTCAAGATCGATTCCCGACCATACGCAACATTCCCGGGTCATTTTCAGGCCACTGGAGGACTACTTAGCTGGGTCAGCAGGGCTTCGATCTGTTGTTGAATTTGACACTGGCCCTCTAAGAGTTGTGTGAGGGTCGCGGTGATTTGCTCAAATGTCGTGACTGCCGCAGCTGGTGCCGAGGCCGGTGGAACATCCCAGTTGGCCTGCTGTATAGTCTTCTCACTCTTCTTCGGAGGCATGACTATCAGCCAAGAGATTTGTTGATGAAGAACTTGTCGTTCCCACAGACGGCGCCAAGCTGATGTTGCCAAAATTAGGTTAAAGTAAATTAAAGCATATTAAGGAGAGAGAGAGTGAGAAACTAGTTTTTTTGTATGTAGTTCGGCTTTGTTAATGAAGGAACCTACATCCACGTGTGTGTCTGAGCACGTTTACTATACTGTAAAAAATCAAGGACCTGTGGTGAACCAATAATAGTTTGGAGCTACCGTAGGTCGGCTGGGCGTGTTGGTGACTGCTATAGAGGTGTTGTAGAGACTGAAAAGATGGACCCTTTCTGTGGGGGTCAGATATAGATCGGGGGGTCCCCTCTAATGGGGGTGAGTGGTCTCTTTTATAGATGCAAAAGACCTACTCGTACAAGGAAAGTAGATAGATAAGGAAATACAATCCAATTAGGATTGATTGACATTAATTGTGGGGATTTCCTAATTGGATTAGGAAACAACATTAGTTGTCCATTAGTCTTTTATCTTGAGTAGGAGACTATCTGGAACATTCTGGGGCATATCTCGTGGCCAGGTTGTACTGCGTCCGTTACGGGCCGGGCTAGTGCTGTAATCCCGACCTGTTTGGTCAGGCCTCGGGACGTCGGGTAAACCGCTCGGGATGAATCTGCTGACATGTCCTTGACCATTTAGGAAGCTGTTGGAGCCGAGCTGTTTGAGATGTGCTACTGAGTTTAGCTGAGCTGTTCCGGAGTTGCACTGTGACTTGGTCGGGATATGGGCCGGTTGCCGTGCATAACCGCTCGGTCACTTAGTAGAGCCAATTTTGGGTGTATCAGTAACTATTCGATTAACCCTCTATGAATGTTGTATGTATTTTGTATATATCATAAACTTGATCACGGGTTTAGGAAGCCATTAAAATTTTGTTTTTTAGCTGCTCGAACCTTTTAAGGATTCCACATGGTTTCCTTTCACAGCCCATTTCTTTTATACAAATACTAAATCTAAACAAATTTTTGATAGATTTCTTTGTAATTTGTTTGTTACTTATGACAGAAATGGAAAATATGAAGATGGTCAAGTAAATTAATTTCTTTTCTCTGGGAGCAAAACAAGGACTTATAGTGCCTGATTTTAACCAATTATTCAAAGTTCTTTGAGACTATGATCAACTATTAAAAAAAATTGAGCCCATTTGTTAACCAACTTTCTATAGCATTTTATCAATTTTTTTTTAACAGCTGAAAAGTAGATTAACTTAAAAGGACCAAATTTGAATTTTTTCGAAAAAGATGACGGAACCTTCAAAAAATTTGTTGTGAAAAATTCCAGTTGCAAATAATCTCTAATTCCTATAGCAACAAATGAAACCAACATTTTCTTTTTTTTTTCTTTCTTTCTTTTTTTCTTTACAAAAAGATCTTTAAACAAGAAATCTCTTTTTGAAGAATCTCTTAATAATAAAATTCTCCTATTTCCACAGCTATTCTTAATGGGCTCTTACTGGGACATACCCTTTTAATGATTTTGAAACCAAATTTTGGTACATAACTGCCTAATAGGAAATGTGTATATTGGATGTGACAATCAAGATAGTCAAGGAAATCAAATTCCCATCTAGAGGGAAAAAGTATGAATAATGGATTTTGTAGGTGCAGCGTAATGGGAGGAATCCAATTCAGAGGAAATGGTTAAAGGAACTATAAGTTCGTTCTTGTAGATAATGACCTTATAAAGGAATCGAAAAAAAAGAGAGTAATGAAAATAAAGATTGTCTAGAAAATCAATTAGCCACTTTCTTTTGTCATATTTTGAGCGCTTAAGATAGTGCGTAGGAATTGGGGTCTAGAAAAGCAGTTGGAATGTTGACAAAAGCATATTGTAAGCCACCAAATCTCATTATCTTTCTTATTTCCAATGTTGCGCGCACACACACACACACAAAAATCTATATTTGTTACTGTAATGTCTCCATTGAAATCTCCGGATGGCATCGATTGACGTCAAGACTAGGGATGGCAATGGGGCGGATTTTTCGGTGATAAAAAATCAGAGATTTTGATCCCTTCAGCAATGTTTTGATCTCTTCAACTGCATTGATTACTTTTTTTTCCCCAATTTTTTGTATGCTTTGTTTTATTTTTGCCTCTCTTTTTTTATTTTTTAGTTTCACTTAGTAGGAAATATTTTTTCAGGGCGGGGATGGGTTTCTGATTCCGGGGCAATGTCAGGGTCAGGGTTGGAATTCATGTCGCCGTGGGGCGGGGCGGGGCGGGGCGGGGGCGAGGGAAGGGCTTACTGAATCAGGGCGCGGTTGGGGTATGGGCGCTCCATCCCATACCCACCTTGTTGCCATCCCTAGCCAAGAGATTGGGCGCAAGAGAAATATCATTTAATTGGTTGCTTTTGCTTCTTTTTTTTTCTTGCATTATATATTGTACTCCTTCTGTCCCAAACTAAGAGTCATTGATTCCATTTTTTATTGTCTCATTTTAAAAGTACCTTTGAAAAGTCAATATATTTTAACTATACACTTTCCAAGTTTACCTTTTACTGTGTAAATATCTCCCATATTTTCCTGATATGACACTAAAATTTTCAAATTTAAAAAGGTTGGGCGAAAAAGAAAAGTTGTAAAATTTCGTACCAATCAAAAATATTCCCTTTGGAAGTTGAAATTCTCAAAAAAGACTCTTAATATAGGATAGAGAGAGTATTTGACATGTATACAAGATACAAACATAAATATAAATAGAGTAATGCTATGCTTCCCAAATTTTTTTCCCAAAAGTGTTTCTCAACACATGTGGCAATGGGTCTAGCTAATTTTGATTGGTTGATATTGAAGTGGTCCTACCATTAATGAAGAGGGGGTCACTACCACATGTGTTGATAAACACTTTTTGGAAAATATATTTGGAAAGCATAGCACTACTCATATATATATATATATGCTACGTTTTTAATATTTGGAGCTAGACATTTAATTTTTATCCAAAGAAAAGAACATGGATGATGATTTTCTAAAGCAAAGGGGCTATTTAAGGCTGAATTATAAGATTCTTTTAGCTCTTCTAAAGTTTTTAATAGTAATCTTAAACTTAAACGATCACTCATTAAAAAGCAATTCTTCTTAACATTTCATTATAAGAATCTATTTCTTCTTGTAGTTGAACAATCCTTGTTCTTAAAGGTTGAAGTTCTACTTCAAGAATAACGTTGATTGATTCTAATCTGTTAAGAATACGAATATAATTTTCTCTGATAGAGACTTTAAGAGCAACAAGATGAAATAAATCACTTCTTAAATACATAAAAGGATCGGACATAATACAAACAGTACTTACATGAAAGCGAAGCTGCTACAATGCACACAAGCTTCAGCTATAGGAGCTTTTTGCTTTCTTCAAACTAAGCACACTCAAACCTCACACTTATCTTACAAGCAAACTGGAACTTTAAAGTGAAAAATACAACACTCAAATATATTACAAGTGAGAGAGAGAGAGAGAGAGAGTAAGAATCATTCGTTGATAGAAAACAGCCTGCCTTCAACTGGAATGAGCTTCGGTTTATATAGAGGCTTCTGAAGAGTCTGGAAGGACAGCTGTAGATTCCTTCTTATCCTTTAAGACGCGTGGATGGATAAGAATGACCAAAAGTATCTTTATAAAAGTAACTTTATTAAAAGTTAAGTAATCTTTATTAAAGATTGTCGGCCAGTGAAAAAGACGAATATAATCACGTGAAGTGGGGCCCAAGCTTTATTTAAAGCTGAGAAAGAGACATAAAGAGATTCCTTTTAGTGATTGAATTGTGTTTCAAATCCGTAATCTTCATCATCACCAGGATACTCTTTTGACTGGTAAAATGGATCTCCTTGTTCATCTTGCATTGATGCATCGGATGGAGAATTAGTCTCTTGATCACTATCTGAGTCAATATTTAGTCTTTTACATAATTCATTCTTTATCCTTAATTTAAACTCTTGTGGAGTTAAATTTGGAAATCTAGATTTTAAATCTAATTTTATCTGAGATTTAATCTCTGAAATATCTGGAGAAGAGGGTGATTCTTTCTTTTTATCTGAAGCTGAGGGAAGATCAATATCAAGGATTTTCTCCATTTTTTCGATAGTAAGGTCTGGGTTATTATACCTAGCCCACCACCAGACTTGGTATTTTCTACATAATGTCCAAATATGGGATGGAGCATTTTGCAATGTGAACTCCCATTTTAAAATCCAAGGAACTGAGAATTCAAGGAAGAAGTAGAACAATGGACTATCAGCTCTTCCTGGAAGATTTTTGTCTTTATACATCTGAAAGCAATTGTTTACTTCCATGGGGAGAATCTCCACTTCAGGACCATGTTTAGAAATCCAAGCATAGAACCAGTTCGGAATATCAAAGTTAAAATTCCTTTTAAACTAAAAGTACCATGTATGTTTATACATGGAATTCTGGATGAGAAGAACTTTATCCCATGCTCTTTGATAATCATAATAATTATATGATTTTGAATCACTAGGAATATTATTTAATAATTTCCTTTCTTTATTAAGATTAATTCCCCATTCATAAGGAGATATAATCTTTAATATAAACATTTGAGAAAAGGCTGGTTTTCCTGCAGCACTCTTATGTTTGATGTCTACAGAACCAGTTTCAATTAAAATGTTTTCATAGAATTCCCTTGAATTAGCACTAGCTGTCTTTGGGTAGAACCAAAGATTGGGAATATCAAAATAGTGAGTAGCAACATCACTAGGTAGTTTAACTGCCTCAGTATTGTCATTTAAGACAAGTATTGGCCAAAGTTTAACTTTGTCAACTGGATCAGAATAATTTATGATCCTTTCTGGAGGATTATACTGAACTTTATTCTTACCTTTATTTCCATGGTTATGGTAGTTCTTTAGGTGTCTACCTCCACCTCTTCCTTCAGGGTAATAACTCCTGAAGCTAGGCCTCATGGTTTGTCTGCAGAAATTCCCGAGTAAGGAAGTCAGGTAATGAATTTGAGCTTCCTTTGATAAACTCCATCTTAAAGTCAAAAGCAGACAATATTCCTTGCCATCTTGCAAATATTTGTTTTGAGGCAATGTTCTTTACGTCTTTAGTTAAGACGTCTTTGGCAGCTCTACAATCTACTCTAATCAAAAATTCTTGATTGAGTAAATCTCCTTCAAATTTTTGAACACATAAAACTATTGCTAAAATTTCCTTTTTTATAGTAGAATAGTTTTTCTATGCTGGTTTCCAAGCACCTGAAGTAAAGCGAACCAGTTGTTCAGAATCATTAATTCTTTGTTTAAGAATTCCTCCATACCCAATATCTGAAGCATCTGTTTCCACAATTTTAAAAGCATTTGGAATTGGCAAGCATAAGCAGGGTAAAACTTTCACTTTTGCCTTTATCCTTTTCACTGCTTCAATATGGACATCTGTCCAAGGAGGGGGTATCTTCTTCAGTCTGTCATATAAGACTGCTGAATCTTTATAAAGATTTTTATAATATTCAGAAATATAATTTAAACTTCCAAGGAATCTTTGAAGTTGGGTTTTGTCTTTGATTATGTCTGGAAACTTTTCTCCAAAGACAATAGCCCTGTCAATAGGAATAATGGTTCCTCTATCTATTTGATGTCCAAGAAATCTTATATTTGTTTGAAAAAGTTTTATTTTCTTGGCTGAAACCACTAGACCATTTTCTTGGATAATTTTATAAAATTTCTCCAAGTGTTTCCAATGTTTCTCTATAGATGGTGAATATATTAAAACATCATCTATGTAGACTATGCAGAATTCAGAATAATTGTTAAAAATATCATTCATAATATTCTGATATTCTGAAGGGGCATTCTAGAGTAATGCTATGCTTCCCAAATTTTTTTCCCAAAAGTGTTTCTCAACACATGTGGCAATGGGTCTAGCTAATTTTGATTGGTTGATATTGAAGTGGTCCTACCATTAATGAAGAGGGGGTCACTACCACATGTGTTGATAAACACTTTTTGGAAAATATATTTGGAAAGCATAGCACTACTCATATATATATATATACTAGCTTTCGAACCCGTGCAATGCACGGGAGAAATTATAATTATAAAATTAGTAAAAATTGGAGTGATATTTAAATAAAATAACATACAAATTATATGTAGGTGGCTAATATTACGTGCACATGTATAATCAATGGTGGTAGAAATTCACCGTGAATTTAAGATGATTAATTGCATGCACTTGAGATTAGGCAGGGGATGAGGGGCACTAAAGTTGATTTTATTGATTATATTTTACAAAAGCAGTCTTTGATGAAACAATGATACATAGAGGGGTAGAGAGAAAGAATGAGGGGGTGCAGGTGGAAGGTTTAATAAAGATTTAAATGCTCTCCCATTAAAAAATTGAAGGAAAAACAATTGTCAAATTATTGTCTGACCAAAATAAACATCAAATTTATTCTTTATTTTTTTATGTTTGAGTTAATTTTGCACTATAGCACTCATTTGAAGTTGTTTCAAGTGTACAACACATATAGTAAAAATCAAATGAAATTTAATTCAGTATGTTTTAATGATTTTGCACTATAGCACTCATTTGAAGTTGTTTCAAGTGTACAATACATATAGTAAAAATCAAATGAAATTTAATTCAGTATGTTTTAATGATATTTGCACTATATTTTGGCAGAGAAAGTCTTTCATTTTCTTTATAACGTACAGTAGGAAGGTGAGGGACATTAAAAGTGGTTTCATTTCATTAGCTGTGTATTGATTAAGATTGGGAGCATGAAAGAGAGAGTGAACAAACAAAGGGTTAAGAGGGATAGGAGAAAAAGGCGTGGGGTAAGGAACATTAAATTGATTTTTATTATTGAGAGAGAGAGAGAGGCAAAAGATGGTTATAGAGGGATGAAAGCAAATCATGGAGAAAGTGCCACGTGGCATCTCAAGTCTTCCATATTATAATATTAAGATGATATGCTACGTTTTTAATATTTGGAGCTAGACATTTAATTTTTATCCAAAGAATAAGAACTTTTGGTCTAAAACTAGAGTGCATTTTTGCTCACCCCAAAAATGCTCACTCTTTTTGCCCACCTTCCTCTCCCATTGGCTAATGCAGTAGGGTCCAATACTTTACACCATTAATTAATTCTCATTTAATACTGGACCCTACTGCATTAGCCAATAGAAGAGAAGGGCGAGCAATTTTGGGATAAGCTCAAATTTATTTTTAAAATATTAATGATACCTGAGTAAGGATAAATTAAGGGCAATGCTATAGACACTCTATTGATTACTAAATGTACTCTATGGACTACATTTAGTACATGGTTCTATAACAGATTATAGAGTGCATTAGTTGATTTTTAAGAGTGCTAATAGTAATTTTCTAAATTAGATGATATTTCTCTTGCGCGCAATGTCTTCATGTTAATCGATGCCATGAGATGTAGTGTTTCTACCCTTTTTCAAACTAAATGAGGCTCAATGCATTTTTTTCAATTCAATGAGGCTCAATGAAATTACCTTATACACTAAATGATAGTGGTAAGGGCATCTCCAACTGAGATGTCAATCCTAGGTGGCATATTTAGCAATAGGTTTTGAAGTAAAAAATACCTCCATCTGATAGGGCATCTCCAACTGAGATGTCAATCCTAGGTGGCATGTTTAGCAATAGGTTTTGAAGTAAAAAATACCTCCACCTGATAGGCCAAAAGTCTAAGTTGAATTGGCATCAATATTCTCATTTGTCAAATTTGACATATGATATGTAAAGTTAAAAGTCTTTTTTTTAAGGGTAAAAATACCGTTTACCCCCTGTGGTTCAAAAGTGGACACTTAAAACATAATCTCACCCCACTACAACAGATCTGTTTTTCAATGACACACATTATTTGCCACATACAGAATGCGTGATAAATACTATTTTTCAGCGACACTAAAAAAATTGGCGATGCACTTATAAAATGTGGCAATGATTTTTTAGAAAAGCCAAGGGTAATTATTTGTATCGCACATTTGCATAGCAAAAAGTTTTAAAATTATCTACCACGCACCACATGCGTGGCAAATAATTATACTTATATTTGCCACTTTCAGGGTGCATGGAAAATAAATGGTAACTTAGGACTTTTCATTTTCCTCTCAAATCATATACTGAAAAGAAGAAAAAGAAGAAAAGAAGAAAAAGAAAGGAATGAAGAAACTGACCCCTGGTGTAGCCGCTGCCGCTGACGATAAGTGTTCTTGTTCCCTCTCTCTCTCTCTCTCTCTCTCTCTCTCTCTCTCTCTCTCTCTCTCTCTCTCTCTCTCTCTCTCTCTCTCACACACACACACACACACACTGGCTTATTGGTGTGTAAAATTTGGAGAATTTGAAATTAGTGTTCCATATTGAAACTCATAGCTTGATATCATTGTTTTTTTTTTTTGGGTAGGAATGGTCTAATTTCATTTCTATTTATTTGATGATTGATATATGATGTAGCTTGGGGAATTGCTGTTTTATGTCTTTCTTTGGGTAATGTCAAGGTTGGCTAGATTTGGGGATTGCTTAACTCAAATGTACTTTGTTTCTTCACATGTTAATGAAATTGAATTTCCCTTTGCTGATAAAATATATGTATATATATTGAAACTCATTGTCACACCTATCCCAGAAAAACCTTTTATTTTTAAATTGCATACTTGAAATTCTAGAAAATCATTAGTGTTGATTAATAATTGAGATTTAAGTTGACATGGGTCAACGGTTGGGTGTCAATTGAGGACACGGTAATCAAAGGAGTCATGATGCATTGGCATGATTATATGATATATATATATATGATTTAAATGTTATTTGAATTATTTGGTATCTGTTAGTTTGATCTTGTTTTAGAACACGTTGAATGTTATAATAAGAACATAGGTGATACGTTGCATAAAAAATTTAGGTTTTATAGAGATTCCATGAAAATAGGTTTGAGAACACGATTTTGGACCCAAAAGGAACTTTGACACCAACTTTTATAACTTTTAGTTTTCACTCGTGAAGTGATAAAATGAACGTTTAGGACGTTTCGGGAGATAAATAGAAGTTTTGTGAACTCGTGGGGAGGTAAACATAATTTTTTAGAGTCGTGGCTATAAATAGAAAAAACATGAGATATTTTGTCAAAAACTTTCCAAAACAAATATCTAGAGAGAAAGAGAGAGGGAGATTTGGTTCCCACAAGCTTCACGATGCCGATCGACGATTTTACGTTCGTCATTTTTTCTCCAAATTCTAGATTTGAACTCCTCGAGGTAAGTGCTTTATTTTGATACCTCTTAGGCCTTGTTTGGCTTAGTTTTCAAAAATATAATTTTAGGAATTTTGGGGTAAAAGCAGGTATAACTTGTTGGAGTCACGTATAATCATAGATCCGACGTTTAATCGAACCTCTAGTTAATCCTTCAAAGTTATAAAGCGTTAGCATAAGGTATGAATTCTAGATCTGTGTTTTATATGATATATACATGTTTTAAATATTCAACGAAATATTTTGGATCCGGACAAAATTTATGTATCAATTGGGCCCGTTATTTATGCACGTAATTATGATAGAAAGCACGTGCAAATGCTTATGTAAGCATACTATGTGTCTACTTGGGTCAAAGGGGGGTTTGATGCAATTCCATCTGAGGGCAAGCTCCTCAAAGTCTAAGGATTGTGACATCGGTAGTTGTTGTGTTTGGTATGGAGAAAGGCCCAGCCAGGACACGGTGCCTGGTATGGAAGAAGGCCCAACCAGAGTACGGGGTGCGTGGAAGAGGAAGGCATTCCACGGCCATTTACTGGATGGAAGAGTACTATTCTCCCTTGAGACTATTTTTGATGTATTCTGATGTTTGAAAGCATGAAATATCATATAAGCATATATTTAGAATTGTGCACTCAGCATATAGTTGAGCAGTGGAGCTTTACTCCATTGCGGGATCACACTTGTTTATGTTTTTGTTTTCCTTTCCAAGGATATAATAACTTTGGGAATTGTAATATGTTGTAATTAAAATCTTGGAAAGGATTTGTAGTTGCTGTAATTGGTAGTCAAACTTGTATAATCATGCTTTGAATCGTTGAATTATAGTAGCTTTTGTGTTTGGATGTTCATTGTTAGAATCTGCAAAATGCTTTGCAATCTGAGGTAAAATAATTGACTAGAAATAATCGACTGGAGGCCTGTTTGATCTAGCCACTGCCCCGGAATATTGAAAAATAGTCGACTGGGTCCCCGACACAGTCGACTGGATTATTGGTTGGAATGTTGTTTTTTATTCTATGACAGAAACAGTCGACTGGGTAGGAGACCACAATCGACTGGATTATTTTTTTTTTAAATGGAAAATTCTGGTTCAACGGAGAGGTTCCAATCGACTCAGTTCTTGAATCCTAACCCTCTACATTAGATCGGATCTCCAAAGATTTTTAATCCCAACTCAGTTCTTGAAGCTTCCAATTTTTGGTTACCTATTGAAGAAATCTAAAGAAGAGTACGGGTTCGACTCCAGTGGAGGCATTGTAATACCCTGTATTTTTGAATTCATATATGTACCCCTAGTACCTTTCCTAGCCTTTAAGTGAGGTCATTTCCCAATTGATTGCCATATTCCTAATCGATTGCTACTTTTTGATGCCCAATCGATTGCCATTCTTTCCTAATTGATTTCCATCCTACCGACCTGAATTCATGACGTGTCCCTATCCCAATCGATTACCTTTCATTCCAATCGATTGCCATCAAATATTCGACCCCAATCGATTGCCACTTGATCCCAATCATTTGCCAGTGGTCTGATCCTTATGTGCTGGAATTACCACCTGCCCTTTCCCTCCCTCTATATGTATGTGTGCTCGTGTGTGTGTGTGTGTTGGGGGGGGGGGGGGGGGGGGGGTTATTAGTCCAGAGAGATCAGAAAGAGAGAAAGGTGTGTGGATTATGTTTCATATATATATAACCGTGTATGTGTGTGTGATATATATACATATATACACACTCTCGGGTTGAAGAGAGAAGAAGAAGAAGAAAAAGAAAAAGAAGAAGAGGAAGAAGAAGAAGAGGAGAACAGAGAGAGAGAGAGAGAAGAGACCAAAAAGAGAAAAGAGAGAAAAGAAGAAAGGAAGAGAGAGGATCACCATAGCCGCCGCCGGTGAGCTCGGGACACTGTCACCGGAATGCCGAGATAAGGTGAGTTCGTTAACTCACTTAGGAGGGATGTTTTGGGATAATTCTATATGTCTAATAATGTACATGAGAGAAGAAGGATCCCCCATATTTTTATATATAAATCAGATTGTTTTGAGGAAGAAGATGGAATCCAATCGATTGCCATTGATGCCAATCGATTGGATATTTTCCCAATCGATTGCCATGGTTTCCAATCAATTGCCATTGTGTCCAACCGATTGCCTTGTTTGGTCAATTGATTGGATAAGAATAGAATGTTATTTATGTGTTGTTTATGTGCTATGAGTTAGTTGTGATAGACCTGACTTGTTAATAGTTGTACCATATGTGATATTATGATAGTTAGTTATGTGATTAATCAACATGATGTTATGTTAGCCATTTTATGTTGATCAAGATGAACTATGTGTTACTATCAAATTGTATAATAGACGGAACACGACACCATGTTAATAACCAGTCAAAGAATAGATATGATAAATATAGAGCATGTGGTAATTCCTATATCTAGACTAATGCATTTTACCACATGTAGTCAGAATGCATGGGATAGTAATATGAAGAGATAAGAGAATATGATGAGAAATAGGATATGTACCTTTGTATAGAATAACGTGATATGTGTACTTTCGATCCATGGGATCAACCGTTGATGAGCCAGGTGGACGTATGATGGTTTGAGTTCCTAGTGCGCCTCTCACTGTTGAAGACATCCAGTGATGCGTATGCACAATTAAAGACGTCCAGTGTACCATTGATAGATATGTCTGGCTAGTACCCTAATGTAGTCTCACTGTGTGGATGACTAGTGAGGATATACACATCGTAGAAGACGTCCGATGTGTCGTTTCCATCGTTTACAGATAGGATGTACCGTGTAGACGACTGGTAACCTATCAAGGGATCGTGTGACGTAAGACACCACCGGGTAAGCGACCGATGTGGCATGCTAGCTTAGTTATGTGGTAATGACATAATGATATGAATGAGAATATGAATATGGATATGTGTATAGATAAATAGATGATGGTTTAGTCATGGATTCAGTGTTTCGACCTAAAGATAGATGCATGGGATGGATGCAGGAGTTACATCCATGGACTTGGTGAATAGCGTGATGAGATGTTATACCATGATCTTTATTATTGTCTTCACTTAATATGCTTCCTATAATTCCTATCATCATTGATTTCATTTATAGCTTAAGGAGACTTCTGTTATGTCCGCGAGTGACGTTATTGATAAGAGATTAACCGTATTTTAAGATGCTGAACAGTAACGGGTCAGAAGTGTGTTTGATGTACTCACTCAGATTTATATTCAACACTGATGGTGTTTGTGCCCTGGACATTCCAATGTCTAGAGCTTCGCAGGACTTGAGGACTGAGGTCTGATGTTCCGCTGGACTTCGAGCTGAAGTCTTAAAGATGAAGACATGCCGCTTTGTAATAGTTAGTTGTATATTTGTAATACTGGTGTTACTATTATTATAGGCTTCAGACTATATGCCAGCTGCTGTAATAGTTTTTAGTAGACTGCGACCTGTGAGTTTCTGTTTTAGCCTCTGATTATGTTAATAAGATATGTTCTATGAATAACATCCTCCCTATTGTTGTATTTGCTGGTTTGAATAGATGATAATGCGGTTATTCACCAATCACAGGCCTATGGGACCGAAAAGGAATTAATTTTTTCTATTTTTGCTTCCCTGGAGCATAACAGGATTTTTGGTATTAAAGCCTAGGTTTTAGTTGCGAACCGTTTGTCTTTTGTGATTAGAACCTGAGTTCTAAGTTAATATCGATAGCATAAGGATTAGCTGAGATGGCTAGAACTATTATCTTGTCACGTAGATGAGAAATTAGAAGAATCCTCCTTAGGATGTTTATTTGGAGGGTAGTAACTGCCAAAGCCATTAAGAAATTGTTAGAACTGTTGGGAAGCTGATTTCATAGAGAACAAGGCATCAAGAGTTAGTTGTGGTTGTGAAGATAATAAGTGTAGAGCCATTGGATTTTAGACACTGACGAATTCCTGAGCAATCTCAAAATAGTCATTATGACCTAAAAATAAAAAGAGGATAAGTATAAGATTATTTTGTTGCCTTGAGCCACATGTTAATTGAGTTGTATCATATGTTAGTTAAGCAGTACTCATAGTTTAGAACCTGAGAATAGTAATAGAACGTTTAGATTTAACATTACACATAGAACCTATAGCTTCATGACATTGTCTTGAGCATAGATACCTTTGAGCGTACCTGGTAGGTAGACTGAACTTTGTGGTTAATATTTTTATTTATGTGAGGTATTCATAGTTCTTGAAGTGATTGTATTATTGTATAGCAGTTACAACCTGTTTTATTCTTACCTGAGATACAAGATAGAATGCAACTGACCGAATAGATTTTCATTTGTAGGTAGCGACACCGAACACTACCAGCACTCGTTATGGTTAGAACGACTCGAGGAAACCCGGACCAGTTGAATGGAGTCCTTGATGTAGTACCTCCCAAGATAGATCCAATAGGAATGGTCGAAGTTTTCATCCATCACATGGAACAAGTTATCAATCGTGCTGATTGTGTCATCGGCAATGAATCACCAGTACATCAAACGAGAGTCAAGTTTCTAAAGGAATTTTATGCTCTTCTACCAGGAACCCTTACCGGATTAACGGGAGCATGGAAAGCTGAGCAATGGATTCACCAAATAGAATTGATGTTTGAGACGCTCAAATGTACTGACACTAAGAAAAGACATTTGGCAGTATTTCAACTGACATTCTCAGCAGCAGATTGGTGGGACGCAGTGAAAGCTACGATAGGTACGGAAATTGTAGGGACAATGACTTGGCAATCATTCAAGACCCGATTTTTAGAAAAGTACTTCCCAGAATCTGAGAAGAACAAAAAGGAAATGGAATTCATACAATTGATCCAAGGTAGTTTGACAGTACCAAAATATACAACTCAATTCAAGGGACTATCACGATTTGCATCGCCTATGATCATTACACCAAGAAGAAAGATCAAGAGATATCATCAAGGACTAGTTCCATACATCCATCACATGACTATAGGACATTTAGACCAATCTTTTGAAGCTGTGGTAGAAATGGCAACGAAACTAGAAGACGCCACTCAGAGTAGTGAAGGACCATACTTTGATCAAACATTTCCAGAAAATGACCAATTTCTCCTAACGGATCAGAGAGGAAGAGACAGTCAGATTGTGTTGGCAGCTAACCAAGTTCAACAAGAAAATACAGAGAAAAGTTACATAGGCAACCGCCAAAAGTGCAAGAGGATGGGGAAAGACAAGAAAGAATCAGAACCAATGACAATTCTAACACAGCATAGGGAACGAGATATCTGCTACAATTTTGGAATACCGGGACACTATTCCCAAGAATGCGGAGCATCAAGGAAATCTAATGGACGTGGAATACAATGCTTCAACTATGGTAAAATCATCCATGTCCGCAAGTTTTGTCCAAAACTAGAAGTGCAACACAATACTCCACCGCAACAATTACCACGAGGACAAACTCGCCGAACAAATAATTGATTTACTTAGACAAGGATGATAGACAAAAGGTACAACCCTCAGCACCTACAATTGTATTGCATATGATCCCGATATCACAGGAAGTTGGCATTCTTTTGATTTGATAGTAAGAGGATTAGACTAATCAGCTCACCCTACAATGTTGAGCCTATACCATTAATTATAGATACCCGAGCAATTCACTTGACACTGATCGATAACTGATCTCGTCAAAATCAAGATATAAAAGTATGCTTATTTGTGCTTTACTTTCAGAAGATTTGTAGTGTGGAAAGTAAAGGTCGAACCCACAGAGATTGTTAACTTTTAATCCTTTAATTACTAAAATCTAATCTAGCTAGTTATAAGAAAATCGGGAGTTTGATTGGTTTAAAATTTGATTATTACTACTAATTAAACTATGAAGTAAACTATGAAATTTTAGAATAAAATCTAGAAGTAAATCTAAGTAAACTTGTATGCGAAATTTAAAGTTGATTTAAATATATGGAGATGAGATCTAGGATTACAATTCCGCCACTAACTATGCATTGGGGGTCTATACTTCCTAATCTAAGTTCTATGTTTGGATAGTTATGATCTATCGTAGCTACAAGCCCAATAGTATCGTCAAGAGAATATTATTAGTTCAATCTAAGCATAATCCATCTATGGTTCACATGAATTATCTACCTATAACTAGGGTGTAGCATAACTCATCTTTCCTAAGCATGGATTATAAAAGATGTAAACATCACAATCGCGTAAGCACTATTGTATGTAAATACTCCTCTCAATCACAGAAATCAAGGACTATTGAGTTTAATAAGCATAAGGAAAAACCTAAGACAAGAATAGATCCAAAATACTATTGATTATTAACATTAAAACTAATTATGTATAAATAATCCACCAACATACAATCACTATCCCAAAACATAAAATCTTAGAATAGAAAAGCATAGAAAATCCCCCTTTACATAGCTAGGGTTTCATTGAACCCTAGATTAGGAGTTTAGTTGCTCATGATGGTTGAAAGCATGAAGATGGAGTTGATGTAAGCCATTAGAAACCTTCAAGCTTGCTCTTCTTCTTCCCTTGCCTTCAAAGCCTTTAATGAATGTATATGAATAGCTCTCTAGGTGTTAGGCCTAAAAACTCATAAAATCTCTATATATATAGAGTTTTTCAAGGGTTTTTGGAAGCTTTTTCCACTCGTATTGCACTCAAACCGAGGTTATTTCCATTCTGGATGTCATTCAGCAGTTCCGTTTCCACAGGGCTCTTTAGAATAGTCAAATACGTAACTTCAGTTTTTGTACGGATCGCGCGAGCGCGTAATTGGGCAGGTCGCGCGAGCGAATTCTGGGATCTCGCGCGAGCGGGCCGCTCGCGCGAATGGCTTTTTCCATCTTCCTTCTGCCTGCCTTTTCACCTTATTTAACTAGATTTCCTTTTTTTCTTCTAAAACCTGACAGAAAATAGAAAATAAAGTAAAACTACACACAAATGAGGTAAAAACAACTAACAAATGTAAATTAAGGCGTATAATCAGGATTTGTTCTCTCCCGATCACACCCCCAAACCTACATTTTGCTAGTCCTCAAGCAAAAAGAAAATAAAACTACTAAAAAAAAAACTACTCCAATTTCGTATGGATAACGATTGCACTTAGCTGGTGCAACAAGCCTTTTAAACCTCTAGGTGTCCCTAGTCGGACGAGTGAAGTCTCGTGAGGGTTCTCATCAACAAGTCATCCACAACCATCTTCATTAACTTGTGAAAATAAAAATTTTATCCAAATTTTAAAATGTTTCAATGTCACATCCTTCCTTGATAAAATCAACTTCGACTGAAACTTTTTAAATTACGAGTAGAACACCCGTCTGCCTTCCTATCTTATGAAAAATAATCCGAAAATATATATCAACAGAATCAATGGAAAATATCTAAGACCCGCATGGGTGTGAAATAGTAGTCAAGTGGATACACGGCAACTATGAACTTGGAATATAAATCAGATGACTATTTAGTGATGCCTTGACTACAAATCTCACGTTGTAATTACACTCTACAATAAAATCACTTTGAAACAGGTGTAAACACTCATTTATATATATGCGAGAAAGAATTATCATGCAAAACTAATAAACTCGCATATGACACGGAACAACGTATGACACGACAGAAATAAAATAGTCTCATGAATTGATATCGATCATCAAGTGAATACCATTACTACCATGCTTATATTCCCTTTCCTTTATCGGTTCCATATTCAAATCATGTTTCCATAGAATCAACTAGGACTTTATAAGGTTTGTAGCGTTGGTCAAGGGTTAAGGTTCAGAAAAGAAAGGTAAAAGGGATTCAAAGAGTCCGTAAGTATCTAGAATAGCATTGATGTGTAATGCAAGGGCTTTTACTACAATGACTATTTAATTCTCTTTTTTTTTTTTTCTTTTCTTTATCTCTTCCAAGAGATTCATATATATATATATATATATATTTTTAATACTTTCTATACTTCCTTTCTTTTACTACTCCATAGCTCATTTCCCCCCTTTTTTTTTAGTCGTTTATTAGCCCGATTTCTTTATGAAAAACTATTCTCTAACTACTTTTGGACATGGGTTAGGTCAATTTTTATAGTGGCAAACTCCATATCGGAGTGGGTAGGATAATAGGTGAACAAAGAAATGGCTTAATTAAAGGTCCAAAGGGTTAACGAGAGATAAAATATTTATATTGGGTAGGCCAAAGGTTAAAAATGTGTACTAGAACAAATGGTCTAGTGTCATTTTCTAAAGTCACATGATTCTTCAATGTTATGATGTTAAAAGAAATATAATTTTTTCTATATAATTTCTTTAAGCATGGTAATTATAATACTAACTTGACTCTTAATCAAATTAAAAGAATAATGAGACTAATCAACGAAATAATGCGATCTGTCAAAGAGATTCAATAATAGTAAATTTCAAACCCTCAAAAGGATGAAAGGCTCAACAACTCACCGGGTTTAGTCTCCACAATTTTACTATTTAGACATCCAAATATTATAGTTCAAATGTTACTGTGTATCCATCTGACTACATGCCGTGCAATAAGGTATGCAACTATAAGATATCAAACAATGATTCTAAGGATATATAGATCTCAAGACATACCTTCATAGATTCGGTAGATATCAGATTACATACTCTCTAAATTCCAAAATTTCAACGAAATCTAATTACAAAAAGAAGTAACACAACATTGAACAATATTAATAAATTATTTAAGAAACTATTTTTATTTATTTAAAGAACTCTTATAATGTTTACTTCTCTATTCTTAGTACTTCTATTTTGTATTATTATTTATATAAATTTTTTTTTTTTTTTTTTACAATGAATGAAAGAAATAATGAATTAACAAAATAAAAGAACTAAGAACTAAAATTTAAACAATTCTGAAATACTAAAAATAAAACTAAAAATAAAACGACAATACTAAAATGAATATCCATATACTCCCCCAAACCAAATCACTGCATGTCCCTATGCAGGTGGGAACATGACAATGACATAAATGTAGTCCTCGTAGAAGATCACCAAGACGTCCACACCATGAAAAATGTCGGACGGTAGCGGCACGCCAGATTGAAAGTACCAATCAACTAGCTCCCACTCCGGATGCTCCGCAGGGTCGAATGTTGGTCCCATCTCATCAAAATTAGCATGTAACTCCGGACTCACACCCTCCTCAATCCCCTCAATAACACTCGGACCCAAGTCCACCCTATCATCCCCAGGACCGGAATAAGGCGCAAATATCGTGGCAATGTCCTCAGGGGACCAGTCAGGGTGACCCGGACGCTGTCGAACAATGTCCGGTACATAATCAGGGAGGTCCCTATATGGATAGGTAACCTCGGTCGTAGGCACAATAGACTCAACAGGGTCAGTTAATGAACTAGCAGCTAAACATGAGACAACACCCTCGTCGTCGTCATCGGTCGAGGAATCGGCCGATTCAGACGAAGAAGACTCAGAAGATGTAGGGGGAGCGCCATAAGGGCCATCAAGAAAAGTAGGGTCATCACCAAACAGGTCGTCCTCGTCAGAAGAATCCGAACAGATGGGCATACGAGGACGATGACGGGACCAGCCGGGACGACCGACTAGACCGTATGACTTGGCTACCCTAGGACTTGGTACGGTATCAGAATCAGAAACATTAGAGTCAGAATGAGGACCCGACTCAATCGAAGACCTATCGGGTGACGAAGGAGGGGAAATCGGGTGGTCCATAAATGAGGATGTAGATGAAATATGCGGGTCGAGATAACTATATGGATATCGGAGAATCAACAACCTGAAGCCAAAAATTGTCACAAATTAACTTGATTAGTTGGAACTATATTAAAACAAATAAAAGTAACGTGACTATATTCATTCTTATGTAGCTGTAATGAATGGCAAATTGGTAAACG